>CM029678.1:23232242-23873485 GCA_017311315.1 Dendrocalamus latiflorus
ATTTTTTGGCCGAATTGGGCTTTTTTCGGGGTGGGCCGAGAAAACTAAATGCCATGAAATTTTTGCCAAAAATGTTTTCCCTATGCTGCAGCACTTGACTAAGCTCCACCTAGTTAGCTATTGTTGAGGCAATGTTACTCATATCCTTCCCATGGATTCCTAGATGAATCCTAATAGGATTAAGACTCCTACTTCTAATTGGATTAGTATTTCTACTTCATTTTGGAGGAGAACTAGAGGGCACTATGTAAGGACCCAGATTTTACAATCCGGATTCCTCTATGATTCCACCGCACTATTCCCTAGATCAGTAGATAGTGCTCACAGTTTACAGTTCTGAATATCAAAATACATATCATGCGGAAGCATAAATATAATAGTAGACTTACCCACGGGCCGATTAGGCCGAAATCATTAAATTGCAGCAGCGGAAGAACGAAGCACGCAAGTGGGACCTTCAGGACATACCCACAGACAGCCAACTGGAGGTTCGCGACCTAGCCCTTGACATCTTCATCTTCTCTACTATCATGTCCAATCGTGTTGCAGAGGCGTAGTGACCTGATTCCTGATTCTGGATTTGTTATGAAAGCGAGTGTGAGCACAATCCACCGTGCTCCGCGAGTCAATACACAGAATGCAAATAAATAGTATGCATGGCTTATCAAAGGAGAGGCTCGGGTTATTTTATTTGCCCAAAAATCGCTTTTAGTAGCATTATTATTATTTAATCATAGTGTTATTGTTACTACCTAAACTCCACACAACAATTACCATAATTGACTTAATCCACTGAAAATGCACTTTCTTTATTGACTGCTGTCTAAGACTCCAAATAACGATTGACATCATTTGATTAATCCACCAATCTTGCTCATTTTATATTGATTACTATCTAAGATCCTAAATTGTGAGCGTCATCATTTAATTGATCCTCCGAACACACACTTTCTATATTCAGTGCTGTCAAAAACTCCAAACAGCGAATATCATCAATTATACAATCCACCAATCAATTACTGCCTAAATCCCCAAACAGTGAGTACCATAATTTGTTTAACCCACCGATCAATTGCTGCCTAAAACTCCACACAGCTGGTGACATCATTTATCTAATATCATTTAATTAAACCACCAATATCTTTTGTATTCTAAATTCCTAACAATCCAATTCTTTTGTTATTGATCCACAACCATAATTTGCTCTTCCAATAATTAATCTTATTTTCCATTATCTATCTCTAACTAATTCACTAGTATACCTTCACCAAAATATCAATGATCAAGTCTACGACTCACCAGTATACATCCACTGAGATTATACTTTATAAAGATTGTAACCCAATGATTGTTATTATTCCTCCAATATTCTCAGAAATTCAATTCGTCCATCTTGTATTTGATCCAATCCTATTAATCCCATTATGGCCAACATCTTACAAGAATTTATATTAGTTATCAGTGTTGTAATCCAGCAATTACCTTTGCACTCCCTAATTCTCCGAAAATCATTTAAAATCATCTTTGTAGCCTATATATTCATTTAGGCTCCACCAATTTATTTCTCCTAGAATCCACACTATCCTTTTTACCTTTATGAATGACATAAATCCACCAACAACTTTATACGGTTAACACAATCAACCATCTACTTTTCTTACGGCTCTATCTATTCTTCCTAACATTTTACTTTGTGAGATGTATTATCATTATTCAAAAATATAATACATAGAAATTTCCTGAGACCTAGCAATTTTGAACAAAGACATAATGTGTAAGAGAATGCAATAATAATAGCGATCCAGATTCCATCCACCGTTACATGGCATCCGCACCATATAGCATCTTTTAGCGTTATAGCCGCTTAACTTACCACTGGAACGACACCCAGGACAATTCAAATTAGAGATTTCCACTGCCCTCCACTTTTTCCATTTCCACCCACAAGGTTGTTTTTGAAACAGAACTATATCTAGTTAAGTTCCCATGTCCGCCCTTGACCGTAGGCACGGCTATTCGAATAGTTTTGACTCTACAGAGTTTGTACACTTTCACCACAAGAGACAATCAACTCGTTGCCCCACATGATTCCCTAGTCGTGTGGTTGAGCAGACCATCACAGTGACTTTTCAAAGTATCTAGTCCCTTTTGTCATCTCACCTTATGGGCTGCTCCCACTTGCGGTGGGTCCCATCTATGCACGGGATGTTCCCCACGGCTACTAGCGTTATTCGGGCTCCACTCCCCTCAGCGCTAGTACGA
Source organism: Dendrocalamus latiflorus (assembly GCA_017311315.1). NCBI lineage: Eukaryota > Viridiplantae > Streptophyta > Magnoliopsida > Poales > Poaceae > Dendrocalamus > Dendrocalamus latiflorus. The sequence goes on from CM029678.1 coordinate 23,234,505, forward strand.
CTGGGAAACTTCACCCTCCACTCGGTGTCCCTTTAAACCTTCTCTTGCCCTTGCATATCCACTCCTATCCAGTACCAGTGAGATGAGTCCGGGGTTTCGATAAATTTACTTAGCCAAGTTGTACTTTACAGACTTGTGGTTGTACTGTTTTACACAGGAGGTCATGACAAGATTCAGTCCTTAGGGGTATCTGAGCGGTTCTACCACACTCCATAATTTGTGCTTCCACTGCACCACATACCAGCCCCAAACCATCCGCTTAGATATTAAAGCAAGTTAGGATTTTCAGGAGCATAAAATAATCATGTCAAAATATACCAGTCATTCCCACCATGACTGTCCAAACCAGTTTCTTATGATTGAAAATGATAATGATGCTTGGGGCATTTCAGCGCCCCCGAGCATCTATGCAGTACTAAGCATGGTGTATAATTAAGGACTTATTTTTGAAAGGTTACTATTATAATTTTGCTAGGACGACAAGGTTCACACATCCAAATATTCCAAAGGAGATATAATATTATTCAAGTCAATTAATGGGCATATAACTAGAATCTTAAATTAATCGTGTATTTGCATATAAAATAACAGCATGCAATTTGATAATCTAAACTAAAATAATTTGCAGAAAATGTAGGATCAACATGATCAAAGTATTGACTCGCCTGGCGCGGTTTACCGCGGTCTTGAGCTACACAAAGTTGTCTCATGCGATGATCTTTAATTCCCGGTCTTCATCGATCTCGTTCACGCTTGGTCCATAGAATCTTCAGGACTCCAGTTTCTAATTACGCAACAAACGACTGAATCCAAATAAAAGCAAATAATTTAAAGATCCAAATAAATCCGAATAAACTCAATTTAGTTTTATTATGAATAAATGGGTGATTCGAGTGATTTGAGGCAAGGGCGGTGGTAGAATATGATAACTTGATCTTTTTATTAGCAATCTCTTTTATTATTTTCGGTATTTATCAAGGAAGTTCCATGAGCTAGGTTAAACCTATGAATTGATGTATTTTGTCGAGTGCTAATGATCAGGCGTATGATATATGTATATATAAGTAATGTTTACAAATTTTAGCTTACCGAGTTAATCTTATAGTCTATGTTCTTTGCATTTTGTGGTACGACCTTTTATGTACCTTTAGTTATTACTAGGCATAATTAGAATCCATTGGTTCGGGTCCTAGCTTGCTACATTTATTCAGTCTCAACTTTATTATTTACTAAATCTGACGTTAATATTTAATTTATGGCACCATTATCATTTTGCCTACCCCTTTGCTATTATTATGCTTAGCGTCATTTTTAGTCAAATTTATTTTTCTAGCAAGGCTTGTCATACGGGTTCACATATTAATATAGCTACTTAATTGAATCTACCAAGGAGCTTTGCTGAACAACAACGGTATGTTAAATGTTAGGGCACATGTTTTAGCTATTATTATTTATGGTAATTCTTTAACTTAAAACCTTGCTCATATAGTTAAACATAATATCAAGTTTATTCCATATAACTTTAGCTTGGATGTCTTTTTAATGGGAATCTTTATTAAATTTAGGCATTTAACCAAAACCATTTTTCTTTATTAATGCCTTTAATTAATGATTTGATTTTGAATAATTACTAAAAGCACATTAATTATTTATTACAATAACTAATAAAAATTTGAATCCTCTTTTACTAAAATACATGGGTTTATGATTTGTTCTTTAGAACATTTTCATCATTTGTTAAATCATTATTCCATGAGGGCATAACCTAAACAAGTTTTTACTCAATTTATTAATATGCCTTTGATTAACAGTTAAGCTTTAAAACAATCATTCAAAGCACATTAGTCACTAACATATGATAATTAATCCATGATTTAATATTTAATAGCTCATTTGTATCCTAATAAATTTTTGCATTTTTTTAATTATTTACGGATTTTTATTTGCCTTTTTCCTCCACTGGATGTGCTAGCAAAAATATTTAAAACCTACATCTAATATTGCGCCCAGAAGGATTCGAACCCGGGTCTCAGTAACGAACGCACGCACTGCTAGCCAATCGCCCTCGGGGTGTTACCTGACTAGCGGAGGCAGAAGAATTAGTTATGCCGTGCGTGCAGGCGCTGGAGCAAAGGAAGCTCGGAGCAGCTACGGCCAGAGTCGTCGCCGGCGAGGGGTGGTCGGAGGGAGGTGGGCGACGGTGAAAATGGGTTCCTCGAGCGCAGGGAAAGTCGGTGGGAGTGTCGGCGGAGTCCGAGGTGCCTTGGAGCGGGCCGGCGGCGTGTGGCGGCGGCGAGCTTGGGGGGTTGCTCGGTGCCGGTGAGGTGGAGAAAGGGAGGGGCTCCGGCGACCGTCGGGGAAGCTCGGGGGGTCTGCGAGGGTGCTCCTCCCGGAAGGAATCGGAGAGGGATTGACCGGGAAGGAGGCGGTGGTGGAAATGGTGGTGGCGGCGTTGCGCACGACGGAGAAGGAAGAGGAGGTGGGGAAGAAGAGGGGGAAAGCGCGGGGCTATGGGGGAGGCCGGAAGGCTTCTTATGGTCGTGGGGCACCGGTGGCGGGTTCACAGGGGAGACCAGGCGGCGTGGGTGTGAATCAACGTGGGCTCGGCGTGCGGAGGCGCGGGAGCGGGTCGGCGCAGAAGGGGCAGCGGCAGCGGCAGGTGCGCGCTGACGCGGGTGCGGCAGGCACGGCCGGGATTCTGGGGCGCGTGTCACGCGGCTTTGGAACAGAGAGAAGAGGGGGCCCCGGGTGCACGGTGGAAGAAAAGCGGGCGAAGCGGGGGGAAACGGAGAAGGAGAAGAATGATAGGAGGAGAAGGAGCCAGCGCGAGGGTGGGGCCCGCCGGCCAGAGGGTGAAGGCAGGAGGGAGGGGTGGAGCTGGGCTGGGCCGTTTCGGCCGGCCTGGCTTTATCTCCCTTTTTTCTTTCTTTGTTGCGTATTTTGTGCATATAGCATTTATATTTCATTCACTTTTGTTAGCTCACACAATTTTCTTATTCATATCTCCTTATTACTGAATTGATCCTTGCATGTGCATAATTTTGCAGATATATTTATATGTATTTAGATAATATTCATTTGAACTTATATTTCCCTATATTACTAATTATGTTATTATTTCTAAAGTAAGACTCTGTATTTTAATTCAGATTTCTCCTTCCTTATACTAGATCATCTTTTCAGATTCATATTTAAAATTTCAGTTTCTTATTATTTGCATATTTCCTTTTTGGCATTACTAATGTTTGTCTTTATCTTTTATGAATTTATTCAAATTTTGGAATCTCAACCAAATTCAGGGAAATCACCATGAAATCTAAATTCCAATAGAATATATTACAAAAATAATTCAAGAAATTCATATTTTCAAATTCAGATTTTTCAGGATGTTACACACTATATAAAGTCATAAGGGGTAGTCATGGGAACCTAAGCCACAAACCAACTTATCCACAGCAGAAAGCACACGAGAGGATTAGAGTCTAGGTTATTCTTTAGCACTAGATTTTTAGATAGGGCAAGGATTTGAGAGTCCTAAAAGGTTTCAGAGGGTTGTAAGAGAGCGATAAGGAATTTAGCATCACGATCTGAAACTATAGTATTAGACACACCATGCAAACAAATAACTTCACGAAAGAATAAATCAGCAATATTGGTAGCATCATCGCTCTTGTGACATGGTATAAAATGGGCCATCTTAGAAAATCTATCAACCACCACGAATATACTATCCCTCCCCTTCTTTGTTCTAGGCAATCCTAAAATAAAGTCCATCGAAATATCTTCCCACTGAACGTTAGGAAGAGGTAAGGGCATGTATAAACCATGAAGATTAAGTCGTGACTTAGCTCTTTGACATGTAGTGCAGCGAGCAACGTAGCGCTCGACGTCCCGTCTAATCTTTGGCCAAAAGAAATGAGCAGCAAGTATATCTTCCGTTTTCTTCACACCAAAATGTCCCATCAACCCGCCTCCATGTGCTTCCTGTAACAATAACAAACGAACGGAGCTAGAAGGAATGTACAACTTGTTGGCTCTAAACACAAACCCATCATTAATGACAAAATTTTTCCAAATTTTCCCTTCTTTGCAATTCAACAGTATTTCCAAAAAATCAGCATCATGCACATATTGCTCTTTAATAGTCTCTAATCCAAAAATTTTGAAGTCAAGTTGTGATAACATGGCATATCTCCTAGACAAAGCATCAGCAATAATATTCTCTTTTCCCTTCTTGTGTTTTATGACATAGGGAAAAGACTCAATAAATTCAACCCACTTTGCATGTCTACGGTTTAGTTTTCCTTGATTTCGAATATGCTTTAAAGATTCATGATCAGAATGTACAACAAATTCTTTGGGCCATAAATAATGTTGCCAAGTTTCTAAAGTTCGAAAGAGTGCATATAACTCCTTATCATAAGTAGAATAGTTCAAACTAGGCCCACTCAATTTCTCACTGAAGTATGCTACAGGTTTGCCTTCTTGTAACAATACACCACCTAAACCAATTCCGCTTGCATCACATTCTAGTTCAAAGGTCTTATTGAAATCAGGGAGTTGGAGTAAAGGTGCATGTGTTAACTAATCTTTCAATGTGGTGAAGTCGATCTCTTGTGCGGCGCCCCAAACAAATGGCACGCCCTTCTTGGTAAGCTCATTCAATGGTGCGGCGATGGTGCTGAAATCCTTCACAAAACGGCGGTAGAACCCAGCAAGTCCTAAAAAGCTCCGCACCCGTGTGACCGTGTTTGGAATCGGCCAACTCTGTACTGCTTCAACCTTGGCTTGATCAACTTCAATTCCCTGTGGAATAACAACATATCCAAGAAACGCGACTCGATCGGTGCAAAAGGTGCACTTCTCAAGGTTACCAAATAGGCGTGCACAACGTAAAGCATTAAAAACAACACGTAAATGGTCAAGATGTTCCTCTAATGATTTGCTATATATCAGTATATCATCAAAATAAACCACCACAAATCTACGAATGAAAGTACGCAAAACCTCGTTCATTAGTCTCAAGAAGGTACTAGGTGCATTAGTTAAACCAAAAGGCATTACTAACCACTCATATAACCCAAACTTAATTTTAAATGCCGTTTTCCATTCATCGCCTAATTTCATATGGATTTGATGATAACCACTACGCAAATCAACCTTGGAAAAGACAACAGAGCCACTCAATTCATCAAGCATATCATCTAACCTAGGAATAGAATGACGATACATAATGGTGATATTATTGATTGCTCTACAATCCACACATATGCGCCATGATCCATCTTTCTTTGGTACTAAAATGACCGGAACAACACAAGGGCTAAGAGATTCGCGCACATACCCTTTATCAAGCAACTCTTGAACTTGGCGCTGAATTTCTTTAGTTTCTTTTGGATTGGTCCTGTATGGTGCTCGGTTGGGCAATGATGCACCGGAAATTAAATCAATTTGATGCTCAATCCCACGAAGCGGTGGTAGCCCCGGCGGTATGTCCTTTGGAAAGACATCTTTGTACTCCTGCAAAATGTTAGTGACAGCAGGTGGCAAAGAAGAAGGTATATCCTCAAATGAAAACAAAGCTTCTTTGCAAATTAACACATAGCAAACAGAATTACTAGCATCCAGTTCAGTAATATCAGATTTGGTAGCAAGAAAACAAGCACCTTTCAATTTAATTTCTTTATTCTTGTCACGAACAGACTTAGGTTCTTTCTTTTTTATGTTGCTCAAGCTCCTTTGCTACAATCTGATTTTCGCTCTCAGTATTCTCCTGACTTTTCTCTCTTCTAGCTCTAGCAAGGTCATCTTTAACAATTTGTTCAGGAGTCATAGGATGCAGCACAATTTTCTTCCCCTTGAACATGACAGAGTATTGATTATTCTTACCATGATGTGCACAATCAGTATCGTATTGCCAAGGCCTTTCTAATAACAATGAACAAGCTTGCATAGGAACAACATCACAATCAACATAATCATGGCATGAACCCATAGAAAAATGTACTCTCACCATCCGTGTTACCTTCAACTTACCACTGTTGTTGAACCATTGAATATGGTATGGGTGGGGATGGGGTTTGGTCGGCAAAGCAAGCTTCTCCACCATATCCATACTCGCCAAATTGTTGCAACTCCCACCATCAATAATTATGCGAATTGAGCGTTCCTTGACAACGCCCTTGATTTGGAACAAATTATGGCGCTGATTCTGCTCGGCATGAGACACTTGAGCACTTAGTACGCATTGCACTATAATGCTCAAATACTTGTCAGCATCTTCGGCGCCAACATGTTCCTCCTCATGATCAGATTCATCATCATGTCCTGCAGGGTCATTTGCAAGTATAGCATATGTTTCATCATCAAAATCACTAGCAGAGGAATACGTACCATCTTCGCGTATAATCAGTACATGCTTGTTTGGACAGTCCCACATCATGTGTCCATAGCCTTTGCAATGATGGCATTGAATGTCCTTAGTTCGTCCTGTCGATACAACCGAAGATGATGTTTTTGTGGAAGCTCGTGGTGCTGAATTTGAAGTAGTAGGACGTTGCGGCTTGAAGTTGGAGGATAATAGTGGTGGTGTCACAACGCCCGGGGCAGCAGGGGTGCGTGGTGTCCATGAGCTCGTTTGACCTGCAGAAGAATTAGAACGTGTCCTCGTTTGGCGTCCCTGCAATTCATGCTTAGCTTTACAAGCAAGATGAAACAATCTAGTAATGAAGTTGTAATCTTTGTAATCAAGGATGTCTTGAATTTCTCGATTCAACCCTCCCAAAAACCTAGCCATTGATGCCTCCTCATTCTCAACTAACCCACAGCGCAACATACCAATTTGTAATTCTTGATAGTATTCTTCCAGAGACTTTGCACCTTGTTGTAAGCGTTGCAGCTTATTTAACAAATCACGAGCATAATATGAGGGAACAAATCAATGGCGCATAAGCAATTTTAAACCCTCCCAAGTGTTAGGTATGTTGTTGGGTTGTTGACGGCAATGTTCTTTCCACCAAATAGAAGCAAAGTCGGTAAATTCACTAGTAGCAGCCCTAACTCGTTTATTCTCAGGAAAGTCATGGCAAGCAAATTTTTGATCAACAACTAATTCCCAATCAAGATAACCATCAGGATCATATTTACCATTAAAAGAGGGCATAGTGAATTTAACCTTAGCAAAAGCATCATCGTGGTCACGTACCTCACGTCGTGGGGGTTCTCTTCGCATACCTTGTTGGTTAAAACGCAATTGTCGATGAGCTCGATCGTTGTTGTGGTTAGCCCTGCCCTCGGCCTCGGTATCACCCACATAGTCAAATTCATCTTGTCTCTTTACCGTCGCAGCAGGGGGAACAGCAGACGAAGCTTGGGCAATCTCCTCAAGGTGCGCCACAATATCTGCTAAAGAAGTGTTAGTGACACGTTGTGCTCTCTCCATCGCAGCGAGCGTTGTGTTTGTCTCAATCTGGGCACCCTCGAGTTGAGCTCATTCGTGACCCTGACATCCTCTTCAAGGCCCTCCGTACGAAAATTTATTTCGCGCGTGAAATGTTGTATGATTCCTTTCGTACGAGGAGTATGAGATATATCCTGATCTGAAAACTCTCCAAAACCTGCCATTGTTAGCAAAAACACAAGAATGCATCCCTAACAAATACTAGGGTATGATAGTTCAAAAGTCGCTCGCACTCAAACCTTCTATCGAATTCTTACCAATTCTTACCAAGCACACAGGGGCGATTGGCAACCAGCGATGACAATATATCTGCAAAGATTGGATGCAGCGATTGTCAGGTGAAACTCAACCTGTACGGTGTAGAAAAAGTGTAGCTGGAAAGGCTCAAGTTTGGTAGCAAGGAGTAGCAATAATCAATTCAGAAAATGCAAGCTGAAAAATCGTTCAATGTCGGTTGGTGCTGGTCCTAGGCTAGACCGTACTAGAGACGCGAGCCTAGAACACAAACGGATACACCACACAAAAAGAAACTAGATGACGTTGCACACAGAGTTCAGGAGCTCGAAAAAGGATGTCGTCTACACGGGAACCTTAGAATCACTTGTAAAAGGCTAGACACTCCCGTAAGTAATCTACATGTTTCCGTGTTGGAGACGGTTACCTTTTGTATTGCAATTCGTAGCAAAAGTTTTACGACTAGCAACCATGTACTAAACCAAATGGGCTATCAGTAGGGCTGAAAACAAAAACGGTAATTCTCGGTTACCAAAAATCGTTTTTGAAAAATTACCGATTTTTCCCCTAAACGGAAACGGTGACGGTAACCGATCAAACGGAAACGAGAACGGTAAAAATATCCGATAATGAAAACGATTTAGCTCTCTTCCGATCGTTTTCGAAAAATACCGTATTTAATCGGTAATTACCGACGGTAATTACCGATCACCACGCGGCCGGGAGTACCGGGACCCATCTCCGCAGGACCGCAGCTCCGTTGGACGGTTGGACCGTTGAGTCCCAGGGCCCAGGCGGCCAGGCCCCTTTCCCAGTCCCATTTCCGTCTCCCGCAGGCCGCAGACCCGCACGGCGCGGCCCGGGGCTGCCACTGCATGGGGCGCTAGCTGACTAATCATCAATCGCAAGAACACATATGGATATGGTGCAAGGCGAGCAAACTAAGAGGAGAGAGATTTGTGTCTATGCATGCAGGCGTATTTTCTGATAAAGAAACACTAGCTATATACCTGATTAATATGTGAGCAGGCTGCCGTCCAGAACTGATAGAGCCGTACGTCGTCATATGCATGGTCATATCCAATTCATTTGGCAAAACCGAGTGGCATTTATTTAGTTACTTATGCATGAAACGTCAGAAAGGAGAAGGCTAGGAAATGGTAGGAACTCAAATCTTTGCATACACACACGTGTGTCTACACATACATATTATATATATATATATATATATATATATATATATATATATATATATATATATATATATATATATATGCATATATTATATATGTATGTGTATATATATGTATACAAGTATGCCTATATGTTTGTGTGTATATATGTATATGCACATATATGTATGTATGTATGTACGTACACGTACGTAAGTATGTATATAGCATGTATGTATGTATGTGTACATATGTGTGTATATATGTATATGTGTATATATATGTTCATGTATATGTATGCACATATATGTATATATATGTACATGTATATGTATAGTTGAGAATTTGTGATATGATGATATGAGTTCATGGCTTAGAATTGATTATGGTTGCATGTTTTGGCTTCCTTAGATGTGGAGAATATCGTATTTTAGCTATCGCTTTCATGATTTTCGATCGTTATCGATGCACTTTTGATCGAATAGTTTCGTTTCCGAATTTACCGGAATATCGATGTCGTTCTCGTTTCTGACAATATCGTATCGATTTCGTTTTCGAAAAAATAATGTGAAACTGAAAGTGATTTGACCTCCTACCGATCGTTTCCGACCGTTTTCAGCCCTAGCTATCAGTGAGCAGAGAAGGCTATTTGGGTTTGGTCCAGAATGACATCCACCATCACGTGGCAGCATATAACTCAACTCATGGGCAACCAGAAAGCATCGAACAAGATAAAATATGGTTTATAGCTTATAATTTTCTTAAAATAAATAAATAAAATAGTTTTTTGTCGTTATTTCGAAGCAACTTATTAGCTTATCAATATTTGGTTCATTCACATAAACGCTCATACTAGAACTAAAAACTATCAGCCGTAGCCATAAGCCATTGGTCATAGCAATAAAAAAAAAGCACCCAAAGACCAAAGGCATCAGCCTCTTCCTCCTTCCAAGTTCTTCTTCCCAATCTCAGTTCCTTCTTTCCAGTCTCAAATTCTCAAATTTCTTCCCCTTCCCAATCTGATTTCTTAGTTCCTTCTTTCCAGTCTCAAATTCTCAAATTTCTTCCCCTTCCCAATCCGATTTCTATATTCCCTGTCGGCCTGTCTCCATTTTCTCCGGGACATTTGTATCCTGAAGTTGGTACGCGACACACTGTTATTTTTGATTTGATGTTTTTAATTTTCACGGTTTGCAAGATGTACAAGTTTCGACCATTACTTTTATAACATTATATTAATATATACTAATACAATTATAATATTGCGAAACATTTTTTACAACAAATCTAACAATATTTTTTTTTATATGAACAAACTAGATAATTTCAAACATATCCGTGGACAAATGTAACATCCCAAAATTTTTAGGTTTTCAAAAGTTTCCAAGTCAAAAGAATATTTATAAAATTTTCACGAATGTTTTGAATTAAATAAAGCTTAAATAGAATTTTATCAAATTACAATGATTTCATGTGATTAATATGGAAATTAAATAAATCTAAATATATTTTATTTGTTTTCCTAGTGATTTAAAGTATTTTTCAGAATTGTCTCAAATTATTCCAAGCTCATTTGCTAATTATTTTGGCTTATTTGAATTTCCTGAATTTTCTAAAAAGAAAAAATAATTTTTAAATCCCAAAATCCATCGTGGGCCGAATCTTCCGTGGCCTAATCTACTTTCTCTCTTCGCTTGGGCCGAAGCCTAGCTAGCCAGCCCAGCCAAGTTAGCTGCACCCGCATCGCACAAGTGAGTGCCATGCATCACGTTGAAACATCCTGAAATTCTAGAAAATATGAAAATGAGGGTAATTTAAAAAAATTTCATGCACTTTCTCTCCCTTGGCTTTTATAGGAGTTTCTTTGAACAATTTGATTTTCAAAAATCAAAAGTGCATGAAATATAAATCAAATTGAATCCAAATCAAATAAGTATAATTATATTCAACAATAAGTTTTCTCAGATTTTTCTAGAAAAATTAAGAGAAGACAAAACTCTGAAAAAAGTTACACAATCACCAACTCTTTTCAGGAGTATTCACAAATATTTTCACAATCTTTCGAGCTCGCCTGCTATGTCTAGTAATTGCCCAAACCTCTCAACTCACCTCCTCTCTCTCCCTCTCACTGCCGTGTAGGGCAAGCTTGCAGAGATCGTCTTCCACCTCACGTGCATGCGCCAACTCCGCCATAGTCGTGGCTCGAGCTGCCCCGGTTTTTGACACCATGCCCACAGTTGTTCTCTGCTGCTTCCAACCCCCGCCTACCTGTCGCCTCAACGCGATGCATCTCTTCCCCCTTGTCTCCTTCCGCACGTCGCGTTCCATGGCTAGTATTTGGCCTCGTTGCTTGGTTGTGCTCGCGAGGACTCACACCCAGCCCTTAATCTTTCTGTACCAATAAAGCCCCCCGACCATGCCATATCTCCTCAGCTCGCCATCTCGGTCTCTTGCATATGATCCTTGAGTAGTCTGCTCTCTGGAATGTCGAGAAACCGAAGTCGCACGCGATGCCATAGAGAATGCCACTATGTGCGAGCTACTCCGATGAGTTTCTCTCCTTCCCAATTCTGTTATAATGCGCCTACCTCTTCCTTTAGCACCCTGCTCATTTGATTGACCTTCCATGCATTGGAATACTAGGTGGATCACTCGAGTTAGGCCTTCTTCTCCTTCTTCTCTGACTAGGACATCGCCGTAAGACTTCCTCTCTCCGATTAGCCGTACCTTGATTCCTTTCATCCATATATCTACATGCATTCAAGCAAGCTCATGCGCACCCTTTTGTAGCTTCTCTGTTGCCAGACATTGTTGTCATTGTAGCCCCTTCGCTGCCAACGTGGTATCTGACACCGGCTTCTTTCACTCGTTCTCATGAGCCCTCATTGTTTTTGGTGTGCTCCTCCTCCCTCGTAAAGTAATCAAAGTTAAAAGAAGAACTAAAGTAATCATAGTCAAAAAGAGAACTAAAATAATCAAAGTCAAAACGAGAACTAAAGTAATCATAGTTAAAAAGAGAACTAATGTAATCAATGTAAAAAAGAGAACTAAAATAATCATAGTCAAAAAGAGAACTAAAGTAGTCAAACTCAAAAAAAAACCGTAGTAGTCGAAGTCATGAACTTCGACTACAAGTGTGGTTGTGTCTTCAACTGCAAGTGTGGTCGTGATCTTCGACCGCAGGCATGGTCATGATCTTCGACCTTGGTGTGGTCGTGATCTTCGATTGTTGTTGTTATCGGGAACATCAATTGCAACCATTGTCGAGATCCCTGACCACTGCCATTCTTGAGACCTTCGACCGCTGCAATTGTCGAGATCTTCAACCACTACTGCATCAAAGTCTTTGACCACCGACGTGTCGAGATCTTTGACCGCAACCGATGTCAAAATCTTGGACCGTAGCCATTGTCAGGATCCCCAACCACTGCCATTGTTGAGACCTTCAACTGCTGCCGAAGTCAAGATGCCCAACAGCTACCGTGGTTGTAATCTCCGAATGCTTGCGTAGTCGTAACCTTTGACTACAGTAATCATAATCTAGTCATAATCTTTGACCCTTTCCGTAGTCGTAAGTTACCGTAGCCAATTGACAGTCAGAAGACTGACGTGGTCGAAGACCAATTGTACCGGCTCTATGTGAGCCATACGACTAGAGTTGCGGCGATGCGCCATGGTCAAGGAGCCATGGCCGAAGCACCATGATTGTAAGTCGTAGTCGTAAGGCTATAAACTCTAGTTGTCGGTAGCTATAGTGGTCGTAAGCTCTAGTTATCGATAGCTATAGTGGTCATAGGCTCCAGTTGTCGGTAGCTATAGTTGTTGTATGGCCATAAACTACAGAACGTAGTACGTATTCGGTAATCAAAGCATCCGAGTACCTTAGTGTCTGAAGAACATTTGTAGTCGTAAAGAGTATGTACCAACCGAGAAGAGATAATGCAAACCGAGCAAAAACTCAAAAGTTGACAACATTTGCATACAAACTCCAAATTTAGTTATCTATGTTTCTAAATTCTTCTAAAATCATGATCTTCTTGACCGTACAAAAATATTTTAGTCTTGTCTGTATTTATTTAGCTCTTATTTGCATCTATCTGGATTTCATCGGATAGACAACCCTGCACCAGACAACACTGAGAACGCATTAGAAACATTTTCTGAGCAATAGGAGCAAGGCACGCACCCCCTTTGACCATGTTGATCCCAGTATTTCAATTGTTGTGCATTTTTTTTTTGCAAAAAACCATTATGCATGCGTGTAAGTTTCAGTAAAAAATTGCTATACTATAGGTAATGGTAGTTATGACCGCTCGAATGCATTGAACCTTCCTTGCAAATTTGATATCCTCACTGTTGTAGCCCTTAGATATTGTTAGACATAGGTAATGTCAAATTTTGGGTATATTACTTTGAGTACATGTTCTAGATGCTTAGCCAAACACTCAAGATTGTTAAAATCGCTATTCTAGTCGTACAATCGTACGATTCTATGATCTCACAAAACTAACCCGACTCAAATTGCATTTTGAGTCGTACCAGGTAAAATCGTGGTAGAATTGTGATTCTAGTCATAGAATCATGTGGAATCATAGTAGAATCATGATAGAATCATGGTAGAATCATAAAATCATGCAGCATCCAATATTATAAAAGATTTTGGTGTTTGGTTGTGTCCGATCCCTCAATTCAAGTTGTATGTTAAGTACTAAGTAGTTAATAGTTTAGACATTAATATTTGAAGGTTTGGAATGATAAAACTTAATTTTATTATTTATTTATTTTACTTTTTAGGTAAAATGATCATATTATGGCAACATTGATAACATCACTCTTGTAGTCGTGGTTCTCAATGACAAAGAATTTAAACCACGATTCTAGTCGTGAATAAGATACATTTATTAATAAAATTAAATGCAAACTGACTAAATAAACACTCATGTCACTCTTGGAATACATGATAAATTGAAAAAAAAATATTTGTGATAGAATCGGGTAAGCACCCCTTTTGACCATATTGATCCCAGTATTTCAATTATATACATTGTTTGCAAAAATCTATTATGCATGCGTGTATGTTTCAGTAAAAATTGCTATATTGTGGGTAATTGTAGTTACAACCGCTCGAATGCATTGAACCTTTCTTGCAAATTTGATATCCTCACCGTCGTAATCCTTAGGACATTGTTAGACATAGCTAATGTCAAATTTTGAGTATATTACTTTGAGTATATGATCTAGATGCTTAGTCAAGTAGTAGTTTCTGCTAAGTTTGATCTTTCGAACAAGTTTACACATGGGTATGATGGCTTCAAAATGTTGGACCAGAGAGGGAACCTCTGTTATATGGTACATTGTCAAATATGAGTGGGAATCTCATATGTCTATAGGGGGAGATTCTCGCTCAGGTCAATTAAGAACTGAACGCTATTGCTACACACCTAAGTCACACAGTACAACCACATGTTCTATATGAGCTCTGGCATTTAGCTGATTAAGTTGTCTAGGTCAAATCTAGTAAGGACACTCCAACTAGGTTTGCTCGTAAGGGCATTATTCATCAAGGTGTTGGGACCAAAGCTTACTAATACAACGGTGAATGCCTCACCAAAGGGAAATAATCCACTGAGGTGTGGGCCAATCTTGCAGCTCACTTGGTGCGCTCAAGTGAGGGCTTGTCCATTTATCGGGCTGGTGTCAAGTTAGGACTAGATGGCCTAAAAGCTTTATGATAATCACCATTGTCACACGCCTAGGGAAGCGTGTAATGGCCAACAGTATAATTGATAATCTCATGTGCATAAAGCTTTACAACCTTTGCAGAGTGTTAAAACTATTTAAATAGCCATGCTTACGGGCATGTCGACCACAGTGGATCAACCACAGCATGTCAACCATGGCATTTCAACCACGGCAGAACGACCACAGCTGAATGACACGGCAAAACGACCATGCTTGGTTGATGATGGTAAGCTACAGTGAACTGATCGTAAGGAACAGTTAACCAGTCATAAGAAATAGTGAATCGGTCTTAGCTATAGAATCTTGTCGATGGTCAAAGTTGTAGTACCTTGTCGATGGTCATATCTATAGCACCTTATCAATGGTCGTAACTATGGGTGCTTTGTCGATAGTCGTAGACTTTGTGGTCGGTAATTGTAGACTTTACGGTCGGTAGTCATAGCTTTATGATCGGTAGTTGTAGACTTTGTGATCGGTAGTTATAGACTTTGTGCTCAGTACTCATAGACTTTGCGGTCGGTAGTTGTAGACTTCACGGTCGGTATTTGTAGGCTTCGAGTGCTTCAATTCGTGTGATCTTTGACTACCCTAAGTACTTGTGTTGGGTCAGCGGTCTGACTAGCTTGTGCATGGCAGTCAAACCGGCTTTTCTAAGTGGTCTGAAGTTGATTTTTGGAGAGCATGGAAATTGAGGTCGTGGATGATCCAGTTTGTAGTTATTGATGGTTAAGGATGTAGTTTGCGTGTCTGGACTAATGTTGGTCAAGTTGGAAAAAACTTGTACCAGGGAAAAAGTTCTTTGGTCTTTGCATGTGTAGGTGGGTGTGAAAACGGTCATGGTCGGTAACGAGAAGGGCTGGGACTAGGAGGGGGAAATTTGACGTCCAGGTGATCGAGGATGTCACAAGGTGGCCAGGCTCACGTTGGAGCATGTGGAGATCAAAGGTAGGTGATGTGTGGAGAAGCTACGGGAGGTACAATCCTAGAGGCTTCGACACATGATGAGTTGGAAAGAGTTATGGAAGGTGTGTTGATAACTAGAAGGAATAGAGGTAATGGAAAACACATGTTTGGAAGGGTTTCAGATCCCTTGATTTCTAGAATCGGTTAGGATTTCATGTCCGTGTTGATAAGGACACGGGTTAGGCCTCTAGCATATAAAAAAGATGAAGAGATTAAGAGTTAACCTGAGGAATCAAGATGGCTTTTGAGGAGAAAGCTTTAGAGTTTTTGTGCTAGGGTTTGAGAGGTGTTGTGAGGGCACTTTGTAGCCACATAACATAATTCAAAAATAAAAGATCATATCTATTCTTGGAAAGTTAGTCAGCATCGGCGGCGTGTTTTCTGTTAAAAATTGGCCCATTTTTATGGCCCGTTTCCTTAATTCCAAAGCATGCATGGTTTACTACCATATTGCTAAAAAAATGTGAGGAAGACCGATTTATAAGGTGGAGTCCTCACCGCTCCTTGAATATGGATAGAGATGGAATGAGGAGGGTTCTGTCCAGTTACGCACGCGCGCACGTATTCGCGCATTTTCGCGTGAAAATTGCGTGACTTGTGACTTGCGACCGTGCTGGGACGTGGCGCGCCACATGGCAGACCAAATCCATCTTTATTTTTTTGTTGAACTCTATACCTCGCTCTCTCTGTTTGAATGAGATTCAAACGTTTGAATTTGAGGCATTACTGGGGTTTTGATGATAGATAGTTACTAGTGGATAAATGGCTGGTTGAATGTGTCAGTTACAAGTGGGTAAATGGTTATTTTAATCATATCAGTTATCAGTCTGTCTATATATGCCTGGAGACGTCCAGAGTGTAAAAGAGAGAGAATCTCCCTGCCTCCATTTTCTTCTTCTCTGCGATTTTGTGCTCGAGTACTGTGTTGTCTGAACCTCGTCGACCTTTCTTCCCGGCAGAGAGTACCTGTGTTCCTGTCCGTGTTGATAAGGACACGGGTTAGGCCTCTAGCATATAAAAAAGATGGAGATTAAGAGTTAACCTGGGGAATCAAGATGGCTTTTGAGGAGAAAGCTTTAGAGTTTTTGTGCTAGGGTTTGAGAGGTGCTGTGAGGGCACTTTGTAGCAACATAACATAATTCAAAAATAAAAGATCATATCTATTCTTGAAAAGTTAGTCGGCATCGGCGGCAAGTTTTCTGGGCATCATCTTTGACTCGTTCTCATTACGAGTAGTGCATGGTGAGATTGTTGTCCTCCATTGACTTAATCGCTCGTCGAGTTGTCCACTCGATCACCTCCAACAGCATCAGCACGGAGAGTAGACCAAAGCATGCCTTCTCAAAGGCGCTGATTTCTTGAAGGCATAGGTGATCGAGAGGTTCTGCTCCCGGTGTCGAAGTTTTCGAATACGTGCGAACCGGTCGAAGACCAAAGTCTAAAACGGTCATAGTTTACAACTGGTAAGGAACTTTCGACAGCTGAGCGATTGAGTGAGCGGTCGACAGCTGAGCACTGATCAGTCAAAATCTTCATGAGTACTAAGAGATTCTAAGAAGCGGAGACAATCATTCACCCCCTCTGATTGCTGTATACGATCCTACACCTTAGGATGCTAGTTAGCCATATAAACACATTTGTTTATGCCTAGGTTCTTTTGGATTAATGCTTATGGCTTTTGGATTTTGTTATAGTAATTAGGTTTCAAACGGTGTGTTTTTAAGGCGGAATTTATAAATCAATTGTAGTAGATACTATAATGACACCAGCTACTGGCCAAAATCATATGCGATTACCTCTCTTCGTACTATCTCTGTTACGAATAGTTAGAATTTAAAAACCATAAATCAAAAACTATAAACTATGGACCAAAAGAACCCACACTATATCTATGTCCATGCATATGTGCCAGGCCTGCAGTAAACACATGGAAAGGCAACATATATGAAAGGAAGGCCCTCATGTGCATGTGGCGTGGCATTCGTCACTCCCTGCTAAGTAATCTGTACGTCATGCTCCGCCAAATCTGGCTCACTTTTTACCGGGGGAGCCTATATTTCCATATTGCATTAAAATAGACTAAATAAAATTTTATTTTACACTAGTTCATTCTTATTTGACTCAAACCAACTCTATATAAAGATAAGTCAGTATATATAAGTTTGATTACTCTATTCTTTCAGTTTGATTTTCTTGTTTGATACTAGAATTAATTAACTAGTGCAAAGTGAAAGAATATGTTAACTCTGGTGCAAAATAAAACAAACAACAAGTTACCCGATACAAAATACAATTTACTCTAAAAATAATTGTGAAGCAACTTGCAACTAGCAAAATGGTTAAGCTGAATTGTTCATAGTTTCTATGTCATGCATGCCAAGCGTGCAGGCAACATAAAAAAAAACGCAACATTCAGGGTGTGGACGGGTGGTGGTACCAACCCTTTGGTCTTCCCCATTTTGTCAACTTAAACCTTTTCCATGTCGGACATAGCTGATTAAATAACGATGAAGCTAGGAGGGTTTCATTCCAAGGTACAACAAAATTATTCTTGCTTAGCTAGGAGGGTTTCATACTTCCATTGCTCTGCTAACAAAACAACCCAACAATGATGTCTCAACAACAGACATATTCTCGATAGATTCGAACCCTCTTCGCCTCTTCACATCTAAGCATGCCTGCCCAAGATTCAAGAATCCTTTGCTCCACAAAGTCATCGACGGCGAGGTCCCTGTCGTCGTCCGGACCGCCTTCCTTGAGGCTACATGGACAAAGCAATTGTTTCCAATGCAAATTCTAGTTCATCGGTAAGGCAACAATGCAAGAACACTATTACACATCGCAAAAGGATTTGAAGAAAGAAACCATGACCTACCCTCGCATGCATCACCGGTGTTTCCACCGGTACCTAGAAGACGGCGAGTGGATCGCGCCCGCGCCGTGCTGCTTCTTCCTGTGACCATCCGACGCCGCCGTCCGGCTCCGGCCATGACCGGGCATACCCTTGCTCCTTGTCTTCTCTTTTATCCTCACCCGACCGGGGACAGCATCGGCCGTCTGACCGTGCGACGGTAGCAGCCAATCGGACGGCGGCATGATCAACATCGGTGTGGTCGTGACGTAGTGGACTGGCTCGAAGAATCTGTTCAGCGAGATGCCGAAGAAATGGTATCTCCAAGAACTAACCCGCTTGGCTCACATATACCTCGCTTTCCAGCTTCTCACCTCCGAGTCTCCGGCACCTGCACCATCGTCGTCGTCGGTGAACCTCTGGGTCAGGGTCAGGGCCTCGAACCTGGGCTTCCAGAGCTCGTCGTCGTGGTCGGCGACGAGGCGCCTCAGCTCGGTGCAGGTGCGCTCCACCCTGGCGAGGTCCTCGCCGTCGGTGAGCCTCCCCACGATCGCCACCTTCACCTCATCAGGGAGCGACATGAAGGTCGGCTCCAGCTGCACGTCGTACATGCGGCACAACTTCACAAGGAGGCGCCGGCTCATCCCTTCGGTGAGCACCTTCCAGAGCGCGGCCACCAGTGCGTCGTTCCTTAGCGCGCGCGCGGTGTCATCCAAGCCGCCGGAGAGGAGCTGCGCGGCGGCGAGCGCATCCAGGCTCATAAAGTACGTGTCCGGCTCAAGATTCAAGAATCCTTTGCTCCACGAAGTCATCGACGGCGAGGTCCCTGTCGTCGTCCGGGCCGCCTTCCTTGAGGCTACATGGACAAAGCAATTGTTTCCAATGCAAATTCTAGTTCATCGGTAAGGCAACAATGCAAGAACACTATTGCACATCGCAAAAGGATTTGAAGAAAGAAACCATGACCTACCCTCGCATGCATCACCGGTGTTTCCACCGGTACCTAGAAGACGGCGAGTGGATCGCGCCCGCGCCGTGCTGCTTCTTCCTGTGACCATCCGACGCCGCCGTCCGGCTCCGGCCATGACCGGGCATTCTCTTGCTCCTTGTCTTCTCTCTTATCCTCACCCGACCGGGGACAGGATCGGCCGTCTGATCGTGCGACGGTAGCAGCCAATCGGACGGCGGCATGATCAGCATCGGTGTAGTCGTGACGTAGTGGACTGGCTCGAAGAATCTTCTCGGCAAGATGAAGAAGGGGCTCCTCCAAGAGCTAACCCGCTTGGCTCTCATATACCTCGCTTTCCAGCTTATCACCTCCGAGTCTCCGGCGTTGTCGTCATCGTCGTCGTCCTGGAGGAAAAAGGAACACGCACTCTGGGTCAGGGCTTCGAACCTGGGCTTCCAGAGCACGTCGTCGTGGTCGGCAACGAGGCGCCTCAGCTCGCGGCAGGTGCGCTCCACCCTGGCTAGGTCGTTGCCATCGGTGAGCCTCCCCACGATCGCCACCTTGACCTCATCAGGAAGCGACATGAAGGTCGGCTCCAGCGGCACGCCGTACATGTTGTATGTGAGAGGGCATATTGGGAATTTCCCAATTGGCTCAATGCCACCGGTTGCTTTAGGGTGGAGCCCACTGGCCGATGGGTGTGCAGAGAGGAAAAGGGGAGGAGACTCGGTCTCCTCTCCCGACTGGCCTTCCTGGCGGCGCCCATTTCTTCTCCCGGGCGATTTTTTCGGCTCGGTCGTTCGCATCCTTCTGGATCTGGCGATTTTGGCGGTGAATGGAGAAGGTGGCGAGTGCAGAAGCGGCGCGGGTAGGCCCGGGTTCTTCGGAGCCGGCCGCTCGTGCCCCCTGGCGGCTCACCTCGTCTCCCTTTTTATTCCCGTTCGGCTGCACGGTTTGGCATATGATTTTTCCGATCTGGTTCTTGCCCTCTTGAGTCTTACTTCCTCCTCTTTGATCTCTGGTGGTGTTAAGGGGATTGGCTTCGGCCATTTCCGAGGGAGGCTTGGCCTTGGTCTCCTGCGCAATCCCTAATTTGGGGTGTGGGGACTTGGGACCTTGGAGTTCCATCTGAGAAGAGGAGAAGGTGACGCCGGCTCTCTGCTGTGTGTGTGCGCGCACTTGGCCAGTGCGCAACTCGTTGTCTTGTGCGGCATCTCTGTACCTCGACTTCACCTCTGGTTTTCGGCTGAGAAGTGAAGAGCGGCATTGTATCTCCGTGAATCATCCACTCGCTTGCGACAGCGGGTTGATAGATTTTCTGGGACAGCGATTCATCGTGCCTTGCCGATTTAATTGTTTTCTCCTGCGGCTCATTGTCTTCTGGACAGTTTAGAGTACTGTCCGTGTTGTGAGTATATTTGTCTCTTTGCAATTTACAGCAGTTACTCTTGATCTGTAATTTTGGCAAATTATCTGTGGGCTGCTGTGATTGAATGTGGGCACTTATGCTCTGTGATGATAATATCGTAGACTGAACATAATCTGATTAACCGAGATAGATTTGAGCTCATCTGGGTAGTATACTTTAATTCTGTTAATTGCTCATATTTCGGCTGAGGAGATCAGTTTTCATGCAATTGAAATTTATCTGTTATGCAGTAAAACTCTTGTCTAGCCTTGTGTAGAACAGATCCCTTTTGTTCTGTTGATCTGTGATTGCTGCCAGTTACATTAGTGGTAGACTAGATACTGCATGATATTTCATTTGCTTGTGAACTAATAAGCCGAAACCTGCTAGCTTATTGCTTACTGTTTATGCTCAGTTTGTAATAGTAAAAATCTATTCTTTGTGAGCTCAAATCTCTAGTTGTCAGATTATTGATGATGAGTAACGATATTTGCATGAGAAGGCCAAAATCTCTGATTTTGCGCAACTCTGTTCTGAGAGCAATAATGAAACAATTAATTTGTTTTATGCTAGATTTAGTTGTTTCATTGTTCTTAGGACTGTTATGCACATTGCTATTTTCAGCATTGATGATGTTATATTTTTTGAATATATATGTGGAGTTGAATGACATGTTAGAATTCCATGTTTTTATGAAATTAATGTCATTCTTATGCTGGAAATATATAGTTTATATTATGTTGGCTGGAATTAAATATTCAAATATGCTTATACCGCAATATTTACAACAATCCAGAAAATCTATATTGAAAGAAATGGCTTCCTCATCTGATGTTGTGAAACCTGAAGTGTTTGACGGAGTCAATTTCAAGCGCTGGCAGGCAAAGGCAAAACTTTGGCTGACTGACCTTAAGCTCTTCTGGATCATTTCAAATCCGCCGGCGTTTCCGCTGGGGATCCCTGAAACGATGAAATGGGAAGAAGCTAATAATGCAGTCTTAGCCCGTTTGCTTGCCATCTTGTCTAATCGCTTGTTTGATGTCTATGTCAACTTCACGAATGCCAAACAGCTTTGGGATGAGCTCGAGGAGAAATACTCCGAGGGAGATAATGGAAATGAGTCCTTTATCACAGCCAATTACTTGAACTACAAGATGGTAGAGGGGCGATCGGTGATGGAGCAGCTCCACGAGCTTCAACTCCATGTACGTGACTTGAGTCAGTACGACTGCGCCCTGCCAGAGAAATTTCAAGTAAACGTCATCCTGGCCAAGTTACCGCCATCATGGCGTGACTTTGTGACTGCACGACGACATATCAAGGAGCGCTTGACACTCAATGAGTTGTCAGCAGCTATAAATGTCGAAGAACGTGCTAGGGCCGGTGACGGTACAGGGAAGGCTCAAGTCCATGCTCATCAAGTTCAAGTTAAGAATGCTGGAGGCTCTGGGAAACCCAAGTTCAAGAATCAGCCCCAAGTCAAGCTACAGCCTAAGAAAATGAAGAAGAAGAAGGAGGACATCGTCTGCTTTGTTTGTGGCGAGGCTGGCCATAAGGCCAATCATTGCCGCAATCGGAAGGGCAGGGGTCCATCCCCGGGTCAGCATAAGAACCGAAAGGCTGAGGTTCATGTCGCGCTGGCCAGCACCAGCTCGGAAGAGTACGTACCTATGGCCTTTATGGCAAATCCATCTATTGATTGGTGGATTGATACAGGTGCTACTAGACATATATGTGCTGACCGATCTTGTTTTTCTTCATTTCAGGGTGAAGGTGGTGGATCCGTCTTAATGGGCAATGGAGCCGCCGCGACAGTACGTGGGATTGGACAGGTTTGCCTGAAGCTCACTTCGGGCAAAACACTCATCCTAAGAGACGTGCTGTACGTGCCTGCGATGACTCGCAATCTTCTTAGTGGGTCAATGTTATGTAGGCAAGGAATAAAGCTTGTGTTTGAATCGAATAAAGTCATTTTGACTAAGTTTGGTAATTTTGTGGGCAAAGGCTATGATAGCGGAGGCATGTTCCGCTTATCCATTCTTGATTTGAATAATGTAAACATTTATAATGTTTCCCATTGCAATAAAGTTCATGATATTTGGCATTCACGGTTGTGTCATGTCAATTTTGAAGCCATTATGCGGTTAAGTAAGATGAGTTTAATTCCAAGCTATAATTATGAGAAGGGTTCAAAGTGCGAAGTGTGTGTGCAAGCTAAGCAGCCCCGAAAACCTTTTCATAGCATTGAAGGGCGGAGCACTTCACCACTTGAACTAGTCCATTCTGATCTGTGTGAGATGAATGGAATATTAACTAAAGGTGGCAAAAGATATTTCTTAACTCTCATAGATGATGCGACTAAGTATTGTTATATTTATCTACTTAAGTCGAAAGATGAAGCACTTGAATACTGTAAAATCTACAAAGCTGAAGTTGAAAATCAACTAGAAAAGAAAATTAAACGGTTGAGGTCGGACCGAGGCGGTGAGTACGTCTCACATGAGTTCTCCCAATTCTGTGAAGAAAGTGGAATAATTCACGAAGTTACTCCACCTTACTCACCCCAATCAAATGGAATAGCCGAAAGAAAGAACCGAACTCTTTGTGACTTGGTTAACGCCATGCTTCAGAGTTCAGGTATGTCGGACTATTGGTGGGGTGAGGCAGTTCTCACAGCTAACTATGTTCTGAATAGGGTTCCGCCTCGCAATCAGGAGGAAACACCCTATGAAGGATGGAAGGGGAGAAAACCCAACTTATCCTATTTTCGAACGTGGGGATGCCTTGCAAAAGTGCATGTGCCGTTGCCGAAGAAAAGAAAGCTTGGTCCTAAGACCGTCGATTGTGTCTTTCTAGGATATGCTATTAATAGCACGGCTTATAAATTTTTAGTAGTCAAATCTGAGGTGAGTGACATCGCTACAAATATAGTGATGGAATCTCGTGATGCGACATTCTTTGAGCATGTGTTTCCTATGAGACCGAATGATGACAGTGAACATATCGGTGAAGATGATCTCTCTATTCCTCCTAGTGTGGATAACACCGCTCCAGATTTGGAGTTGAGGAGGAGTAAGAGACAGAGGACCGAGAAGTCACTTGGGGATGACTTTGTCACCTATGTCGTGGATGATGAACCACGAACCCTTTCAGAGGCATACGCATCTCCGGATGTGGATTACTGGAAGGAGGCAGTCCATAGCGAGATGGATTCCATCATAGCTAACGGAACTTGGGAAATTGCAGACCTCCCGCCTGGTTGTAAGCCAGTAGGTTGCAAATGGATCTTTAAAAGAAAGCGTAGACCTGATGGTACTATTGAAAAGTACAAGGCCCGCCTAGTGGCTAAAGGTTTTACGCAGAAAGAAGGTGAAGACTATTTTGATACATACTCTCCTGTGGCTCGTCTACCCACAATTCGAGTGCTTCTAGCATTAGCTGCGGCATATAAACTCCAAGTACATCAAATGGATGTAAAGACTGCTTTCCTAAACGGAGAGTTGGATGAGAAGATTTATATGCAACAGCCTGAAGAATTTGTGGTTGAGGGGCAAGAAAGGAAAGTATGTCGGTTGATTAAATCTTTGTATGGTCTAAAGCAAGCTCCTAAGCAATGGCATGAGAAATTCGATAGTACGTTGACGTCGGTCGGCTTTTGTGTAAACGAAGCCGATAAATGTGTCTACTATCGGTTTAATGGGGGCGAAGGTGTCATTCTATGTCTTTACGTAGATGATATATTGCTATTTGGGACCAACATAGACGTGATCAATAGCACAAAGTCTTTCCTTTCCCAGAATTTTGATATGAAGGATCTGGGTGAAACTGATGTTATCTTAAACATTAAGCTTATAAAGGGTGAGAATGGGATTACTCTTTCGCAATCCCATTATGTGGATAAAGTCCTAACCAGATTTGGGTTTATGGACTGTAAGCCAGCAGCTACACCCTATGATCCAAATGCAAAACTACATAAGAACACTGGGCATGGGAAGGATCAACTTAAATATTCTCAGATCATAGGATCCCTGATGTACTTAACTAGTGCAACGAGGCCAGACATCTCATATGCTGTATGCAGATTGAGTCGTTATACGTCCAATCCAGGAGATGATCATTGGATAGCACTAGAAAGAGTACTAAGATACTTGAAGGGAAATCCTAATTTGGGAATACACTATTCTGGTCATCCGGCAATCTTGGAAGGATTCAGTGATTCTAACTGGATCAGTGACTCGGATGACATGAAGGCTACGAGTGGTTATGTATCCACTCTAGCAGGTGGGGCCGTGTCGTGGAAGTCTTCGAAACAGACTATTCTTACACGGTCCACCATGGAGGCTGAATTGGTAGCTCTAGATTCAGCGGCTGTAGAGGCAGAATGGATTCGAGAACTCCTTTCTGACCTACCTGTGCTGGAAAAACCTATTCCAGCAATACTTACCTACTGCGATAACCAAACCGTTCTGGTTAAGGCGAAGAGTAGGAAGGACAATATGAAGTCTTCAAAACATATAAAGCGCCGACTTAAGTCGGTAAGGCATGCCAGAGAGACGGGTGTTATTTCTATAGAATACATCCAGTCTGAAAGGAACTTGGCAGATCCTTTCACTAAAGGATTGGCGCGAAAGGCCATCCAAGCAGCATCTCAGGGAATGGGGCTTATACCCGTATAAAGGCTCACATTGGTAGTAACCTATCCTAGGAGATCGGAGATCCCGTGAACTAGGCTCTAGGACAACAAACTGTGTGAGATTAGAGAGCACATCTAACGGGTCCCATTAGCTGCAGTGCTCTGTCTGTATGGAAGGTTGAGTTTTGACTCTTAATGAACTCTAGGTCTATATGACTTATGGAATCGTCCTACAGGATTCCTAGAAGAGTTCACCTACGTGAGTGTGATTGTGAGGTCGCAATCAAAGAAAGATAAGGGTATACTTTCTTAAGCACTCATGAGTTAGATACGGGGACATGACCGTAACGTCCCAACCCGAGAGGGAAAGGGCAAGCCGCCCAGTACAGAATGTGATTTGGGTGAAAATTCTCACACCAAGGCATTGGATCAAGGCGTAGTCCTCCTTTGTCTATGCAGAGTCGTAGTCCCTATCGCTAGACTTTGGGTTCAAACCCGCAAGGTACCCATTGTTGAACAGCTGTATATTAAACAAGACTTTGACATCTTTTACCAATTGGTAAATTGGTGGGGACTGTTGTATGTGAGAGGGCATATTGGGAATTTCCCAATTGGCTCAATGCCACCGGTTGCTTTAGGGTGGAGCCCACTGGCCGATGGGTGTGCAGAGAGGAAAAGGGGAGGAGACTCGGTCTCCTCTCCCGACTGGCCTTCCTGGCGGCGCCCATTTCTTCTCCCGGGCGATTTTTTCGGCTCGGTCGTTCGCATCCTTCTGGATCTGGCGATTTTGGCGGTGAATGGAGAAGGTGGCGAGTGCAGAAGCGGCGCGGGTAGGCCCGGGTTCTTCGGAGCCGGCCGCTCGTGCCCCCTGGCGGCTCACCTCGTCTCCCTTTTTATTCCCGTTCGGCTGCACGGTTTGGCATATGATTTTTCCGATCTGGTTCTTGCCCTCTTGAGTCTTACTTCCTCCTCTTTGATCTCTGGTGGTGTTAAGGGGATTGGCTTCGGCCATTTCCGAGGGAGGCTTGGCCTTGGTCTCCTGCGCAATCCCTAATTTGGGGTGTGGGGACTTGGGACCTTGGAGTTCCATCTGAGAAGAGGAGAAGGTGACGCCGGCTCCCTGCTGTGTGTGTGTGCGCACTTGGCCAGTGCGCAACTCGTTGTCTTGTGCGGCATCTCTGTACCTCGACTTCACCTCTGGTTTTCGGCTGAGAAGTGAAGAGCGGCATTGTATCTCCGTGAATCATCCACTCGCTTGCGACAGCGGGTTGATAGATTTTCTGGGACAGCGATTCATCGTGCCTTGCCGATTTAATTGTTTTCTCCTGCGGCTCATTGTCTTCTGGACAGTTTAGAGTACTGTCCGTGTTGTGAGTATATTTGTCTCTTTGCAATTTACAGCAGTTACTCTTGATCTGTAATTTTGGCAAATTATCTGTGGGCTGCTGTGATTGAATGTGGGCACTTATGCTCTGTGATGATAATATCGTAGACTGAACATAATCTGATTAACCGAGATAGATTTGAGCTCATCTGGGTAGTATACTTTAATTCTGTTAATTGCTCATATTTCGGCTGAGGAGATCAGTTTTCATGCAATTGAAATTTATCTGTTATGCAGTAAAACTCTTGTCTAGCCTTGTGTAGAACAGATCCCTTTTGTTCTGTTGATCTGTGATTGCTGCCAGTTACATTAGTGGTAGACTAGATACTGCATGATATTTCATTTGCTTGTGAACTAATAAGCCGAAACCTGCTAGCTTATTGCTTACTGTTTATGCTCAGTTTGTAATAGTAGAAATCTATTCTTTGTGAGCTCAAATCTCTAGTTGTCAGATTATTCATGATGAGTAACGATATTTGCATGAGAAGGCCAAAATCTCTGATTTTGCGCAACTCTGTTCTGAGAGCAATAATGAAACAATTAATTTGTTTTATGCTAGATTTAGTTGTTTCATTGTTCTTAGGACTGTTATGCACATTGCTATTTTCAGCATTGATGATGTTATATTTTTTGAATATATATGTGGAGTTGAATGACATGTTAGAATTCCATGTTTTTATGAAATTAATGTCATTCTTATGCTGGAAATATATAGTTTATATTATGTTGGCTGGAATTAAATATTCAAATATGCTTATACCGCAATATTTACAACAGTACATGCGGTACACCTTCACAAGGAGGCGCCGGCTCATCCCTTCGGTGAGCGCCTTCCAGAGCGCGGCCACCAGTGCGTCGTTCCTTAGCGCGCGCGCGGTGTCATCCAAGCCGCCGGAGAGGAGCTGCGCGGCGGCGAGCGCATCCAGGCTCATAAAGTACGTGTCCGGCCGTGGGTAAACAAACCTGATGCACACGTAGAACACGATATGGCGCCCATCCGCGCGCAGCCACATCACGGCGGGCTCTGCGTCTCGCCGGTGCAGCAGCTGTGGCACCGTGTACCGGAGGGAGAGCGTCGAGGCTATCCTGCCCACTTGCTTCGGAAGCCGGACGGACTTTGGGACCTTGGCGCCATGGGGCACGAAGCCCGCGTCGAGGAACGTAGCGTGCACCACGATGACGAGGCGGCCAAGTGGTGGCTGATCAGCATCCCATCGGTCGGCATCGATGACCTTGTGAAGGGGAGAGGCCATGGCCGGTGGTGAGTAGTTACAGGGAATGAGCTGTGTGAGGGCAACATCGTGATTATTTGGGACTATTTGACAGCAATAAGTCACGCGATTTTTATATAAAAATACACAAATACACGCGTACGTAATCATGTGTTATTAGCTATAGCTCTCCTCGTGCCATTCTTATTCAGGTGTTGCATTATTCAAGGAATGGCAATAACTCTACCTTATAAATTAATCTCCTTCATATTATATTAGCAATATAGTATTAAATTATACATGCTTTAAAGTTATAGTATTAAATTATACATGCTTTAAAGTTAAAAGAAATAGACCTTATTTATATGGGTCTATTTATAACACATCTAAGGAAGGAATTAGGCTCTTGTGGCGCCGACTCTTGCATACCTTATTTTTGTCAACTTGAGACTTCGAGGTGGCGTGACATTCGTTCCTAGGTACGATTAAATTACTCGGGTGTGTATAGGTATCACCCGAATATTTTCTTCCCAACAATCATCCAAATTTCGGACCGTTGGATTAGAGATCCAACGGTCTCTTTTTTGGAGGGGGGAGAATTTTTTTTTGGAGGGGGGTGAATTTTTTTTGGAAGGGGTGGGGGAGAATTTGTGGCCCTTGGATCTCTAATCCAACGGTCACAAATCTGGATGATAGTTAAAAAGAAAATATCCGAATGATGTTTATCAATACCCAATTTACTCTCGCTTAACTATGCTGGTTTCACTCCCTGTTAAGCAATCTATACGTCATGCTCGGCCAAATCTAGCTCACTTTGAGCCTTAGGCCTTCATTTGTGCTTCGGCATTAGCTTTTTAATTTTATTTTTTTCTAATTTTTTAACTCTTTAGTCTTTTTTGTATTTTCTTTTTTTCTTATTTTTTACATTATCTGTTATGACATAACTTTTTTAAAAAAATAATTACGCTAAAAAATTAATAATAACTACAGTGAAAAACCTTAAATATTACTAAATAAACTAAAAACTTAAGTTTTAGCTCAAATGAGCACAGCATAAAACGGACCATGAAATGGCAAGGTTACGATTGGACCGGAGCTTATTGGTAATTTCGTGATCATTTCGCCTTTGGACTTTCTTGCCACACAATGTCATGATTAACTAATGACGATCTATGTTTGAAGTAGAACGGCGTCGGATGTCCCTAGGCCGGCGTCGGATGTCCCTAGGCCGTCCTTGTCTTTGGCACCATATTCT
Source organism: Dendrocalamus latiflorus (assembly GCA_017311315.1). Taxonomy (NCBI): domain Eukaryota; kingdom Viridiplantae; phylum Streptophyta; class Magnoliopsida; order Poales; family Poaceae; genus Dendrocalamus; species Dendrocalamus latiflorus. The sequence continues at coordinate 23,263,766 of CM029678.1, forward strand.
GCCCCTCTCCTTCCTACTAGAGTTCCTGAGCCATTCAACTGGAAATCAGAACTTTCAACTTCTACAACTTCCAACTCCAAATTTGCCCCCTTTCAACTCGGAAATCCAAATAATCCCAACTCAAACTCCCCAACTTGATATCGAAAAATTAACTCGAATTGGTAAGTGTTGTAGGGGTGGCCCCCACCTAAGCCCAGCCGGTCTGTTAGAAGGTTGTAAGGCCCAAAATGGGACATGTATAATGACATAAATACCTCTGAGAGGGATACTTGAGTGTAAGGGCATAATTGTAAAACACTCCCCATATGGATATATATAACGTCCAGGCCATGGGGGAAACCCTAAGCATTGCTCACCTAACTCTCCACTACCATACACCTCTCTCTCTGTTTGGTCTGTAGCCACAACAGTTGACGCCGTCCGTGGGGAGGACAAGAGCAAGCCTCAAGATCTGAAGAAAGGATGGCACCGAAGAAAGCTTCATCATTGGCGGCTAAGAAGAAGAAGGCGGGCGCGACGGAGTCTCGCGTCAACACCAGGGCTTTAGCGTCAGCAATCGTGGATGTGGAAGACGGCGCGGGTGCGGCAGCCATGAACATCGGTGCTCATGGCATGACGGTCGACCCCGCCACCGCTGCCACGACGGTCGACCCCGCCACCGCTGCCACGACAGTCGACCCCGCCACCGCTGCCACGACGGTCGACACCGGCAGCAACGACCGGGTAGTTGGGGGCGGTAGTCTCGGTGCCCACGTTGGCACGGCCGCTGTCCCTACACTCGGTGTGGGAGCGGCGAGTGGTTCCGGCGGCAACGCGGGCCTCATCACCGACTCCGGAGCGCGCCACCCCGGCGCATTGGGCAGCTCGGGAGCGCAGACCGTGGTCACCGCTATCTCGGCAGTGCGACCAGGTGCGCCGATTGCCCCGGCTGCGCCAACGGTGGAAAGCGCCTTACTGACGGCCATCGGCACGCTCCAGCGGGAGCTAGCGGATCTCCGGGGAGCCGTGCGGGATATGCAAGAGGTTCAGAGCCAGCAGACCCCGCCTGTGGTCATGCCGGAGCCCACGCCAGAACAGGCGAATAGCCGCGATGCCCCCACGTCCCGCTATGACGCGTCGACCCGGAGTCCCCACTCTCGGCAGGCCTACAACAGTCGGCATGGCCGGAGGACTTTAAGTTCCCTAGCGCCATCGAGCCGTACAAAGGCGACACAGGCCCTCGGGAGTTCGTGCGCGTGTACGACACCGCGATCGAAGTTGCAGCCACCACGAAGGCAAAGGGACTCCCCCTCGCGTTACAAGGAGTGGCACTCTCTTGGTTTTTCACCATCGAGCCAAACTCCATCTACGCATGGGAACAGATCCACAACCATCTCTATAACAACTTCTAGGGGAACTACGTCGAGCGCGTCGACGCGGATCAGCTCTTCGCAGTCAAGCAAAAACCCTCGGAGAAGCTCTGGGAATACTTGAAGCGCTTTGCGAAGGTCCGCTGCCAAGTCAAGGACGTCAACGAGACAACCATCATCAACGCAGTGGTGCAAGGCCTCCGCCCGGGCCCACTGGCCGAGTACAATGCGCGAAAGCCAATCAAGATGGTGGCGCAGCTCTTTGACAAGATGGAAGAATACGCCAGAGTGGAGGAAGACGCGTGGCGGCGCCAAGGTGATGACTTCGACATCAATCAAGCGGAAAGTACGACGAAGCACGGGGACTCACCGAAGGAAGGCTCCTCGAAGGGCAAGCGCCAGCAGGAGCCATCGAAGGATGCCTCCGAGCGCAAGGATGCCCAACACAAGGACTTGTTGGGCAACAAGCCTTAGCACGGCCAACAGAAGTCTCGGAGAGCCCACTATGTCTTCGACATTGAGGGCGGCTCCGAAGACAGTGCTCCCGCTGGCCGTGGCGGCAGGGCTCGCCAGGGCCGGGGTCGCGATGATAGGGCCCGCGCGGAGTATGACGACCAGCACCACAGCCTATGGTGCGAGGTGCATGGTCGAGGCAGCCATGACACGTGCGCATGCACCACCATCGTGGCACTTCGACAGAGCATCGCCAGGGATAGAAACCTCGAGGTGCGGCCGCCTATCGTGGCCCACGTCCAACAACCCCTGGAAGGCCCCATGCAGATCCAAGATCAGGGGATGCAACCTCAGGAGGGCCCCCTGCGGATTCAAGCCCATGTACAGCAACCTAAGGAGGGCCCCCTGCGGATCCAAGCCCCGGAGGGGGCCTAGCGCAGGGTCATAAACGTCATCTCCGGAGGCTTCTCGCTAGACTTTGCCTCGGCGTGGCAGCGAAACGCCTACGTGCGGAGGCTACACCACGTGGTGGCATACCCGGCACAGGCACCATCGGACAGGGCGCAGCACGAAATTACCTTCACACACGCCGACGCCGAGGGCGTGGAGTTCCCCAACCAAGACCCCCTGGTCATCCAGGTCACCATCGCAGGATGCGACGTCAAGCATGTCCTCGTCGATGGAGGAAGTTCCACGAACATTTTGTTCGCAGCGGCCTTCGACCATGGGGATCCCCCGAAGTCACTTGGGCCCCTTGGGAATTCCACTACAAGGCTTCGGAGGTCAGCCTCTGAGGGCGCTGGGCCAGATATGCCTGCAGGTCTCCTTTGGCTGGGATGACAACGTGAGGAGCGAAGACATAACCTTCGACGTCGTAGAGATCCCGTATCCCTACAACGCTATATTGGGGCGACCAACCCTCAATTCCTTCGGGGCAGTGTCGCACCACAGCTTCCTATGCATGAAGCTCCTGGGCCCGCGGGGCATCATCACCGCCCACGGCGACCAAGACATGGCCCGGCGCATAGAGCTCGGTACCCGAGGCCCGCACCACGAGGCTCAACGGGACTCTTAGGCCGGGCATGCCAGCGCAGGGGCACTCGGTGGCTCCAACAAGCGCCCCGCTGGGCTCCCACACGGATCGTTCCAGCAGTAGAGGCTCTCGCCGCACCCTACCTCGCCGACGCGGCAACGACGGTCGCTACTATTCCCGCCTTCGAGCGATTAGTAGTTAGCACCTTGTCTTTTGTAATCGCTCACCCGCGCAAACGGGAATTTAATAAAGTTCACCGTTTGCAAAAACTAGTCTTATTTGTTGCGAAAGTGCGCGGAGGTGAGCCTCCGCGCGCACTCTCTGTGAGTTTAAACAAAGACACGCGTTCGCGCACGCACTCTCCGTGAGTATAAACAAAGACACGCGTTCGCACACGCACTCTCCGTGAGTATAAACAAAGACATGCATTCACGCGTGCACTCTCCGTGAGTATAAATAAAGACGCGCGGGGGGATACCTCTACACGCACACTACGGAGTATAAATAAGACATAGCGTCGAGGTCCGCCTCCGCACGCACTCTACGGAGTATAAATAAGACATAGCGTCGAGGTCCGCCTCCGCACGCACTCTACGGAGTATAAATAGGACGTAGCGTCGAGGTTCGCCTCCGCACGCACTCTGCGGAGTATAAATAGGACGTAGCGAAGAGGTTCGCCTCCGCACGCACTCTGCGGAGTATAAATAAGACGCGGATGTTGTCCCTGCGCACTCTACTGAGTATAAACAAGACGCGGATGTCCCTGCGCACGTGTGGGTGTTGCTCCTACGTGTACTCCCCGGAGTATAAACAAGACGTGGTTGATGGTCCCACGCACTCTACGGAGTATGAACAAAGAGCAGCAGAGGCTTGCCTCTGCGCACACTCCGTGGAGTACGCACATGGTGCAGCAGAGGCTTACCTCTGCACACACTCCGCGGAGTATGAATATGGTGCAGCAGAGGCTTACCTCCACGCACACTCCGCGGAGCACACACGTGGTGCAGTAGAGGCTTGCCCCCGCGCGCACTCTACGAAGTGTAGGTAAGGCGCAGAGGAGGTTTGCCCCCGCATGCACCCCATGAAGCACAAATAAGGCGCGTGGATGTTGTCCCTGCACGCGCCCCATCGAAAGTATGGAAATCGTCAACACTGGGAAGCAACTCTACCCGCAAGTCAGCCTCTGTAGGCGCGCGTCCACCTCGACGAGGCGCCAGCTCCGCTGTTACCACTTTGAGGGGTAGGGGACGGAGCGCTCGCGCGTCTACCTCGACGAGGCGCCAGCTCCGCTACCACCACTTCGAAGGGTAGGGGACGGAGCGTTCGCACATCTACCGTAACTAGGCGCCAGCTCCGCTGCCACCACTTCGAATGGTAGGGGATGAAGCGCTCGCGCGCCTACCTCGACGAGGTGCCAGCTCCGCTGCCACCACTTCGAATGGTAGGGGACGTAGCGCTTGCGCTCCTACCTCCACGAGGTGCCAGCTCCGCTGCCACCACTTCGAATGGTAGGGGACGAAGCGCTCGTGCGCCTACCTCGACGAGGCGCCAGCTCCGCTACCACCACTTCGAAGGGTAGGGGACGGAGTGCTCGCGCGCCTACCTCGACGAGGCACCAGCTCCGCTGCCACCACTTCAAAGGGTAGGGGACGGAGCGCTCATGCGTATACCTCCATGAGGTGCCAGCTCCGCTGCCACCACTTCGAAGGGTAGGGGACAGAGCGCTCGCGCGTATACCTCAACGAGGCGCCAGCTCCGCTGCCACCACTTCCAAGGGTAGGGGATGGAGCGCTCGCGCGTATACCTCGACGAGGCGCCAGCTCCGCTGCCACCACTTCGAAGGGTAGGGGACGGAGTGCTCGCGCGTCTACCTCGACGAGGCGCCAGCTCCGCTGGCACCACTTCGAAGGGTAGGGGACGGAGCGCTCGCGCAACGGTCTACCTACGTAAAGGCGTGGGCGAAACGAAGCTCTACGAACCTACCAATGCCCTCTCTACATTAGTCAGCGGTTGTGTACAAGAGGGTGCGGGAAGAATCAAATGCACAAGCGTCCTTAGATGCTCAGAGCCGCTACTCAACTGGCTCCTCCTTAACATGTGTCCGCGCTGAGGCCTCGCTCGAGGAGGCCCGGGCCGCCCAGAAATCCAGCAATTCTTCGGCCCGCCACCAGCGTCAAAGACATCGCCGGGCCACGAGGTCAGAAACAAGTGGCCGATCCCTATCAAGTAGCTGCACAAAGCATAGCGACACGCACGGTCAGAATACCGGGGCAGTTTCCACTTTATTCACAATAACAAAGGGGGTGCATACATGGCAACGCACGCCTACACACCAGAACCCTAGCATCACACCTATGGGTCCGTGCCCTGCCCCGCGGCGGTAGCACCGCCTTCGCTGTGTCGAGGCACTTCCTCAATCCATTGACCGAAGTTCTCCTCGCCGCCCATGGTCCATCGCAGCTCTAGCTTCGCCGCGGCCTCCCCGATGTACTCCCAGATTCGTTCATGGAAGGCCCGGGCAGCCCAACAAACAGAGCGTACGACGCCTGACATCACCCCGGCTCCAGCAGGCATCTCCAGCTCGAGGTCAGCTACCTCATCAACATGCCGGCAGCCCCGGTGGTGTAGCAGCGCGAAGGCCAGGCGCGACGTTGCGAAGGAGCAGTGGTTGCCGAAGGATTTGGCGGCACTAAGCACAAGGTTGGACGCGTCCATGATTCGACGGAGCGTCCGCGGCAGATCCTCAGGGCCAAAGGAGCGAGGTGGCACCTCGGCGACAAGGTCTTCGAGGGAGCCTTCAAGCGCCAGCATGGCGTCCCACGCCGCCACCGAGGCGTCGCCTAGAGCACGTTCCCACTCCCCAAGAGACGTGGCGAGGCGGTTTTTATCCTCTTCCAGTGTAGCGATTTGTTGAAGCAGGCCATCCTGCTCCTCCACGGCCGCTCGTCGTGCCACCTCTGTGGCCGCTAACCGCGCCGCTGCCACGGGCGCTTCGGCATACGAGATCGCCTCCGCACGCTCTGCCTCCAAGCGTTGGATACGGTCGTCCTTGGCGGAGTGCGCCTCCTCGGCCACGCGAAGGGCCTCTTCGGTAGCGTGCAGCCGATCCTCTAACGCCCCCCGCTCACGGGCGTGGGCCACCTGCAACGCCCGCCCAAGGGCGAGGGTTTGTACGACAAAGTGGTTAGTAAAACTTCTAAAGGACCACGCGTCACTAAAAGGTCAAACACTCACCCTCATTCTTGAGACCTCCAGTGCGCCCCCAAGGAGCTCCGGCCCGCATGTCAGCAGCGCCTGGTAATCCAGGTTCGTGGCCGTATCATCCACGACGATAGTCTTGGGAGCGCCGGGGCCCCTCCCAAAGGATTGTCCCCGCCCCCCGAAGGTTGTCTGTGCTCGGGAAGGCGTGCCGCTGCGAAGAAACGTAGCGGTTAGAGCCCTACGAATGTACCACAAGATTATGCCAAAGAAGGTGAGTTTACCTCCAGCATCAGCTAGTAGACTCCTCCGGGGTGTCCCCTCAGCCTCAGAAGAAATCGCAAGGATGCCTGCGTCCCCCGACGAAACTAGCCCTCCAGGCCGAGTGGCCTCCGTGTTGGAAGCTAATCCCGGTAGGCTCCCGCCCCTGGTCGCCACAGCCTCGGAGGAAGCTGTGGGGATGTTGGGCCGGGGGGCCTCCATGTCGGAGACCAATCTCAGCAGACCCCTGACCCCGGTAGCCGTAGACTCGGAGGGAGCAGCGGGGACAGCAGTGAAAGGGTACTCGTGTCGGAGTCGGAGTCCCACAAGGCCCCGACCTTGGTCGCCATAGCGAACCCCCTCTTCGGACGAGGGGGTGATCGTGTGCACGGTCGCTTCGCCTTTGGGGAGCAAGGTGGGGGCCCTGCCTCGGTAGCTGTCCCTGGCGAGGGCCTCGCTCCAGTAACCACCGCGGCCGAGGACTCCGCCCTAGCATCCTCCATGGGCGACGACTCTGCCTCAGCGACCACCGCCGGTGACGAAGCTTCCCCCTCCCCATGGTCCGCACGGCGGTCGTCGTCCCTGGCACCGCCCAAGGACCCCTCGCCCTCCGCATCCGCTTCTAGCCCCAAATCGGCATACTTTGCTGAGTCAGAATCGGCGTCTGCCGCGTTGTCGGCAGCAACAAGGTCGACAAGAGCAGTAGCCGGCGTACCACGTGCTCCCGTGGAAGACCGAGCTCGCCGACAAGACGGCAATCCCTTCCCCTTGGCATCATAGTCTCGGCGACGAGGTTGGCTCGGGGCTGGTGTGGCGCAGTCGTGCGAAGGCCTGACAGCGCACGACGTGCCAATCACGTCCCGCCACGCGTCTTCTCCCTCTGGAATAAATGCAGGTTGCACGACGTGGCGCATCCTTTGGTGCATGTCGGTGCGATTCTCGGGGCCATCAATGCAGTAGCGACATGCCATGGGCCAGTCAACCTTAGCTGCAACTTCGGCGGGGTTTCCGCTTCCGCAGGGAGACTCCGGCTCCGACTTCGGCCCCACCCCCATGAAGGACCACCTCGCTACGCCGCCACAAGTCTAGGCGGCAAGCCCGAAGACTACCTTGACTCCGATGGCTCGGGATGACCTGGCGCCTACTTCGGCCTATATTTCTGGGCTCCAGCCGAGCCTCCGACTCGACCTCACACACCGGGGGCAACTTTGCACCCCGCTCCTAACATTCTAAATATTTTATTTTACACGCTTAACATCTCACAAATAATATCCGTGGAGTGAGATCGCGTGTAGATTTGGCTTCCTCTTGATAGGACGCCCCTGGCAGGCGGAGTGCGGCAACGAGCAAATGCCGGTCTAACCTACAACGCCATCCCAGCACCGTCCTCGAGCTGTAGGATACCATCTAGCACTCGATTCCTCTTCCACGCGAAGACTCCGGAGTTTGCCCCATCAAACCGGCGCAGTGACGCCGGAAGCCACCGCGACTTCGAAGTCCGTGCGGCAACCTCACAGCCTCGACTAGTGGGGGTCCGACCCCCGCGCCCCCCACAATCGGGGAGCGCAACTGTTGATCTACGACAAGCTTTGACCTGTTCTCATAAATAGGCCTCCTTTTGTTTATCAACGCTCGCTAATATTAGCGTCGGTAGACGCAATTATCAAACGCAGATGAACAAAAGTAGGCCTACTCGTGAGAAGATAACCACGTGCAGGGACAAGGCGAGCAACCGGGGATGAGGGAGGAACACGCCGTAGTACCGACGTACTTATACCCATGCTCGCTCGATGGGGAGTCGCCAGGCTGGCGGACGGTCAACCGGCGGCATTCCAACCGACGGAACCACAACCGGTGGGTGCCTGGCGGTTCGGCTCCCTGCGATCGAGGAGCACAACCGCTGGCAGGCGAGGGAGCGCAGTTGCAAGCCGCCTGATAGCGCACGACACGCCAGTAGCATCCTGCCACGCGTCCCACCTCCCTCGGGAAGGGACGTGGGACCACGGTCGTCCGACCGCTGGCGACCCACTGCGCATCAATCGCACCCCGCCGCATATACTCTTCCGGCAAGACAACACGTACGGCTGCGGTTGCCGCCCCTGACATCCCAGGGGTCGCCGCGATTCGCGCCAACATCAAGACGGCGACTCTGGACCACGAGTCGCTCGGGCCACATGTCGGCCCCACGTCTATAGCGTGGCCTCGAACAGCACCCCCGTGATGAGGTCACCTTGGACCCGTCGCCGGGCGGAGCCCCCGCACTTCGCTGCGGTGTCAAGCACGGGAGCTGGCCCCGCCCGACGCCTTGACCTGTCCGCGACAACAGCACGTCTCCGCTGCGATTTCGACCCCGCCACTGAGGGGCCCTGCGGGCGAGGACAGCTTCGGCAATCCGCCCAGCGCTATACCCTCGCTGCGGGGCGGGGACTACACTAGACAATCAGGCTCCATGAAACAATACAGAAGTTCACAGGCCGTAGGGACGGAGGGGGCCAAATGGCTCAACAACATGGCTTCGGCCCATGAAGCCCGTCACTATGAGAGGCTCCTGTTGTAGGGGTGGCCCCCCACCTAAGCCCAGCTAGCCTGTTAGAATGTTGTAAGGCCCAAAATGGGGCATGTATAATGACATAAATACCCCTGAGAGAGATACTTGAGTATAAGGGCATAATTGTAAAACACTCCCATATGGATATATATACCGTCTAGGCCATAGGGGAAACCCTAAGCATTGCTCACCTAACTCTTCACTACCATACCCCTCTCTCTGTTTGGTCTGTAGCCACAACAGTAAGCATCAACTTTGAACTCAAAATTCCCCTCAACTTTGAACTCAAAATTCAACTTGAAATGTTTACCTTCAAAAATAGGAACGTCCAAGACAACATATACATATGCAACCTTTCACCTGGATTCACACTAAGTGCCACGCGGAGGCACCGAGCGGTTCAAAAGCTCAAATCCTAGTGATTCCCCCTTTCCGCTGCCTGGTCCCCTTAGAGCAACTCCAGCAGTAGCTCTCAAAATAGGGTCCCTACTTTTTATTTGAGGGCTCTCTCTACTTTTAAGGGCTCTGTTTTTTGGGGCTACACTCCAGCAGGAGTCCTCAAAACAGGACCCTCAAATTCATTCTTAGAGGGGATGACACATAGGACCCACCCTCATCCTCATCCTACTTTTGAGGGCTGAGGGGCAAAAAATTCACTCCAGCAGGGCCCCTACTTGAGCCCTCAAAAGTAGGGGCTCCCTCCAGACCCCCCAGGAATGTGGGCTCGAGGGGGAGATTTGAGGGCCCCCTACTTTTGAGGGCTCAAGTAGGGGCCCTGCTGGAGTGAGTTTTTTGCCCCTCGACCCTCAAAAGTAGGATGAAGGCTCAAGTAAGGACCCTGCTGGAGTTGCTCTTAGGCCGCGGTGGCTATACGGGCGTCCGTCAGTTTCGGACCTGTGATTTAGACAAAATTTTATTTATTTTTGTTAAATATAAATGAGTGTTTACTCGAGAGATAGAATGACGTAATATGAAAAATTCATAAAAATAAAAGTGATTCTGTCATCTGGATGAAGGCCCACTCGTTTGGGTTTTAGCTTTTGTTTTTAGATTCTAGTTTCTTAATTTCATCTTTTTCTGGTTTTTTGCTTTTCTTTTTTCCATATTCCTTTGCATTGTTTGTGATAGGTTGGCCTGTTTTTCTATTTTTAATTTTTTAAATTTAGTTACGCCAAGAAAAAGTCACTAGCGGTTACAGTACAAAATAAGATAGGTGCAACGTCAAACAATGAAAAATAAGCTGAAATCAGTAGCACCACAGAAATATCACTAGCTAACACGTTCAACTTTTACTTTGGGCTTCACAAGAAGAGGAGAAAACTGTTCGCTCGGCCGGATACACCGTCCTTGACGATCTAGCAGTTGGCCATCATCATCTGAGTCTTCTTTCCTCGCAATGATCTCCTGCTGCAACCCAGCGTCGTCGTAAGCATGCTTACATGGGCGCCATCGTCTCCAACTTGAGTGTCTCTTGGCTCCCTCTCATCCTTTGTTCTAGAATGCGCATAAGATGGACAGATTTGGATCAGTAGATCGATCTGGTCTGAGAAGTAGAAGAACTTGGGAACGGGATTCAGCAGCAAAGTCGACAACGTGACAATCGATCTCTCCCATATATAAGTAGTCTACGTGTTTCCGTGTTGGAGACGATCACTTGTTGTATTGCAATTTGTAGCAAAAGTTTTACTCCCTGTGTCATGTGCCAAGCAACTATGTACTTAAGAAGGCTATTGGGCTTGGTCCAGAATGACAACCACCATCAGGCGGCAGCATATATAACTCAACAGTCAACTCAGGGGGCAACCAGAAAGCAAAGAACAAGAAAAAGGGCCACTCGACTTATGACACATAACTTATGTCTTTCTCCGAATAAATAAATAAAATGACTTCTTCGTCACCGCTTTGAAACGGTTTATTGGCATTCGATTCGTTCACATAAACACTAATGCTAAGACTAAAAGTCATCAGCTGCAGCCATAAACCATCGGTCGCAGGCAAAAAAAAAACGCACCGAAAACCCAAAGGCATCAGCCTCTTACTCCTTCCAAGTTCTTCTTCCCAATCTCAGTTCCTTCTTCCCAGTCTCCAATTCTCAAATTTCTTCCCCTTTCCAGTCTGATTTCTCTATTCCTCATCTCCAATTTCGCCAGGACATTTGTATCCTGAAGTTGGTATGTCAGACACTGCTATTTTTTATTTGATATTTTTACCTTTCACGGTTTGCAAGATGTATAAGTAATGGACAATTACTTTTTATAACTTTATATTAATATATACTGATACAATTATAATGTTGCAAAAGCGTTTTTAACAACAAATCTAGCAGTATACTTTTTATATGACCAATCTTAATAATTTCAAACATATTCGTGGTGAAATGTAACAACCCAAATATTTTAGGTTTTTCAAAAGTTTCCAAGTCAAAAGAGTATTTATAAAATTTTCATGAATTTGTTTGAATTAAATAAAGCTTAAATAGATTTTTTAAGTAAAATGATTTAATGTGACTAATCCAGACATCAAATAAATCCAAATATATTTTATTTGGGTTCCTAGTGTTTCAAAGTATTTTCCAGAATTTTCTAAAATTATTCCAAGCTTATTTGCTAATTATTTTGGCTTACTAGAATTTCCTAAAATTTCTAAAAATAAAATTTAATTTTTAAATCCTTCGGGCCGAATCTTCCCTAGCCCAATCTCCTTTCTATCTTCGCTTGGGCCGAAGCCGAGCTGGCTGCACCCGCATTGCGCAAGTGAGCACCATTGTCTCGTTCATCCACCATCATTGACAAGTAGGCCGCACCATTTAGGTCTTCATCTCCGTGTCGAAGACAGAGACTATAGTGTTGCCGTGTCCATTGCGGACTCCTCACCTCGCTACCTCTCTCGACTATAAAAGTTCGTTGCCTCTCTTGTTTTTTGCACCCCAAGCTACCCTCTCCCTTAAAACCCTAGCAGTCGCCTTGCGAACATGCCTTCTCACCGGAATTGAAGATTGAGATTTTGCCACCACCACTGTCTTTTGGCAAGGAATTGTGCTACTTTTGGTGAGTCTCAAGCATCGCAGTCGACATCCTTGGCTTCACCTTATCGTCATTTTATGTCACCTACTGCTTGATTCTAGCCAAAGCTCACCAAATCTAAGCTGACACCATGACCAAGACCTCATAGCCGCTCAACCCTCGCTGTCGGTCACCTCCAATGACCATTGGTCCCCATGCCTAGGCTGTTCACATCACCAACACCCCAGGAATCCAATGTGCACATCCCAAAACCGAGCCGAGCCCGATCTCACTCTCTCGTCATTCACACGAGCTAGCGGCGCCACCGACCTCGTCACGCGATGACCTCACTGTCCCCCTCTGCCCAACCTGAGCCGCTGATCGTGGCCCCCGGATCACTCTGGTGCCCTCTACACACCGTCAATCTTGTCACGTGGTTGCCAAGTGTGCGCCACACCAGCTCCATCATCAGTAGCCATGCCAGCTAGCCATAGACTGGTTTTGTTGATCGAGTTCACTGTGGATAGAGTCTATGACATGTGGGTCCTACATGTCAGCCTTTGCCTCTCTCCGTTTAGTGGACATGAGCAAAGTAGGCTTGGTTGACTAGGCGAGGGGTGGCAATCCCCCGTGGGGAATCTCCCCATGGTGGGCAGGGGTGGTGGCGGGGGATGATCTCCCCCACAGGGGGAATGAGGCAGGGCTCCACTATGCTAACGGGGTGGAGATGGAGGTCATCCTCCTCCGTGGGGCCCCACAAGGACCCAATAAAAATAAAAATAAGTATTTTGATAATAGATTATAGTTTTTTAATATGAGATATTGTATTTTTTTCTTATATATTTAAACTAAAACTTGAATTTATATGTTAGAATATATATTTTGAAGCTATATTTTTAAAAAATATGCTTAAGTAATTATAAAATTAATAAATAAAGTTAAACTATTATTTTTAAAAATAAATTTAGTTATTTTTTATCCCGGGTCCCCATGGGGATCGAGAACGGGGACCATCTCCCCTGGGAGGCTTAGCGGGGCTAGACGGGGGCGGCTAGTGGGGGTCAGTGCAGGGCCGTGGAGGCTTCACCAACCTCGTTGCCATCCCTAGAGCAGGCCGAGCTCGAATTTGGGAACCAGTGGCCGGCCTAAAGTAGCTATGATGCTTGTGGACTTGTGGCCGGGCCCAACTATTATTACCTTCTGTAACTCTCCAGCCAAGCATTTTGTAGGGACAATCTCCATACTAGCTGGCCTCTCGCGCGTGGCTGCGGTAACTACTTCAGCCTATTTGGTATGCAGAAAACACAATCCTCATAGAAATCTTCATGTTCCAAATGAGGCCTTCTTTTACACGTGTAACATGTTGGAATGAATTTTGATGTATCTGAAAATACTAATACATTTAGGACCTATCTAGAACACAGGAATTTCACATCAATTCCGATAAGAGTAGGGAAATTTTTTTGTCTCCTAAATGGGGTATTATAGCCCTAAGACATATACCGAAACAAAAATAATTTTTATCATCTGCCTGACAATCCAAAATATTCTAAATAATGGCCTCTTTTTGTTAAGACATATACCGAAACAAATATAATATTGATCATCTTCCTGACAATCCAGAATATTCTAAATAATGGTCTCTTTTTATTGATATCGTTGAGTAGAACCCGATGGTTTAAATGGAATGCAAACCGGACACTTGGTTTGGAAGATGTAACCATTTCAATTATGTGAATCAAAATTAAGGAAACACGAAAAAGAACGAACCAACCCTTGTCTGCCACCTGAACAGGGAGGAAAGTTTTCTAGGGCACATTCTCCCTTTCCACCTCTTAATGCCCTACATAAGATCTTGCCACCCAGCATCGTCACCAATCTTGAAGCAACCTTCTTCCCCAACGTTTCTCCCGTCGTCCACCATTGTAGCTGTGTCCCACGAGGCTCCGACCTCGTACGTGCGCCTCAACTCACTCCACAATCTTCGCCAGCCAAGACAAGGCCGCGGCTGCAACGCTCCTCCCATGACTATCCTTCGCTTATTCCCGTGCACCGTGCAGCACTGGCTTCTTCGGCTGTGGTAGCTGCTTCTCTGCCTCGATTGGCTCCCCCTAGCAGCGGCCGAGCTCAGCCTGCACATGGTCCACGTCGAAGCCAAGGAGGTCACCAACACTGTAGTGGCGCTGTTCCTTGGCCTCCCCGCCGCATCCACCTATTGTCCTCCCGCCACGCCTCCTCCTCCGCGTTACCCGCCCGGCCGGTAGCTCGGCTCCATCCAGCCACTATGCCACGGCCATGACCCCATCTCTAGTGTGAGCCGATGCCCTCACTCTCGTCGTCGTCTCCTCCCCACTGCCTTACCCGCTGCACCCTCTGCCGCCACTACGTACCCTACCGTGATTTTCCCAGGGGAGCATCTGATGGTCTAGAATGGAGTGAATCGGGCAACAGTGAAAACGCTACCACGTGGCAGAGTGAAAGCGAAGGGGGAAGGTACATCTACAAAAACTTACCGAGGCGAGATGGGCGACATGGACGGCCAAGAGTTGCCCACGGGAGCATCCGATGGTCCAGGAGGGAGTGAACAGGGCAACAGTGAAAACTGCCACGTGGCAGGGTGAAGCGAAGAGGGAAAGTACATCTACAAAGAGATATGCTCATCGTGCTGATGGATTTTAGCTTCACTCATTTGCAACTAAGAGGAATTTGTACTGTAGACGTACGTCCTTAAAATGTTATAATGTAAATTGTGTCCATCAGTTTTAGCGCCTCTACAAAAATAAACCACATGTAATAGACCCTTTATCTTTTGCTTTGCAAGATGTGAAACTCTCGGGGACTATCTTTGCATGGAATTAACAAGCTGAATTGTTTTTGAAAAAAAAAATGGGTGCTGGTGTTTGGTGGGCGTCAGCCACATGCACAACCAGCGAACACATTCAATCGTATCTTGAAAAGCGACTTTCAATTGTAGATTGGCGACTTTTAACCTGAAATTTCCTTCATTTTGAACTTTCTCTTCCAAATTGAACATGAAGAACTCTCAACTTTAATTCGAAAGCACTCAACTTGAAATTTAAAATGACAGCAAATCCCAAATCATTTTGCAGAGCGCTTTTGTTTACTCCACGTTTCCCAGTTGACACAGAATAAAACACGCCTTCCCAAATCACACCATTCCTTAATAAAGTAGAACACTAAACACCCCTTTCCTCAATAAACTCCACATTGCTAAATTACCAACCGGTCATTACCATCTGGGGCCCACATGTCACTGGCAATTTCCCCACGCCACTCTCGCTTCCCTTGTGCTTTCACACTGCATGCACGAATTAATTGGGGGGCCCCACGTGCCGGCCTCTCGGTATAAAAACCTTCGCGGCTAGGACAAAATTCACAAATCCTCACAACCCTAAAGCCACACCACAGCGAAGAGGCAAAGAAGAAGAAGGCAATGGCCGCGGCAATCATCGGCAGCGGCGGCTGGACGCGCCTCCGCGCTCTCGGCCGCGGCGCGTCGGGCGCCGTGGTGTCTCTCGCCGCGGACGACGCCTCCGGGGAGCTCTTCGTCGTCAAGTCGGCCGGGGGCGCCGCCGCGCAGCTGCGGCGCGAGTGGAGCATCATGTCCGGGCTGTCCTCGCCGTACGTGCTCAAGTGCCTCGGGTTCCACGCCGCGGGGGTTGGCGCGCGCGGCGAGCACCAACTGTTCCTCGAGTTCGCGCCTCGCGGGTCGCTCGCCGACGTGGTGGCCAGGAACGGGGGCCGCCTCGAGGAGGGCGCCGTCAGGGCGTACGCGGCGGACGTGCTGAGAGGACTGGAGTACCTTCACGGGAGGTTCGTCGTACACGGCGACGTCAAGGGGAGCAACGTGGTGGTCGGCGCCGACGGGCGGGCCAAGCTCGCGGACTTCGGGTGCGCGAGAGCGGCGGCCGACTCGAAGCAGGTGTTCGGCGGCACGCCGGCGTTCATGGCTCCCGAGGTGGCGCGCGGGGAGGAGCAGGGCCCCGCCGCCGACGTATGGGCGCTCGGGTGCACAGTCATCGAGATGGTCACGGGGCGCGCCCCGTGGAGCGACACGAACAACGTCCTCGCCGCGGTGCGCCGGATCGGGTACACGGACGCCGTACCGGAGGTGCCGCCCTGGCTGTCGCCGGAGGCGAAGGACTTCTTGGACCAGTGCTTGCAAAGACTCGCCAGCGATCGTTCCACGGCGGCGCAGCTCTTAGAGCACCCATTCGTGGCAATGTCAGGCGGATTCAACAAAGAAGAGGTGAAGGTGACATGGGTGTCTCCCACGAGCGCGCTGGACGCCGCATTGTGGGAGTCGGAGACCGACGACGAGGCAGACGACACGTGGAACAGCCCGGTCGGCAGGATCAGGGCAATGGCTTGCTCCCGCTTGGCATTGCCGGACTGGGACTCCGACAAAGGCTGGATAGAAGTTCGTAGTGGCACCTCTAGCAACGTTGCTGATATAGCAGCAGCAGCAGATAAGCTTTCAGAGTGTCCGGCGAAGAGGGCCAGGGCATTGGCGTGCCCGCCGTCATCCATGCCGAACTGGGACTCCGATCAAGGCTGGATCGAAGTCCTCCGCAAATCGTCGGACGACGAGAAGGGCCATGTCATTAGGCCCGAAGAATTTGGAGTAGCAGCAGCCACTGAGCTCTTCAATGATGCTTTGCAGGCTGTGCATAGCGTAGGAGTAGGAGTATGTAGTGACGAGGCTTTAGTTGAGCACCAGGAGGATGGCTTCTCCTTGAGTTCTTGCAGTGAGCAAATTGTGCTTCCTGTACATGTTGCTGATGCGGCTACCGGGAAGGCCGGAATAAAACAATGTCCCATTTTATCGTACTACATGCCTCTGCTTTTATGTATGGTTCTCCATTGGATGATTTTGTTCTTGATATGAACTTGACAAGAACGCGGAACGTGAGCAGAATTTGGGCTCTGGAGGCGTAATCAATTAACACCAGATGCTAGTGTTATTTGCAGAAGAAAAACGAATGCCAGAACCAAAGACCAAGGGATTCGCGGCGAAAGTAGGCCTTAGGTACTGTAGCGCGTCCGACAATTGGCCTGGTTGTATTCCTTTGTTTGCTCATGAAATTACCAACTCATGAACATACGAATCCCAGGAGGACCAATGTTTCTACATACATTAAGTTCGGAATAAGAGATGAGAAATCACCAACGGAGCTGCTATTATATTTCAGCGTTGTATAGCTGTCTAGGGATAAGCTAGTCACACATGATTTTGAAATAAAAATCAGTCAGGCTTTAAAAAAAATCAAATGATGGTTAACTAGCTAGCTACTGATAAAAAATTCAATCATGGACTGAGCTTAAATTGCTAACTGGCAGTGAACACGATCAATCTGCGATCGGGTCTATCGGATTCAGTACACGGCCGGGCAAATTAAGATGGGTGCTCGGCAACTCCATCAACGCAGGCCGTCAATGACAAGCGCAAGCTTCACGGGAAGAGCCACCGCCTGAGCTCCATGAACGCGTGGCAGGTGATGACGCTGTTTGGCCCGGCCTGGTGGACGTTTGGAATCAGCCTGGGCACGCCGAGAGTCAGCGCCGCGGCCTTGAGGCTTCCCCGTATCTTGAGCTGCGACGCCACGTACTTGACGTCGAACAGTTTGGCGCCGAGGTACGTGCCGATCGCCACCAGGAAGTCGACCTTGGCGCTCGGCAGCGGCTGGCTGCCGGTGACCAGCTTGAGCAGGTAGGCGGCGTCGTAGAGCCCACCGTAGGTGATCCACGTTATGTTGCAGCCGAGGACGCCGGCGCGTTCGAGCTCGCCGGCGAACGTCTCGGCTCTGACGCCGTGCAGGCGCGCAGACTCGAAGTCGAATCCCTGGGCCTGCAGGAACGCCACGGACTCCGGCGCGTGGCGGTCGCGGCGTACGTCGAAGTCCGCGAAATGCACCTGCCACGCGTACTCCACCTCGCTGCCGTTCTTGTCGGTCCCGACGGGGAGCCGCCCGTGCGCGTCACAGAGGGTGATGCAGAGCTGCAGGAGGTGGAGGTCGTCGACGTTGGCTTTGGCAAGTGCGTATCGCTGCTCCACGGTGAGCTGGTCGAGGCGGGTGCCCAAGGGTGGGCGGTGGACGACCCCGGGGTACTCGGTGTCCACCGCGACGAAGGGGTGCTCGCAGAGGAAGGACCGGATCATGGCCACCTCATCGCCAGGGGCGGACCTAACGTGGGACATGGGGGTTCAGTTGAACCCCTAAAAATATGGAAAAATAAACTGTTACTGGTAATCCACAACGCAGCAAGCAAATCCACCACAAACTCAATGGACCGGACTATCCATCCCAGAAAGGAAGATTTGGATGAGATTGCTCACGGAAAAGAAAAGATCCTCAGGACAAAGCTCACTCTTAGAACAATCCAAGCAAGCTAGGGCTTCCTTACCAGCGAAAGAAGAGATCAATCCGGCAGAGCGGAGGACGACGACGAAGCCTAGGAGAGAGGAATTCCTTCGCTTCGAGGGTTAAATGATGTTGGCGTGAGAATTTGAGACAAATGGCGAAGCAATAGCCGCCGCCGTCGCGACGAGATATGGAGACGAGTTCACGGAAGAGGATAGGCTGGAACTAGAGATGAGAGAGGTTTGGGATTGGGCTATGAGGATTGCGGATTTGGGGAGGAGGAGGAGGATAGAAATCTTGACGATGGTCTGTCTCTTGTGCTAAACATTGGGATTCATTCTAGAATTCGTGTGGAAGAAAAAGAGACTCATTGAAGGTCCACATGTCATGCATGTCATTTGGCGCTGGCCACTGCATCACTTGGCTACCAGGTTCGCTAGTTTCGCCTCAGTGCATGCACGCGTGGACCGTGAGGACCAGCTATTGACTGTTGGCGCAAGGAAGCAGCGAGCAGACCAGGGAAAATCAGTGTCAATCAAGGGAAGAAAAGGATAAGTAGCAACGGGACAAGAGCGGGGAAAAAGGCCGGAGGAGATTGTGGCTTTTTCACTCCTCCTTAATCTGCTATATTGTTCTCCTGTAAGTTTAGGTACTGTATGAGACTAATTTAACAAGTCATCTTCGGTTTTCTCTATGTTTGTTAATTTAATTTGAGATTAGAGTTGAGATTAGAGAGGAAGTAAAAAGTATCCGTTAGGGAAAAGACTAGTATATCGGCTAATCTGCTATATTGTTTTCCTGTAATTTTGGGTACTGTATGAGAGTAATGTAAAAATGTCATCTTCTAGATAATTGTAGAGAAATTCGATAGTTTTCTATAAATATTTATTTATATTAATTAGATAAATACATTTTAAGCTATGAATTTTTTAATCCGGCTATCTCGTAAATTTATCATCTTCTAGTACCATATATTAATATGTAGATTAAAATTACTGGATGGAATATTGGATGATTTATCTACATGAAAGATGTAGATAATTAAGGGTTCTAGAGATCCCATGAACATAATCTTAAATCTAGATAGTTTTCTAGAAATATCTAGATATTTTAGATGCTTTATTCGAAGAAATTTGATGGTGCCAATTGTCATAAATCTAGTGGTCACAAGAATTTATATAATCCTTTCAATCCAAAATATACATCATTTGGGAGAGTTGGTTTTGGTTTATAAATATTTATATTTTATTTTTCGGAAGTAATATGTTCGTCAAAGTGCCCATGTTAATTGTTATTCTTAGAGAAAGGTAAATCATAAATAGAGACAACATATGCCAAAAACAAAATTATGCACTACTTCTTTTTTTGAAAAAACATCATTTAATATGCTAACATAGAAAATAAGAAAAGAGAAGTGGGTTAAAGTTAATATCTATTTAAAAACAAAGTGCACACTTGTGTTGTCAACTAAAGTTGTAATAGTTTTACTCTAAAAAGTTGTAATTGTGCTGCCACCAAATAAAGTGTTAGTATTAGTTTATTATTTCAAATTTTTTAGTATTATTGACTTTCAATAGACTTAGAAATTTGACTTTTATCTTCAGTTTTTATAAACCAATATAAGTATATATTAAAAAATGTAACACAATGTAATTAGCGAACACCCATTCATAAAATCCTAAATCCGTCATTGCTCATCGTGGACGTTGTGCGCCATGACCAGGCGCACGCTCACGCTGGGCGAGCGCGGCTGCAGCGCGAAGAACGGGACGGAGCCATGGGGCGGCCATGGGCGGCGCGCCGGCGACGCGTGGCACGGGTGGGAGGAGGAGGCCGTGACGACCGACATGGCACGTACGTTCTAGCTAGTGCTGCAACTCGAGTTGGGAGGTGGTTGGACTCGGTGGCCGGCCAATAAATGGAAGAGCTGGACGACCAAGTTGGAGTTCGACTCGGCTTCTCGCTCCGAAACCGAGCTAGATTCGGCACGCATGGACACATATGTTGCACGTGATGTGTTGTACGTGCAGGATTGATCTGATCGGACGGTCGCGCGCGAGCCTCACATTAACATAAGGAATGGGATATATGTGTGTGTGTGTGTGTGTGTGTGTGTTGGTCAAAGCCAGACAAGGAAATGGCGTTGGCCCCTAGCTAGCTTGGAATGAATTCGCTAAAGCGTTCATGCGATGTGCAGGGACACACAGTAACAGCATCAAGCTTTGTATATATATGTATAGAGAGAGATTGATCGCTATCCGAGCCGCCTTCAAAATGACAGTATTGTTTCACAGCAGTAAGTGTAGCACCCCACATAACCATATGGGATACCACTATGGAACGTCATCGCCAAAGTAAAGAATAAATAAGAACAATAAAAGAAATCACAAAGAGTTTAGAACTTTATTAACACTTTAATAGAGAACAAACGGAAGCTGGAATAAATATTTAAAACATGGGACCGGTCCACTTCTAACCAAATAAAGAATGAATGAACCAATAAAACAGTGTCAAACCACGGTGCTGAAAACTCGAGTGCTCCCACCCATGCATGATGCTATCACTCCACTGGCCTTTTACCTGAGACTGAAAAGAGCAAGCGTGATATTTGAAAATCTCAGTAAGTACCCAACTATGGTCGCAACACAAGAGTAAAGACAAGTAATGCAATCACGTGAAATAAAGGACAAGCATCACAAGTAAACAATGAGTACAAGATGAAAGCAACGAACAACTGATATCGGAGATACTGTCATAAATAAGAGATGGATATCATGGAGACTGTGTATTAAAGATAGTTTTATGTGACAAGTTATAGCAAGTTATAGCAAGGGTGCGAGCAACCTCATCCCACATACCCGGTTATACGAGAATAGCCAGACACAACCTTGTCCTCGACTGTATAACCGCAGACAGGGTGTAATATCCTGTGTAACGAGAATGTACGGCCCCCCGTACGTTACCAGGTTGGGTGGAAATGACCCCTATATGTGGGTAGTCCCGGCGTGATAACCCTTAGTTCTTTATTTAGCGAATTATCCATGATATAGTTAGGGAGTCATGAATGATTTAAGGTAAAATTATGAGGGTAATGATTTAATACAATGAGATCGGAGAGATGGGATTGGTGATAAGCTAACTAATACATCATGGACAAATTATAAAGTATGAATTTGAGGAAACTAAGAGATGGCAAGGATAAGGCTATGATAAAGTTATGAGAAGTGGAAAGAGGTGCTAGGGTTGAAAATGGAGAGTCATAGTCTCTGATATGAGGGCGATGTGGAATGATGATAAGATGATAGTGATATAAGGATTAACCTAAAGAGGTATTATAATATAGCTCATGTGAGAGACCATGTGGAGGTATCCCCGTGTTTGTGATGAGTAATTGACGGTTGGTTTAGTGAGTTTGAGTTTGTTTTGGGTATTCTAGGTTTGAGTACCTTTCATTAATGCTATTGTTGATATGCTGTTTCGTGTGGTGCTATGTGACGGTTTGCTTGTCTGTGTGACTGCAGGACTTCGAAGCTAGGTCATGGTGAGGCGAGGAGGACCGGGACTAGGCACAGGAGGTGTTGAGGTCCAGACGGTCGGTGATGCCGAAGATGATCGAGGCTGGTGAGGTGGTTGCGAGTCGGGAGACGAGGAACTGGAGCTAGAGCTACCGGTCGAGGACACGACGGGTGACGACGAGAGAATCGGGACTTGGCTCAGGGAGGAGTCGGAGGTCCAGACGGCTTGGAGGTCGGTTGTGGTCGTGTGCGACGGAACAGACCAGGACTAGACTCAGGTGGAGTCGGAGGTCTCGGTCGGTGTCGGATGGACACGACGGGCAGCGGCGAGTGGATCAGGACTAGACTCAGAGAGGAGCTGAGGTCCAGATGGTCAGGATGCCGGGTGCGGTCGTGTGCAGCGAAACGGGCCTGACAAGACTCAGGGAGGAGTCGAGGTTCAGATGTTCGAGGTGCCGGTTGCGGGAAGCTTCCGGGAAGGTGCTTGAGGGGCAAATTGGAGATTTGACTCAAGCATGAGAGAAATGGCTGGTTTTCCCTCCATTTCTTTGGTTGACTTTGACCCTTGCCTTTTTGGGATGAGAGGCATGGAGTGGAAGATGCATGACACTTCTTGATTTTCTACTTGTGTGTGGGAGCTCCTCTATTTCAGCCAAGGTGGTGAGGAGGAGGCAGCACATTTGCAAAAGCAAGTGTGTGAGTGAAGCGCAAGCATTCGAGTGAAACCTGTGAGCATGTATTCCTGTAGAGAGAGCTAAGCAACAGGTGTGCAGTAGGGCATGTATTCCTGTAGAGAGAGCTAAGCAACAGGTGTGCAGCTAAGCAACAGCTAAGCAACATGAGCTCTCAGTGAGAATCATGTATGGGTAGAGAAAAACCTCATGTAATCATTCATCTCTCTTCCTCAATATCAATATGAGAGTGATTTGGTTTAAGCTGCGCTTGTTATTTCCTTTCCTGTGCTTTGTCTGAGTTCATCTGTTATTTTCTGTTCTGGTGTTTGAGAGTTGAATTCTTGATTAACTTCTTGCCAAGTGGTTTGCTTGTGATGGGAATATGCCTCAAGACCATTTGGTCAAATAGATTCCCAAGAGCCTAATGGAAGAATCAAAAATCACTCTTTTCATCTCATACCCAATTTCCTCTGTTTGTGCAAAATTAGGGCTTCATGTCAGGGGATGATGGATTCTCCTCATTCCCTTCAAAAGATGGCTTGAGGTTTGGGCTTATAAGTCCTGAGATCATTGCTAAGTTGAATGCAAAAGCTTATGAGCAAAAGATTCAAGATTTGTGAGCAATTTGGAAATCTGTCCATACTCAACTCACTTTTCAGATTTTTGCTCAAATCTTGAATTCTTGCTCTCTTCATGAGTTCTTTTGATTTCTTAGGCCTTGCTACTATTTAAATCAAGTTCTTGCTCTGTTGGTTTGAAAAGATCAGAAGATTTTCACAAATTTTATTGAATCGAGCAAGTTCTGAATTTTTGGTCGATTGCTGTGTTTCTGCCTGGGCCAGGGCGGTCTGACCAGCCACCTAATGGCGGTCTGACCGGGTGCTAAATGGCGGTCAGACCGGCCCAGGTTCACCGGTCAGACTGGCCCAACAACACCGGTCTGACCGGCCATAGCAGCGGTCTGACCGGCGGCACTGGAGCGGTCTGACCGGCCGAGTGCCTGCGGTTAGACCGCCCGGCCTCCTATGGTCAGACCGGCCGGTTGTTATTTTCAGCTGATTTGCTTGTTTCATCCCGGTTTCTTTCTCGTGTCATTTCTTTTTAAGTTTTCCAGAGAGCATAAATGTTTCTCATCATAGTTCTTATAGCGATTGGTGAGAAGAGAACTTTTTAATGGATACTTTTGGGGGCAAATTTTAGAGAGGCATCATTCACCCCCCCCTCTGTTGCCATATCCGATCCTACATCATGCAAAATTATCAACCAATCAAGTTTTATTATGTGATAAATGAATATTAGCCAGATTAACAAGTTTAATACATATATCTTTCTTGGCTCAAATACAACATCATACAATTAGTGAAACATAATATTAGGGAACTAAAACATAGCAGTCCTAATATCAAATGAGTGTCAATAATTTAAACCTAAGTCAAACATGTTCACATACTACCCCCATTAACGATTTAAGCATAGATTCTAAAACACTAACTAAAAGCATGAACTCTAGAACATTTCAACTGAACATCCTAATTAACATAGTGGAAGGTGCAAATAAAATAACCTAGAACATCATAGCACGCATGCAATATTAAACATCTATAAACAAGCAAATGTGAATGATATGCTAATAACCAGACAACACTAGTAATATGATATTGACCAGATACGCTTTAGTGACATGCTAGTGGGCAGGTAACTTTAGTAGTGTAATATCAATCAGGTAACTTCGGTGACATGGTATCAGCCAAGTAACTTTAATGGTACGATAGTAGTTAGGTGACCGTGATATGACATCCAGTAGGTAATTTAATGACATGATTTTAGACAGGTAAGCGTGGGTGATATAATAATTATACTCAATGACAAGGTGACAAGTAATCTGGAAACACATGATATGCGAAACGGAAAGGTCGTGGCTGCAAGGTACTTGAATTGAACACGTTTGGCAGCCTCGCTGCACGAGGAATCCGAGGTGTGCAACTGCCCAAGCGTTCCCTTAAAAGATGTGTGCGAACCATACGGCCGTGTGACTGGCTGATTGGTCGTGCAAACCATGACCCGATGCCAGATTTCTGAAAACGCCGTGCGAAACACGATTCGGCTGAACAAATTTGCTCCCCAACAAACGCTAAAGAAACCGCGCACAAAACATGATTCGGTCGGGTCCCAACCGGTCGAACCTCGTCGGCACTGCCCGTCGGTCGGACCGCCGCCGCGCACCGCAATTTGCCTCCACGCGCCGCTACCGGCCGCCGCCACCAACACACACCCGGGCGTGCGCGTGCGCTGCCGCCGGCTGCCGTCACCCATGCCGCCGCGCCAGGCCATGCGCGAGCGCGCGTGCGCCACCGACGCCGTGAGTTGTCGCCGGTCGTTGCGCCTCCCTCCGCCGTCGCAAGTGCCGCCGCCGCCAGCGGCTTCCCGAACGCATGGGAAGAGTGGGAGAGAGAGACATGAGAGAGAGGGAGAGAGATGGTTATAGAGAGAGATAAAAGGAAGAGGTTAGATGAGGGATAGGAGAGAGGTAACGGGAGAGAGAGGGAGTTAGTTAGGATAGGAATTTTTGTGAGGGTGCTACAGTAAGCATTAGAAATCATAAGTGAGGCAGGCAGAGTTGCGGTCCGAGGACTCTGGGGAACTTGAGACGCTCAAGGTGTGCTCGTTCTTCCTTCCGCCACCTCCTCTTCTTGCTTCTCTCCGATCCGATCGCTGAAATTTTTATCCAACAACTTCAACTCCTTGCTCTGCGTTCCTCGTGCCATCTGAAATCTTGTTCCCATTTTCAAGTTCATGGCTCTCCTCTATATATAATCCTTGATTTCCCCTTTCTGCAGTTTCTTTGCACACCGCCTGTTCGACGAAGCCCTTTGAGTCTTCAACCCCATGCCTTGAGGATGACGTACGGGTGACCTCTTCTGTGGGCAATCCCTTGCATAATGTCCTTGCTCATTATAGCTAAAACAAGTGATAGCAGTAGCCCGGTTTTGCCCTCCAAACGGCTGTCCTCCACGGTTATATGGCTGAACTGTGTCTTGTTGTGGACGAGGGGCTTGCCCTTGGTTCTTTAGAGGTGGTGGTGCTAAAGGACGAACATTGGATGGTTGCCAACTGAATGATTTCTTTGAGGTACTGCTTGCTGATTTTTGCGCTATCCACTTGCACTTGCGGCTTTCCACAATAGCCTTAGTGCTATCCTCCACTCGGATTGCCTTTTCTATCAAGGTCTGGAAGTTAGGGATGTCACGAGCAGAGAGAGACCACTTCATCTCTTCATTAAGGTGCTCCCGGAAGAGAGCAACCTTCCTCTGCTCGTTCGGTATCTCAGTAGCAGCATATCGAGCAAGGTAGTTGAAGCGATGGAGGAACTCCATTAAGGGCAGATTCCCTTGTCAAAGGTCATAGAATTCCTACTTCTTGATCTCCATGAGACCCGTCAGGACATGAGCATCGTGGATGGCCTTCTTGAAGGCGGCCCAAGTGATGATATGGCCTTCAGGAAATATGGCTTGGTAATTTTTCTACCAAACTGATGCGATGCCTATGAGTTGGTAAGATGCATAGAGCACTTTCTCCACATCGTTGCATTGGGCAATGTTTAGCTTACTATTGGTGGAGTGAAGCTAATCATCGGCGTCCAGTGGGTGTTTGGCTAATGTGAAGGTAGATGGTCGAGTTCACATGAACCCTCCCAACTTCGACTAGAGTTGAGCAGGGGTTGCGCCTCCTTGAGCCGTAGAGCCAAGGGTGGCAGTGTTCTGGACCAATTGTTGCAGCAGGAGGGTGTTGGTTTAGTGCCCCTTGCTCGATCATAGCAAGCACTTGCGTCATTGTGGGTGGTTGGGTAGTGCTTCTCCTTCCACTCGCTAACTTTCAACATGTGGTGCACCTTGAGTAGCACTAGTATGCTGAGAAGCAGGCATGCGTAAGAATGGATTGGGGTGTGAAGGATTTGATGTCTCACCTCCTAGCTGGTAGGAACCAGAGGCTTCACCACTCACATGATTTGACTTAGGGAGCGGGTTATTGGTATCTTGCAGAATTCGTGTCATGGGGACATGATCAACATGAATGATATTTAGCTTAGATAAAAGACACGAGGGAATGAGCACAAGTTAAGTGGGTTAGCAAAAGAAGGTATCACGTGACAAATTGATTCACCTAAAACTAAAATGTAAAAGAGCTTGTGATATGGATCAGCTAGCATGAAACTTTAACATAAAGGTCATGTTTTAAATGGTATGCAAGATCCTTGCTTAAAACACAAAATAGTAACATATCAAACACAAGTGGCAAGATACAATCATTATACATTAAAGTCTTAGCGCTTTTAAATACCCAAAAGTAGCTCACATAAACTTCCTAAAGTGAGCTTTTTACTACGATCTAATCTAAAGTCTAGATCTAGGTGTCGTGGTTGAACTTGGTGATGTCGGGTGCATTGGGGTAGCAAGGGAAGCAGGCTTCTCCTCACATCCCACTTGGAGGGGATGGTGGTACTGCACGGAAGGTCATCACACGATGGAGGATTTTGACAACCAACATGCGGGGCGTCGGGTAGGCGGCTAGATAACGTAGGTGGGTTCAGGCAACTCCTCAGCAGGCACAAGTACGACATCTTCCCCATACAACAACTCCCGTGTGAAAAGGCCTTGACCCACCAATGGGGCAATATGGTCCTCAAGCATGGTGATCCTTCGATGGGCCCCCATAAGCTTGCGAGTCAAGCGATGGAGGTATCCATCAAATGACCTCACCAAGCCTGCAAGATAAAGAAGAGGGGTATTGAATCCCATGGCAAGCACCTAGTAGACATTGTCCTCATTATTTCCTGATCGGGAGGGGAAATAGAAGAACATGTCCTCCATCTCGGGAAGACTATGGCAGACATAGGCAATGGCGGCATAGGCTGCATCGTAGATTGACATGATTATGCTTGAGGCTCATTAATAGTAGTGTAGGGGCTGGTCTCCAGGGTACCGTCCATGAATAAGCACCTCCGCAAGGTACTCAGTGGACGCCGGCTAGAGGAGTGGTGTAGATGGTGTACTTGGGTGCACGAGTGATGCCAGCAAGCTAGAAGGCTGTGGTGGACACAGGCAATGGCAACATAGGCTGCATTGTAGATCGACATGATTACGCTTGAGGCTCGTTCATAGTAGTGTAGGGGCTGGTCTCTAGGGTACCGTCCATGAATAAGCACCTCCGCAAGGTACTTAGTGGACGCTGGGCTAGAGGGGTGGTGTAGATGGTGTACTCGAGTGCACGAGCGATGCCAACAAGCTGCAACATCACTCATAGGGTGTGCGACAGGGTGCCTTCCTCGAACGCACTAGTCTGGTATTAGGGTATTCAGTGAGTAGGCATCTGCAAATTTTAGGTGTGGCCGAAGTTAGTTACTAATTCATGAAAGATATAATGGTGGGCTAGGATAAGGAATGACTTTAGATAGGGTAAGAATTTTTGTACAAGTTCTTGTTCATTCTCTCATCTAGAGTTATTTTGAAAAACGAAGAACCAATGATCAAAAGAAAACTTTTAGATAAGAGGAGAATACTAAGAGAAGAACATAGGAAAGCTTGCTATTCTCACATCTCATATTTTTGAATTTTAAAATAAGTTATATTTGGGAGATAAATCCTTAATATAATGGTCATTCTATCTAGGGCTTAACCTACAGTCAGTATGGCTCTAATACCAATGCTATGGGGACCCCGGGCACGGAACACCCATAGTTATTTTTAGTGCTAAGATTATACTCGTGGGCTTTTAGGATGGTTTCCACCATACTTTCTCTTATGCCCTTTTAACTGTATTTTCTAACATTTGATTTGGATTCAATTTGGTTTGCATTTATGCACTTTTGATTTTTGAAAACCAAATTTTTTCGAAGAAACTCCAATAAAAACCAAGGGAGAGCAAATGCATGCAGAAGTTTTTAAATTACCCTTATTTTTATATTCTCTAGGATTTCAGGATGTTACAGCCATTGAAGAGAAATGCCAGAGTCGAAGGGGCTATGACCCGTGACAATGAGTGGTGGGCATCAATGTTGTTGATGAAGTTAGTGGGCAAAGAAACTTAATGATAGGGAAGTCGTGGTAGAGAGGAGATAAAGCTTTGCATTGAAAACTGGTATGGACGATATGAAACTATCGGGTAGCTAGGAGCGTGCCATCGCTGGTGAAGGGTATGACGTCACTGGAGATGGTGAGAAGGTTCTCTATATCATTAGAAAATAACTAAAGCTGACATACCAGCATCGGTAAAGATAGGAGGTCACTGCGTTTATAATGAGGAAGCCACAGCGTTGAGTTGGCCAACAACGAAGAAGAGGAACAACCGACATGGGAGAAGGACATCAAGTATGTATAATATCATGCATGTGTATATACATGCATACACCTATAAGAAGCACGGGCTTACATAAGTAGAGGAGCAAATAGCTTGGGGGTAGAGATGATGCAGCCATAGAGAATAGTCTCGGGGACACTAGGGAGAGCGTGACAGGTGTCCCGATAAGGATCGATGATAGTTGCATGTGTTTCCATGTTTGATGTCGCAAAGGTCAGCATTAAGCAATAATTAGAGAGAAGTAAAAGATAACTATGTGGTAGAGTATTGCATTTCTAAGGGTAGAAGTAGATAGCGATCGATCAAGAATTGGCTTACTTTTAGAGGTTGAAGCATAAAAGCTATACAAGAGAAAATAAGTTTGGTGAGCAATCGACCGCCATACGAGGGAAAATAAGTTAAGGTAGGACACCTATGATGTATCGGTATATGTGTGAGCAAGACACTCATAAGATAATTTGCTGAACGCATACTGAACGCGTAATCAATTTACTGCTTGTGATTAAATAGATGTACATGTACTTACGTATATTTTAGAAAATAGTAACTAGTGAAGAAAGAATAGAGGCATACATAATACATACATGATAAAGAGTGATTACATTTCGAAGAACCCTAACAATTTATTGTGCTAAGTAATTTTCTTCAATCAAGGCTCATACTTCAATTACATTTCTCTAGTTGTATTTTTTTCAAGCTTATATTGTCATTTTCAATGTTTATGGTGTCTTAAAATTTTAAATAGCCTATACGATATGTACATATATTTTAAAGTATTTAAGTTATATCACTTAATACTATAAACTTTAAAATAAATCTAGATACGTAAATACAAAGGCCACCTTGCTAGTTAAGCTTGAAAAGGAAGCTAAAAAAAGTTGGGTATTGATAAACATCACCCGGATGTTTTCTTCCTAACTATCATCCAGATTTATGACCATTGGATTAGAGCATCTAACGGTCATGAAT
This sequence comes from Dendrocalamus latiflorus, assembly GCA_017311315.1. Taxonomy (NCBI): domain Eukaryota; kingdom Viridiplantae; phylum Streptophyta; class Magnoliopsida; order Poales; family Poaceae; genus Dendrocalamus; species Dendrocalamus latiflorus. The sequence goes on from CM029678.1 coordinate 23,293,505, forward strand.
TCTCCCTCCACCCCTCCAAAAAAAATCTCCCCCTCCTCCAAAAAATAGGGGCCGTTGGATCTCTAATCCAACGGTCTCAAATCTGGATGATTGTTAAGAAAAAAACATCCAGGTGATATCTAGACACACCCAAAAAAGTTTGCGAAGATTGCACGTTTGCTAAAAGGTAGTTTTTAAAGCTCGCATTGTATTCCAGTACCACAAACAGTATGCTTTCATTTTAATCGTATGAGATCACTTGTTCAAAAGTGTAGGTAGGTACAGGGAAAAGAGAAGATGCAGGTGTTACCTTGAATTGGATCAGCTCAGCACGACTTCTTGGATATCCCGCTTCAAATCGTTGCACTGCTCCCGTAGCCGCGGGCTGTGACCTTGCAGTAGCCGGGAGGAGACCTCTAGCCTCATGAGGGAAGGAAGGAGGCGCAGCCTCGGCGGGAGAGACTGCAGATTGTCGCACCAGTAGAAGACGAGCTCGCGGAGCAAGGTGAGGCGCTGAAGCGAAGCGCTCCGCCTGTCTGTCGTTGCGGAAGGTCAGTTTGCGGAGGGAGATGGAGAGGTGGCTGCAGATCCCAGCTACAAGGATCGCGGAGATGCTGCCGATCTCCAGCTCCTCCAACTGGAAGGAGCCAGCCACCACTGTTCTTGCTACCTTGGAGAAGTGACCTTCCGCCAGGCCGTCTGTGTAACTCTGGATGGACCCATGGTTGTAAACCCCCAATCCCTTGAGATTGTTCCTCAGGGGAAGGTCGTCGTCGTCGACGACGGCCATTGTTGTAGTACTCTCATGAGACTGTTGCCGAGGGGGGGAGAGGACACAGCCTCCAAGCTGCAGCCACTGCAGGGACGTGAGCTTCCCAAGCACTCCATCCTTGCCATGCAGAGTCCGATTATGCAGAGAAAAGATGTGTAATCTGCTCAGTGAGTTGGAGAATCGGGGTGGGAATTGCACCATGCTATCAGTAGTACCATCGTCATGCTCGCTTGCCACTCTCTGTTTCATGCACAGCCCTGTTATCCCCTGGCAGCTGTGCAATTTCAGGTAGGAAAGGCAAGGAAGGCAGGCAAGTAGCTCCGATAGCTCCTTCCCTGTGATAAGGCAGTTCCTGAGCACAAGAGTCTTAATTGGTAACTGGATGGCACCAATACTCTCTCCTCCTTGAGATGATGACAGACTGCTGCAATCCTCGATAGCCAATTTTTCGAGGGAGGTTAGCTTTTGCAGGGCAGTTAATGGCACAGATGAGCATGCCGTGATAGTTAAACGTACTAGTCCTCCCATGTTATGGAAGGCCAACACATTGTGCAGAGTGCCGAAGGCCGAAATAACATTGTTCATTCCTTTAATTTCCAATCTATATCCATAGTAAAGCGAGTTATATTGTTGTCTTGCTACTTCAACCGACTCCAACGTAGGGGTGTAAGGCATGCAGAAGAGGCAGAGACAGGAGCGGGCAGTCCCGAACAAGCAGCTTACGCAAATTTGGCATCCTCACGCGTGTGTCTTGTAGAGGGAGAGCGCGAAACGGCCTCATCAAACCAATCACCCTGATGTATCAACCAAATCAGTAGAAAGGCAGGATGGAAACGGCTGCTGTGAGAACGGCAGTTCCCTGAGATTAGGGCAATGTGAAACTTTAACTTCTTCGAGCTGAGAAAAGAAACGGGAAGTGTCCCTGCTCACCCGTTTTTCCAAACTCCGCATATGAAGGAACTCAATGGTTCTCAGATTTTCTAAGCTTTCGCCCGTTGCTTCGAACTGTTGCATGGCGATATTCTCCAACTTCAGTTTCCTGAGGAAAGGAATTTGTCCAAAAGGCGGAAGTGCGTCCCAAGACACAGTATGTAGGTGGACAACCTCTAACATTTTGAGGGTGATGGTACCATTAAACCAAGTAGGACAAGTGATGGCTCGATGATTCTTAATGCACAACTCCCTGAGATTTGCATGCCGTTGGAGATCCTCAATAACATCTCCTCATGATCACTACCGTTACTAGCTCCATTGCTGGTATTAGGACGACGTCCGTGTAGGTGGCGTTTATGACAACAAGACGAGCAGCAAGACATTAGCGAGCGACGGCGTTTACCAAGAGCGTGGAGAGTGAGCCGACGGACAAGCCCGTCCACATCCTCGTCGGAGGCGGCCTCCTGGGTGTGCTCCACGGCGTCCCGGATGCGGTAGTAGTCGACCTCGTCCAGCTCGTTGTCAGCCTCGTCGGCGAGCTGGCCGAGCTGCAGCAGCAGCTCCGCCAAGGCCGGGTTGTGGCTCACGTTCCTCCCCTGGGCCTTGTGCAGCAAACCCTGCGTGTACAGGAGCTCCGTTTTGATGGTGCGAGCGTTGCCGCCTAGGCTGTAGCTGTCCTCCAACGCCTTGAGCAGCTCGGCGGACAGCAAGTCCACCACCTTGCCGACCAGCCAGCTCGCCGTCCCGAGAGCCACCTCCATCGATCGAGTTGGCCGCGATGAAAGGCAGACCAGAGACCACCAGATGGAGATCGATAAGTGTGCAAGCAAAAGCTGTAACTGTTGCTGTAATGCTATGTGCGCGCTGGATGGACGACCTTCTTTTTTGTTGCATTTTCGTTCACGCCGCATACCTACGAGACAGGTCATCCCCGGTTCACCTACCGGTAGTTGGTAGCAACATACTTGTTAATTACAACTAGCAGATTTACTTACAGGGTTGTACGGCTAAATATTAGGTACAAATATCTTTGATATACAATTTTATTTTTTCTATAATTACAATATGATTATAATTTTTATATAACTCTATTATTTATATATGATTAATCTGCACCGTTATAATTTAATCCCACTAAAATAAGTAGTGAAGATCTTTTTTTCATTTTCTTTCGTTACCAGCCAACGCGTCTCATCTTTTTAGCTTTTAAAAAGTTGTTTTTCAGTTTTTTTTAAAGTAATTAGCTTTTAAATGAAATGTATTTTTAAGATGGAGTCTATAAATTAATTATAGTATATACTGTAGCTTACATTATTACATGAGAAGGGGTAGGGAGATTGCACGTTATAGTCCTTTTCCCTTTCGTACTTTGTCCTTGCTCACAGTGAACCCTCGCGGACCGAGTTCACCACGTTGCTCATTCGGTCTTCAGGTTGGGCTGACCCCTCTGGCCAAGCGAGCGGTGATTTGACCTTTTCATGTGGTGCGAAGAGGTCCATCCTTGAGCCGGTGTATTGCCATCTTGGCGCTTCGCTTGGGCAATGGACGGCATAGTGATTTGACCATTTCGTCTGGTGGGAAGTGGTCCATCTTGGTGCTACGCAGGGCCGGCCCTGGCCTAGGCAGCAAGGGCGATCATCTAGGGTCCACGAAAACTTAGGACTTCTAACCCATGTATGTTAATATGTATACATGCATTTTATCGACAATGAGTACTTTGCATTTTGTATTTTGTGACGTACTGTCTAATGGTTACTGTATTGAACTTTACCTTTTACAACTGATATAAAATGTATTATTACATATTTATATTAGAATGAAGGGTCTCACTTTTATCATGCCTTAGGGCCTTCAAGATGACAGGAACAGCCCTGGTGCTACGCTAGGGCAAATGGTGGCGGTTTGACTAGAGAGCTATTACAGGCATTTCCTTTGACTAGACACAAGTGGAGAAGATTCCTGTATTTTTAGAGAAATGGAGCATCATTATTGCTTGTGTAGGTACTGCATAAGCTGCTATATTTTGGGACAACTAGACATGTAATTCAATTTAATATTTCCTTTGGGTAAAAAAGAAAGAGCTAGTTGGGAAACGGCATAAGTTCCAAAAAGAATTTCTCAAACACTATTCCTTAAGCATACCAAAAGAACATCGCATTCATTTCAGAACAACATGAGGAAACCAGTGATGAAAATTAAATTAGAAACCCTTCCAGAGAAAAGTAAATCAGGCGTTTACACATAAGAAATTTCAAATTAAAGAGTTAGGTATCGTGTTCTGGAGATTTGGAATTCTAATTCAAAAATCTGGTAGAAGGTCTTTGCACTGACCACAAAACAAACAACTTAGCAGCAGAAACATAAAAGTGACATTTGCAAGGACAGAAAACTAGAATTTCCAGTTGTACAAATATCTTACTAGCTACTGCATACTTGGCTAGCAAGTCTTTATTCAGCCCTGAAGAAAATTCAGCATGAATTCATTTCAAACTGTGTGCCCTTCACTTGTTCGGACAATGTTTTCTTGCTGGCTACTTCTGCTTGAGTTACCTAAGTACCAGAGTTCTCCATTAGGTACTCATTCGACAACGTCAATGGCTGCGAGAGCACCGGAGTGACTGACAAGAATGTCAAATTTTGCGGGCACCACAGCTGCCTACTGTTCTGGAATGCTTGTCTACCATTGTGGTAGAACCCATTAGTAACATTGGGCAGAATCTCCCCAACTACATGTGGCTCAACCTGCTCATATTGATTGCAAAGCTTCTCAGGCCCGAGGCGGCGAGATATGTTGCACGCCAACGCAAGAGGACGACCATCGTTTGTAGGCAAGGAGGATTTGCCGATGAGCGGAGAGACGTAGCAAAGGGCACCAACATGAATGACAGGGTCAGGCAACAGCGATCTGACATCTGTATGTGCATTCCACTTAGATGGCTCAAAAGGAACACAGTGACCACTCTGCATACGGTGACACCACCACCTCGACATCACCGATGGATTTGAATACTCTGTGCCTTGCTCTGTCATTTGAGCAACCAATCCCTTGATGGCTGCACATGCAGCACTGAACTGGGGAGGCAAGAGGTCCAAGCAGCTCATGACAGTTCCCACGATGTCAGTAGCTTCCGAGAGATGGAACCAAAACATCATCTTCATGTTTTTCTCCCACATCACATCGTTTTCGTAAGAGAACATGAAACAGGCCTCCAATCCATTGTCAACTTGAGGATTCAGAATGGGACATATCAAAATAAGCGCATCTATGTTTCCCCTTCGTAGAGAGAACTCCATTGGTTTTCCAGCAAGCAATGATCCTGGAGCGAGTGATGGAAAAAACATGGACTTCTTCGGATGACCACCAGACTCAACAAACTTGATAAAGCTATCAGTACCATCTGCTAGCCTCTCGAATCTTTGCACTGTAGTGTCTATCAGGTCTTCATCTTTGCAACTGAAAGGTATGAACCGTTTGGTTGCTTGAATGATGTGTTGTTTAAAGGTCGTAGTTGTTGTACTACTGCTACCCTCTTTGCTTTGCAAGACTTGCCTTTTATGAGCATGTAAGATCTCATCGCCTTCCTTTGCCACACGTTTTAGCTTCCCCTTCCAGTGGAGCAACGGGGTGTGGGTCGTACGCCATTGTTCCGAGATGGCAAGAGCGCTGTGGATCTTCAGCACTGCCATCTCCAATCTCTCAGCTTTGATTTCCGCGCTTTCACGGTTGCTTCGGTCCGATGATACCAAAGAAGATAATCTACTCACTGCCTCGCCGACAACTGCTGAGACAACTATTTCTGCCATTAAACACTCAATGTGGATCTACGCTTTTTTTTCCTCACACAAAGAACAAGTGTTTGCCTGATCTATGGTGTAGAGACTAGAGGAAAATTGCGCGGAAGGCGTGCATGGTAGGGTGTTCCTCTGATGACTTGTGGAGTGGATCATTAGCTGCCTTTTGTAGATACGTGGGCAGGACCGTGTCTGTCTGTCTGTCTGTCTGTCTCTCTTGAATTGTAGATAAAGGCAATGGGGTTGTAATCCTGTTTAGAGTCGATCGACAAACTCCAGACATTTGCCCTACCGGTAGTTGGTAGCAACATACTTGTTAATTACAACTAGCAGATGTACTTACAGGGTTGTACGGCTAAATATTAGGTACAAATATCTTTGATATACAGTTTTATTTTTTCTATAATTAAAATATAATTATAATTTTTATATAACTCTATTATTTATATATGATTAATCTGCATCGTTATAATTTAATCCCACTAAAATAAGTAGCAAAGATCTTTTTCTTCTTTCGTTACCAGCCAACGTGTCTCACTTTTTAGCTTCTAAAAGTTGTTTTTGGGTTTTTTTTACAGTAATTAGCTTTTAAACGAAGTGTATTTTTAAGATGGGGTCTATAAGTTAATTATAGTACATACTATAACGACTTTATTTATATTGACTAAAATCACATATAAATTTTTATTATTCTATACCCTTCCTCATAAACAGTTTAAGAGCCAAAAGCCGCCCTCAACCAACAATGCTTACCGTGAACGCTGGTCAAATGGAGAGAGGTTTATTTATATTGGGCGCACCGTTGGATCTAGAAATGCAACTAATTTCACACAGCTCATCTTTTTCGCCTCTTCCGAAGATGTCGACGTCCGGAGCAAGTATGCATATGAACATGATCCATAGCTCCTGTAAGTTGTAACTACTGGAACTGCCAGTTGACCTCCAGCGGCAGCGCAGCCATCAGGGTCGGTGGCAAGGTATGTGTACAGCTACACGTACTTTTGTTATAGGCTAGTCGAGTATCCATGTATCGGTATGGATCTCAAATAAACGATACCATAAGTTACAACAACTCCTTGTTTTCCTTCCCATTTAAATTGCTCTTTAAAAAATAAAAGGTTTTGTTAAACATCGTCTGGATATTTTCTTTTTAACTATTATCCAGATTTAAAAATGTTGGATTAGACATTCAATGGTTTCTTTTTAACTATTATCCAGATTAAAAACTGTTGGATTAGATATCTCAAATCACAAATTTGGATGATAGTTAAGAAGAAAACATCCTAATAATGCCTAGACACTACTCAAAATAAAATAGTAGTCGGTTGTCAACTTTGCAACGAAAACTTAAAATTTGTACTAAATCAACCATACCAAATCTGTCATTCACAAACCTGAAACTCCAACCGCCACTCCCTCAACAAGCAAATTGACTGGACCTTTTCGTTGTTGTTTTTTCGTTCACACCCGCGTACCTACGAGACAGGTCATCACCGGTTCAGCTACCAATTGGTAGTAACATACTTCCTAGTTACAACTAGCCCACATATATCCTAACATCCCAAAATTTAGATATTGGAAAATATGAAATTGTTAAAATTTTAATGCATTTTGATGATATTAGGATTTTTTAGAGTTTATTTGAGCTTTTCTAGAATTTGTGTTATGCAAGTTAATTCAAGGAAAGATACATAATAAATAGAAAATTTTAAATCTAGAGTAAATTCCCTAGGAAATTGAAGCAACAAGAAGAATGAAATTCAAATTTAGAATTCAAATCCAAAACCAAAATCAAACTCAAAATAAATCGAGAGAGAGCGGGGGATCCATGTGCTCTGTGCTTGTTGTGATGTGTGGAGGGGGAGAACAGAGGATGAGGCAATGAGGAAAGTTGAGAGATGGGAACGGCCGGCACCGGCACCTACCTACTTGCTGCCTCCACGACCACGGCTCTAGTCCACCCCACTGTTTTCCACTATGAAAGTTTAGATCAGTAGATGATCAGTTGGATGGATGCAATTCGGAACAACAAAGAATATCAGTACTCCTACGTGTTAGGAATAGTTCCACATGGATTGTGGGAGAGGAGAAAGCACAACTTATAAGTGTGAGGGAGCCTCCACCCATTAGACTAGTCTTTTGGGGGAGAGAAGATCCAATACCACTTATAATGTTGTTGCTCCGTTGACTTAGTTGTGTTCATCTCATTTAAACCTGTGGCACCCGGTTGGACCTAGGCATGCGACCAGAGTTCAAAATGTAACAAGTGGTATCAGAGCCCAGGTGCCTAACATCTCCTTGGACCTTATGGTTGCAGAAGTGGCCAATCCATGTGTGAGGGGGAGATTGTTAGGAATAGTCCCACATGGATTGTGAGAGAGGAGAAAGCACAACTTATAAGTCTAAGGAGATGTTAAGCACCTGTGCTCTAATACCAAATGACGTCTGAAAAACAAGCACTCACATGATATCAATTGACATCTCCACACAAGCACTCACTCAAACAATACAAAGGTGCTCACTCAAACAATATGGTAGACACGTCATTTGGTATCAGAGTTGTGCATCGGTTCTGTGGAGATGTCTGGATCGGAGTCTCCTCCCCAACCGAGGATCCCAAGCGATGGGATCATCCTTGGTGGCAATGGAGGTCATGGGGATGACTCCGGCAACAACGACGGTCGGCAGCTAGTGGTGCAGCAGGTCAAGGAGGCGGGTGGCGGTGCGCTATCCCATGCTCACGCGGACAAACTACACCGAATGGGCTCTCTTCATGAGAGTCAATGTGCAAGCTCAAGGAGTATGGGAGGCCATCGAGCCCGGCGATGCGGGGTACCGGCTCGACAAGATGGTGTTGTCAGCCATCCTCTAAGCGGTGCCACCGGAGATGTTGGCGACGCTGGCCGCGAAAGACTCCGCCAAGCTGGCGTGGGAGACCGTGCACATTATGCGCATGGGTGTCGAGCGCGTACGCGAGGCAAAGGCGCAGACTCTACGCAAGGAGTTTGAGACGATCCGCATGAGTGACGGCGAGTCCATTGACGATTTCGCCATGCGACTGACGGGCCTCGTCAACAACATCTGTACTCTTGGGGAAACGCTAGAAGAAGAAAAGGTGGTAAAATAATTTCTTTGTGTTGTTCCCTCCAAGTACACACAGGTGGCCTCAATCGAGCAACTGATCGATCTGAAGACATTGTCCGTCGAGGAGCTCACCGGAAGACTCAAGTCAGTGGAAGAGTGGTACGAGCTTGAAGGTGGGCGTGAAAGTGGCCGCCTACTTCTTACAGAGGAGGAGTGGTTAGTGCGCATGAAGAACCGCAACGGCTCCGGCAAGAAGAAGAGCACCTTTGACAAGGCGAAGGTACGTTGCTACAACTACCAGGACTACGGACATTTTGCAAGAGAGTGCCGCGAACCGAAGAAGAAGGTGGCTCTTCTTGCTTCAGTGGGTGCAGAGGACGAGCTAACACTGCTTTAAATCCAACAAGAAGTCTTTATTTTTATTTAGTACAATTTAGTTGAGTTCGTGTATAAGTATTAGTACACGATTGCATTTTGAGTCTTTTGGCATAGTAGGTGTGTTGCATGTGTCATTTATTTGATCGTGCACGTAGGAGGTGTGTTACATACGTGCGCATAGTCGTGTCGTGTTCGTGCACGTAGATGTGTCAGTGCATGATGTCATGTGTGTGAGTTCTTGTAGTTATGTCCAAGTTCTCATGTGTGTATGCTCTGATGAGAGTCTCCGTCGTCGTCAAGTTGCGTCATCGGCGAAAGACAATTGGAGCTGTAGAAGAAGTCAAAGATGTCAGCAAGTTGTGTCACTGGTGGTATGGTCAACAAGAAGAAAAACTCCTTAGAGATGTGTCAGGAGATGGAACTTCGTCTTGTGAAGTTTAAAGTCAAGATTAGGGGGGAGATTGTTAGAAATTAATCTTGACTCAGTTATCATGCATGGAGTTAGTAGCAGTTTCTAGTTTCTAGCATGCAGCAGTTACTAGAGTCTTTACTTGTTTTGCATTATAAAAGGGAGAACAAAATGTTGCAGAAGAGTAGTCTGGGCACCACCAAAACATTACGTGTCTACCATATTGTTTGAGTGAGCGCCTTTGTATTGTTTGAGTGAGTGCTTGTGTGGAGATGTCAATTGATATAATGTGAGTGCTTGTTTTGGAGACGTCACTACGTACAAGTGACCCCAGCGAAAAAATTGTGATCATGCTGCGTACATGTTCGACAATTACTAGCCTGACGATCAGTGCAGTCCGTCGATACGGCCGGCGTGCACGGCGACGTTGCACCGCTGGAAGAAGAACTCCCTCACCCGCATGAACACCTGGCACACGACCAGGCTCTTCTCGCCGGCCTGCTGCGGCTCCGCGGTCGCCGCCGGTGCATCGAGTATCCTTGCTATCTTCATCAGGCTGCCGCTCAGGACCGTGCCCGTCGGCAGCCGCCCCACGATGTACTTCGCGTCATACACCATCGCTCTTGTTGAGATTAAATTGCTCAATCCTCTCTCTTATCACTCTGATAAACACATACAGAGGGATACTAATAGAACTTAAGGATTGAATCACTCAATCTTTTCTCATTCTTCAACTCGACTCTCACTTAATAGGATTTACATGGCTTAAATAAGCCTTATGCATACACACACGACCACCGACGCACCCACTAACTTGGGTCTATTCTCACGCCTCCTGGAATCTCTCCACGATCTGCATGAGACCACTTCTCACGGCTACGATCGTTTCACACAACTACTTCATCTTCCAACTTCCCTTGTTACTCAACGCTCCGACTGCACTCGGCTACGTCTGACTTCTTACCACAATACACACTCGGACACTACGACTGCTACAATGTTCTTCCGATTGCTACTTACGATCATGGTGCCTTTACGACCACAGCTGCTTTAAGACCATGGTGTCTTACGACCATGGCTGCCTTACGACCATGCCTTGAAACGGCATCACACTGCCACCACTCGTCCTTGCGACCACGGCTGCCATACAACCATGGTGCCTTACGATCATGGCGGCCTTGCGACCATGGTGCCTTAGACCATGTCCGAGCACTGACCGGGTTCTCAAACTTTTGACTGATGCTTCGACCATGGCACATCATCTCGATGCTACAACCACGGTGCATCAATTCGAAGCTTCAACCACGGTTTCTTGCGTACTCAGAGTCTTCGACTACAACTGCAATAGCTTTGAGTGTGGCTTTGGCCACGGTTTCTACGACCATTTACAAATCATCAAAAGTAACTCTAACAATCAGAGAGGATTGAGTGATTTAGTCCCAACAATTGGTAGCAGAGCCTTAAGATCCAGGAGTGAGGAGCGAGGAGAAGCTGCCTGGCAATGACTCGTTGGTCGACATGATGGTGTGCGCAGCGGCACGCGTCGAGCGGAGCTGCAAGTGTTGGCTACGAGTCGACTGTAGCACCATGTGCTCAAAAGTACGGCGGCAAAGGTCCGTGTGGCCATGGCGAGGACAGCGCGATATGCCAGAATCGCACGTGATGTGCACACCGACGAAGGTGATGTGATGTCATATGGTGATGGGTCATCAAGTGGTGCCGCTGCGAGCGGCGGCTTCAATGACAGGTGTACCAATGGCAGACTCCATGAGTAGAGGCTAGAGGTGATGTAGTGGCAGACTCCATGTGAGGTGGAGGCCGCAAGTGGTGACAGACTCCATGCAAGATGGAGGCTTGTGTCGATGGCCGAGGCCATCATTGACAAAACCTCAGTGTGATGCCGGAGGTGGTGTGAGACCACTGCGAGAAAGAGTCGGTGTGATGCCGGTGCCAACGGCAGTGTGATGTTGCTGCGGGGAGAAGTCGGTTTGAGACTAACAACGAGCGGTGTGAAGCCGCTCTGTGGAGTTTTGACGTGAAGCCGAAGGTGGTAGTGTGAAGCCATCGCCGCTACAAGAAGAATCGAAGATGGTGTTGCATCGGTGGCGTCGGTGTGATGCCAAAGGTAGTGATGACCATGGTGGTGCGAAACCATTGTGAGGATTCGGCGTGAAGCCAAAGGTAATGATGTGAAGCCATAGTCGATGGTAATCATCGATGTGAAGCCGACAAAGCTCACCTCAGTGTGAATCTGAGTGGTAGAGATGTGATGTCGTTGCAAGAAACCATGGGCAGGATGATGGTGTGAGGCCGCTACAGTATGAAGACATACACAAACAGTGGTGTGAGACTGCTATAAGTCATGCGAAGAGAAGGCCACTGCGTGTGGCAAGAAGATGCGGGTGATCCGTACCGGTGAGTCAACACATCATGATTAAGGGGGAGATTGTTAATCAAGATTAAGAGTTGAATAATGAGAAAATATTAAGTGATTCAATCCCAAAAATTCTATTAGTCTCTCTGTGTGTCTATCATAGTGACAAGAGAGAGGATTGAGCGATTTAGTCCCAACAGCTCCTAGGTGTTGTAAGTGTAGGTAATATTTTAATTCCAAGTTTTACTAGAAGACAAATATAATAAATTAGTGATGTAAAACTCATTACTAACAGCATATTATTCATCATACTTCAGAATATACATAAGGAAAAATAGTATGAAAGTCGAACAAACGCACGAACGACTTACTGTTGGCCTTGATGAAGAACGGGAAGCAATGTAGGTTTGACGTAGTCAAGAACGTAGATGACGCAGTGAAGCAAGCGGTCGCACAGATGTGAACTGCCCAGAAACCTTATCGCCGCCTCCCATGCAGGTCTTCACGGCAGCAACGGTTTGGAGATACCGCTCCCCTTCTTCACGGTGCACGCTGCGAAGAAGAATCGACGAGGTCCAGATAGCGCAACACAACGGCACACAAATTCGTAGGAGGAAGAGAATGGAGGCAGTCAGATCCTTCACATATGTTCTGGACGTCTCTAGGCATATATATATATATATATATATATATATATATATATATATATATATATATATATATATATATATATATATATATATATATATATATATATATATATATATATATATATATATATATAGGCTGATAACTGACATGGTTAAACAGTTATTTACCCATTGGTAACTGACTTATTTAACCAGTCATTTACCCACTGGTAACTGCCTGTCATCAAACCCAATAAAGCCTTATTCAAATGTTTGAATCTCATTCAAGCAGAGAGAGAAAGAATGATGCACAGTTCAACAAAAACAAAGGTGGACTTGGTCTGCTAAGTGGCCCGCCAAGTCACGGCACAGTTGCGCGTCACAAGTCACACGATTTTCATGCGAAAATACGTGAAATATACGCGTGCACGTGTGTGTAATTAGCCATAGCCCTTCTCATACCATTCCCATCCACGTGTCACATGATTCAAGGAGTAGCAAGGGCTCCACCTTATAAATTAGTCTCTTCCGCATTACATTAGCAACATGGTACTAAATCATGCATGCTTTGAAATTAAAGGAAAATGACCTCACTCATATGGGCCTATTTCTAACAATCCCCCACCAATTCAAAAGCAAAAAAGCAAGAAAAAGTCAAAGATATTATGCTGAAGTACTGTTAATATACCAGTCTTTTAGTTATAGTCTCGTACGAGTTGAACTTGCACCTAGAATGATAAGATTCATCTTCTCACAGCTGATGAATGGACTATACCTTGAATTCATAGCTTTTCGTAATCATATTTCACTTGAAATCTCAACTGGTACTAGACTACCAATGAACCATATCTAAACGGAGCATTATATGTTCATGCTTCCTTATCTACTCATAAGCTTTCTAGAGAATGCCCTATTCTCGTGAACTGCGACCACACAATTAGGCTCAAGTAGGTGTATTCCTTTTAGGTATCCTACAGGCTAATACATTTTTCTCATTTAGACAACAGAATACATTAAGGTTTTATACCAACCTTCCATATAGTCGAAAGTACTTTGTTTATTCGGACATAGATATAGTAAATATGTACTCTCTTTTTACAACATCAACTTGTTTTTCCTATTACCTAAATCACGGGATCTCCGATCAAGAAGGTATGGGTTACTATTGTGATGTAACTCAGATATGCCTCATTCTCATGTCCATAGATACAACAGAAATCGCTTTACGTGCTAACCCTTTGTAAAAGGGTCTGCCAGATTTTTCTCAGTGCGAATATAATTTACAGCAATTACTCCAGAATTTCTCAGATTTCTGACAGATTTAAGCCTACGCTTCACATGTTTGAAGGATTTCATATTATCCTTTGTACTTGTGACTTTGACCAACACTGTTTGATTATCATAGTACATCAGAATTGCCGGTATTAAGTTCTTAACCAATGGAAAGTCCAACAGAAACTCTCTCAGCCATTCAGCCTCAACAATAGCTATGTCAAATGCTACAACTTCTGCTTTCATGGTTGACCTCGTCAATATAGTTTATTTGCAAGATCTCTATAAAACTGTAGCTACAAGTTACTATCGAGTTCGAGTCTGACTCAAGTCGATCTTTCTGTTTTACTATCGCAAATCGAATAATCGATCAGGCAACTCCGAGTCAAGGAGTAAGCTATTCTAAACACAAGTATAACAAGTGACACACCTACGTCAACCGAACAAATTCCTGTCTGGTTATTCCGCACAAGTCATCGACTAAATTTCATAGAAACTATTCTAAAAAAAACTATGACTAACCATACTTTGCCGAACCTGTGGTTACACTAGATACGGGCTATGTAATCGGATTAGGTGCTATTTGGTTCCGTAGTTTGGTATGTAATCCGATTACATGGTAAGCTAGTTAACTACGTTTGCTTGTGTTCGGTTCGAGTGGGCTCCCTGGATTGTAATTAGAATGCGCTACAGCGCTGGTGGCGTTTGGTTCAGATTTTGTAACGTCAACCCTAATGGAATGGGAATACACTGTAATTGGTGGGGTAATGGATGATTACTAAATATGTTCGGTCCAAGATAGGGATGCTATCTGATTTCATTACGGTGTTTGGTTTGTATCGCCATAATCAAAATACACAAGTGGCTGAACCAAGAAGATTTAACTCTGAACTCTACACAAATAAAAACTAGACGAGCACGCGGCAAGCCGTCAAAACGAAACCAAAACCAGCGAATACTTAACCATTTTCTCCAAAATTGAACATTTTTTCGGCTAAACAGAACCAAAAAGGGGCAAAAATTGCTAGACATGAAGCCTTTATTAGCACTCCATCCAATTTCTAAAAGTCACTGCTACAATTCAGTACGGGCATGAACACTGATACAACTATGAAAGTCACGTGAATACATGGATTAATTAAACAAGTTTCGGACCAAACAAAAATTATGAATCTGTTAATGCATGTCATATCACAATAGATAGCTCTGAAACTTCCAACTCCCAGCAGTTTGGTTTCAATTCAAGCGCGAATTATGCTATAGATTAAGACTTGAGCTGATGTCATACATCACAAAAGCACCCGAAAGTACAGCCGACTAACAAGAATGTGCTCCCACGACTACAACTGCAACAAGATGTAGCAGACAACGAGATTTGGCTTGCAGTGGCACACTGTGAGCCATCGCCCAAATCCCTGTAGGTCACGCACAGTACATCCGAGCCCCAGTTATACAGTGGGACCTCATCAGGCTCGGCATCGACCAGGAATTCAGCGATGTGGATATAGCTGGGTACACCCAATCTCCCTAAGTCGTAGAAAACAAGACTCACCCAAACATGAAGAGCATGTAAGCAACTAAGTGGAACCTCACAACCTCTACTGACACGTCTGCTGAGCATTACATGTACCGCTATAGTCACGAATGTGGGACTCCATGGATCTTCTTCAGAATGGGATGATCAAACCGGTGCAGCAGACGTGCCTTCCAGTCGACTGATCTAGGGGTGGAACCACAGGACGACCCCGTAGTGGCATGCCGGTAAGGCACGCAACATCCTGTAGAGTGATGGTTATCTCCACCCACCGAAAGTGAATGTGTAGATCTCTAGCCTCCACTGGTCAAAAAGTGCCAATATAAGTGGTGAGTCCAACGCGAATGACTGTCCAATGTGTATCATCCTTGCTATGGACAGCAATCTAGCCTGTCGTACAACTGGAACATACCGATCATCGGGAAGCCAACCTCCTAAGGTCCCCGGAGAACAAAGGGAGGCAGTCCGTCACAGGTCGACCACGCCCGACAACGATGCTGCCCATCTCAAGATAGATCTAGCAATGTACCACGCTCGTGAGCATCAAGCAGCCATTCCCTGTAATACAGAAAATAATGTGTTGATGTTCAACAAAGCTAGATACAACCTACCATAACCAAGAATAATCATGCACATGAATATAGTTGAGGTACCAATTATGCCTACTACCATATTTTTTATATGCATGTATACAGGTACACACGTATATGCATACATATGTACATACAAATACTACAACTAATAGTGCACACTTCAACACTCTTAGCATCACTTTCTATAATTTTTTAGTCGCACAAGAGCAATAAATATATACGTGTAGACTTACATACATATTTCCTAAATTGCAAACGCACCGGAAACACTAAAAATAACAACACATATTTCTTCAGCTATTTACAACAAATGGTCATTACGCCTAAATGCATGCATACGGGTACACATGTATACTCAGACATATGTACATATGGATACTACAATTAATAGTGTGTACCAAACCATCATTTTCTATAACTTTCTGTAATTGCACAATAGCAATAAATATATATGTGCAGACTTACATATATATTTCGTCTATTTTTTCAACCTTTATTTTTTTAGCTATTTACAATAAATAATCATTCTCACAACTAATGTCGTAAACATAGCAAACTAAAAAAATACATCCGTCAACTAAACATGGTTGTTAAACACAGTACCAAACTACCATTATGCTAATGAAACGATAACGACATATTTAGCTCACTGCTCATACGTGAATGAAGCATGCCTTTTCTTAAAGGTCTTCACCTGCTCTGCAATCCTTCTGTCAGGACGAGAAGATTTGGGCAAGTCTATGGGCGCCGAACTGGTGCCGTGCAGCCTTCAGCAAGGATTGAGGAACCAACGTTGTCAGGTTAGAGTTATATTCGGTTTGGATTAGAGTTTTGGGGTTGCAGTCGGTTAAGAATAAGAGTCATGTTCTGATTAGGAGTCCTTTGTAATCTTGGCTTAGCCGAAGTACTCTCCTCTATATATAAAGGGGCAGAGCGATTCTAATAAAGACAGACAAGACGTTTACCTCAATCTTAGTCCTCAAATCCCGGTTAGACCGCCGAAAACCCTTGTTTCCCGGTCCGACCACCACCTCTCCTCCGGCCTGATTCCTTCTTCCCGACCGGTCTGACCGTTCTCCGCGGGTCTGGCCGCCGTATCTCCAGCACGCCTTCCTCGTCTTCTTCCGATTCCCGGATTCCTGCAACTCACAACTACAATTTGAGATCCAGGCGTGACAACTTGGTATCAGAGCACATGGCTGACGATCGGATAACTGAGATATTCGAGCAGTTAGCCACGTTGACGGCGAACACGACGAAAAAGATGGATGAACTGAGAGACCGCCTTGACAAGCAACAGAGTAAAGGGGATGAAATCAGCGACAGACTTCTGGCGATGGAACGACGGTTGCTTGGTGATGGTTTGCTGCCAATTCCAACATGAACCCTCCCAGCATCAAGCGGCCATGGGAACGGAACCTGGATGGCAAACGAGAAGCCCCCCCCCCGCTTCCACAGGCTGGAGTTTCCGTCATATGATGGACAACGACCCGTTGAATTGGCTGCAGCGCTGCGAGCAATTCTTTCGCGGGCAGAAAACATCGGAAAATGAGAAGGTATGGCTTGCATCGTATCATTTGCTCGGAGTGGTGCAGCAATGGTATTTTTATTTGGAGAGAGATGAAGGGGAACCTGATTGGCCGCACTTCAAAGAATACATCAATCTACGCTTTGGGCCGTCAATCCGGCACAACCCACTTGGCGAGCTCTGAGAACTGACACAGACTAGCACGGTGGAGGACTACCAACAGTAATTCCTTGCTATCCTGTGCCGAACGGATTACCTCCAGCCACGACAACAAGTTCAACTGTTCACATCGGGATTGCGCGAACCCATCCGCACGAACGTCGAACTGCAGAACCCGGTGGGCCTTCAAATGGCAATGGCTCTGGCTAGGGCTTATGAGCGCCGAGCACAAGTCACGGGACAGGACACGGCAGTTTCACTAAAGAAGTCAACGACCGCACCAAATCTACCAGCAGCAGCACCGGCGACTTCAACACGTCCAGCACTGCCCACCAGAACCATCCCGCCCGCCCTCCCAGCATCACCGATCGGCAATACTGCAGGAACCGGCCAAGCCGATGGTCGTCCATGACGGGCAATGCAGCGCCGCGTACTCTCGCCTGAAGAGATGGAACAGCGCCGCGCAGGTGGATTATGCTTCAACTGCGATGAGAAGTTCACCCCGGGCCATCGCTGCAAACGACTCTTCCTCCTCATAGCGCCCAGCGGGGGCTCCGACGAGGAGGCCGATTTTTCACCAGAAGATAACAAACCTAGTATCTCACTCTATGCTGCAACTGGGATCACTCCACACGCTGGACAAACTATGCAACTCCATGTCCAGGTCGGCGGGGTAACATTGCTCGCGCTGCTGGATTCGGGCTCGACACACAACTTCATCACCACCACAGCAGCTCGAAGCGCCAAAATACCCGTCCAACCACGCCACGGCTTGCAAGTATGAGTGGCCAACGAAGACAAAGTCAGCAGCACCGGATTCTGTCAAAACTTGGGGATACAAATCCATAAAGAACACTTCACGGTGGACTGCTACTCCCTTCCATTGGACGGTTTTGACTTAGTACTTGGGGTCCAATGGCTACGCACACTCAGTTCAATTCTTTGGAATTTCGATACCCTCAGCATGACATTCTGGAGACGTGCTCGCAGGCTGCAGTGGCAGGGAGTCCAGACCGCACCACGATTGCAGCAAGCTTACACCATCTCCGAGCCAAACCTGATGGATGTGCTACTGCAGGAGTTTGCTGGCTTATTCAACACTCCACAGGGATTACCGCCACCACAGACACAGGATCATCACATACACCTTTTACCAGGAACATCTTCAATTTTCGTCCGTCCATATCGTTACCCCCAATTGCTCAAAGACGAGCTGGAACGGCAATGTGGGGAAATGTTACAACAAGGAATCATGCGTCCAAGTACCTCGGCTTACTCATCGCCCGTATTACTGGTCAAAAAGCACTTGGCACTTGGCACTTCTGCGTTGACTACCGTGCTCTCAACAACATGACGGTCAAAGACAAGTTTCCAATTCCGGTAGTGGATAAGCTTCTGGATGAATTACGGGGTGCCAAGTTCTTCACCAAATTGGACCTCCGGTCGGGCTATCACCAAGTACGGATGCACCCACCCGATATTGAGAAAACGGCCTTCCGGACCCATGAAGGACTCTTTGAATTCTTGGTCATGCCATTCGGATTGACAAATGCTCCAGCAACATTTTAGGCACTCATGAATAGTATTCTTCGGCCATTCTTACGCCGATTTGTCTTGGTGTTTTTTGATGATATCTGTATCTACAACCCTTCTTGGGTGGAACATTTGCGTCATGTGCGAGCCGTCCTCCGACTCCTACAGCACCATCAGCTCTTCCTCAAACGCTCCAAGTGTTTTTTCGGCAAACCGACTGTGGCTTATTTGGGACATATCATTTTAGCCGAGGGGGTCACCATGGATGACACCAAGGTACAAGTAGTTCGAGAATGGCCGACTCCCAGTTCCGTACGAGCCCTTCGAGGATTTCTCGGGTTGGCCGGCTATTACCGCAAGTTTATTCAAGGATTTGGGGTTATTGCGGAGCCACTCACCCGCCTGCTTAAGAAAGATGCTTTCGCATGGACGAAGGAGGCCGCTGATGCATTTTAGACCCTCAAAGATGCCCTTACAACAGCCCCCGTACTGCAACTTCCCAACTTTGACCTCGAATTCATCGTGGAGTGCGATGCATTGGGGTCCGGCATCGGGGCTGTCCTACACCAAGGGCAGGGACCAGTCGCATTCTACAGCCGAGTATTAGCTGCCCGCCATACCCATTTGGCCGCATACGAGCGAGAATTGATGGGCCTCGTCATGGCAGTCAGGCATTGGCGCCCTTATCTCTGGGGACGCCGGTTCGGGGTAAGGACGGATCATTATAGCCTAAAATTTTTGTTAGATCAGCGCCTCTCTACCATTCCGCAACACCGATGGGTCAGCAAGCTTTTTGGCTACGATTTCCATGTGGAGTACAAACCAGGCCGACTGAATGTTGTGGCAGACGCATTGTCCCAATGTGGATGGGAGCGAGTCTGTTTGTGCACTCTCGGGACCAGATTTCACCCTCTTCCAAGACCTGCGTTTGGAAACCGAATCTACACCAGACCTGATCACGCTGAAATCCCAAATAGAAGACGGGACCCTGGGTGCGCCATGGCAGATCGCCGATGGCTGATTCTACACAGTCACCGGGTGCATGTGCTGCCATCATCCCCACTACTGTCGTCTCCCCTGAATGCAGTGCACACGGTAGGACATGAAGGAGTACAAAAGACTTTGCACCGTCTTCGGGGGGACTTCCATATTCCGCGTGATCGCACATTGGTTGAAGACTTTGTCCGCTCTTGCCAAATCTGCCAGCATAACAAATCAGTACATCTTCACCCAGCCGAACTCTTGCAACCATTGAAACTCCCCACACGGATTTGGGATGATATTGCTATGGATTTTGTGGAAGGGTTACCTCGCGTCAATGGCAAATCCGTAATCCTCACAATGATTGATCGCTTTTCTAAATATGCACACTTCATCCCATTAGCTCATCCCTACACTGCCCCTTCCGTGGCCAGAGTATTTTTTGAGGAAGTGGTCCGCCTGCATGGGGTGCCTTGCTCGATTGTCAGTGATCGTGATCCAGTGTTCACTAGCACTTTTTGGTCGGAGCTCTTCCGTTTAACGGGTACCAAGCTTCATTTGAGCTCAGCTTTTCATCCACAATATGATGGCCAGTCCGAAGTTGCCAATAAGATCATTGCAATGTATCTCCGCTGCCTAACAGGGGACCGACCAAGGCAGTGGGTTCGTTGTTTGCCATGGGTAGAATATTGCTATAACACGTCGTTTCAGACTTCATTGAAGGAGACACCTTTTAAGGTGGTATATGGTCGTGATCCTCCAACTTTACTACCTCATTCACCACTGTCGAGTGTCAACACCTCTACAAGCGGTGGATCAGCTTCTTTTGGAGAGGGATCAATTACTTGCCGATATCAAAGATCGCTTACTCCTCGCGCAACAGCATCACAAACAAGCTTATGATGCCAAGCATCGCGAGCTTTCATTTGAGATTGGGCAATGGGTTTGGCTACGTCTTCACCACCGTCATGCGTTATCCATCTCCGACAACAGTAACCGCAAACTAGCTCCTCGCTACTATGGCCCTTATCAAGTTTTGGATAAAGTGGGGGATGTGGCATATCGCCTACAATTACCGCCCAAAGCCCGGATACACGACATATTTCATGTCAGTGTGCTCAAGCCTTATTTTGGCACTCCACCAGAGCAGCCACCCGCTTTGCCTGGCCTTCACCACGGTCGCATTGCTCCAATACCACAACATGTGATCCGGGCTAGATGGAATAACGGGCTGCATGAGATCCTAGTGCATTGGGAGGGTCCACCAGTATCTGAAGCTACTTGGGAGTCCCTGGCGCTCTTCCGCAGTCAATACCCACATTTCAAGCTCGAGGACGAGTTGTGTCGGGACCCCGGATTTCCGAACCCGGACGCTCTGTGTATTACTGCACTAGTCCCAGATCAAAGCTAGTGCACACAGTTAAACAGAAATGAATACATAACCAGCAACGTTTTATTACAATATTAAAGAGTACAGACCGAAAGGTCTCATTATTACAATTGAGGTTTCAAGACCTCGCACACACGAAACACAGCGGAAGCAAAAGATAAACTCGATGAAGACCCATCAATACGCCACAGGCAATTGACTGGGGAAGCGCGACCTAGAACTCCTGGAATTCTTCGTCGAATCCACCCGTGAAGAAGTCGTAGTCACCTTCTTGAGCTTCGTAATCCTCTGGCTATTATTTTTGAGTGTAGCATGTGAGTACATAAAGTACTCCGCAAGTCTTGGGAAAAATGCATAGATGCAAGGCTTGACAAATGAAGGCTATATGGTTCTTTTGCACAAATCAATATTTGAAAATTTCAATTACTACTAATGAGAGACCATGTGGTCGTGCTCCATGAGAGTGATGAGTAATTGACAAAGGTTTAGGTCAGTCGAGTTTGGTTTGGGTGGTTCGGAGTCGAGTCGTTGCGTGGTGCAATCGGGCTCGGTCGGACTTTGGTCAAACTTGGTCGTATGGGATTAGGTTGCATATTTTGATGATTCGACAGGTTTGGACTTCGTCATGGTAAGTATGATGGTATTTGTGCTTTCATGTATCGAGCGGTGCTATGTGACGTGTTTTCTTGTCTGTGTGACTGCAGGACGTCAAGTTGGAGTCGTGGCGAGACACGGTGGACCGGACTAGGCGCAGGTGGCGCTGAGGTCAGAACGGTCGGGATGTGTCGAAGACGACGTGGACTCGAGGTGGTTGCGAGGCGTGCGAGGCAAGGAGCGCGGAAGCTTCCCGGAAGGTGCAGAAGGGGCAAATCGGGAAATTCGCAAGGCTGCACAAGCGGGAGCGGGCTCCGTTGGACGTAGCGGGCGTAACGGGACGGAGACCCGTTAGCCAGGCGCTATAAAAGGAGAGGAGGGGCTGCATGCCCTCCTTGAGCACTTGAGCATTTTGGTGGGAATTAGGGTTAGCTCTAGTCAAAAGAGGCTTTAGGAGTTGGTTTTCCTTTAGTCTTTAGTGGTTGGAGAGGCAGAGTCTGGTGCTCCCTCTGTCCCCTACGATGTGTTCTAGTTGATAGAACAGAGGTGTGTTCTTCCTCCCTCATGTGTTCTTGAGTGGTGTTCTTGAGTAGAGAGGGAGAGGATGGATTGAGGAGTTTGTAATCTTTCCTTTTGTATCAAGTCGGGGTATCGGAACTCCTCTGTATTCCCTGTGATTCAAGAAATGAAATCTGAAGTTTGGTTTTCCCTGTTCGTAGCTTCTGTTCTTCAGTTTCCTCTTTGCAAGATTTCTTGACTTTCGTGGTTCTGAGTTCTTGCTTGCTGGAGAGTGCCAAAATGGGTTGCTATGACATGGGTGATGCTCAAAAGCCATTTGGCTATTTAATCCCAAGAGCAAACCGAGTTTGATTCTCATTTTCAGTTTTGGCCTCCTCTGTTCTTGTTCTTCGTTTCTTGGTTTTGGTCCAGATTTTGATTCCCTGGTGAAGATGGCTTGAAATTTGGTATGAAGAGTCCAGAGGCTATTATTTAGCTTCCCTCAAAATTTCATAGCCAAAGGATCAACGGTTGGGGAGTTATTTGGTTTTTGGCTCGGTTCTTGCAAGATTTCAGATTTTTACCCAAATCTGAAATTCTTGATTCTTGGAGTGGATTTCTTGTTATTGGCTCTTGGCTTAGTCTTCTGGGAGTGTTCCCTAGCTTTCCTCAAAGTTTCTCAAGACAAGAATCCAAGAATCGTTGCGAATCTCTCAATTTTCTGAAATTTCTGTTTGCTGTTTTTCTCGAGAGGTACTACCGCTCCTGGAGAGGTACTACCGCTCAGAGGTACTACCGCTCGGCTCAGCGGTACTACCGCTCATGTTCGGACCAGTCCGATCGGGAGCGATGAGACGTTCGGACGGTCCGAACGGTAAAAGGTACTACCGCTCGGCATAGCGGTACTACCGCTCAGAGGTACTACCGCTCCGGGAGAGGTACTACCGCTTGAGGCCAGAATTTTCCCGATTTGATTTTTCTCGCTTGCTGGTCTCTGTATTTGTGTTTTTCCTGCTGCTGGGGTGTCTTGTGAGCACTGGTCTTCTACCTTCATAGCTCCCATAGCTATTGGAGAAGAAGATACGTGTTGGGGGCGATTTTTAAAGATCGACATTCACCCCCCCCCTCTGTCGCCATTTCGGTCCTACAACTAATTATTTTCGAAGGCAACCATTTAATAAAGTAAATGTTTTAACAGAAACTATCAATAATTCTATAGTGAAGGTTCCATCTACCAACACTAGCTTAAACAACTTGAACAAGTTTAATACTGCGGGTTACATCCACCCTCTCTGGCTCCAACTGCCAGGATACCCTTCCGAGAGTTCCCTCCACTCTCGGAATACAAAACTTTTGATTTTAAAAAAAAACCAAAAATCTACCATATGAATGCATTCCTTGCCCGCCCTTGACCGTGGGCACGGCTATTCGAATAGTTTTACAATCTGTAGAGGTTGTACAACTTTACCCACAAGAGATAATTTATCCTAAAAGTCAACACGCTTCCTTTGGCATGAGACTCAGATAAAATATCACACAGCCTTTACCTTACTCTAATCTAGCTAGATACCACCCGCTGAGGTTTCACTGTAGGTAGGCTAACTGCCCGAACCGAAGCCCCCTCTTGCGCCATATGAGTACAGTAAATCCATGTCCCTCACTGTGAATAACCAGTCCATCCCTGGCACCCACTTTCCACTGGTGGCACCTAAACTAGACTATCATAAGTTAGTCAGCTAGGTCGTACCCATATAGACTTGTGGTTGTACGGTTAATGCTCAGTCTGGACAAACACAAGCGTCGGTCCTTAATTGACTAGGGTGGAACATACACTTAACAAGATCTCGTGCTTCCTGCACCAATCCAAACCAACCGTCCACCCTAATCTAAACCCATTTTCACATTTTCATTTTATTTTAAAGAACAGTGGCAACTTCAATTACCACTAAGTTTATAAAAACAAGGGTATTACAATAATTCATAATTTCCCATTTGCAAGAGTCACGAGGTATTCAATAGCATGGCTAGGCATTTTTCTACCATTCTAATACCAACAATTAAATATATTACTCTTATTAATGAGTCAAAGGAATTTCTAGGGTTCTAAAGGTACATGGCATTCAAATTCAAGTGAGGGCATAGCAAGGTTGGATATAACTAATGCCTTAAGATTTGAACTAATATTTTATATAAATAGCAATGCACATAATTTAAAATAATTAAAACATTTCAAAATCATAGGTTCGAGATGATCAAAGGAGACTTGCCTTCTTGAGCGCTATTTGGGTCTTCTTGCTGCGACTCGACGAATTCCTCGGCGATGGCAGAATCTACGCGCGAAAAGACAGACAAGCAAAACAAATAAATTTAAACAAAATTTAAATAAAATTCAAAAATAGTACATATTTCGATAGTTTGTGATTTTAGAAAATTTTAGAAATTTGAACGGCTCAAATCGGAGTTAAAATGAGAAAGTTAAGGCTTCCGAAAGATTAAAAGGAGAGAAAATGAAAAGGCTGATTTTTGGGATTTATTTTTGTACGGGAAAAACTTAATTATGACGTCATCGAAAATTCAAGGTCCGGTTTGTTGTTCCTGCCGATGAGAACATCAATGCTGGGAATATGCATGATGTTGAGGCAAACGCTAAGGCAAGGAACATCATTATCCAGGGCCTGAGTCGTAGCGAGTTCGATCGTATCTCCCACCTGTCGTCCGCCTACGATATCTGGGTGACCCTCGACGCATACCATGAGGGCACCACCCAGATCAAGACGGTTCGACAGGACCAGTTCAAGCGCGAATACAACAAATTCGAGATGCTTGCTGGTGAGTCCCTAGATGAGTGTTTCGCTCGTTTCCACAAGATCTTGAGCAACCTTCGAGCGGTCGGTCTCACATACCCCGACTCGGACAACGCTCGTCAGATGCTTGCGGCACTCGATCTGCGTGTGTGGGAGATGAAAGTGACCACCATCAAAGACACGACAGACCTCTCGACCTTGACTCTTGACGCGCTGTACTCACGCCTCAAGACTCACGAGATTGACGTTGTCTCTCGTAGGTCGAAGTCACAGTCGATGGCTTTGGTCACCGATCCCAGCTCGGCTTCTGGTCCCTCTTCTGATTCTTCTTGCGGTTTCTCCCTTGCTGCTCTCTGTGACATAACTGATGATCAGTTAGAGCAGCTTGCGGATGATCAGCTGGCCCTCCTTGCTCGAAGATTCTCCCATGCTTACAAGGGGAGGAGGGACAGAAAGAGAGGAGGACCCGTGATTTGCTTCGAGTGTGGTGGCCCCAACCACATCCGAGCAAACTGCCCCAAGCTGGGAAAGGGCAAAGGCGACTACGGCGGTTCGGGCAAGAACGACTACATCGACAAGAACCGCAACACGAAGCCCTCAGCACCTGCTCAAGGCAAGAAGAAGTTCCGCGACTTCGGGAAGGCCAAGAAGCTGTTCCACCGCGTCCTCACCGCGTTCGACGACCTCGACCTCAGCGAGGTGGAGGGATGGAGCGACGATGACGGGACGGGTGACCAAGATCCCAAGAGCGGCGACGACTTCTCCGGCATGTGCTTCATGGCCCTCGAGGGCGAACTCAGCGACAGCGAGCTGTACTCCGACTCGGACGAGGTATGTCCCTCCTATGACCAACTTAATGAAGCTTTCCTTAAGCTAGGAGGTTTTCATGCTAGAGTTAGGACTAGGTGTACCGAGTTAGAGAAGGAAGTAGATAGACTGTCACGGGAGCTTACTTCTCTTACATCTGCTCCCTCCCGTGACGACTGTGATACATGCTGTGCTTTGCTGGGTGATTTGGAGAAGTTAAGGACCTCACATGATAGTGTGTCCTCCGAGCTTGATTCTATTAAGGTGGAGAATGTTAGTCTGCTTGCTGAGTTAGAGTTGAGTAGGATGGCTGTTACCCTACTTACTACTGATGAGACTACTTCTCCTACCTCATGTGAGGATAAGGACACTGCTGCTAGAGGACCCTATGCCATGCTCCTTGATCTGCCTGATCCTTGTAAAAATTGCAATAACTTGAAGATGAACTTAAAACGGGCAGATCATAAAATTGCTGAACTCCAAGCTTCTTTACTTGAGCCTATTGATTCATGTTTGAACTGTCCAAAGTTAACTGCTGAACTTGAATCTGTCTCAAAACAGTTTCAAGAAATGATTGATAACAACAAGAAAATGGCTCAGTATGCGACTAAGGATTCTGTTAGCTCACCATGCATTAGTTGTGATAAACTAAAACTTGAACTCGTTGCTTTGAATGACAAATGTGTGAAGCTAACTAAGGACTTACTAGAGAAGCCACAATCTGGTTGTGATGTGATTGATGGTGTGGGGGAGAAGCCCCAGGGTAAGGGTGAGACGCCTAGAGACGCGAACCAACCTACTAGTAGTAGGACTGTCCCCTCAGGATCGGCTGTGCATGCACAAGCCATTCTCTCCTCTACTGTTGGTTCTTCTTCTGCTCCCTTACCTCCTGCTGTTCCCTCTTCTCCTTGCTCTTCTTGCACCTCTCTCTTTCGGGAGTGTCAGTATCTTATGAACACTCTCGAGAGATTTGTAGGAGGCAAGAAGAAGCTTAATCTTATTCTAGACCAATCCAAGATTTGTAAGTTCAATCAAGGTCTAGGATACGATTTCTATGAGGACATGAGGAAGCATCCACCTGCTATTCTTAGACCCATAGTAGGAGGTGTGATCGAGGTTGAGCCCAGATCCGATGAGGTTAAGTTCAAGTCAGCGGGCTTTGTCCAAGGGATCTCTGACAGAAAGGTGACTTCACCCGCAGCTTCGGCCTCTCAGAAGGCGAAGCCATATCATGCTACTTCTGCCTCTCAGAAGGCGAAGTATCATTGCACCTTCTGTCAGAAGGATGGGCACTCGATCGAGAGATGTTTCAGGCGCGCCAAGATCGCGCGTAGAGACCGTGTTGAGTCTCTTAGGGGTATTCAGGGTCAGCCCCAGATCCTGAGTGCACCTAGGACCAGCACGAGGTCTAGGTTTACTGCTGTTGATGGGTTTGGGCAGCATCGAGGACTTGGTTTTTCTGAGTTTTCTGTTTTCCGTCCTCATGCTGCCCCTGGTCGTGTCTTCCGCCGTCCTGAGGGTAGATCTCGGTTTCCCCGTCGAGATAGCTACCCGCGGCGTGATCAGCATGTTGCCGGTGTTCCGACTCGCTCTCTCGTAGCAGTTGGACCCCGCAACAGCTTCAGGTTTGCTCACAGACCTTCTGCTTCTTTGCGTCACGGAGAGCGTAGGGTAGATAGAGGTCAGTCATGTTTGACTACTTCATCTGCTCCACGTGTTACTCAGTATTGGGTGCCAAAATCACTTTTGATTTATCCCAGTACTGAGACTTTACTCTCTCGTTGACTCAGGTTCGCCGGGCAGGGAAGGGAAAGGTTTGGCTCGTCGACTCCGGGTGTTCACGACACATGACCGGAGATTCCCGTTGGTTTTCTTCCCTTGCCCGTGCTCCAGGTGATGAGACGATCACCTTCGGAGATGCTTCATCTGGGCGCGTCATCGCCAAAGGTACTATGCGCATTAATGATTCTTTCATTCTGAAAGATGTAGCCTTGGTTAGTAAGCTGCAGTACAATTTACTTTCAGTCTCTCAGCTTACCGATGACGGTTTCGAGGTAAGCTTTAAGAAAAATGCTTGTAAAATTCTTGATTCTTCGGGTAGTCTGGTTTGCGGGATTTCTCGTTATGGGAGGATCTTTCGTGCTGATTTTTCTGAGTCTTCTGGTGATCCTCTCAGGTGTTTAGTTGCTTCTGAGTCCCGCGACCTTTCTTTCTGGCATAGGAGACTTGGTCATATCGGATTTGATCATTTGACCCGAGTTAGCGGCCACGATCTCATTCGTGGTCTGCCGAAACTCAAGATGGTCAAAGACCTTGTTTGCTCTCCATGCCGGCACGGCAAGATGGTTGCCGCTTCTCACCCTCCGGTCACAGTTACTATGACCGATGCACCGGGACAGCTGCTCCACATGGACACAGTTGGACCAGCTCGAGTGCAGTCAGCAGGAGGGAAGTGGTATGTTCTTGTTGTGGTCGATGACTTCTCGAGGTATTCTTGGGTGTTTTTCTTAGCCTCGAAGGATGAGACGTTTTCGCATTTCCGAGGTCTTTTCAGTAGGCTTTCTGTAGAGCTCCCAGGTGCCTTACGAGCGATCCGCAGTGACAATGGCACGGAGTTCAAGAATTCCTACTTCGAGAGTTTCTGTGGTGAGACAGGTGTAGAGCATCAGTTCTCCTCTCCGCACGTCCCGCAGCAAAATGGCGTCGTGGAGAGAAAGAACCGGACCTTGGTCGAGATGGCCAGGACGATGCTTGATGAGTACTCTACACCGCGGAAGTTTTGGGCTGAGGCTATAGCCACCGCGTGCCATGTCTCAAATCGATTATTTCTTTGGGCACACTTGCATCGCACTTCTTATGAGCTGAGATATGGGCGAAAGCCTAGCGTCTCTCATTTTCGTGTGTTTGGTTGCAAGTGCTTTGTTTTGAAGTCCGGGAACCTAGACAAGTTCGAGTCACGTTCTTGTGATGGAATCTTTCTAGGTTACTCGCCTTCTTCGCGGGCTTATAGGGTCTGGAACTGCGAGTCTAGTAAAATGGTAGAGACCTGTGAGGTGACCTTTGACGAGGCCAGTCCGGGGACTAGGCCCGATATCTCAGGTTCTTTAGAGCAGTCCGAGACCATCTTTGTGGATGATGAGGATGATGGAGACGACGGTTGTCTACCTGATCCTGTCCCTCATCCACCCCTTGAGGTGCCGTCTTCCACCGCACCTCGAGGCGATCAGCCCATGCCTTCTGCTTCTTCTGGAGCTGGTGGCTCTGTTCCTACCTCGTCAGCTCACGAGGTAGAGGCCACTTCTTCATCTCATCCTGGACCTCCTAGACATATCCAGAAAGCTCATCCTTCAGAGCAGATCATTGGAGACCTTTTCGAGCGTGTTACCCGCTCAAAATCTGGCTTATCTCAATTCTGTCTCCATTCTGCTTTCATTGCCTCCTTTGAGCCCAAAGATGTCTCTCATGCTTTATCTGATGAGTCTTGGGTCAATGCCATGCATGAGGAGCTAGAAAATTTCGAGAGGAACAAGGTCTGGTCGCTTGTTGAGCCCCCGCGAGGTCACAATATTATTGGGACTAAGTGGGTGTTCAAGAACAAGCAGAGCGAGGATGGAGTGGTTATTCGAAACAAGGCTAGACTGGTTGCTCAGGGGTTCTCCCAGGTTGAAGGTCTAGATTTCGAGGAGACCTTTGCCCCTGTAGCTAGACTTGAAGCCATTAGAATCCTGCTTGCCTTTGCAGCTTCTAAGGGTTTCAAGCTTTACCAGATGGACGTCAAGAGTGCCTTTCTCAATGGCCTTATTGAGGAAGAGGTCTACGTCCGACAGCCTCCTGGTTTCGAAAACCCCAAATACCCAAACCATGTCTTCAAGCTTTCCAAAGCGTTGTATGGACTTAAGCAGGCCCCCAGGGCTTGGTATGAGAGGCTTAAGTCCTACTTGTTGAGTCATGGGTTTGAAATGGGTAAAGTCGATAAGACCTTGTTCATCCGCCGGCTTGGCGCTGACCTTCTGCTCGTCCAGATCTATGTCGATGACATCATCTTTGGCGGCTCTTCCCATACTCTGGTTTCACAGTTCTCGGATGTCATGAGCACCGAGTTTGAGATGAGTATGATGGGCGAGTTGACCTTCTTCCTTGGCTTCCAAATAAAGCAGACTCGGGAGGGTACATTTCTTCATCAGGGAAAATACACTCGTGACCTCCTGAGACGCTTCGACATGAGTGATGGTAAGCCTGTGTCGACTCCCATGGCTTCTACAGCCTATCTTGACCCAGATGAGGATGGCGAGCCAGTTGATCAGAAAGAGTTCAGAAGTATGATCGGCTCCCTTCTTTACCTCACTGCCTCGAGACCAGACATACACTTCTCCGTGTGTCTGTGTGCTCGTTTTCAGGCTTCTCCTCGCGTATCTCACCGTCAGGCGGTGAAGCGCATCTTTCGGTACCTTCGAGCTACCATTGACTATGGTATCTGGTACTCTTTCTCATCCTGTCTTTCCCTGAGAGCCTTTTCGGATGCAGACTTCGCTGGCTGTAGGATAGATAGGAAGAGCACTTCCGGCACCTGCCAGTTCATTGGCACTTCTCTCGTTTCCTGGTCTTCGAGGAAGCAGTCCGGTGTTGCACAGTCCACTGCAGAGGCCGAGTACGTTGCTGCTGCCAGTTGCTGCAGCCAGGTACTTTGGATGGTTTCGACCCTGCGGGACTTTGGGTTAGCCTTAGACAGTGTTCCACTCTTTTGTGATAACACGTCTGCTATCAACATTGCTAAGAACCCAGTGCAGCACTCTCGGACCAAGCATATTGATATTCGCTTCCACTTCCTTAGAGACCATGTAGAGAAGGGTGACATAGTGCTCCAGTTTGTGGAGAGTGACCACCAGTTGGCTGATATCTTCACCAAGCCTTTGGACAGTTCGAGGTTTTCAGCTCTGCGGGGAGAGCTTGGGGTGGTTTGTCCTTACGGACTGTAGTGAGGGGGAGCTTGGGCTTTACTGCTTTATTATATTAATTATGCTTCTGTCTCTTTTCTGTTGCATTGCATTCGCGGGTGCATTGGGTTAAGTCCTTCTAGCATAGGTTAGAGTGTTTCTTGTGTTGAGTTGCTTAGACTTCTTACTCTTATCTTGTGCTTCCAGGAGTAACTATTTCTTATCTCACTAGGTTGAGCTCACTCACTTCTTGTAGGTTCTAGCGAGGGTTGGGCCACCCTCGGGTAGACAGGGTACGTGTTTGCTCTCTAGTGTGTGTTCGACAATCAGCTGTTAGTCCTGGAGTCATTTGGGGTAGATGAGAGTCAGTTTAAGCCATAGTTGCTTCTATATCTTTTCTATGCTTTAAGGACTGCCTGTTTGGTTTTCTTTGCCAGCTTCTCGATTTTATTGCTTTGGTTCAGGGGGAGTTCAATTAGGAGCTTCTGGAGCTTAATTCTGACATAACTCAACTTGAACTAAAAGTTGCATCTAATGTTGAGGGGGAGCTGGTCTTTCATGCATTTTCAGCATTTCGCATTATAATCAAACTGCATTGAGCCTTGATTATTATCCTGTTATGACATGCTTCAATGCTTTACACCTTGCCATGTCTTGTGCTGTATATGCTAGATTGATCATGACTTCATATGTGTAGACTAGCTTTTACCATGATAAGTTAATTAAAATTGCCAAACTTGAAGTAAAACTTGTCATGCTAGCATTTGAGTTTAGTCTTTCTGGAGCTATCTCTGTATGATTCATGCCATGTCAACTAGGCTTAGCTGAGTGTTGAATCTTTTATTGAGCCTTAGATTGAGCTATTTTAGTCTCTTGATGTAGCATGAGGTAGTACAACATGTTTACAAAGCAAAAAGATCTCTTTTGTGCGAAAAAACTGATTTCACCAATTCTTTCTCATGAGACGGCTTGCCATTGCACTAGGCATGAACTCAGGGGAGTTTTGGATGACCTAGACTATCTTCTTAAGCTTCTCGCTTGAAGTAGTCGCATAAGGCTTGAGATCTAGCACATAAAAAAAATTGGGTTGGAAACGACCATGAGCTTTAAAAAGACAATGTTTCATGTGCTCAATTAGCTTAAGCTACAAAAAGAACCAAGTACTTGCGCCAATGTTTCATTCTTGAGCATAGCACTCTAGTTGGTCTCAATATTAGCTTCTTGGTTCCGCTTAGCTTACTTGACATGGCCGGCATCGTCCTTGGGTATCTCTAGTTAGATTTTACCTCTTGATGACTTGACATTCTCACTTAATGCACTATATTTCAGATTGTCATCTATGTGTTCTAGCTAGCTTATACATGTCATGTCATGATCTAGATAGCGTCCTTTTTTGAGTTATGGCTTGGTGTATTACATTATGGTCAATATGGATAATTCTCATGGCTCTAAATGCTTAAATAAACAAACTTCAGCCATATTCATCCATTGACATGTCATATTCTCTCTATTGCATCTTGATGCGTTTATTGCCAAAAGGGGGAGAATAGAGAAGAAAAAGTCTGTTGGGAACAGTTTAGAGCTTTGGAGATCATTTTTCTCTTTCAGTTGTTGCTCTAGTGTTCCTTCTGTCGACATGGTCATTAGCTCCATTTTCTTTCTTTGGACCATGTTGGATTCTTCAAAATCAAACTCTTCTTAATGCTTTTTCTGCGTTTGTCAATAGACTCATCAAGGGGGAGATTGAGAGACCATGTGGTCGTGCTCCATGAGAGTGATGAGTAATTGACAAAGGTTTAGGTCAGTCGAGTTTGGTTTGGGTGGTTCGGAGTCGAGTCGTTGCGTGGTGCAATCGGGCTCGGTCGGACTTTGGTCAAACTTGGTCGTATGGGATTAGGTTGCATATTCTGATGATTCGACAGGTTTGGACTTCGTCATGGTAAGTATGATGGTATTTGTGCTTTCATGTATCGAGCGGTGCTATGTGACGTGTTTTCTTGTCTGTGTGACTGCAGGACGTCAAGTTGGAGTCGTGGCGAGACACGGTGGACCGGACTAGGCGCAGGTGGCGCTGAGGTCAGAACGGTCGGGATGTGTCGAAGACGACGTGGACTCGAGGTGGTTGCGAGGCGTGCGAGGCAAGGAGCGCGGAAGCTTCCCGGAAGGTGCAGAAGGGGCGAATCGGGAAATTCGCAAGGCTGCACAAGCGGGAGCGGGCTCCGTTGGACGTAGCGGGCGTAACGGGACGGAGACCCGTTAGCCAGGCGCTATAAAAGGAGAGGAGGGGCTGCATGCCCTCCTTGAGCACTTGAGCATTTTGGTGGGAATTAGGGTTAGCTCTAGTCAAAAGAGGCTTTAGGAGTTGGTTTTCCTTTAGTCTTTAGTGGTTGGAGAGGCAGAGTCTGGTGCTCCCTCTGTCCCCTACGATGTGTTCTAGGTGATAGAACAGAGGTGTGTTCTTCCTCCCTCATGTGTTCTTGAGTGGTGTTCTTGAGTAGAGAGGGAGAGGATGGATTGAGGAGTTTGTAATCTTTCCTTTTGTATCAAGTCGGGGTATCGGAACTCCTCTGTATTCCCTGTGATTCAAGAAATGAAATCTGAAGTTTGGTTTTCCCTGTTCGTAGCTTCTGTTCTTCAGTTTCCTCTTTGCAAGATTTCTTGACTTTCGTGGTTCTGAGTTCTTGCTTGCTGGAGAGTGCCAAAATGGGTTGCTATGACATGGGTGATGCTCAAAAGCCATTTGGCTATTTAATCCCAAGAGCAAACCGAGTTTGATTCTCATTTTCAGTTTTGGCCTCCTCTGTTCTTGTTCTTCGTTTCTTGGTTTTGGTCCAGATTTTGATTCCCTGGTGAAGATGGCTTGAAATTTGGTATGAAGAGTCCAGAGGCTATTATTTAGCTTCCCTCAAAATTTCATAGCCAAAGGATCAACGGTTGGGGAGTTATTTGGTTTTTGGCTCGGTTCTTGCAAGATTTCAGATTTTTACCCAAATCTGAAATTCTTGATTCTTGGAGTGGATTTCTTGTTATTGGCTCTTGGCTTAGTCTTCTGGGAGTGTTCCCTAGCTTTCCTCAAAGTTTCTCAAGACAAGAATCCAAGAATCGTTGCGAATCTCTCAATTTTCTGAAATTTCTGTTTGCTGTTTTTCTCGAGAGGTACTACCGCTCCTGGAGAGGTACTACCGCTCAGAGGTACTACCGCTCGGCTCAGCGGTACTACCGCTCATGTTCGGACCAGTCCGATCGGGAGCGATGAGACGTTCGGACGGTCCGAACGGTAAAAGGTACTACCGCTCGGCATAGCGGTACTACCGCTCAGAGGTACTACCGCTCCGGGAGAGGTACTACCGCTTGAGGCCAGAATTTTCCCGATTTGATTTTTCTCGCTTGCTGGTCTCTGTATTTGTGTTTTTCCTGCTGCTGGGGTGTCTTGTGAGCACTGGTCTTCTACCTTCATAGCTCCCATAGCTATTGGAGAAGAAGATACGTGTTGGGGGCGATTTTTAAAGATCGACATTCACCCCCCCCCCCCCTCTGTCGCCATTTCGGTCCTACAACTAATTATTTTCGAAGGCAACCATTTAATAAAGTAAATGTTTTAACAGAAACTATCAATAATTCTATAGTGAAGGTTCCATCTACCAACACTAGCTTAAACAACTTGAACAAGTTTAATACTGCGGGTTACATCCACCCTCTCTGGCTCCAACTGCCAGGATACCCTTCCGAGAGTTCCCTCCACTCTCGGAATACAAAACTTTTGATTTTAAAACAAAACCAAAAATCTACCATGTGAATGCATTCCTTGCCCGCCCTTGACCGTGGGCACGGCTATTCGAATAGTTTTACAATCTGTAGAGGTTGTACAACTTTACCCACAAGAGATAATTTATCCTAAAAGTCAACACGCTTCCTTTGGCATGAGACTCAGATAAAATATCACACAGCCTTTACCTTACTCTAATCTAGCTAGATACCACCCGCTGAGGTTTCACTGTAGGTAGGCTAACTGCCCGAACCGAAGCCCCCTCTTGCGCCATATGAGTACAGTAAATCCATGTCCCTCACTGTGAATAACCAGTCCATCCCTGGCACCCACTTTCCACTGGTGGCACCTAAACTAGACTATCATAAGTTAGTCAGCTAGGTCGTACCCATATAGACTTGTGGTTGTACGGTTAATGCTCAGTCTGGACAAACACAAGCGTCGGTCCTTAATTGACTAGGGTGGAACATACACTTAACAAGATCTCGTGCTTCCTGCACCAATCCAAACCAACCGTCCACCCTAATCTAAACCCATTTTCACATTTTCATTTTATTTTAAAGAACAGTGGCAACTTCAATTACCACTAAGTTTATAAAAACAAGGGTATTACAATAATTCATAATTTCCCATTTGCAAGAGTCACGAGGTATTCAATAGCATGGCTAGGCATTTTTCTACCATTCTAATACCAACAATTAAATATATTACTCTTATTAATGAGTCAAAGGAATTTCTAGGGTTCCAAAGGTACATGGCATTCAAATTCAAGTGAGGGCATAACAAGGTTGGATATAACTAATGCCTTAAGATTTGAACTAATATTTTATATAAATAGCAATGCACATAATTTAAAATAATTAAAACATTTCAAAATCATAGGTTCGAGATGATCAAAGGAGACTTGCCTTCTTGAGCGCTATTTGGGTCTTCTTGCTGCGACTCGACGAATTCCTCGGCGACGGCAGAATCTACGCGCGAAAAGACAGACAAGCAAAACAAATAAATTTAAACAAAATTTAAATAAAATTCAAAAATAGTACATATTTCGATAGTTTGTGATTTTAGAAAAATTTAGAAATTTGAACGGCTCAAATCGGAGTTAAAATGAGAAAGTTAAGGCTTCCGAAAGATTAAAAGGAGAGAAAATGAAAAGGCTGATTTTTGGGATTTATTTTTGTACGGGAAAAACTTAATTATGACGTCATCGAAAATTCAAAATTTGAATTTCGTGACACGCGGGCCCGGTCCACCGTGGACCAAGCTCACGGGGAAAAATTAGGGCTGAGGTGGCGCTCCGTTGACATGGCGCCACGCGAGCGCGAGGTGGCGGCCACGTGGGCGACCACGCGGGCGAGGCCGGCCACGCGGGCGCACGCACGGGCAGCGCGGAGGATGACCGGCCGGCGGCCTTGCCGGCGGCCGGCGGGGGGGGGTGGCAAATGGCGGCGGCGGTTTTTGGAGGTGGCGGCGGCGCCGAGAAAGGGAGGAGAAGGGGCGGTGGGAGGCGGTGCCGAAGAAGGGAGTGGAGGGGGGTTTTTATAGGCGAGGAGGGGAGGGGGAGGCCGGCCATTTTGGAGCTCGCCGGAGTTATTGCTCCCGCAATTAGGGGACTTAAATTGAGGGGAAACGGCCGGAGGAATGGAGGGGAGTAATAGGGCATCCGTTTCCACTCTTTAATCGGGATTTTATGAGAGAGAAACGCGGGATTTTAAAGCTCATTTTCGGTTTTAATGGTGGAGGAGAGAGAGGGTGGGAGGAGGAAGAAGGTGAGGTTGAAGAAGGATATGACATATGGGTCCCATGTGTCATAGAGAGTGAGAGTTAGTGAAGGGGTACGGGCCATTGGATTTGCGACACGTGGCAAGTGAGTGGGTGAAAGCCTTTGGATTTTATGAAGGGGTAAGTGATCATGTGTGGCTAGGATTAAAACGTGAAGAGAGGTTGATTTAATCTGAGAGCGACACATGGCGGAATAGGATTAATTTGATTTTTATTTTCGGAATAAATTTCAGCAAATACTAGAAACTTTATAAATACTTCGAAAAATAATATTTAATGTCTAAAAATTCCAGAAAAATCATAAAATATTCCTGGAATTATTTTAGACTTAGTAAAAATATTTTTAATTTCAGATTTGAATTTAATAATTTTATAAAATACTTTTTAACTTTGAAAATTGATTTTAAATTTCAGAAAATTCTCAAATATTATTTAAAAAATTAGGAAAGGCTAGGACAAATATAATTTTCCTTTTTGGCTTTAATAAAATATTTAAAATACATTTTCTTGCTTTAAATTTTGAAATAAAATCCAGAAAATCAAATAAAAGCCAAGTAAAATCCAATTACTTTAAAATAGTTAATTTGAATTTAATTTTTTCCAAAAAGCCAAATTTTGGGATGTTACAAACCTACCCCCCTTAGAGAGAATCTCGACCTCGAGATTCGGACGGACTGGGAAAGAGGTAAGGGAACTCTGCTCTTAAATCTTCTTGACGCTCCCAAGTTGCTTCGGACTCAGAATGGTTGCTCCACTGCACTTTATAGAACTTGATGACCTTGCTTCGCGTACTACGCTCTGCTTCCTCCAATATCTTGACTGGATACTCTGGGTATGTCAAGTCCTCCTTTAAGTTCACTTCCTCTAGAGGCATCTGCTCTTCTGGCACTCTGAGACACTTTCTTAGCTGGGATACATGAAAGACGTCATGCACCTTCGACAACTGAGGCGGAAGCTCTAGCTGGTAAGCAACTTCTCCCCTTTTCGCTACAACAGGAAATGGTCCAATGAATCTAGGAGCAAGTTTTCCACTGACTCCAAAACGTCTCATTCCCTTGAGAGGCGACACTTTCAAATAAACATGATTTCCAGGTACAAACTCTAATGTTCTTCGACGATTGTCCGCATAGCTTTTCTGTCTGGTTTGAGCTGTTTTTAACCGGTCCTGGATCAGACGAACTTGTTCCTCTGCCTGCTTCAACACCTCTGGTCCAAACACTTGTCCTTCTCCGGTTTCTTTCCAATACAACGATGTCATGTATTTTCTGCCATACAAAGCTTCAAACGGAGACATCTGTAAGCTGGATTGATAACTGTTGTTATAGGAAAACTCCGCATAGGGCAGACTTTGATCCCAATTAGCCTTGTTTGCTAGAACACAAGCTCTCAACATATCTTCCAAAATTTGGTTTACTCTTTCTGTTTGACCATCTGTCTGTGGATGATATGCTGTGCTAAAATTCAGATTTGTGCCCAAAAGTTCATGTAATTTATGCCAAAATCTTGAGGTGAATTGAGTATGCAGATTCATGGGCTTCCTTCAGGATTAACTCCTTTATTTCCTTCTTTTCAGGTACGATAATTCTTTTCCCAAACCAAATGATACCTTCTTCATCCTCTGAAAATCCTGGTGCTTTCCCTTTCTTCATATTTTCTTTAATTTCCTTGACATACTTGTCCTCCTTTTGAGCTGTCTTTATCTGGTCCTCTAAAGTTGGCTGGACCTCCAAAGTAGCCAGGAATCCTTCCTCTACTACTTCCAGGTTAAGTCGCTGAAATTCTGCTTGAAGTGCAGGCATACTGTCCTTTATCCACAGCTTATTACAGTAACTCTTTCTGCTCAATGCATCAGCTACTACATTGGCCTTTCCTGGATGATAATGTATTCCCACATCATAATCCTTTATTAGCTCAAGCCATCTTCTTTGTCTCATATTGAGATCGGGTTGAGGAAAAATATACTTCAAACTCTTGTGATCCGTGTAGATCTCACAGCGGTTACCAATTAAATAATGCCTCCATATCTTTAGAGCGTGCACAACGGCAGCAAGCTCTAAATCATGGGTTGGGTAATTTTCTTCATGGGGTCGCAATTGCCTTGAAGCATAGGCTACTACCTTTCTTTCTTGCATCAAAACACAGCCTAATCCTTGCCTTGAGGCATCACAAAAGACTTCAAAATCTTTTCTAATATCCGGAAGGGTTAACACTGGTGCAGAAGTTAGCCTTCTCTTTAGTTCTTGAAAACTGTCCTCACACGATTTACTCCATTCAAACTTCTTTTCCTTCTTTAGCAACTGGGTGAGAGGTCTTGCCAGCTTGGAGAATCCTTCAATAAAGCGACGATAGTAACCAGCCAATCCCAAAAAGCTTCTGATCTCAGATACTGACTTAGGTTGTGTCCAATTGAGCACATCATTTACTTTATCGGGGTCTACGGACACTCCTCCTACAGAAATCACGTGACCCAAGAAAGCCACTTTCTTCAACCAAAACTCACACTTGCTAAACTTGGCATA
This sequence comes from Dendrocalamus latiflorus, assembly GCA_017311315.1. Classification (NCBI taxonomy): domain Eukaryota; kingdom Viridiplantae; phylum Streptophyta; class Magnoliopsida; order Poales; family Poaceae; genus Dendrocalamus; species Dendrocalamus latiflorus. Next base: position 23,332,549 of record CM029678.1, read on the forward strand.
CAACTGGTTTTCTCTGAGCTTTTCCAACACTATCCTCAAATGCTCTGCATGGTCTTCCTTATTCTTGGAATATATTAAAATATCATCGATGAATACAACTACAAACTTATCCAAATAACGAATAGCAAATGCTGTCTTGGGTATGTCCTCTGGTCTTATCTTCAATTGGTGATAACCTGATCGAAGATCAATCTTAGAGAAGACACATGATCCTTTCAACTGATCAAACAGATCATCTATTCTGGGCAAAGGGTACTTGTTCTTGATTGTCACATCGTTCAAAGATCGATAATCCACACACATACGAAGACTACCATCCTTCTTCTTCACTAACAGTACTGGTGCTCCCCAGGGTGACGAGCTTGGTCTAACAAAACCTTTATCTTGCAACTCTTCAATTTGTTTCTTAACTTCTGCCAAGTCATTTGCAGACATACGATAAGGTCTCTTGGATATTGGAGCTGTACCAGGTACTAGGTTGATGACAAACTCAACTTCCCTGTCTGGCGGCATTCCGGGTAAATCATCAGGAAACACATCTGGGTATTCACTTACTATAGGCACCTTTTCCAAAGTTACTTCCTTCAAACTGTTCAGCCCACACTTATTCCGAGAAGACGTGTTTGACTTATACCTTACTTGGATTCCATCCGAGTTGGTAATAGTGACAGCACGATCGGCACAATCTATCTGTCCTTTATACTGGGTTAACCAATCCATACCAAGTATGACATCTAGGCTCTTGGAATCTATTATAATAAGATTCGCTAAGAACTTTACTCCATTTATATCCATAGTTGCGCTAGGGCAAACTGTGTTAGTCCTCATTTCCTTCCCAGGGGACTGGACTAGCATAGGGTTCTTAAGCAACCGCACATCCCAATTATATCTTTCAACAAAATCTTTTGACACAAAAGAATGCGAAGCTCCAGAATCAAATAGTGCTGTTGCAGGTACTGAGTTGACAAGGAACTTACCCAGAACTACGTCTGGTGCATCTTGGGCTGCCTCCGCAATGACATGGTTAAGATGTCCTCTGCTCATCGTCTGCGGAGTCCTTGGAGTTTGCGGTGCCCCACGGCCTTGACCTGCAGTTGGAGCTCTTGCTGGCGTGGTCCCCAGGTTGAAACGAACGGGAGTTACAACTGGGCGCTTCTGGGGACAGTTGCTGGCATAATGCCCCATGTTCTTGCAGTTGAAGCACTGCACTCCTGCCGCTGAAGTCTTGTTCTACTGTGGTTGGCCACCATTGCCTGCTCTGGGAGCTTGCGGATTTGGATGAGGTCCTGCCGATGGTGTCCTTGGCACACTTGGTATTGAGGGCCTGTTGAATTGAGGAGGATTGGGGCGAAACCGAGAACTGCTTGCTCCCTGCTGGGTTTGGAACTTCCTCTTCCGAGTTTCGTATAGCTGACGCTGAGCATCTTCTTGGATGAGAGCCTTGTTCACCATGTGCTGGAAAGTTGGGTAGTCATTGGACACCAGCTGCACCTTGATATTGGGATCAAGTCCCTGCATGAACCTCCAGATCTTGGTTGCATCTGAGGTGACATCCTCTGGCGCATACCTGGACAGTTGGGTGAACTTGTTCAGGTATTCTGAAACACTAAGGTTTCCCTGCTGCAGTTGGTAGAATTCCCTTTTCTTCATTTCCATTATTCCCGTAGGAATATGTGCAATGCGGAAAGCCTCCACAAACTCATCCCAAGTGATGGTTTGTACATTTTGATGGGCGGCGCAGTAGTTTTCCCACCAGTTAGCAGCAATTCCTTTGAGTTGGTGAGCAGCATACAACACCTTCTCGTGGTCATTGCACTGAGCCAAGTTCAACTTCCTTTCCACATCCTTGACCCAATCGTCTGCCTCCAAGGAGTCCACTGATCCAGCAAACGTAGGAGGTCTGGTCCTCATAAATTCTCCCAACTTAGATTGTGGAGCTTGGTTTTGTGCCTGAGGAGCTTGTTGCACTTGGTTCTGGGCCAGGGCTTGTAGAAGTTGCAGTTGCATGGCCATCATCTGTTCCAAGTTAGGCGCTTGAGCAGGAGGGGGTGGAATGTTGTCCTCTGGTTGAGCGTTGGGGTTACGGCTACTGCCCGGGTTGCTCCTTGTGTTCACCATCTGAAGCGGTTTCCAGGGTTAGCAAAAGGTAAGAGGGAACTAGCATAGATAAGAGATTAGGGAGACTAAATAACATCCCAACCAACACACAAAGAGAAACCAGCAACCACTTAGGGAAAACTTATATTGAAATCAAGATAGTTTTAAGAATGGCTGTACCACAAGTGCCTATAGGCTTGGTACAGTCCATCTAGCACACCAAAGCATAATAAAGCGTTCTAAGAACGTGGACATTTATTTTGGTACTACTGACTCAACTAACTACTCATCCTCCACGATGATGCGCTCCTCCGGATCCTCCTCGGGGTCCTCCTCTGTGTCCTCCTGGCGCTCGTTCACATGGTGTCACGAACAATCACACTCGGCCGAGGCACGGTTACGACTGGAGGCAGTCGACCGAGAATGAGAGCGGAAAAACTTGCGCCTCTTGCTGGGTTCGCCGATGTTGATGTCGGGTAGAGGACTCGGGCATCGCACCTTCTTGTGTGCTGTGAGCCTAGTGAGGAGTCCCAAAAGTCGAGCTGGTGCCTGGTTATTGGGGACGACAGCTGGTACGGGAGAAGACGGCGTGTAATCAACTGTAGCTTGGGGACGTCTTAGCTCGAACTCTGCAGCCTGACTCTGGCGAAGCTGAGCACGAAGAGTGTCGGAGTGCTGATAGCTAGAAGTGAGCAGCATCCGTAGCTGTCCAATCTCCTCCAAAGCTCTAGTATAAGTGACTGCCATCGCCTGCGAGAGCTGTATCTGGTGCGACAATGGAGGGTCATCAACTGGAATATCAAAGGGATCTGGATACCTCTGTCCTGCCCGAGGGTTGATGAAGAAGCAAAAAGGGGACTGGTGCACAGCATCCTTGTGCAGATGGCACAACTCATCCAAGGCAAGGCGTGCCGCATCTTGGACTGCATCAAAACAGCGGGACCGAGGATGCTTGATGGGGTAGGTGTGGGAGTTGAATTCCCCTTCCCGTGCATACAGGAATACCTCCATCGACCAAGAGTCACGGTCCATGATACGAGTCTTCCGCCACCTGAAATTGGGCGGCTGACGGTACTTCAAGCACTGCATCAGCTGACGAAGGAGGCTAGCAAATGCTCCATCGTCTTCACCATGAGAGTAGTAGTCCCATGGGGTAGCAAAGGTTGAACCAGCCATCTACAAGTTGAGATAAAAGAGAAGATTAGTAAAAAGATTTTAACAATGGAGTTTGGAGACAAGAACGAGATTCTAAGTAAGAAGAGAGTAGAAGCAAAGAGGCTTATATATTTTTAATATATATTTTTTTAAGAAAATATGAGTCCTTAAGGTTTTACCATTTTCTAAGCTAGGTCACGTCCTACAGTCAAATTGGCTCTGATACCACCTCTGTCGGGACCCCGGATTTCCGAACCCGGACGCTCTGTGTATTACTGCACTAGTCCCAGATCAAAGCTAGTGCACATAGTTAAACAGAAATGAATACATAACCAGCAACGTTTTATTACAATATTAAAGAGTACAGACCGAAAGGTCTCATTATTACAATTGAGGTTTCAAGACCTCGCACACACGAAACACAGCGGAAGCAAAAGATAAACTCGATGAAGACCCATCAATACGCCACAGGCAATTGACTGGGGAAGCGCGACCTAGAACTCCTGGAATTCTTCGTCGAATCCACCCGTGAAGAAGTCGTAGTCACCTTCTTGAGCTTCGTAATCCTCTGGCTATTATTTTTGAGTGTAGCATGTGAGTACATAAAGTACTCCGCAAGTCTTGGGAAAAATGCATAGATGCAAGGCTTGACAAATGAAGGCTATATGGTTCTTTTGCACAAAGCAATATTTGAAAATTTCAATTACTACTAATTATTTTCGAAGGCAACCATTTAATAAAGTAAATGTTTTAACAGAAACTATCAATAATTCTATAGTGAAGGTTCCATCTACCAACACTAGCTTAAACAACTTGAACAAGTTTAATACTGCGGGTTACATCCACCCTCTCTGGCTCCAACTGCCAGGATACCCTTCCGAGAGTTCCCTCCACTCTCGGAATACAAAACTTTTGATTTTAAAACAAAACCAAAAATCTACCATGTGAATGCATTCCTTGCCCGCCCTTGACCGTGGGCACGGCTATTCGAATATTTTTACAATCTGTAGAGGTTGTACAACTTTACCCACAAGAGATAATTTATCCTAAAAGTCAACACGCTTCCTTTGGCATGAGACTCAGATAAAATATCACACAGCCTTTACCTTACTCTAATCTAGCTAGATACCACCCGCTGAGGTTTCACTGTAGGTAGGCTAACTGCCCGAACCGAAGCCCCCTCTTGCGCCATATGAGTACAGTAAATCCATGTCCCTCACTGTGAATAACCAGTCCATCCCTGGCACCCACTTTCCACTGGTGGCACCTAAACTAGACTATCATAAGTTAGTCAGCTAGGTCGTACCCATATAGACTTGTGGTTGTACGGTTAATGCTCAGTCTGGACAAACACAAGCGTCGGTCCTTAATTAACTAGGGTGGAACATACACTTAACAAGATCTCGTGCTTCCTGCACCAATCCAAACCAACCGTCCACCCTAATCTAAACCCATTTTCACATTTTCATTTTATTTTAAAGAACAGTGGCAACTTCAATTACCACTAAGTTTATAAAAACAAGGGTATTACAATAATTCATAATTTCCCATTTGCAAGAGTCACGAGGTATTCAATAGCATGGCTAGGCATTTTTCTACCATTCTAATACCAACAATTAAATATATTACTCTTATTAATGAGTCAAAGGAATTTCTAGGGTTCCAAAGGTACATGGCATTCAAATTCAAGTGAGGGCATAACAAGGTTGGATATAACTAATGCCTTAAGATTTGAACTAATATTTTATATAAATAGCAATGCACATAATTTAAAATAATTAAAACATTTCAAAATCATAGGTTCGAGATGATCAAAGGAGACTTGCCTTCTTGAGCGCTATTTGGGTCTTCTTGCTGCGACTCGACGAATTCCTCGGCGACGGCAGAATCTACGCGCGAAAAGACAGACAAGCAAAACAAATAAATTTAAACAAAATTTAAATAAAATTCAAAAATAGTACATATTTCGATAGTTTGTGATTTTAGAAAAATTTAGAAATTTGAACGGCTCAAATCGGAGTTAAAATGAGAAAGTTAAGGCTTCCGAAAGATTAAAAGGAGAGAAAATGAAAAGGCTGATTTTTGGGATTTATTTTTGTACGGGAAAAACTTAATTATGACGTCATCGAAAATTCAAAATTTGAATTTCGTGACACGCGGGCCCGGTCCACCGTGGACCAAGCTCACGGGGAAAAATTAGGGCTGAGGTGGCGCTCCGTTGACATGGCGCCACGCGAGCGCGAGGTGGCGGCCACGTGGGCGACCACGCGGGCGAGGCCGGCCACGCGGGCGCACGCACGGGCAGCGCGGAGGATGACCGGCCGGCGGCCTTGCCGGCGGCCGGCGGGGGGGTGGCAAATGGCGGCGGCGGTTTTTGGAGGTGGCGGCGGCGCCGAGAAAGGGAGGAGAAGGGGCGGTGGGAGGCGGTGCCGAAGAAGGGAGTGGAGGGGGGTTTTTATAGGCGAGGAGGGGAGGGGGAGGCCGGCCATTTTGGAGCTCGCCGGAGTTATTGCTCCCGCAATTAGGGGACTTAAATTGAGGGGAAACGGCCGGAGGAATGGAGGGGAGTAATAGGGCATCCGTTTCCACTCTTTAATCGGGATTTTATGAGAGAGAAACGCGGGATTTTAAAGCTCATTTTCGGTTTTAATGGTGGAGGAGAGAGAGGGTGGGAGGAGGAAGAAGGTGAGGTTGAAGAAGGATATGACATATGGGTCCCATGTGTCATAGAGAGTGAGAGTTAGTGAAGGGGTACGGGCCATTGGATTTGCGACACGTGGCAAGTGAGTGGGTGAAAGCCTTTGGATTTTATGAAGGGGTAAGTGATCATGTGTGGCTAGGATTAAAACGTGAAGAGAGGTTGATTTAATCTGAGAGCGACACATGGCGGAATAGGATTAATTTGATTTTTATTTTCGGAATAAATTTCAGCAAATACTAGAAACTTTATAAATACTTCGAAAAATAATATTTAATGTCTAAAAATTCCAGAAAAATCATAAAATATTCCTGGAATTATTTTAGACTTAGTAAAAATATTTTTAATTTCAGATTTGAATTTAATAATTTTATAAAATACTTTTTAACTTTGAAAATTGATTTTAAATTTCAGAAAATTCTCAAATATTATTTAAAAAATTAGGAAAGGCTAGGACAAATATAATTTTTCTTTTTGGCTTTAATAAAATATTTACAATACATTTTCTTGCTTTAAATTTTGAAATAAAATCCAGAAAATCAAATAAAAGCCAAGTAAAATCCAATTACTTTAAAATAGTTAATTTGAATTTAATTTTTTCCAAAAAGCCAAATTTTGGGATGTTACAAGTTGCTTTTCGAGGAGGGGAGAAATGTCAGGACGGGAAGATTTAGGCAAGTCTATGGGCGCCAAACTGGTGCCGTGCAGCCTTCAGCAAGGATTGAGGAACCAGCGTTGTCAGGTTAGAGTTATATTCAGTTTGGATTAGAGTTTTGGGGTTGCAGTCGGTTAAGAATAAGAGTCATGTTCTGATTAGGAGTCCTTTGTAATCTCGGCTTAGCCGAAGTACTCTCCTCTATATATAAAGGGGCAGAGCGATTCTGATAAAGATAGGCAAGAAGTTTACCTCAATCTTAGTCCTCAAATCCCGGTCAGACCGCCGAAACCCTAGTTTCCCGGTCCGACCGCCACCTCTCCTCCGGCCTGATTCCTTCTTCCCGACCGGTATAACCGTTCTCCGCGGGTCTGGCCGCCGTATCTCCAGCACGGCTTCCTCTTCTTCTTCCGATTCCCGGATTCCTGCAACTCACAACTACAATCTGAGATCCAGGCGTGACACCTTCCAACTGTGAAAGCTCCTAAATCACAGCTAAACTACCTCAAGAAACTATTATGAACTTGCCTATTAATTTTTCTTTCTTTCTTCTCCCTCGTTGTTCTTTCGCTCAATAGGAAAGAAATCGAGCATGGCTTCAGATGAAAGGGCACACCAAGAGGCCTCCCATTTTATGGGCGCGTGAAGGTGTTCATGGCAACAATCACAGACGGTTATTAATTTGAACCGTCTGTGATATTGTTTGTATCACAGACGGTTAATATTAATAACCGTCGGTGATAATGCAGAGACGGTTATTAATACGAACCGTCTGTGATATATCATTTTCACAGACCGTTTGTGGTTGGAACCGTCTGTGATATTCTGTGTAGTATTAATTACTTGGCGTACTTGCTTGAAGGATGTCGACACCGATCTGTCTTCATTGCGCTGCATCGGTGGAGCAAGGCGGCCGGCTTTAGGGAGTTGGGGGTGAAACAATATCACCGTCTTCTTAGTGATCTGATCAGAGGTTAGTATACTCAATTACTTAACATTCTTAGTGATCTGATCAGAGATTAGTACTCAATTACTTAACATTCTTAGTGATCTGATCAGAGGTTAGTAGTAGGGGTAATAATCATTTTTGACACCCATTTGTCACTTGTGTAGCGTAGATGGACCGAAGCTGGATGTATATTGAGAACCGTGTGAGTGAAGAGTACAATACTGGCGTGTCTGCTTTTAGAAGGGCGGTCGAGTTGGATATGTTGAAGAAGGGGATGAAATATATGTATTGCCCATGTATTGATTGTGATAATCTTAAGATGTTTAGCAACTTAGCGCAGATTGAATCTCACTTGATTCGAAGGGGTTTCAGAAAAGGGTACAAATGTTGGACCAGTCACGGTGAAGAGAAGAGTACACAAGAAGGTAGTTATGACATAGTCGAGGGAGACAACGATATGCCAGTTGTGGACTGTTCTTTCGATCATGAGGATAGGTCGCAGGATGACAATCTGGATCAGATGTTACGTGATGCAGAAGGGAACTATAGTGAGAGAGAGTTTGGTAAATTCGAGGGCTTGATGGAGGACTCGGAGAAACCTTTGTTCCCGGGCTGCAAGCCGCAATACACGAGGTTGTCATCAGTTCTAGAACTGCTAAAATTGAAGGCAAGCAATGGTTGATCCGACAAGAGTTTCACGGCATTATTAGGTCTCCTAGTGGACATGCTTCCAACGGGAAATGTGTTACTGAGAACCACCTACCAAGCCAAGAAGATTCTTTGTCCATTAGGAATGGAAGTAGAAAGAATACATGCATGTCGGAATGATTGTATCCTGTACCGTAAAGACTATGCTAGCTTACATGTTTGTCTGGTGTGCAAAGCATCCCGATACAAGCGTAAAAATGACTCTGATGATGGGAAGGGAATCGAGGTGAAGCAAGGACCTCCTGCTAAGGTGATGTGGTATCTTCCTGTAATCCCCCGTTTGAAGCGTTTATTTGCAAACCGCAAGGATTCAAGATTGATGTGTTGGCACTGCGAGCAGCGTAAGAAAGACGGAATGATAAGACATGTTGCTGATTCTGCCCAGTGGAGGAACATCGATAGGATGTTTGTAGATTTCGGTGTGGAACCGAGAAATATAAGGTTTGGGTTGAGTACAGATGGAATGAATCATTTTGGTAATATGAGCAGCCGACATAGCACCTAGCCCGTGACTCTGTGCATGTACAACCTTCCTCCTTGGCTGTGTATGAAGCGGAAATATATTTTGATGTCACTACTTATCCAAGGGCCGAAGCAACCTGGCAACGATATTGATGTGTTCCTAGCCCCATTGGTGGAAGATCTTGCAATACTGTGGAATGAAGTGGTACATGTATGGGATGCGGACAAACGAGAGAACTTCACTCTACGCGCCATGTTGTTCTGCACCATTAATGATTTTTCTGCCCTTGGTAACCTGTCAGGGTTGAGTATAAAAGGAGCCAAAGCGTGTCCGCACTGCTTAGATTATACCGAGAGTGTGTGGTTGAACAACTCGCGAAAAACTGTGTACATGCGTCACTGTAGGTTCCTTCCAAAGTATCACCCTAGTTTCCCGGTCCGACCGCCACCTCTCCTCCGGCCTGATTCCTTCTTCCCGACCGGTCTGACCGTTCTCCGCGGGTCTGGCCGCCGTATCTCCAGCACGGCTTCCTCTTCTTCTTCCGATTCCCGGATTCCTGCAACTCACAACTACAATCTGAGATCCAGGCATGACACCTTCCAACTGTGAAAGCTCCTAAATCACAGCTAAACTACCTCAAGAAACTATTATGAACTTGCCTATTAATTTTTCTTTCTTTCTTCTCCCTCGTTGTTCTTTCGCTCAATAGGAAAGAAATCGAGCATGGCTTCAGATGAAAGGGCACACCAAGAGGCCTCCCATTTTATGGGCGCGTGAAGGTGTTCATGACGATATTCCCATGCAGGTGCATGCGGGCACGAAGGGGTTAGTACTTTTACAAATTCCAGGCCTCGAGCTATAGCCTACTCAGCCCGAGGTCTTGCATCCCGTTCCTATTGCTGTGTAACCAATTTTGTTATTAATAAATAATATTGTTTAGACTAGCTATTGATATGACCCGTGCTATCACTACCTTAGATAATGGCACCACTCTATGGTTAGTACCCGATAAAACAAAATACATTCTTGTTTATAGGATAATACACCACATCAGAGCATTGTTGTAGAACGATAATTATAGATAGTATAGTAATGTTATAATACCATTGCCACGCAGGGCTAAATAGTTGCCTAATTATTACAATACCACTAGGAACAGAAGTACCTCTAATTGCTAATTGTACAAGTACTGAAACAATAGATAAAGCATGCTATTATACCCTGTGTTCCGCATACGATCCACGAGTAGCCTGCTAATCATCTCACATCGTATATGAGGCATCCACGTCGTACATGTCGTACTCAGGATCAACTCCATCCCGCTTGACATACTTACCCTCGAGGTAGGCATCGTCTGTACCCACTACTACAGAAGAGGTTATACTGGACGGCTACATCACAGACGGTTCATACGGAACCGTCTATGATTAAACTGTCACAGACGGTTTATACTGGCAACCATCAGTGATATTTTCACAGACGGTTATTAACACGAACGGTCTGTGATAAATGAGACATCACAGACGGTTCGTATTACTAACCGTCTGTGAAAGTTCACAGACGGTTATTAACAGACGGTTCGTACTACTAACCGTCTGTGAAAGTTCACAGACAGTTATTAACACGAACCGTCTGTGATGTCTAAAATTATCACAGACGGTTTCTGTTAATAACCGTCTGTGAAAATATCACAGACGGTTATTAACTGGAACCGTTTGTGATAATTTTAGAGATCATAGACGGTTCGTGTTAATAACCGTCTGTGAACTTTCACAGACGGTTAGTAATATGAACCGTCTGTGATAACTGAAACATCACAGACGGCTCGTATTAAGAACCGTCTGTGATATTTATTATCACACACGGTTCGCGTTAATAACCGTCTGTGATAATTACATATCACCAATAATTGGCGTGTGATAATCACGTGTCACCAATAATTGGCGTATACCCAGGATTTCGATCTCACCCATCCATTCTCTCCACATCGAATGGCAGGCAGCAGTTCCTCCCACGGCTCGGCCCTTATAAATAACGCCCCATCAACCTTTCCACCGGTACTAGTCACGCGTGAGTTCATCCACTAGCTAGGTTCCCCTCCGCTGTGAGCTAGCGCCTCCGTCACAGCATGGCCAGCGGCTGGACAACACACTCTTGCCGTAAGTGTCGAAAGTGTGTCTTGTTCAGCCGCACGGTTGTGCCATGAAGGGTTCATTAGCTTGTTATCCTGTAATAGATCGATCTAAATGCGTTGTTGTGCTTGCCTCTGTATTTGCTTGTTCCTCCACAACGCCGACTACTGCCGTGAGCTAGCGCCTCCGTCGCTGCACGGCGGGCGGCTGGACAACACACTCTTGTCGTAAGTGTCGTAAGTGTGTCTTGTTCAGCCGCACCGTCGTGCCATGAAGGGTTCGTTCTTAGCTGTAATAGATCTGAATGTGTTGTTGTGCTTGCCTCTGTATTTGCTTGTTTTCATCTTCTTTCCAGAGGGCATGGGTAACATTATTTTATTGCATGTTTGCGTACAGAGTGAACTATCACAGACGGTTTGTAGTGTAAATCGTCTGTGAAGGACTATCACAGACGGTTCTATATACGAACCGTCTGTGATACGCACAAATTACAGACGGTTGGTATTTTGAACCGTCTGTGATATTATGGACATCACAGACGGTTCGTGTTAAGAACCGTCTGTGATAATGTTTAGACTATCACAGACGGTTATTTATGCGAACCGTCTATGATAGGCAACAATCACAGACGGTTATTAATTTGAACCGTCTGTGATATTGTTTGTATCACAGACGGTTAATATTAATAACCGTCGGTGATAATGCAGAGACGGTTATTAATACGAACCGTCTGTGATATATCATTTTCACAGACCGTTTGTGGTTGGAACCGTCTGTGATATTCTGTGTAGTATTAATTACTTGGCGTACTTACTTGAAGGATATCGACACCGATCTGTCTTCATTGCGCTGCATCGGTGGAGCAAGGCGGCCGGCTTTAGGGAGTTGGGGGGTGAAACAATATCACCGTCTTCTTAGTGATCTGATCAGAGGTTAGTATACTCAATTACTTAATATTCTTAGTGATCTGATCAGAGATTAGTACTCAATTACTTAACATTCTTAGTGATCTGATCAGAGGTTAGTAGTAGGGGTAATAATCATTTTTGACACCCATTTGTCACTTGTGTAGCGTAGATGGACCGAAGCTGGATGTATATTGAGAACCGTGTGAGTGAAGAGTACATTACTGGCATGTCTGCTTTTAGAAGGGCGGCCGAGTTGGATATGTTGAAGAAGGGGATGAAATATATGTATTGCCCATGTATTGATTGTGATAATCTTAAGATGTTTAGCAACTTAGCGCAGATTGAATCTCACTTGATTCGAAGGGGTTTCAGAAAAGGGTACAAATGTTGGACCAGTCACGGTGAAGAGAAGAGTACACAAGAAGGTAGTTATGACATAGTCGAGGGAGACAACGATATGCCAGTTGTGGACTGTTCTTTCGATCATAAGGATAGGTCGCAGGATGACAATCTGGATCAGATGTTACGTGATGCAGAAGGGAACTATAGTGAGAGAGAGTTTGGTAAATTCGAGGGCTTGATGGAGGACTCGGAGAAACCTTTGTTCCCGGGCTGCAAGCCGCAATACACGAGGTTGTCATCAGTTCTAGAACTGCTAAAATTGAAGGCAAGCAATGGTTGATCCGACAAGAGTTTCACGGCATTATTAGGTCTCCTAGTGGACATGCTTCCAACGGAAAATGAACCACCTATCAAGCCAAGAAGATTCTTTGTCCATTAGGAATGGAAGTAGAAAGAATACATGCATGTCGGAATGATTGTATCCTGTACCGTAAAGACTATGCTAGCTTACATGTTTGTCTGGTGTGCAAAGCATCCCGATACAAGCGTAAAAATGACTCTGATGATGGGAAGGGAATCGAGGTGAAGCAAGGACCTCCTGCTAAGGTGATGTGGTATCTTCCTGTAATCCCCCGTTTGAAGCGTTTATTTGCAAACCGCAAGGATTCAAGATTGATGTGTTGGCACTGCGAGCAGCGTAAGAAAGACGGAATGATAAGACATGTTGCTGATTCTGCCCAGTGGAGGAACATCGATAGGATGTTTGTAGATTTCGGTGTGGAACCAAGAAATATAAGGTTTGGGTTGAGTACAGATGGAATGAATCATTTTGGTAATATGAGCAGCCGACATAGCACCTAGCCCGTGACTCTGTGCATGTACAACCTTCCTCCTTGGTTGTGTATGAAGCGGAAATATATTTTGATGTCACTACTTATCCAAGGGCCGAAGCAACCTGGCAACGATATTGATGTGTTCCTAGCCCCATTGGTGGAAGATCTTGCAATACTGTGGAATGAAGTGGTACATGTATGGGATGCGGACAAACGAGAGAACTTCACTCTACGCGCCATGTTGTTCTGCACCATTAATGATTTTTCTGCCCTTGGTAACCTGTCAGGGTTGAGTATAAAAGGAGCCAAAGCGTGTCCGCACTGCTTAGATTATACCGAGAGTGTGTGGTTGAACAACTCGCGAAAAATTGTGTACATGCGTCACCGTAGGTTCCTTCCAAAGTATCACCCATACCGCAAGATGAAGAAACAATTTGACGGAAAAAAAGAGGATGACTCAGTACCAAGACCTTTTAGCGGGAAAGAGGTGTATGATAAGGTCAAGGATATAAATGTTGTGTTTGGAAAGGGACGTAAATTGAGGAAGAACATATGAAAAAAGAGGTCAATATTTTGGGACTTGCCTTATTGGGAGCACTTAGAAGTTCGCAATTGCATCGATGTCATACACGTAGAGAAGAATGTATGTGATAGTTTGATTGGTCTCTTACTGAACATTCCTGATAAAACAAAGGATGGTGTTAACGCAAGGCGTGACTTGGTCGCTATGAACATCAGGACCGAGTTAGCACCGATAGAGACTGATAAAGGCCGGGCGTACCTTCCCCCAGCATGTTACACTCTGTCTAAGTCCGAGAGAACTGAATTGTGCCAGTCCTTAAATGGTGTGAAAGTTCCATCCGGTCACTCCACAAGCATGAAGAAACTTGTTTCCATGGAACATTTGAAATTAATTGGCATGAAGTCTCACGACTGTCATGTGCTAATGACTCAAATGCTACCTGTTGCAATTAGAAGTATTTTGCCGAACAAGGTTCGAGTGACAATCATAAGGCTATGTTATTTCTTCAACGCAATTGCTCAGAAGGTCATTGATCCGGATGGACTAGATGCTCTGCAAACCGAGGTGGTGACAACTCTATGTCATCTAGAGATGTATTCCCTCCATCATTTTTTGATATCATGGTCCATCTCATTGTCCACCTTGTAAAAGAGATAAAAATATGTGGCCCTGTATTTCTACGTCATATGTACCCTTTCAAGAGGTACATGGGAATTCTGAAGTCCTATGTACGCAATCGATCTCGACCGGAGGGTAGCATCATCGAAGGTTATACAACAGAAGAGGTCATTGAATTCTGCATCGGCTACATGGCTCTGGTAGAGCCGATAGGTGTACCTCTATCTCGTCACGAGGGGAGGTTAGAGGGTATCGGGACTATCGGGAGGAAAGCAATAACTCCGGATCAAAATACGTATGCTCAAGCCCATTTCATGGTTTTACAACACATGACTGAAGTGACCCCATATATTGAAGAGCACAAGGACATGCTACGTCAGGAGAATGCAGGCTAGTCAGAAGTTTGGATCACGAGACAACACAACCGTCAATTCAACGAATGGTTGAAGGCGCAATTGACTAGGAGGTCGTCAAGTGAAACACTACAATGGTTGGCAAAAGGGCCAAAATTTACAATTGTGACATGGCAAGGATACGACATTAATGGCTACACATTTTATACAACAGATCAAGATAGAAAGAGCACAGTGCAGAACTCAAGTGTCTGCATAGATGCCTATGATGCGCACGGCAGTACCGCTGGCCCAAGCTCGTACTACGGGCTTGTAGAGGAGATTTGGGAGCTTGACTACGTAATTTTCAAAATTCCTTTATTTCGATGCCGTTGGGTCCAACTCCCATGGGGTGTAAAGGTTGACAAGTACGGCGTCACTACCGTGGACCTCGAATGTGTAGGATACAAAGACGAACCATTCGTACTCGCGAGGAAAGTTGTTCAAGTATTTTATGTAACCGACTCGGCAAATAAGAAGCGTCATGTAGTTCTTCAGGGAAAAAGAAGGATTGTCGGGGTTGAGAATGTTGTGGATGAGGAAGAGTACAATCAATTTGATGATTTGCCTCCATTCGGAGACGGCATCAGGCTCGAGGAAGAACAAGGCGATGAAGCAAGCTATATGCGTGTCGATCATCGTGAAGGGCTTTATTTAAAATGATATAGCCAAAGTGTAATAAATGATATTGGTTATGCTTGTGTTTTTCATAAATGTATGTATGTTCCATTGTAATTGTAAAATGACTAAGGAACTAAGAAATAGTTATATTTATAGTTATGCTTGCGTTTTTCATAAATGTATCTATGTTCCATATTGTAATTGTAAAATGACATAAGAACCTAGCTAGCTGCGGGTATTTATAGTGAACTATCACAGGCGGTTTATCAAAAGAAACCGTCTGTGATAACACATCACAGACGGTTCTATCGATATAACCGTCTGTGATAATATGGATATCACATACGGTTATATCTATAGAACCGTCTGTGATAATATGCATATCACAGACGGTTATATCGATAGAACCGTCTGTGATACCACTATCACAGACGGTTTGTTTAAGGAACCGTCTGTGATAGCTTATCTTTAAATACCCGCAGCTAGGTCTGTGGAGTCCGCTCTCGCGCAGTCTCTTGTCTCCACTCTGCAGCGCCCCTGCTAGCTAGGTTTTGGTCCCTCCCACCGCCGCTCCCTCCCGACGCCGCTCCCTCCCAACACCGCCGATCCCTCCCGACGCTGGTCCCTCCCGACGCCGATCCCTCTCGACACTGGTCCCTCCCGACACCGCTCCCTCCTGACGCCCCTCCGACGCCACTCCCTCCCGACGCCGCCGGTCCCTCCCGACGCCGCTCCCTCCCGACACCGTCGGTCCCTCCCGACGCCCCTCCGACGCCGCTTCCTCCCGATCGACGCCGCCGGTCCCTCCCGACGCCGCTCCCTCCGAGCTTCACATGTATTTTATGTTATATGCTCATGTTATATGCTTCACATGTTATATGCTTCACATGTTGGAAGGCCCATAGCTCACTGCAGTTAGTTAATCGTTAGAACTTTGTCAAAGGGCATAAAGCAAGTGACACACTCCAGTGTATCTTGTTCAATGAACTTGATGCACTGGTTTGTGTCACTTGATTCATAGAACTTTGACAAGCTGGGACCATAGCTCACTGCAGTTAGTTTTTTCTTAGAAGAGAGATGGCGTCCACACAGTCTTCGTCGTCGTCATCTGGGTCTCACGCTCCCAAGATTGCGAAAACTAAACGTGGTCGAGGAGTATCGAAAAGGCCAGAGGGTCGAATGACCATCACGGTGGTCTCTCCGAATGGGATCCCTCTGGAACCGACGAAAGCAGCGTCATCATTTCGGACTACCTGCGGGATAATTGGAAGGCAACGGGTCCCCATCACCATAGCAAGCTGGAAAGATTTGACAAAGGATCACAAAAATCAGCTATGGAAGGAAATTACAAATTCGTTCGAGATCCCAGCAGAAGTACAGGGACTCGTGCAACGGCAGGCGCTCCTCGCGATGGGAAAAGCATGGAAGAATTTTAAGAGCACTCTTGTGACAAAGTACGTGTCCAAGGATGTCACGCCCTTCACGAAGTATCCTTTCGTGTCGCCGGAAACATGGGAGGCCTTTGTGCAGATGAAGACGACGACCGAATTTGAACAACAAAGTGCGACGCACAAGGCTCTCCAATCACAAAACACGCACCCTCACAGACTTGGCACTGCTAGGTACGCGGGTAAAATCCCGCAATGGAGGATGCAGGATGAGGTCGCAATCCGATCGGAGGCCTCTCCGCCATTTGCCGGGATCGCAAACGAGCGCGCTCAAAACTGGTTAAGAGCGAGGTCATCAACCACATCTTCGGGTGTCTCTTTCAAAAACCCCGCAGATGAGGAAGTGTCCCAACGCCTGGTAAAATATGTTAAACAACATAGTTGTTAACACCTCTTGAACTTCATGGGTTCAAAAATAACATGATTAATTGCCTCTTGCAGCAATCATTGACTACTGAATCTTCTCGTGGCTCCTTTGAAGAATATAGGGAGATAGATTTACTATCACAGGCCTTGGGAAACAAGGAGCACCCAGGTCGCACACGAGGCATGGGGGTTTATGTACCTTGGAAGCACGGATTTCCAGATTACTCCGAGACATATAGGAGTAGGAAGAGATCCAAGGCGTACCGCAGCGAACAAATAAAACAGGAGCTTCGTGCTCAACTTGAGGAACAACTATCTGCCTCACTTCAAGAGCAGACTGCCTCACTTCGAGGAGAGATAGATTCGTTGCGGGAAGAACTGAGACAAGTCCGCAACCAATCGCAACCCACTCCTACTACTGCGGTACCCAGTCCCCCTCAACGTCGCAGTAGCTGCGCGTCCACACCAATTTCTGAACATAGCGACGCCCACTTACCTATTGATGACATTCAGGTAATGTACCTCTTTAGAATGGTACATAGATCTCTCTGGTGGACGCCTTAACTCATCTAGTATCGTTATGTAAGAGCCCATGCCTTGCAGCCTCAAAGTCAGGCTTGTTGGCTCTATTCCCATTGACACTGGGCGCGGCATGGTGTATCCATTGCTGCCAGGGACGCTGGTGCATGGTGTACAAGTAGACACCGGTTTCATAAAGGTCCAGGTGGACATGATTAATGATATTTTTAAGACCGTCCCTCTTGAGAAGCCCCCAAACAAAGAGATTAAGACATTAGGGGATGCCGTCCACACATTCATTCAGTGGCCCAAGAGGGACATCGTCCTCGACATGTCCGTGCCACAATCTTCACATCCAGTGGCCCAAGAGGGACGTCGCCCTGGACCTGACACATCGGCTCCGGTGGCTCCACCTCCACCTCCAAATCCAGTAAAGTCTGTTGCATCGGTTCCCGCCGAGACGCCACCGAGAACATATCATAAGCGAGGCTCCAAGGCATCCAAGGCTCATGAGAAGAAAATTAAGCCGCATCCCGTGTCATGGAAGTTTACTCTAGGAGTGTCGTTGGTGCCCGAGTCACAATTATCCCAGCTTGGTTTGATTTGCAATACATTGCATGCCTGGTACATGGAGAAGTCCAACATGAAGCCAATCCGGCAGAGTGCATTCACTCTGAAATATAAGGAGACGCATTTCCTCCACGACTCGGGCTACATCGTCGTGACATTCGAAGATTTATTCTTACTATTCAATCTCGACGAACTCGACGCCTCACTTCTACGATGCTGGACACTGTAAGTGTACTGTACAATGAATACATTCACGTTATACATATAAATGTCATTACTCTTTATTTATGTATAGATACATGATCCAACAAGTCCGACAATCGCGACGACCGGTGGGTTTCCTCGACCCTCACTTGGTCTCCGAGCAATCTATCAACGCAGATGCATCCTTCGTGCAAGGTTACATAACGAGGGGATTGATTGCTCACACCGACAAGGAGTACGTCATGGTACCCTTCAACCAAGGGTAAGTGCTTCACTAGTTGCCACACATATGTTTCATTTGTACTTTATATGCAGCATGAACTTAGGATTAATCACTATGGCGACATACATGACTAGGCATCACTGGATTTTGATTGTGATTGTACCAAAGTGGAGCAAGGTAATATACCTTGATTCCCTCCTTAGGAGCAACCACGACTTCAGTCGTGTGCAAGAAGTACTTAACAGGTAAACTCATTTCCTCCATACATAACTCTATTGTAATATTTCTTTTGTTTGCCACGGCCAAGGCTAAGTTTTTTGATTCACGTAGGGCGTTTGCCGATTATGTTGCTCAAGGAGGAAGACACGACAAATCCAATGACATGCTACGACACAACACGCGATTTCCGGTACCCACTACAACACAACAATCCTATATCATATTTTGTTATAATGCCTCTAGAATTGACAATACCGATGTATGTAATTCTATTTTTGCAGTGCCACCAACAGCTACAGGGCAACGTATGTGGATTCTACGTTTGCCGCCATATGAAGGAAATCATGGATACTAAGATCAATGATCCAGAGGTTTGTCAGGTCCTTCCAATAATTATTATTTTCTGATTATATATGCGTATTTATATTACACACACATGCTAATTAATGACTTAACATTGCTCCTAGCGACAGCGAATGGACTTCGACGAAAGTGCATATGATCTTGACAATCTCGTCGACATTCGTGCAATCATCTCCCAATTCTTGCTAGCAGAGGTCATAAATAAGAGGGGAGAGTTCCACGCCGGCAATGGTGATAATTAGATGTTGAAACATTGGATTCAATTATACAAATCAAACAATTCCTTCAATTGAATTCATTTGTCAGATTTTGTGTAACGATTTTCATTCTATATATGTATGTGATCTGCTGGCCGTTTGTTACATTCATCTGTGTATCGAATTTTGTTGTAATTTACTATGAGTTGCAATTAACTTATATTTGTCATTTATCTGTAATCTGCTTGCTTGCTTGCTTTCAGAGGGCATGGCTAGCATATCCTGAGGCTAGCCAAAAAACAGCAAATAAAATGGATGATGCACTTGGTATCACAGACGGTTCATTGTTAAAAACCGTCTGTGATACAATATCACAGACGGTTTCAAAGAGTGCCGTCTGTGGTGTGAATGATATCATAGACGGCCTTTACTACTAACCGTCTGTGATACTCGTCTATCACAGACGGTTAGTAATAAAGACCGTCTGTAATGTGAGTTATCACAGACGGCTCGGGAACCGTCTGTGATAACCACTAACTATCACTGACACCTAAACACTGACGGTTCCGAACCGTCTGTGATAGGGCTGTCTGTAGCAGTGACCATGGGAAATTCCAGATTGACTAGTCTCTAAAAAAAAGAATAATAATAATAATAATAATAATGAGTACAAAAGTATTTATGAAGCATTAATAGCAAATATGTAACTTTATAAACATCAATCAAAATCCCCATGTATCTTATCTCATCTCACATCATCCTGAAAATGAATGTTTTTATATAGTAAAGTTTCATATTATAATTTAGAAACCTTTGGTCTCATATTACTTTTTTATATAGTACTGCATAGTCTTTGGTCTTCTGTTTCCCAACGTGCCTTGTTGGAAGAGTGGGTGTTGCGTTACAATTTGATCGCGAGCATGTAATTTACTCCTTCCTTCCCTTTTCCTATTGTTGTGTAACCAACTAGCCTCATAGGCGCGGCGCCACACCGCACCAGCCACCGTGTGTACCGAAGTAAAAGAGACGATAATTTGTGAGGAGTTTTTTAAAAAAAAATCGTGGGCACATGTGTATTTTCAAAAAAGTTAAAGGTTTTTTCTTAAAAAATCGAGGGTCTGTATGTAAATAAACGGGTCTGTACGTAAATAAACGAGGACCCGTACGTAATTTAGAAAATCGCGGGGCGCTATCCTGCAAAGTGGAGGGGTAAAAAAAACTGTCAGGGACCTTTTCACGAGAAAAAAAGACCTTTACGTAATTTTCGAAAAATACAGAGAAATCGGCTCCCCGGCCGTACGCAAATTGCGACGCCACGCGCCGGCCGAGGGAGCGCTGGGGGTGACGTGGGGGGTCTCTCCTGCGCGGAATCCCCCGGCTTTGTATAGGTTGTGATTACTTTGTGCTATAATTTTGTGATTAATAAATAATATTGTTCAGGCTGGCGATTTAGCCCGCTGTACTTCCCCTAAAAAAAGGCAAAAAAGATATTCCGTTCAAGCTGAACAATTAGGACAACAAGGTACTTCAGCAATTGGAGCCAAGGCAAAATGTTGGAAGCAAACAAGCAGGTAATATCTCATGAATATGATGCACCAGTAACTTTTACATACCAATTTGCATAATAAACACCAGTCAAAATCAACTAAAAGAGTTGCAAAGCTCAAGTATCAACTGATTCAGTTCAGCCAAAAGAACATAGACAAGCCAAGAAAACTGCGTAAACAGTTTCCAAGAAAACTGCGTAAAATAGTACGGGAAAACCTTCTGCTAACGATTACATGACTAATTGTTATACAACAGAAAGAACAAAGCTGGAAATTGGAAGCAAGGAAACAATAATTAGCTCCCACAAAGCCTCACAGCTCTGCTCTGACGCCTTTCTACTTCCCTAACCTCCATGCTACCTACAAACATCCTACATCTATAACGGAACAGCACACAGCCGGTGCTACACGTCTAAAACGGGATAGCATACGGCAGCTGATACATGTGAAGGTCAGCGAGATGAACAGCTCTGGGTTGCGGCGAGAACAGCTGCTCGGTTGGCTGACACCGCGCTGGCCAATCAAAGGTCCCGTGGTTGCTTCTGGGCGTCGCGCCACAACTGAAGACCCAATCCTGGTCGCCAACATCCATTTCCTCCCTCTGTATGGGTGATTGATTCCAGGCAACAAACAGATCGGAAAAGTTCCTCTCTTTCTTCTCAGCCTTGCGGCTCCTCCGGTCAGAGCTGGACCGCTGCACCTCTTTCACTGGGGCGGCTGCTATGCTCGTTCCGGCAGAGCAAGGCTCGTCTTTAGGAGGGGCATCCATCTGTTGCTGCTGCTTGACAACAGCTGGCTCCACAGAAACCTTTGGTTTGTGCAGCAGTGCAGGTTGCTCCACACTGGGCCGGCCAAGTGAGGCGGCGGTCATCACTTTATTCAGTACATTTGCAGGAACCTGGGGAGTCCCTCTTTGGAACACCTTTGGTGGCATCAGATGATCAGCTCTTTGCATCACATTCACAGGCGCAGGTTGAACCCTTTGCAGCATCCTTGTGGGTGGGGGATCAACCCTTTGCATCACCTTTGGAGCTGGCTGAGGGCTAACCCTTGACACTATATTGACTCTTTGCATGACCATTGCAGGTTGTTGCTGATTGACTTGTCTTGATTCACCCAGATGATTGCCATTCCTTAGAGCCGTGTTCTGCTCTGGGGCAACCAATTGTTTTGCCACTGTCAGTGTGTTGATGTGGGGCTGGAACTCCTTCTGCCTCCTTGCCATGGACAGATCCAATCCCCTTTCTTTGACAGGTTGTTGCTCAAGGACTTCTGGTTTCACTGACAAAATCGTAGCTGATTCTTGATCTCTTCTTTGATCTGTAGGTGCTAGCTTTACACGAAAAACACCTGCAAGACTAAATAATATTAGCACCAAACATTGACAAATTTTGCTCTTTTAAGGATTGCAGAAAAATTTTCAGAAAGAATACTAACCATTTCTTGTTTGACTAGGGCTAGATGACACAGTAGCTCTCAGTCTCTTATTGCTGTCCAGTGAGCTCTCAGGGGAGCCATGGAAAGCCTGACTGCAGGAAGGGGCCTCATGCTCTTCAGAAATACCACTCTTCTCCAACTGTTCGACGGTATCCTTCAAAACTTTTCTTGTCTCTGGGCCAACAATGTCCTGGCTCTCATGCTTTCTCTTCTTATGGTCATGTTTAGAGCGATGAACAGATATCTCATATTTCTCACCCAGCTGGGCAGCTTTCTTTTCACTCTTTTTCTCTTCTTTCCTTTCCTTCTTTACCTTCTTTTGCGTAATTTCCCTTTCTTCCTGGAGTTTCAGCCACCAGATTAATCGTCAGTTCCAATTAAGAAGAGACGACGGGAATGCAAAGAGGTGTGACGTGATGTCATAACAGTACAATGCATCAAGATATGACTTAGCACACAAGGCGTACCGAAAATTAATACGTAGTGCAATCCAGTTTCACAATTATCCAACAAGGCTTGACTTCAACATGACAAAATTCACTAGAATAGTTTTGCAATGAACACATCCCCTAAGCCACCATGAACAACCAATGAAAACAAAGACAGCTCAGGTTCGCAATTATGTGTATAGATGGGTGAACTGTGGCCTGTCTGAACCATCTTGAGCAGAGTATTAGGCTCCCTAGCACTAGTTCTTAAGGACTCGGTTAATTCCCAAATCCAAATTAGACCAACGGCCAAGAATCCAAGAACGAGGACGGCCAACCAACGAGGGCTTTAATACTTCGGTTATACTGTTAATCCCAATTCAGGGGCGGAAAGACGTGATGATTGGGCAGCGGCGGCGGCGGCAGAAACAAGGAAATCGAACCGACTTGCTCGACGTGACGAGCAAGCGAGCGAGCGAGCGAACGAACCTTATCAGCCGCCGGCTCCGCCGCCATCACCATAGCCTCCGGAACCAGGTCTCGCGCCCTGCGCGTGTACGGGAAGCACCTCGCCATGGCTGCCGCCGCCTCTTAGGTCTCGGGTCTCTTTCTCCCTCCCTCTCGGCGTCCGGCGAGGCGAGTCAAGACTAGGGTTCCGGACTCCAGTCCGGGAGAGGGGACGGCGAGACGAGGAGACCCAGAGGAATTTGTGCGGCGGAGGACCGGGGAGGAGGGCGTCGGGTGGAATTTATAGAGGCAGAGGCGGCGGCCGAGTCGTACGGGGAAACTGACTCCGACGCGGACGCGGACGCGGTCTCCGCCTCTGCGGGGCCGCCCTGTCAGTGGGAGAGCCCCGATTTGGCCACGTATGAACGGTGGGTCCCGTATCTGGCTCTGACACCATGACACGTAGACGGTGGGACAAGTCTGTCGGGGAAAGGAGGCGTGAGTTCTCGTGTGGACAACGCTGATGCGTAGCAACGTGGCCCATCTGTCAGTCCCTGACTACTGGGCACCGCACTCAGCGGGGCCCGGCCAGGGGCGGAGAGAGGGGGGCGGGCAGGGGCTGGCCCCCAATGGCCCACCAGTCAGTAATCACCAGACCCCCCACCCAACAGGCAACAGCGTCCCCGGGTGAAAGCTGGGTGCACGTCCAGACCCAATGAGTACCATGCAAAAAGGAAACGACGGCCGAATTGCCGAAACCGCGAAACGAAGTCGAATCGAAGAGTCACGTCCTCACGTCCCCGAGGCCCGGGTGAATGCGAATCGACTACGCGTCTACGCGGCGTGCTGGGTGCTGCGATGACTCGTCTCCCATCTGCCATCTCCTGATCTCCATCTCCCATCTCGCCGTACAGACTACAGAGGCAAGCCGCAAGCGCCAACGCCAAACCGGCAAAGGTGAGCAGAGGCAGAGCGCCGAGCGCCCGAGGCCCGATCTCCCATCTCGCTGTACGTTTAGTAGTTTATTTATTGATTCCTTTCACTGTTTCACAATCACAGATCACAAATCGCTGTTAATTCTATGATTAATTTCCTTTTCAATTTTTACCTTCAATTTAGGCATTTAGCATTTGATCAAGAATTCAAGATGAAGAGATTAAGAACGATTGATAGTTTTTTAAAGCCGAGATCAAGCTCTGGCAATGGCAACGATGAAAACACTAATGCAATCAATAACAATGATCGGCATATAGAACCAACTGATGAGCAAACTCCCAATCAAGGTACTTCTGCTCCATCCCTAGCCGAACCAGAACCAGCAGGAGTTGTAACTACGGCATTTGAGAGGGATCCGGGCAAGCGTGCTCAAATAAAGAATTTCCCACCTGCAGAACAAGATGAAGCTCTACGGTTTTATATATCCGAGGGTCCGTATCAGCCAATATTGACAGAGTATCCATTTAAGGGTCCTTTAGAGCACCGTATGTTTAATTATATATGTGTATGTTTAATTTTGCCGACACACAGCGTCCAGGGCCCATGACGCCGACGCCTTGGCGGGTCGACCCCCTTTGTCTGGATCCTGGCTCCGCCCCTAGGCCCGGCTGACAGCAACTATCTGGATGCATCCCTGTCTAGTACATCTGTACATATTACTGACACAAGAGTTGAACAGTAAAAAAGTTAGAGGACCTATTGTTTAGGTTACCGATTTTTTACTATATTTTTAAAATGATATAAACAGTACACATACTAGTAGACTGTCGTTTGAAGAACGGTTTTAAAAAACCATCTTATTTATTTCAGTTTTAAAAATATTAAAACTAAAAGGCAAAAAATAACCGGACCACAAGCATTTCATGCTTCATCGACCGCCACAATGGACAAGGAGCGAGCTTTCAGCCCACTGACACAGCTCGCTTAAGGATGTTGCGTTACTACATAAGATGCTTCATCGCTACATAACTTTTTCGTAACACTGGGCAATATGAAGTAATTAATGATGCTCCATAACTAAGGTAGTGATTATTTAGATTTAGGGTTTCTCCAATGGTCTGAATCAGCTAGCTATTTGTATGTACACATCAGCATATATCCTATGTGGAGGAAAAACCGAGCCAGCTCTTCCTTAAGCACTAGTCTATAACGCAAAACGAGGTAGCCTCTATAAATGATAGTCCTTTTCTGTATGTGCATGTAAGCATCAAATATCTATCCTTATAGATAGTTCTTTAGAATGCTAGCTTTTATTGTGTACTATATAAATGATGTGGAAGTCTTATAGTTAGTTGCTAGGTAGGACCATTGGAGATGCCTTTATAGGTCTATATTTTTGATTTTTTTACACTGTAGCGGTTGAAAATACATTATACCTGTTGTTAACTTTTTTTAGCATAATTAAATTTAAAAAATAAAAAATTTATATTATCACAGATAATACAAAGGAATAAAGAAAAATAAAAGTAAAAAATCTAAAGAAACAGAAGTTCTTTAGAGTACGGCCTAAACTGTGTGGCTAAAGAGGAAGAACCACAGATATCTCATGGAGCTCAAGCCGCCACCACCAGTGCAAGCCTCCGGTTCTTTCTGATGCCCATCACTCCGACAGTTTTTGGCGAATCATCAAATCAGAAGCTTCTCGATGGCCATCTGCAAGAGATGATTCATCGGATTAAATTACAAAGCTCAGCAGGAGGATATGCAAAACTATTTTTTTTTAAGATGTAGAAAGAGAAAATCTTTTTCAGCATCAGTATCTGAGGATACATATCGTCCAAAATCGTAACCGAAGTATTAGCGGCAGGATTCCGGCCTTCCCACGCTATCCACGTCGCCCCCTGCGCTCGGTCGGCTGGCGCGTGGCAAGAGAATCTGCGTACGGCCGGCCGAGGCATTTTCCTCATATTTTCCGAATATTACGTAAAGGTCATTTTTCCTCGCAAAAAGGTCCCTGCAAGTTTTTTCTTTAAAAAAATTTTTGGATGGCGCCCCACGGGTTTCCAAAATTACGTATAGGTTCTTATTTACTTACGTACAAGTCCTTACAAGTCCTCGGTTTTTTTCAAAAAACCCTTTGATTTTTCTGAAATTACGCATTTGTCCTTGATATTTTTTTATGAAACTCCCTACGAATTATCGTCTCTTTTACTTTGGTCCACACGGTAGCTAGCGCGGCGTGCGCCGTGCTTATGCAGCTAGTTTATTACAATAACCGTAATATTCCTAATCAGACGAAGCAATCACTCTATTAACCGAAATGAAGCGGCCAAACAAATACAGCCAAAACATTAACCAACAGCAAAACAAAAGCCATAAAAAGGTAAACAACCTTATGAAAATAAATAAAAACATAGAAGTATTTCAAACATTTCGAAACCTATAAAATAGCTTTCACTCATGCTTATTGAAGATCTTCCTTGTAATAATCTCCAATGCTTTGCTCCCAGCTACCAAGGCCTCCCTCCTTTGGCATTACAAAGCTGACTAAGAGTAGATCCAATGGATACATCTGAATATAACCTACAGGGGATGGTCAATAACCTTCTTGTCTAAAACGATCTCATTACGACATAACTAGATAGACCAGCAAAGTGCAGCCACTCCCACCAAAATATTTGTTTATAATTCAGAAGTAAGACCTACTAATCAATTTTCAAAGATATTCCGAACAGTACTAGGTCTGTTAAGATTGAAAGCAATTTGAACTATACGCCAAGCAAAATAGGCAAAGCGATAATCAAAAAACAAATGTTGTATAATCTCCTTGTGATCACAAAAACAACAATTAGGGTCACTTCTCTTATTCCTTTTTAATAAATTATTCTTAGTTAAAGTAACTCCTCTACGAAGGTACCATAAAAAAAATTTATCTTAAGGGGTACTTTAACTTTCCATAAATTTTCACTTCAAAAACTACAATTGGTGTCACCCAAAACAGCATACATAGATTTGACTGAAAAATGTCCATTCCTATGTAGATTCTATGGAACCGTATCCTCATCCAAGGTAAGATGAGCAGTGGCTATTATTAAAAGCAAGTAAATTTGGGCCAATATTTGATTTCCTAAAATTCAAATTTAAAGGCACAGTCTCTAAAACATCTGCAACCAAAATATGTTTATTTCGGACTACCTGAAACAAAGTTGAATAAATTTCAGAAAGAGGCTGATGTCTAACCCAAATGTCCTTCTAAAATCTGTTTTCTTTCCTATTCCCTGGATTAAAAGAACAATGTTGATTTGAGTGCTTTGATTTGGAAGGAGGAACAATGTTCCTTTTCTTTGTGTGTGAAAGTGAGATGCAAACTTGGAGGAATGACTCAAGCAATGACAGGAGGGAACAAGAAATAAGAGCCAGAATTGGCAAACAGACTCACGGAGCAAGCAATAAGTTGTGACATATTGTTTGGGTAACAGAGGCAACATGGATTCAGGGTCAGGGAATTAGAAAATATTGCACTTAAAGCAAAAAAACATTTCATTGGAGGCAATTAGTAGATTGATGCCCTACTATGTCACACTAATGAACAACAGAAAATAGCATTAGAGAACTCAACTAAGCTAGCTAACTAGGACGACTAATGCTCAAACAGCAGTACACGTCCAATATCTTACTGTTTATGCCATTGCAGAAACACCAGACGTCCAAAGATCCAAACAAAGACTTGCAGCATTAGAATAGTACACCCAAGAGTGAATACTTACTAGTAGTGAATAGTGCATCTTTCCTGGGCGTCAAAGCTCATGCTAGAATAGGAGTGGTACTGGCGGGGTTTCATATTAGCTTACAAATATCTAAACCAGAAATCTTACGGCTCTTGAAAAATGGAACAGAGGGAAATCTTGTGTAAGCAATGGCTTCTGCGGCTCCTGCACATAACCACCAACTAACTTCTAAAATCTACTAAAGAGAACAAATTACAGTTACTGCCTTACACTCTAGCATTTGTCTATTTGAAGCTCAGAACTGCAGACTCCAAACTATTATATGGGCCTGTTCTTTTTGCCTGAAACTTATGGCTTTTGGCTACGGCTTTTGGGCTATTTGTGCGAGAGATTACAGAGTAACAGAAACTCACATGTGGTTTTTGCTGATATAAATGAAGCCGGTAAAGTATGTACTACAATCATGAAAAGATACTCCGTTTTAAAAGCTAGTTACTGTAGAAAAACCAAAAAACAGCTTTTAGAAGCTGATAAAAACAGAGCCACCCTCACGGTTTAAAGCTTCAGCACAAATGCTGCTACCTCGAAGGATTTAAGAGGGGCAGGTACTAGTGAAGATAGATGATCCCAGATACAATCAAGCTCGTTGGAATAATAGTTAAGATTTGAGAAGAAATTTCCAAACCAACAAGCTATGATAAATGTTAACAATCTCATATGAAACAATTGGCATCCAAAGATCACGACAGGGAACATGTGAATTCAATAATAGAATTTAGTTAATCCCTACATTGAAAAGAAAAATATTATAATTTTGCCACAAAACGCGTGTCAACAAAAAAGCCTAATTTTGAAGCAACTCAGGCTGTAATAACTACCATGGAACACAAAAAGTAGTAGGATTTTTTTTGCCGAAAGTACACACAAAAAATAAAGTAGTAGGAGTTATCTTATTCAAAATAGTGAAAGAAACCATCCGCACAAGAATATTTCCTAACTAAATGTTCTTGGACGGCCTATTCCTTTAGATCTGCTATTTGACAATCTATCAAGGTAAACTGCATAAGAGCAGCGAGATTAACTCAAAACTGAAACATCAAATGTGCATTAAAAGCAGATAAGCTACATGCAGCAATCACATAAAAATAATCCTGTGTTGGCAAGCATCGATCAATCACGTCTCGTGATGTAGGACCGAAATGGCAACAGAGGGGGGGTGAATGGTGCCTTCTAAAAAACTCCCCAAGTACTCACACGACAAATCGGGCGAAAGAACTAGCTTCTTCGATCGAACACACGTGGTCGTAAGCCAACTGATGGTCGAACACCACGTGGTCGAACACTTGCCTGAGCCGACAAAAGAAATCAAACAGTGATAACTGAGAGGATGAACTAAGAACAGAAGGACTCGAGGCGCACAATCATCCGGTAAAGTGAACTTCTCTAATTCGACTCCTGCTCTCGGGAATGAACTGGCCAAGTGGCCTTGAGACAGATTCCCAGTTCTGAGCTAATCAAAGCACACAAAGACGAAAGCAGACTCACGAAGAAGAGAGGAGAGAAAAGGATAGCAAGAAGTCCAAGCTCTCAAAACAGATCGCAAACAAGTCAATCACAACATCTCAAGACGACAGAAAACAAATAGAGGAAGAGAGATGAATGATTGATAATGGAGGTTTCTACAGCCACTCCAACTGGGAGATACATGAGCACACTTGCTCCATCCCGAGAACCCACACACTCACAAAAAACAAAGGAAGAACAGAGCAACTCGAGGATCAGAATCTCACAAGTACCCGAGCTCTACCCTCTCTATTTATAGCCACACACTCACACACCAAAGAGGGGGAACCCGCAAACCCCCACCTAACACCGGGTTTTCAACTCACTTTACCCACTAGCAAGAACGAGCTCCAGTGCTTTACCCGTTACACCCAACGGCTCCACTGCTTTGCCCGTTTAGCGCCAACAACTCCTGTGTATTGGCAGAGACACAGCTTCCTTTTGCAGCTTTCCGCATTTCTCCAAAATGCCACTCCACTGCCTTCCCGGAAGCTTCCTCCTGCCTTGTCGTCCAAGCTTGCAACCACCTCGCAAGACTAGGTCTCCTTCGGCTTCCCCTGGTCGTTCTGGACCTCGACATCCCCCATGTCTAGTCCCGACCACTCCAAGCCTCATCAAGACTTGTCTCCAAGGTCCTCTGGCAGCTCCAGCTCCGGTTCCTCATCTCCTCGGCTTGCAACCACCTCTCATACCTCGTCGTCTTCAGCACTTCCTGGCCGCTCTTGACCTCAGCACCGCCCGTGCCTAGTCTCGGCCCTCCATGCCTCGCCACGACTAGTCTCAAGGTCCTGCAAACATCACAGACAAGCAAACCATTACATAGCACCGCTCACAATAGTATCCAACTACTTGAGCCAGAAAACAGAACTCAAAACATACTCTTACCAAGTCGTATACCACCTACGACCACTCGAAAATAGAGAACAATGAAGCACACGACATACGACCACAAAACCAAGCCATATGATCAGAAACAATGAGTCTACGATCATCGCTAACTTGCTACGACCAGCCACAACTCGCTACGGCTTTAACGCTCAAAGACTACGACTTCAACCCAAGTCGTTACGACCGATCGAAAAGATAAACCAACAAGTGCACAAGGTCCCTGACTTCATCACAAAGCCCTACGACCAAATTCCAGCTCAAATGGTCAAGTCTGCAGGTCATACGACCGATTCCAACTGCGTGCGAGCACGTCCGACAACGCCAGACTGCTCTACGACCAAATCCGACCGGTACGACTACAACCGACCGGTTATGACCACAACCGACTGAGTCTGACCCCGACCCGACCTCGTTCGACCGCTTCACAACATGGTCGAAGTCCGCCGACTTCCCACGTGGTCGCAAGCTCGAGTGCCGTCTCCCAACCACAGTGGTCGAAGCATCGACTTCCGACCGCAGCTCTCAATAACGTGGTCGTAGGTCATCGACTTCCCAACGTGGTCGCATACCCGAGCACTGAAGCACGTTACAACGTGGTCGTACACTTGTTTGGCAGGCTTTCGACCACGGCCAAATGCTACGATTTAGCAGGAATGCGCCTGATGAAGTCGTAAACGACTCGGCTGGCTCCCGATGCTTGACAACATGGTCGTAGACTTCCTGGCTGGGTTCCGACCACAGTCAAACGTGGTCGTAAGGCTGCTGCTGTCTTCCGATCAGCGACAACGTAGTCGTAAACCCTTTCGACTACGTTCAAGTTGCTTTGAAATGGTCGTAAACCATTGGTTGGCTTTCGACTACGGCCAACGAGGTCGTAAAGCTATCTGTCATCCTCCGATCATGACCAATGTGGTCATAGAGGCTTTCGACAACAGCCAATGAGATCGTAAACGTGGTTTCCGGCTTCCGACCGCTGACAGTGTGATCGTAAACAGCTCGACTGACTTCCGATAGCGCACAACGTGGTCGTACGGGTCATTTCGATCATGACCAAGAAACGACTATGGCAAAACCAGTCTTAAACTTCCCTGGAGACATACGATCACGGCCAAACGTGGTCGTGCTGGCCTTCTGGTGCCCTTCGACCATGGCCAAAGTGGTCGTGCTGGCTGCAGAGCACTTTGCCAGGGCTACGACATTGCAGAACTGGCACAAACCTCAAAAGCTAAACTCAAACTTCCTAGATCAAGAGTCAAATACTCATCACAACCATGGGGAGACCTTCATATGGTCTCTCAATCTCCCCCTTGATGAGTATATTGACAAACCCAGAAAAAGCAAGAAGTTGAGTTTGTTTTGAAAAGTCCAACATGGTCCAAAGAAGAGAAAGAAACATACAAATGACCATGTCGACAGAAGGAACACTAGAGCAACAACTGAAAGAGCAAATTGATCTCCAAAGCTCTAAACTGGAACCAACAAACCAACAGACTTTTTCTTCTCTATTCTCCCCCTTTTGGCAATAAACACATCAAGATGCAATAGAGAGAATATGACATGTCAAAGGATGAAAGTGGCTGAAGTTTGTTTATTTAAGCATTTAGAGCCATGAGAGTTATCCATAATGATCATAATGTAATACACCAAGCCATAACTCAATAAAACGCTATCTAGATCATGACAACATATATATAAACCAGCTAGAGCACAAAGATGACAATCTGAAATGTAATGCATTTTGTGAGCAAGTCAAGTCATCAACGAGTAAAGTCTAGCTAGAGACATCCAAGGATGATGCAGGCCATGTCAATAAGCTAAGCGGAACAAGGAAGCTAACATGGAGTCCAAATAGAGTGCTATAAGCTCAAGATTGAAACATTGGTTAAAGTACGTGGTTCTGATTGTAGATTAAGCAAATTGAGCACATTAAACATTGTCTTTTGAAAGCATATGGTTGTTTTCAACCCAATTTTTTTTTGTTTATGTGCTAGATCTCAAGCCTTATGCAACTACTCCAAGCAATAAGCTTAAGAAGATAGTCTGGGTCATCCAAAAACTCCCCCTGAGTTCATGCCTAGTGCAATGGCAAGCTGTCTCATGAGAAAGAATTGGTGAAATCAGTTTTTTCGCACAAATATGGTGGTTGTCAACCAACATTTTGTTTTATCATGTGCTAGATCTCAAGCCTTATGCGACTACTCCAAGCAAGAAGCTTAAGAAGATAGTCTAGGTCATCCAAAACTCCCCCTAAGTTCATGCCAAGTGCAATGGCAAGCCGTCTCATAGGAAAGAATTGGTGAGATCAGTTTTTTCGCACAAAAGAGATCTTTTTTGTTTTTCATCACATTGTACTAACTCATGTATCATCAGGAGACTAAAACATCGCAAATTAAGGCTCAATATAGATTCAACGCTCTACTCAGCCTATTTGACATGGCATGAATCATAAAAGGATAGCTCAAGAAAGACTAAACTCAAATGCGAGCATGATAAGTTTAATTTAAGTTGATCAATTTTACTTAACTTATCATGGCAAACGCTAGTCTACACATATGAAGTCATGATAAATTTAGCAAGCTAAGCACAAGTCATGGCAAGGTGTAAAACACTGAAGCATGTCATAATAGGATAATAATCAAGGCTCAATGCAGATTGATTATAATACTAGAATGCTGAGAATGCGCGAAAGACCAGTTCCCCCTCAACATTAGATGCAACTTTTAGTTCAAGTTGAGTTAAGTCAAAATTAAGCTCCAGAAGCTCCCAAATGAACTCCCCTTGAACCAAAGCATTAAGTCGAGAAGCTGGCAAATAAAACCAAAACAGGCAGTCCTTAAAGCATAGATAAGATATAGAGACAACTGTGGTTCAGACTAACTCTCATCTACCCCATATGACTCCAGGACTAACAGCTGACCGGAAAAACACACACTAGAGAGCAATCACGTACCCTGTCTACCCGAGGGTGGCCCAACCCTCGCTAGAACCTATAAGAAGTGAGTGAGCTCAATCTAGTGAGATAAGAAGCAGCTAATAAGAAGCATCCCGGAAGCACAAGATAAGAGTAGGAAGTCTAAGCAACTAGGCAAGATAAGCACTCTAACCTATGCTAGAAGGACTAAACCCAATGCACCCAAATGCAATGCAACAGAAATGAGACAGAAGCACAAATAATATAATAAAGCAGTAAAGCCCAAGCTCCCCCTTACTACAGTCCGTAAGGACAAACCACCCCAAGCTCTCCCCGCAGAGCTGAAAACCTCGAGCTGTCCAAAGGCTTGGTGAAAATATCAGCCAACTGGTGGTCACTCTCCACAAACTGGAGCACTATGTCACCCTTCTCTACATGGTCTCTAAGGAAGTGGAAGCGAATATCAATGTGCTTGGTCCGGGAGTGCTGCACTGGGTTCTTAGCAATGTTAATCGCCGAAGTGTTATCACAAAAGAGTGGAACACTGTCGATAGCTAACCCAAAGTCCCGCAGGGTCGAAACCATCCAAAGTACCTGACTGCAGCAGCTGGCTGCAGCCACGTACTCGGCCTCTGCGGTGGACTGTGCAACACCGGACTGCTTCCTCGAAGACCAGGAAACGAGAGAAGTGCCAATGAACTGGCAGGTGCCGGAAGTGCTCTTCCTATCTATCCTACAGCCAGCAAAGTCTGCATCCGAAAAGGCTCTCAAGGAAAGATAGGATGAGGAAGAGTACCAGATACCATAGTCAATGGTAGCTCGAAGGTACCGAAAGATGCGCTTCACCGCCTGGCGGTGAGATACGCGAGGAGAAGCCTGAAAACGAGCACATAGACACACGGAGAAGTGTATGTCTGGTCTCGAGGCAGTGAGGTAAAGAAGGGAGCCGATCATACTTCTGAACTCTTTCTGATCAACTGGCTCGCCATCCTCATCTGGGTCAAGATAGGCTGTAGAAGCCATGAGAGTTGACACAGGCTTACCATCACTCATGTCGAAGCGTCTCAGGAGGTCACGAGTGTACTTTCCCTGATGAAGAAATGTACCCTCCCGAGTCTGCTTGATTTGGAAGCCAAGGAAGAAGGTCAACTCGCCCATCATACTCATCTCAAACTCGGTGCTCATGACATCCGAGAACTGTGAAACCAGAGTATGGGAAGAGCCACCAAAGATGATGTCATCGACATAGATCTGGACGAGCAGAAGATCATTGCCATGACGGCGGATGAACAAGGTCTTGTCTACTTTACCCATGTCAAACCCATGACTCAACAAGTAGGACTTAAGCCTCTCATACCAAGCTCTGGGGGCCTGCTTAAGTCCATACAACGCTTTGGAAAGCTTGAAGACATGGTGTGGGTATTTGGGGTTCTCGAAACCTGGAGGCTGTCTGACGTAAACTTCTTCCTCAATGACTCCATTAAGGAAGGCACTCTTGACGTCCATCTGGTAGAGCTTGAAACCCTTAGAAGCTGCAAAGGCAAGCAGGATTCTAATGGCCTCAAGTCGAGCTACAGGGGCAAAGGTTTCCTCGAAATCTAGACCCTCAACCTGGGAGAACCCCTGAGCTACCAGTCTAGCCTTGTTCCGAATAACCACTCCATCCTCGCTCTGCTTGTTCTTGAACACCCACTTAGTCCCAATAATATTGTGACCTCGCGGGGGCTCGACAAGCGACCAGACCTTGTTCCTCTCGAAATTTTCTAGTTCCTCATGCATGGCATTGACCCAAGACTCGTCGGAAAGAGCATGAGAAACATCCTTGGGCTCAAAGGAGGCAATGAAAGCAGACTGGAGACAGAATTGAGATAAGCCAGATTTTGAGC
The DNA here is from genome assembly GCA_017311315.1 of Dendrocalamus latiflorus. Classification (NCBI taxonomy): domain Eukaryota; kingdom Viridiplantae; phylum Streptophyta; class Magnoliopsida; order Poales; family Poaceae; genus Dendrocalamus; species Dendrocalamus latiflorus. The sequence goes on from CM029678.1 coordinate 23,367,523, forward strand.
GGGTAACACGCTCGAACAGGTCTCCAATCACCTGCTCAGAAGGATGCCTTTTCTGGATATGTCTGGGAGGTCCTAGATGAGATGAAGAAGTGGCCTCTACCTCGTGAGCTGATGAGGTAGGAACAGAGCCACTAGCTCCGGAGGAAGCAGTAGGCATGGGCTGATCACCTAGAGGTGCGGTGGAAGACGGCACCTCAAGGGGTGGATAAGGGACTGGATCGGGTAGACAACCCTCATCTCCATCGTCCTCGTCATCCACGAAGATGGTCTCGGACTACTCTAAAGAACCTGAGATATCAGGCCTAGTCCCCGGACTGGCCTCGTCAAAGGTCACCTCACAGGTCTCTACCATTTTGCTAGACTCGCAGTTCCAGACCCTATAAGCCCGCGAAGAAGGCGAGTAACCTAGAAAGATCCCATCACAAGAACGTGACTCGAACTTATCTAGATTCCCGGACTTCAGAATAAAGCACTTGCAACCAAACACACGAAAATGAGAGACGCTGGGCTTTCGCCCGTATCTCAACTCATAAGAAGTGCGGTGCAAGTGTGCCCTAAGAAAGACTCGATTTGAGACATGGCACGCGGTGGCTATAGCCTCAGCCCAAAACTTCCGCGGTGTAGAGTACTCATCAAGCATCGTCCTGGCCATCTCGACCAAGGTACGGTTCTTCCTCTCCACGACGCCATTCTGCTGTGGAACGTGCGGAGAAGAGAACTGGTGCTCTACACCTGTCTCACCACAGAAACTCTCAAAGTGGGAATTCTTGAACTCCGTGCCATTGTCACTGCGGATCGCTCGTAAGGCACCTGGGAGCTCAACAGAAAGCCTACTGAAAAGACCTCGAAAATGTGAAAACGTCTCATCCTTCGAGGCTAAGAAAAATACCCAAGAATACCTCGAGAAGTCATCGACCACGACAAGGACATACCACTTCCCTCCTGCTGACTGCACTCGAGCTGGTCCCACTGTATCCATGTGGAGCAGCTGTCCCGGTGCATCGGTCATAGTCATAGTGACCGGAGGATGTGAAGCGGCTACCATCTTGCCGTGCCGGCATGGAGCGCAAACAAGATCTTTGACCATTTTGAGCTTCGGCAGACCACGAATGAGGTCGTGGCCGCTAACTCGGGTCAAATGGTCAAATCCAATATGACCAAGTCTCCTATGCCAGAAAGAGAGGTCGCGGGACTCTGAAGCAACTAAACATCTGAGAGGATCACCAGAAGACTCAGAAAAATCAGCACGAAAGATCCTCCCATAACGAGAAATCCCGCAGACCAGACTACCCGAAGAATCAAGAATTTTACAAGCATTTTTCTTGAAACTCACCTCGAAACCGTCATCGGTAAGCTGAGAAACGGAAAGCAAATTGTACTGCAGCTTACTAACCAAGGCAACATCCTTAAGAATAAAAGAAGCATTAACATGCACAGTACCTTTGGCGATGACACGCCCAGACGAAGCGTCTCCGAAGGTGATCGTCTCATCACCTGGAGCACGGGCAAGGGAAGAAAACCAATGGGAGTCTCCGGTCATGTGTCGTGAACACCCGGAGTCTACAAGCCAAACATTTCCCTTCCCTGCCCGGCGAACCTGAGTCAAACAGAGAGTAAAGTCTCAGTACTGGGGTAAATCAAGAGTGATTTTGGCACCCAATACTGAACAACACGTCGAGCAGGTGAAGTAGTCAAGCACGACTGACCTCTATCTACCCTACGCTCTCTGTCACTCACAGCAGAAGGTCTGTGAGCAGACTTGAAGCTGTTGCGGGGTCCGACTGCTACGGGAGAGCGAGTCGGAACACCGGCAACACGCTGAACACGCCGCGGGTGACTGTCTCGACGGGGGAAACGAGATGTACCCTCAGGACGGCGGAAGTCATGACCAGGAGCAGCATGAGGACGAAAAACAGAAGACTCGGAAAAACCAAGTCCTCGATGCTGCCCAAACCCATCAACAACAGTAAACCTAGACCTCGTGCTGGTCCTAGGTGCACTCAGGATCTGGGGCTGACCCTGAATACGCCTAGGAGACTCAACACGGTCTCTACGCGCGATCTTGGCGCGCCTGAAGCATCGATCAACCGTGTGTCCATCCTTCTGACAGAAGGTGCAGTGATACTTCATCCTCTGAGAGGTAGAAGTAGCACGGTCAGGCTTCGCCTTCTGAGAGGCCGAAGCAGCAGGTGCAATCACCTTGCTGTCAGAAATCCCCTGGACATAGCCCGCTGACTTAAATTGAACTTTCTCGGTCCTGGGCTCGGTCTCGATCACACCTGGTGCTATGGGTCTGAGCACAGCAGGTGGATGCTTCCTCATATCCTCATAATAGTCATATCCTAGACCCTGATTAAATCTGCAAATCTTGGACTGGTCTAGAATAAGATTAAGCTTCTTCTTGCCGCCTACAAATCTCTCGAGAGTGTTCATAAGGTACTGACACTCCCGAAAGAGAGAGGTGCAAGAAGAGCAGGGAGAAGAGGGAACAGCAGGAGGTAAGGGAGCAGAAGAAGAACCAACAGTAGAGGAAAGAATGGCTTATGCACGCACAGCCGACTCTGAGGGGACAGTCCTACTACTAGCAGGTTGGTTCGCGTCTCTAGGCGTCTCACCCTTACCCTGGGGCTTCTCCCCCACACCATCAATCACATCACAACCAGATTGTGGCTTCTCTAGTAAGTCCTTAGTTAGCTTCACACATTTGTCATTCAAAGCAACGAGTTCAAGTTTTAGTTTATCACAACTAATGCATGGTGAGCTAACAGGATCCTTAGTCGCATACTGAGCCATTTTCTTGTTGTTGTCAATCAGTTCTTGAAACTGTTTTGAGACAGCTTCAAGTTCAGCAGTTAACTTGGGACAGTTCAAACATGAATCAATAGGCTCAAGTAAAGAAGCATGTAACTCAGCAATTTTGTGATCTGCCCGTTTTAGGTTCATCTTTAAATTATTGCAATTTTCACAAGAATCGGGCAGATCAAGGAGCATGGCATAAGGTCCTCTAGTAGCAATGTCCTTATCCTCACATGAGGTGGGAGAAGTAGTCTCATCAGTAGTAAGTAGGGTGACAGCCATCCTACTCACTTCTAACTCAGCAAGCAGACTAACATTCTCCACCTTAACAATATCAAGCTCGGAGGACATACTATCATGAGAGGTCCTTAATTTCTCCATGTCATCAAGCAAGGCACAGCATGTATCACAGTCGTCACGGGAGGGAGCAGATGTAAGTGAAGTAATCTCCCGTGACAGTCTATCTACTTCCTTCTCTAACTTGGTACACCTAGACCTAGCTCTAGCATGAAATCCACCTAGCTTAAGAAAAGCATCATTTAGCTGGTCATAAGAAGGGAGTACCTCATCCGAGTCGGAGTACAGCTCGCTGTCGCTGAGTTCGCCCTCGAGGGCCATGAAGCACATGCCGGAGAAGTCGTTGCCGCCATCCTTGGGCTCTTGGTCACCCGTCCCGTCGTCGTCGCTCCATCCCTCCACCTCGCTGAGGTCGAGGTCGTCGAAGGCGGTGAGGACGCGGTGGAAGAGCTTCTTGGCCTTCCCGAAGTTGCGGAACTTCTTCTTTCCCGACGTCGGAGCTGGAGGCTTCTTGTTGCGGTTCTTGTCGATGTAGTCGATCTTGCTCGAACCGCCGTAGTCGTTCTTGCCCTTCTCCAGCTTAGGGCAGTTTGCCCGAATGTGGTTGGGGCCACCACACTCGAAGCAAATCACGGGTCCTCCTCTCTTTCTGTCTCTCCTACCCTTGTAGGCATGTGAAAACCTTCGGGCTAGGAGGGCCAGCTGATCATCCGCAAGCTGCTCTAACTGATCATCAGTTATGTCACAGAGAGCAGCGAGGGAAAAACCGCAAGAAGAATCAGAAGAGAGACCAGAAGCAGAACTGGGATCGGTGACCAAAGCCATTGACTGTGACTTCGACCGACGAGAGACAACGTCAATCTCGTGAGTCTTGAGGCGTGAGTACAACGCGTCAAGGGTCAGGGTCGAGAGGTCTGTCGTGTCTTTGATGGTGGTCACTTTCATCTCCCAGACACGAAGATCGAGTGCCGCGAGCATTTGGCGAGCGTTATCCGAGTCGGGGTATGTAAGACCGACTGCTCGAAGGTTGCTCAAGATTTTGTGAAATCGCGAAAAGCACTCATCCAGGGACTCTCCAGCATGCATCTCGAATTTGTTGTATTCGCGCTTGAACTGGTCCTGTCGGACCGTCTTAATCTGGGTGGTGCCCTCATGGTATGCATCGAGGGTCACCCAGATGTCATAAGCGGACGATAGGTGAGAGATGCGATCGAACTCGCTTCTACTCAAGCCCTGGATAATGATGTTCCTTGCCTTCGCATTTGCCTCAACATCGGGCATGTTTGCCACATTGATGTTCTCATCGGCAGGAACAACGAATCTGACCTTCACCTTCCGCCAAATGGCATACCCCTGAGCCTGGATGTATGTTTCCATTCGGCTCTTCCAGAAGGGATAATCCAGGCCATCAAAGACGGGAGGTTTGGTCGAGTACTTGTCCGTCGCCATGGCTCTTGAGACCGGTTAAGATCTATGAATTAGAGCTAACCGGCTCTGATACCAATTGTAGGACCGAAATGGCAACAGAGGGGGGGTGAATGGTGCCTTCTAAAAAACTCCCCAAGTACTCACACGACAAATCGGGCGAAAGAACTAGCTTCTTCGATCGAACACACGTGGTCGTAAGCCAACTGATGGTCGAACACCACGTGGTCGAACACTTGCCTGAGCCGACAAAAGAAATCAAACAGTGATAACTGAGAGGATGAACCAAGAACAGAAGGACTCGAGGCGCACAATCATCCGGTAAAGTGAACTTCTCTAATTCGACTCCTGCTCTCGGGAATGAACTGGCCAAGTGGGCTTGAGACAGATTCCCAGTTCTGAGCTAATCAAAGCACACAAAGACGAAAGCAGACTCACGAAGAAGAGAGGAGAGAAAAGGATAGCAAGAAGTCCAAGCTCTCAAAACAGATCGCAAACAAGTCAATCACAACATCTCAAGACGACAGAAAACAAATAGAGGAAGAGAGATGAATGATTGATAATGGAGGTTTCTACAGCCACTCCAACTGGGAGATACATGAGCACACTTGCTCCATCCCGAGAACCCACACACTCACAAAAAACCAAGGAAGAACAGAGCAACTCGAGGATCAGAATCTCACAAGTACCCGAGCTCTACCCTCTCTATTTATAGCCACACACTCACACACCAAAGAGGGGGAACCCGCAAACCCCCACCTAACACCGGGTTTTCAACTCACTTTACCCACTAGCAAGAACGAGCTCCAGTGCTTTACCCGTTACACCCAACGGCTCCACTGCTTTGCCCGTTTAGCGCCAACAACTCCTGTGTATTGGCAGAGACACAGCTTCCTTTTGCAGCTTTCCGCATTTCTCCAAAATGCCACTCCACTGCCTTCCCGGAAGCTTCCTCCTGCCTTGTCGTCCAAGCTTGCAACCACCTCGCAAGACTAGGTCTCCTTCGGCTTCCCCTGGTCGTTCTGGACCTCGACATCCCCCATGTCTAGTCCCGACCACTCCAAGCCTCATCAAGACTTGTCTCCAAGGTCCTCTGGCAGCTCCAGCTCCGGTTCCTCATCTCCTCGGCTTGCAACCACCTCTCATACCTCGTCGTCTTCAGCACTTCCTGGCCGCTCTTGACCTCAGCACCGCCCGTGCCTAGTCTCGGCCCTCCATGCCTCGCCACGACTAGTCTCAAGGTCCTGCAAACATCACAGACAAGCAAACCATTACATAGCACCGCTCACAATAGTATCCAACTACTTGAGCCAGAAAACAGAACTCAAAACATACTCTTACCAAGTCGTATACCACCTACGACCACTCGAAAATAGAGAACAATGAAGCACACGACATACGACCACAAAACCAAGCCATATGATCAGAAACAATGAGTCTACGATCATCGCTAACTTGCTACGACCAGCCACAACTCGCTACGGCTTTAACGCTCAAAGACTACGACTTCAACCCAAGTCGTTACGACCGATCGAAAAGATAAACCAACAAGTGCACAAGGTCCCTGACTTCATCACAAAGCCCTACGACCAAATTCCAGCTCAAATGGTCAAGTCTGCAGGTCATACGACCGATTCCAACTGTGTGCGAGCACGTCCGACAACGCCAGACTGCTCTACGACCAAATCCGACCGGTACGACTACAACCGACCGGTTATGACCACAACCGACTGAGTCTGACCCCGACCCGACCTCGTTCGACCGCTTCACAACATGGTCGAAGTCCGCCGACTTCCCACGTGGTCGCAAGCTCGAGTGCCGTCTCCCAACCACAGTGGTCGAAGCATCGACTTCCGACCGCAGCTCTCAATAACGTGGTCGTAGGTCATCGACTTCCCAACGTGGTCGCATACCCGAGCACTGAAGCACGTTACAACGTGGTCGTACACTTGTTTGGCAGGCTTTCGACCACGGCCAAATGCTACGATTTAGCAGGAATGCGCCTGATGAAGTCGTAAACGACTCGGCTGGCTCCCGATGCTTGACAACATGGTCGTAGACTTCCTGGCTGGGTTCCGACCACAGTCAAACGTGGTCGTAAGGCTGCTGCTGTCTTCCGATCAGCGACAACGTAGTCGTAAACCCTTTCGACTACGTTCAAGTTGCTTTGAAATGGTCGTAAACCATTGGTTGGCTTTCGACTACGGCCAACGAGGTCGTAAAGCTATCTGTCATCCTCCGATCATGACCAATGTGGTCATAGAGGCTTTCGACAACAGCCAATGAGATCGTAAACGTGGTTTCCGGCTTCCGACCGCTGACAGTGTGATCGTAAACAGCTCGACTGACTTCCGATAGCGCACAACGTGGTCGTACGGGTCATTTCGATCATGACCAAGAAACGACTATGGCAAAACCAGTCTTAAACTTCCCTGGAGACCTACGATCACGGCCAAACGTGGTCGTGCTGGCCTTCTGGTGCCCTTCGACCATGGCCAAAGTGGTCGTGCTGGCTGCAGAGCACTTTGCCAGGGCTACGACATTGCAGAACTGGCACAAACCTCAAAAGCTAAACTCAAACTTCCTAGATCAAGAGTCAAATACTCATCACAACCATGGGGAGACCTTCACATGGTCTCTCACGTGATGTTATCCAACTCAGCATCGCCAAATGAGTTTGTGCATAGAGATGCATACACCCAAGTCGGCTTCATGCACCTTGAAGCTCCATCGCATCTCGGACTAGCGGTATATCCACGCCCATCTCGACGAGTTCACGCAACGACCCAATTACCCAAGGACTCCGTATGTCTTGAACGACAAGTTGGGCGCTTATTTCTAGCATATTCACATGGGGTCAATCTTTCGTAACCTTGGATTCTGTCGTCCTTTGATGGTCATACCTAAGCGAGTCGAGCTTAGCACCCCGTGCATATTTGCGCCTCTCAAATGTCATAGCTCGAGAACTGACTTCACGAGACACTTCTTTGGGCTATGTCCTAACCCCGTGCCTCCGTGTAACTTCGATATCTAAGCGGTTGATGCTTGACTCCATAACTATTCATGACCCCACGTCGTTCTGTGCAATAGTGAATTTCCCAATACAACTCAAAATTGGCCGAGTGGAGTAACAACCCTTTGGCAAACACCAGGGGAACCCAACTCGGAGGTGTAGACACAACCTATCATCTGAAGTTTATGCGAGGGTTAAGATATTTTAACATGTTATCATAATGCATTGCAGACTACCAGTGGGATCGTCGACCCGAGGTAGCGTGCCGACCCCTTTTGCAAGTCAGTGCGCTGGCCTAGGCAGGCGTATGACGACCATTCGGACTGACGAGGGACTACTGTTAGGAGAGGGTCCCCACGCCCTATGTTGTTTGAATACCTCGATACAGATATGCGATATGTCGATATTGCAGTTTGTCATTTTTTTCAAAAACACTGACACGACGATACATTTATATATATATACATATAATAAATATAAAATAAATAAAAAATTAATGAATTCTTATAAGGAATTGAGAAATCGAGAATATCTTAATATTGATGTAGCAAATTGCTTGGTTCTCCAGTTCTCCCTCCTAGCTATTAGCATTATACAAGTTGACGAAACCAATATAATGAACCATTTGAGAAGAATGACAGAATAAATAAGCATATATCTCTAATACTTAAAAAACTTGATAATATATACATTGTCTTTTTTCTCTCTCTATCCTCACAGAAAAATTAGGTGCCATCGTTTGGGACAAAGTCACCATGATGTTTTCCACCAAATCTGGACCGCCGTGTTGGGAACCATCAGGCAGCTAGGCACCTCTTCTCGATCCCTCCGCGCCCCTTGGCAACAACGCGCCGCCTCCCCTATTCCCTTCAACAGGCACTCGTAGGGAATACAACCTTTCTGTCCCCTTTTCTGTAACCCCTTAGGGCAGCTCCAATGATTATAGCTAGCAACTAACTATAAGACTTCCACATCATCTATATAGTACACACTAAAGCTAGCATTCTAAAGAACTATCTATAAGGATAGCTATTTGATGCTTACATGCACACACAAAATTTATTGAGGCTGCCTCGTTTAGCGTTATAGACTAGTGCTTAAGGGCAGTCCCAATGGAAGAAACTGACACGATTTCCATAGCACAAGAAATCATCTATAGAAACTATCTTCTACAGTGAAGGTGTCTTCGAGTAATAATTATTTTCTCTTTCTCTCTCCCAACTCTATCTTCTTCCTCCAATGAGAGTCTGCCACGAGCCCCCTAGAAACTGGTGGTTTCTTCCCAATGGCGATTTCATAGTTTCTTGGTGCATTGGGTGGAGTGAAGACCTGATTTCTTCATGAGGAAACCGTTTCTAGGATTTGTGCTCTCTTTCATCATTAATTACGTTGTCATGTCAGCATTTTGCCTACGTGGCAAGTCATTTAATGAGGATAGAAACCATCATCAATACACCATTGGGATTGCTCTAAGGAAGAGTTGGCTCGATTTTTTTTGCATACTCTCTTTCCTCCACATAGGATATATGCTGATGTGTACATGCATATAGATAGCTGACTCAGACCATTGGAGATGCCCTTATACGTGGTAGTAGTCTGGAAGAGATGAGTACTGTTGTAGGTCCATAAAAAGTAAAGCAGAATGAATAGTTTGCTGATACGTGTAAGGGAACACGAATAGAAACAGAGAGAAGGGAAAAGGGAAGCCGCGTTCACTCGTATGTGCCACCTCCTTCCCTACGTCTCCCTCTTAGTGCTCCCTCGCGCTCCTCTCTCGCCTCCCTCCCTCTCCCATTCCTTCCTCCTCCCGTCGCGCGCCCTCCTCCTCCAGGCCGTCCTCTCGCCGCCACCACTCTCGGCCGTCTCCGATGCCATTGTCCTCTCTAGGTTCCCCCTCCTAGATCCCTTCTTGAGCGCCAATGCTGGTGGATTGAGGGTAGTGGCCCGTAGATATACAAGAGGAAGACCATCAAGGGCTACCCTGCCTCCTCCATGGCTACCTCTTGAAGGTGGAGAACAAATCTACGATTGCCAAAGTGGCAAAGTGGGACCTGGAAGCCTCCACCTTCGACCCCCTCCCACCCCACCGCCTTCCCCCGTCTCCCCCATCTCCTCTTCCTCCTCCTTCGTCGCCCCTCTCCCACCCCCGTCGCCATCCCCTTCTTCCCCATCTCCTCTTCCTCCTCTCTTTGTCGCCTCACCTGCTCCCCTCCCACCTCACCGACTGGATCCAACCTCGGTGCCCGCCGCTGGTGGTGGAGTCAGTGCCTCTGGATCCAGCGGGAAGCCGACGGTGAAGCACGTGATGAAGACGCCCTACCAATTGGAGGTTCTCAAGAAGACCTATACAGGTTTGTGGATGATTTTTGAGAAAGTCTAATTTTTTAGGTTTCTGTTCATGTCCATTTTGGTGAATAATTGATCAAAATGCGCGTGTGATTTTTCTAAGGATTTGGTTTGATTTGTGATGGGCCATCACTGCCACACAGCGAGCTAACGGTGGGCTCTGCTGGGACATATGGTGAGCAGCTGCTACCCTACTCCCGGAGAGGACCTGGCCAGTCGTCTGCTGTGCCAATGATTTCTATTCCGGAGATTGGGAGGAGGTACTATGAGCCACCAAAAGTTATGTTGCCTCTGCTGTAATGAATCCATTTTATTTTTTTAGTGCTCTAATGTGTGTATATTTTTATTAATGCTGAACTTTTTTTTTCCTTTGGGTTGTTATGGTACATGCATGATTCTGAAAATGAATATGTCGGGTAGATCTTTCTAGCTAACTTCCTGTCATCACAAAAGGTTCTACGAGTAAATGCCATGCTTAATGACATACCTGAACAAATTGTGGCAGATATAAACTTGCATTTCTATATTTTTATGTTTAGGAAAGTGTTAGAAAGTTTTTACGGGCATTGAATTTGCAGTGTCAGGGTTGATGCCAATATGTTTGTGTGATACTTACAATTTCTTCACTTGTTTTCTACTGTTTATTTTTCATGTTTTGGAGCAGTTCCAGAGCAAAGGAAGCAGCCTTTCCGATCTTATGAGACCAAGATATTTTCTGGGCATGATCCCAAGCTCATGAAGGTATGCTTCATTAAATTTGCAGACAAATATTTGGTTTTCCTAATGACAGAGCTTCATGCACCCCTGTCCTTGAATAGACACCTTCAGTATGGGGTCTGTTCATTTATCCAGGCTTCCTTTCATTAATCTGCCTTCACAGACACTAAGAATTAGCATGCCACTGTAATGACTACAAAGAACACAAATTATTTTGTGAGGAGCCACAGCATACTGGTGGCATTTGATGCATCATAGTTAGTTCTGCAGGTATTGGAACACAAGCAGGCTTCATAGAGTATGGCTCAATCATCATGGCTAACTTTGAAAACCTGGTCATATCAATTAGGTATAAAGAGAGTAGAGAGCTAATACTTAAAAGTCTTAACTGTTGATGTTATAGTGTATTTCCTGTACGAAAATAGTGAGCACAATTAAAGGGGAAGAGCTAGATCTGGAATGGTGGCTGTTCGAAATTAGGTGTTTGGTTAGTTGAGTTGTTCAGGATATTCTATTCCTTTGAGTGGTGGTCGAAGTCAAATGAGAGGGTGCAGGATGGGGCGGACGGCGTGCACCAAGCATGTTTGTCTGCTCCTTTGTTAGCGTGGATAGTCGATAGATATGGTGTAGGTGGATCCGTGAACCAAGCATGTTTGTCTTCTCCTTTGTTAGAGGCTAGAAATAGTGAAAACAAGTAGTAAGTAGTTTAGATATGCAAGAGATTCCACCATCTTGTTCTTGGCGCTACTACAGATCAGCAGCAACCAAAGACACAAGAGCTATCCCTATCTCTCTGTCACTGTTAAAATAGAACAAACACAACAAATAGCACTAAAACTCCCAGGCTACTTGAAAACTTAACAGAATTGAACTGCATGATCCTGAATGCTCCTTAAGATGGATTCTGTCTTGTGATCATCCTAAGCATGAATTATCGATGGTGATTAGTTCAAAACCGTGCTTGATATTTTTTTGGGTCAAAATTGTTAATGGGGGCAGACATTCTATGTGTCACCCTGGAAGAGAGTAGAATGTGTGGTTTATTAGTCCAGTAGCCGGGCAGACAAAAATCTTCCCTTATGCTTTGCAAACTTATCAAAATGGTAATCCTTTGCTTAAGGTAAAAGATGGCTTTGATGCGTTCTACGTTGTTTCAATACTGTTGGTGTCCTATCAATACAAGTTGCAAATATTACATTTCCTCATAGATTTAGTGACAATGATAGTCTCCTGTTGAGTTGTTCTATGTGTTAACAAATAAGCACAGATTGAGCAGATTACCAAGTTTCACATCAAAATATCACTATAAAATTGATCACTTTTGTTGTGTTTTTATGTTAATTTAATCAAACTACAGGAAGCCAATCAATCCAATCTAAAGGATGGAAAATTTTGGAATGACTGTGATGACAGGAACAACAAAATTGAGTATTAAAAACTTATGGTGCTTTTAAAACATAAAAAGTCGTTGCAGCAACATGTCATGGATGCCACTTATGTTTCTAAATGTATTTTTTAGGGTGAATTTTGTGGCGTCAAAGAAGTTATTCATGAGGAAAGCTCCAAACTTATCCACAGATGAATGTATTGGTTTAGATATAACATATTCGCTTTTTGAACAAAATATATAGGATTCATGGGGAGACTAATACAGTGATATTTGATAATCTAGGTGTCGCCAGGCTTATGGAAGTAAATGTATCAACTGATTGTGCACATAGTTCAACGAAATTTCTTTCAATTCTATAGGTCAAACTATTGCTTAAAAAAGCCCATATAATATGTTTTTCAATTGTAGCAGCACTAACCTAACCTCATCTTCTCAAATAGGAACACTTCCATTGTGGCCTCATGTTAGTTCATTGTATAAGGGTGCCTTTTTGTTGTATTGTTCTTATTGTTTACTTGTCTGAACATTCTTTTGTTTCACACTGATTGCCAGGGGTTGATTTTAAAATCAAATTTCTCACTGTTGGTGGGAAGAAACTAAAGCTAACAATGTGGGACACTGGTAAGGTTTTTGGCTTTTTTTTCTTTTTATTTCTGAAAATGGTGTTCACATATTTGTTTTGTCATTTTTTTTGTATGTTGTATTGCTGCTGCCTTTGCCTTTTTGTGGGCAATTGCTTGCTTTTGTGTACGTTCAGAGTTTCAATACAACATGTGTGTACAAATTACTTACAAGCTCAAAATGAAGTACATACATCTTAGATTGATACTTTTGGCACTTAATCGTTATCAAACGAAGCTGTGATTTATTACTCTTAGTGCTTGCCGACACTAGACGGCTTAGCGGGAGCTTACGTAGTGACTTCTTCAAGAAGATTGTGAAGAAGCCCGACATTGACTTATGAGTGGTTTGGTGTACACCATCTTCAGAGTGGAGGAAGGATAATCACTAGCGGATTAAAGAGCTGAAACTTTATTCGTTGAGCTAATCCAAGTTGCTTGGGCTTTCCTCAACGTGCATTAGGGGAACTGGCAAGTTTTCGAACACCACGGTAAAATATCATGTGTCAATTAGTTATTTCTTTGCCTCTTTATTCCACCCTTGTTTTTTAGCATATTGTGATTGTCATATTTATTTGTGCTAGAGATATTCTTTTTGAGACTTGTGCTTATAGTGCCTTTGATATACTAATATTGTGTAGGTTCGAATTCCTTTAAAATCTTGCTAGACTAAATTATGGTAATTGTTTTAGAAGGTAAGAATTTTTATAACCTCTTATTCACGCCCTTAGTTGGTTATTCTTGATCCTACACCAACCCCTTTGGTCCCTCAGCCTAGCCCCTCGAAGCCTCCTCTACTCTTGTGCGTTGCCATGTTGCTGTTGCACTAGGACGGTGAAGAAGAGAGAGAGAACGGTACTCAATGGCGAAGAAAAGGAGCACACCGGTGTAGACAATGAGGCGGTGTACACCATCCATGATGACAACGAAATGGAAGTGTACACCATTGAAGTTGACGACCAGGATGTGGAGTACACTAGCACGAGCAACGAACAAGGAGGCAGAGTATACCGGCTCAGACGAGGTGTACACCATTGGAGGTGAGGAAGAACCGCAAAGCCGACGGGGTCAAGGAGGGTACATCTAGAGCGGCAATATCAGCAATGGCGGATTAGGCCTTACTGACCTCACTTTTGATGATAAGATGCATCTCTCTTTTTAATGTTTATTGTATAATTTGGATCATATTTGATGATATGTATCACCTTATTTTTAAATTCCGTTATAACGCATAGGCATTTTACTAGTCAGGTACAACGTTTGGGATTTTCAACAGGAATATGGGCTTGTTTGATATGGTGCGGCTTATGGCTTTTGGCTGAAAATTTTAAATTGTAGCTGTTTGCGACAGAGACTACGGAGAGAGATACTCGTTTGCGATTTTGGTTGATATAGATGTTGGGTTTTTAACATGTACTATAATTAACTTGTAGAACTCGTCTTGAAAAAAATACTCCATTTAAAAGTTATATACTGTAGTAAAAACAAAAAACCGTTTTTATAAGCCGTTAAAAAACAGCGTTGCAGGTTCTATCTAAATGGGACATATCTAATGCAATCAAGCAAAACCACATGATTCGGTCAAAGTTTCATGCTGATTCGATGCACAAACGAAAGGTTTGCTAAACTGGACACAGCTCTTAGTTTGCCCTAGATATGCCCCTTGTAAAAAAAACATATATTACTTTGCGATCGTACATATGCATGTTTTTCGGTAGCATATATTATTCATTTGATTTTAATGATGCATGAAACCTTTGTAACAAAAACCGCAATTACCCCATTAATCATCCAATCCAGCAGCAGCAGCAGCTTTATTTTTTTGACCACTTCTGAACCTTTTACTCCATTTTTGCTTTCGATCTGTCACTTGTAATCTACAGAACCAGAATTATCACTAGGCTCCTCAAAAACATTGAAAATTCCTCGAGGGTAGCTCCTCCAGTTGAAACAGAGAGGAGCTCCTATGTCAACTACTTCCATTCCTCTCGTCAACTCATCTGCAATACTCATAGCTACAGCTCTAACTCAATTATCTTTATTATTATAAAAAGAGTTGGTGGTCGGTCTATTCTCTCCCATCCCTTCTCACAAAAAAAGCTGGTTGACGCGTGGGCCCCCACTCTCCTCACAAAACGCGTACGCCTGTCTCCCGTGTGAGCTGCCTCCCCCACCGAATCTTTCGCCCTCACCTCCCTCCCCGCGGTGCGGCGCTCACCGGTTTTCCCGGGGAAAGAGCCGGCTAGCTTTGCGAACGCGGGTGAGGCGGCGCATTTAAGGGGCGGTGAGAGTGCGGCGACGAGGGAGGGACTTAGGTGACGGTCTTCGGGAAGAGGGACGGTCGAACGGAGCTCGAGGCGCGGTGTTAATGGCGGCAGCTGGAGGTTGAAGATGAGGGGAGGTTAAAGAAACATATGACAAGTGGGGCCCACTTGTCGGTGAGAGAGGAGGGGAGAAGAAGGGACGGGCAGCCGGATTTAAGACATGTGGCAGGGGGTGAATCTCAGCCGTTGGAGTTAAATGAAGGGGTAAGTTATGGTAGACGGCCAGGATTAGATCAAGGGCGAATGGATTTAATCCGGACACGACACGTGTCAGTTCAAGATTAATCCGGATTTATTTTTTGTTTTAACTTTTCAGAAATACCAGAATATTTTATAAATACTTAGAAAATAGTAAATAAAGTCCAAAAATTCCAAAAAATTCACAGAAAATTCCTGGAGCTATTTTATACTTTAGGAAAAATATTTTTAATTTAAATTTGGCTTTTAAAAATTTTACAAAATACCTTTTTGGCCTTAAAAATTGATTTTTAAATCCAGAAAATTCTCAAAAAATTCTATAAAATTCAGGGGAGCTTGGAAAAAGCAAAATAAACTCTTTTTGGCTTTAATAAAATATTTAATGTACATTTTCTTGGTCTAGGTTTTGAAATAAAATCCCGATAAATCCAAATAAATCTCAAAAAATCAAATAAAAGGCCAATAAAATTTTAGGATGTTACATAGGATCCCCTATTTATAGACTAAGTAGTGAGATGCCCACCATGGGCTAGGCTTGCAGGACTAGGCCCAGGTTTCCCAACAAGAATGTGTTGTCGTTTTAATATAGCTTTTTTGTTTTTTCCCTCTATTTATTTTTTCTTTGCGTTATGTATGGAGATATAATAGTGTTTTCATTTTTTGTATTTTTCATTTTCCTATAATTGAATACCGCAGAAAAAGCTAACAGCCAATATAATGTCATTTCAGTGAAAAGCCACAACATTTTTGGATGGGGCCTCAGCTTATGGGGGCATTCTTTTGAGCTGCATCTTATAGCTTTTGGCTGTGTCTTATTAATGAAATTAATAGTGATTGCTGGAAGAAGTCGAAGCCAAAACCCGACCGAAAAGCCGAAAAAAATGGGACCTGGTTTATAGCTTATAGTTTTTCCCAAACAAACAATTGGGATGGCTTATTTATTGTCTTTTTGAAGTGGCTTATCGGGATAACCTTTTTTGAAGTGGTTTATTGGCATTCCATTCATTTGCACAAGCGTTCATGCTAGGGTTAAAATCCATTAGTCGCAACCGAAAAAGAACACACCCTAGTCATATAGGGTGGTCTGTTTGGAGCCTACATCCTCTAGACTGGCCTAGCCTAAGACCTAAGTGAATGTAAGCTGGACTTTTGGTTGGCTATTTTTGTTGGCCATACTAAGAGTCTGGTTGGTAGAGCTTCAAAATCTATTTTTTTTAGTTTCTGCTTTTGATTATCTAAAAATTCACTTGTCTGATAATCTGGAGTTAGTTAAGAGAAGCATTTGGCAGAAGGTTGACTCCCAAAACTTTGAAAAAGATGATTGGTGGGAAAAAGTCCAAGCTACCCCTAGTTTTAGCACTTAAGTCTATTTGGCTCATGCTCCTTTCTACTTATGCACATTTTCGAAGCTTTTGTACATTTTTTCAATACTGACCTAGTCTATTTGAATGAGATACCCTACGATGGCTATAGCAACACGCACAAAACCAAATCTCCTATAAGTTTATAGGAGGTCCAGTGAATACAATAGAGTAGAACTCATTTGAATAATCCAAAATAAACCATACATCAAGCTGTAGCATACACGTATTGCCAACCATTCCCATGATCAAACAAAGAAGCACAATACCGACCATAGAGTACAGTTCCTTCTAGGTTCATGTCATAGAGTACACATTCAACCATTACATTGTAATTCAATTGTCAATCTTGCCAAAAGAACATCCCTACCATTAGAACTAGGAACACCCCAATGCTTGTTCATGTCAGCTACATCTTAATTTAGTTCCACATGAAAAAAGTACTCGTAGAATATGAAATTCCATGAGCCCTACCAATTCATGTAGGGGGTGGCTTGAGGTAGTAAGGGGCCAGCAGCGGTGAACTCCGAGGCTGGTGGCATCGAGGGGATTGGATCTGACGGCAAGAGATATGGGGGCTCCTGATCCAGAGGCAATTACTTTTGGAGGCGAGAGGAGGCAAGGGCAAGAGAAGGGGAGACGATTCAGACTTGTGGAGTGAACGTGTGTGGGACGAGAGGGTTTGGAGGGGTAGGTGGATGACATTTTGAGGGCAATTACTTTTAACTTCAAGAGGTGTTTTTTCAGGTGTGCTGGCTTCCCACGAAAATCCACCTAAGGATGTTTCTCCTCAGTAGTTCATTTCCAACTCTGCTCCTCGTGAGAATGAGAATCAGTTGTTTTGGAAGCTGAATATTTGACGCAGCTCCACGAGAGCTGAATGAAAAGTTGGGAGCATGATCTGTACCAAACATGCCATAAATAAAGCATCATCCTAAGATGGAATGAAACAAGAGATGAAAAGGTTTTTCTTTTTTTAAAGAAAACCCTTGGTTGGCCAATTTGAAGGAGAGTAAAAAAAAACCGTGGTAGAAGAGAGCACATTTGTAAATTGAAAGGGATAACCATGGTCGAAAAGCGTACATTTGTAAATTGGAAAGAGATAACCGTGGTAGAAGATAGCACATTTGTAAGTCGAAACAGAGCGATCGAGCTAGGGCTTGGGGGAAATCAGGAATCAAGAGAAAAAATGGGTACAAGAAAATGGGGAATTGTGGATGAACGACTCGAGCTATATATTGGCATGTGGTGATCTTCTGCCACGTGTTTTCACTTTCTCGATCAGATGGTTGGGTTGGTTTCCTTTCACACACTGATGATGATCTAACTAGCGAGCTAGCAGGATCATATTGTTTTGGCCTAATCTTTCACAGTACAAATGTAGCAGCTCCTCGCTTGTTCTTCTTTCCCACGCCTCCAACCAACATCTTCCCTAATAGTTGGGTTCGGTAGCTAGGAACCGAAACCTTAGATAGTCTCACGCCCTAGCTCACCATAGCACGCGATTCAAAGAGAAAGAACCTTGTAGTCTAGCGAATAAGAGCTACCATCACAGCTAGATTTAACACACCTAGATGAATCTCTTGATTCGGTTAAAGAATCGTGTGAGACTTCCCTCATGGCCCTTTTGTTTGGCCGAATTAACCAGCATGGTCATGGAGAGGCAAAAGTTTGATGCTGTTGATTCGATGATTAGGGAGATTGCATCTTTCAAGAATGATCGAGTCAAGCACATATACTTCGTTCCGTATATCATGCAACTCATCATCAAGTTGACGGGGCACAATGGTCCTCTTACTTCCAAGCACAAGGCCTACGAAGATTCGGGATGCACAGCTTATGATGAACAGCCGGTTTGACTCCTTGGACAGTCGTGTGAGTCAACATGAGCAGCAGTAGCTTCCCATCACTTATTGTCACTTTGGTCGTGGCCGCCGTGGTGACTCCTCCGGCGCTTCTCCTCCCTATTAGCTGGCTTTGAGCCTCTCTTTGGGTACTTGATGCCAAAGGGAAAGAAGTGCTTTAGTAGCTTATAATATTATGTGTTTACGAGGATAAGCTTATTTCTTGTATTGTTTATTATTTGTAAGTTTTATTGAACCTCTATTGTCCTCATGGATGTTTAGATGGTCTGTGTGAACTCTTTTGTGCTTTATGGTTTTACTGAACTTTATTTTATCCTTGCCTAAGCATTGTTCAATTTGTGGTTGTATAGCTCACCCTTGCATGCTTAATACATTGTTTTGTCTATTGTTGTTATAGCATGCTTCCTTGGGTCAAATTTATAGAGGAAACTCTACCAAATTTTTCTTAGAAATCCACAAGTGTGCATGTGTCCACTTCATGAACCATTATACACACATTTAGGGGGAGTTTTGTCTATATATTGAGTTTTTGCTAGCATTCAACTCATTTACTCATTGAATCCCATTCAAAGATTTAAATGCTATCAAAAGACAAATCCTAAGTATACAACTCGTTCTTGGACTATATGTATACTCAAAAGATTCCTATTCTCTAATATTCACTTAGGTTGTCATCAATTACTAACAAGGGGGAGATTAAAACATCTAGTCTCCTAAATAATGATTTTTGTAATTAATAACAACCATATTTAAGAGACTAACATGGTTGTTGAGTAATTGAAAATTGCCACCCCGTGCAAGTACTCTCTGCGGCAACGGTTCGGAGATAGCCGCTCTCCCTCCTTCCAGGTGCACGCCGAGAAGAAAGGTCGACGAGGTTCAGACAGCACAGCACAACAGATAAGAAAGTAGGGGAAGAATGGAGGTGCAAAATTCTCTCTTTTTTTCTGGACATCTCCAGGCCCTTTTAAGGGTGCTGCAGTTACTACTCACTAGTAACTGCTACGTTTTAAATAGAATTATGCACTGGTAACTGCCTCATCAAATCACAAATTAAGCAGTATAAATTCACTTGTAACTGCCTCATTCAACTGTTTGAATCTCATTCAAACAGAGACAGAGAGAGGTGCAGAGTTTAGCAAAATAAAAATAGACTTGGTCTGCCAAGTGGCGCGCCACGTCACAAGTCACGCGATTTTCATGTGAAAATACGCGAATATGCGCGCGCGCGTGCGTGCGCGTGTGTGTGACTAGACAGAACCATCCTCATACTATCTCTTTCTATATTCAAGGAGTGGTGAGGACTCCACCTTATAAATCGGTCTTCCTCACCCTGCCTTAGCAATATGGTACTAAACCATGCATACTTTAGAATTAAGGAAATAAGCCATAATTAAATGGGCCAATTTCTAACAAAACGATCCGAGGAGTTTGTGGAGATCAACTACCGCTAGAGGATGCTTGGCTTCTGAAGATCATTTTTCAACGACGTTGGGCGATCAATTACTTCCACTATACCGACGTGCATTACATTGAATCGGGCTGTTTCAACTCTTTTTCCACTGCACTACGCGTCTAGTGATAACGGTCTATGATCTCTTACTCGTATAGGTTTCTAGCTTACGTGGTAGAAATTTTATTTTGCGCTAGTGTAGTCTACCCGTATCTCAACAGCCTGATGGCTGCCCCTACCGCTGCCGCAAACCGAATCTCAAGCCATTGCATGCGGGACAATGAAGGAGATATTCTTTGGCGGCGCTCGATCGTGTTGCCTATGAATAGAAACAGACCGTCCTCGGCGAGGGCTGTTCTTCCTACCGCGTATAAGACGTTGACGTTGAGTTCTGATCTGTCTTGATTACAATAACAACAGGGATGCATCATGTATGCATGCTACTCGAAGTTTATTTGTAGATCCTGCCGCAGACCTGGGATTCTGGGAAATGAAACCATGCTCCAATGCTTGGTTCTGGTGCATCAGGGGTAGTTTTGTACCTGTCGATGATGAGCGTGGGTAAGCAAGCACTATGCTAGTGATGCGTGAAAGTAGTGTCAGTCGTATTGGATGTTAATATCATCTTGTCAGTACTTCCTAGCCACCTCAAGTGCGCGTGCGTTATCTCGATCTTGCGCATTATGGAAAGCGCCATATGCGCACAGGGAAAAAAAAGCTATTTTCATTTCTATTTCTGCCTGCCCCTGTTGCAAAACCGGCAAACGATGCAGTATTATTGGCATGCAAAATTGAACACTGAATGTCAACTCCAGTGCTACAATGTTCAGTCAGTGTCGCTTAGGCGAAATTGTTGATAGACCAAGCCAAAGTGAGATCTTGCATGGATCTTCGGCAGTGAACAGTCACAGACATGAGGGTCAAGTACGTAGTGAATTAGTATTGCTGTCAGACACAAGTTTTTTCTCCCCTGAAAGGGAAAGGAGGCACCGTTTGGTTTGGTCCCATTTTAAGACCATAACTTTGTTGACCAATCCATTTTGACCTTCAACTTTGCTCCTAGTCCAATGCAAGTGACACAGACAAACGGGTTCGGGCCCGTGCAAGGAAAACTAGGAATAACATCGCAATAGATCCGCATGAACAGATTTGGTTTTGTAACAAGATTGAAAAAAGTAATCATCTTTTGCGAAGGATCAGGTATGTGGTTTTTCCATTCATGTAGTGTTCATGCCATGTATAATGTGTTCTGTGACATAGTAGATCAGGTATTTGGTTTCAACATGAGCATTTTCCAAGGGGTTCTCATCTGTTCTCTCCAGTAGGTGGTAGGGATTGACTGGTATCCATCGATGATGTAGTGGTAGTTTGAGAAAATTACCTAAATTGATTTCAACACAACAATGTTGGACCAAGAAATGCATACACTTAGAAAGCCCTAAATTTATGGCCACTAACTTCATGTTCACATTGCTATTGGAAGGTGTCCAATGACCCCACCCTTTGGAAGGTAGTCTACAATGTAGATCACTCATTGCCTGCTTCTTTGGCTTCTCTATGATGTCTAGAATCATGTTTGGTCTTTGGTCTTCTCTCTTCACTTAAATATTTCTGGTGATTGAATGGAAGGTAGTGGACATCATGAAGGTTTTGCCAATAGGAAAAGGAACACATAATTTGGAAGTTATATTGCAATACACTTTTTTTTTGGCCAAATGGATACATAGTTTGTAGGAGATTTTTTTTTTGAAATAAACTATTTTTTATTCTGAATTACAGTAATATACCTCTTTTTTTTAATTTATAGTAATAATCCTCAGTCGCTCCATTGTTGAGTGACTTGGGCAAGTCATCCAACGGTTGCACGCCAATTATCCGAGTTGCCCACCAATTGAGCGACTAGATATAGTTGCCCAACGGTTGAGCGATTAGTCCTAGTCGCTCAATCGGTGGGTGACACGTCGACAAATCGCGCACAGGTTGGGTGATTTAAAATAATAATAATATTTTATTGATCCGATTGAAATAATTATGGAGGAATAAAGGGCAATTTTTGTAGGTAATACATTTAGCAAATCTTGTTTGTAGGTTATTTTTTTGGAAATAAAAGGGTAGACAAGGTAGGTTGGTTTGTTTGTGATTTTCATAGATTCTCAAGTGTACGAAATTTGTTAGATTCGCAATAATATTTTTTGATCATCATATATTGTTGTAGCACGATAAATTTCTAAAGAATTTTATGAAGATGATTGAGGTAGCAATGATTCGTAAGTAGGAAGGTAAGTGATATTGCGATGCAATAGGGAATTCATACACGGAGAAAAACTTTGGATAAATGGCATAATGATAACAATATGACAGTTGATCCGACAAGGGGTTACATGGCATGCAGGCTAACAAACTAACAATGGCACACACATGCCTTTAGAGAATTAGAAATACATTGGACATATGGACGAAGAAGATCGAACTACTATGTGGAACATGGCCATTTGCCCTTCCTGCCAAGGTCGGCATTGTAGTCCTCGCCGACCGCCTTGGCCTTGGCTGCCAGTTCACGCTTCTCCTCGCGAGCCTCACGTTTTCGGCACCTGCACGCCTCCAGATGAGCTTACGTCTCTCGCCGGATATGCTCGCTTCGATCTACACCACAGCTCCTCCCTCCTCTCATGTGTCATCTTGGTATCCCACTCCTCGCAGTCCAGACGTCACTGGTCGTGCGGGTAGATCTCCCAGTCGATCCTTTTGTGGTAAGCGCATAGCAAATCCAGAGATTACGGGAAGAGGGGAGAACTTGTTAGTGTGTGCCATAGAAGAGAACTGGTAGGGGAATGTACTATAATCCATCCTTACTAGCTGTCGATTGTGGGCTGTGTCCCAACACCTGTCAGGATAGTCCTAGGCGTAGTTACCGCAACCCCAGTAACGCATGCCTAAGCTCAACTGCTTCTTAGACTTGAAGAACTTGCATGCATCCCTGCACCAACAAAGGGGGCATCTCTCCCACAGGCAGGTCTTGCGGTGAATGCTCGGTGGGAATGTTGAGGTATGGGTTGGGGTTGGAGGTACGGGGGCTTCACTTCGAGGAGGTGGCCTCCTGGCACGCTCCGCTTATTTGTCCTAGGCTACAACAGCCTTTGCAAGTCAGATGATCTCCTCTCATTGCTTCCCCATACTAGTGATGCAGTGTTGCAGTCGTGGTGCAGGAAAACCCGTTGCAGAAGGGGTAGTATTTGTAGGCTAAGCCGACACGGCGTACGCATTACAAGTCCAATTTAGTTTGGGCAAATTCGCATCCGCGAGGTAGTGACATGTCGGATGATTTGTGGACGCTACAAAAAGCTGACCTGTTTGGTCTTATCACTGCATAAAGCTGTCTCGTTTGGTCTTGTCACTATGCAAGGCTATCTCGTTTGGTCTTGTCACTACGCAAGGCTGTCTCGTTTTGTGTTGTCACTACGCAAGGCTGTCTCGTTTTGTGTTGTCACTGCGTAAGACTGTCTTGTTTGGTCAAGTCAAGACGCCGCACAAAATCTACCCCTCAAGGTTTGCTGTAACTTCAACTATCTATATCGTCAGCGATGACAGACTGACACTGCAAATGAGGTTAAAGTTTGCAAATGAAGTTACAACATGATAGCACTTCTAATCTTAATGCCACTACGCACACAATAAGAAGTGGTGCTGCACTTCACGCTAGTGTTCCTACTTGTCGGCAGGTGACTTGCAACTTCTCGCAGTGTGGCCTTCATGGCCATAGTGGCTGCAATGTCTACCCGGTGCTCCAGCTTCCCCTTTGTCCATATCGTTCCTAATGCAATGACTCTGCCAACGACCCTTCCCACCCTTCAATAGGTCAAGATCCGGAATCCAAGTCCTCTGTGTAATATCCGATGTGGCAAAGTTGCCCACAACCCTGAAGCCTATTAGCTCACCACACCATACCTGCAGCACCCTCTTCTTCATAAAGTACTCAGACATGAAGTTCGATGGGTCCATGTTGATACTCCCACATGCGACGAGGACATGAGAGCATGGCTTGTGAAAGAGCTTTGGCTTGTTGTATGTACAGCTAGGCTCATTCACATGATCTCTAAGGCACACATGGTGGGTAACAAAAGAGCGAACCGTCCCAAATTCAGCTTTGCCCTGAAGGAGCACGATGAAATGATGCTCCGTATTGCTCATCACGAAAACCGTGTGCAACTAACCCTTCTTGGTCTAGCCTGCTTGTACACTGTAATCTTTGGGCGGTACGGTGTTTGTGGGTTGGCTATACGAAGTGCTGCATTTACATGCCTTTCCCTAAAATACCCGACTGTACCTTCCAGAACGCCTTCCATGATAGCGACAAGGGGCTAAGAATGGATGCCTCTAAGAACCCAGTTGTACACCTCCGCAAGGTTAGTGGCCATTATGTCGTACCTCGCACCATCCGTGTCGTGCAACAAGGACCACTTCTCCAATGACTCGGCCTCAATCCAATGGGAGAAGAATTTGGTTTCCTCGAGGTCCTCCATGTCACATCGGGAGGGTCAAACTCCAGCAATGGTGTGAGGCATTTGGGTTGCGTCGTGTCGGACCCCGAAGCAACAAACCCTAGATCCTCTATGTAAATCGTACTAGTTTAAGATCAACTAGTGCACACAGTGGGCAACAAAGATAAATATCAACCATAATGATATTTATTGACTAAATATGGGAATAATTGCCAAAGTTTACATCCATGGCCCATAGGCCAAAATTTAAGTAATAGCAGCAGAAGAAAAACACTGAAGCGGAAAAAACCCAACAAGCCTGCTCATAGGCAAATGACAGTAAGACACGACCTACTCGTTCTAGTCCTCACCATAGTCGAAATCATCCTCCTCTGAGCAATAGAGTAAGCAAGGATGAGCACATAAAATGTACTCCGCAAGTCACACAGGAGAATGCAATATAATGATAAAGACAACAAAGGAAGGCATATAGGGCTAGTTTGAGCATAAAGCAACATTTAAAGAAATACAATAAATAGATTGAAAATTACTAAATTTAATTCAGTAAGTAAAAATAGTATTGTAAATGAAATTAACACTGTTAGTGCAGGTCCATCCCTACACAAATCTAACCACAGGTATCCCACCCGGACCATCTTTTCCAAAAGATCTTGTATGGATTCCATCCATACACCTTTTAATCTCTTATGGATTCCATCCATCATAAACTTTTCATAAATCATTTTGAAAAATAAAGTCTAATCCATAAAAAACTTTACTCAGCTTGCTTATGACCATGGACACGGTTATCCAGGATAGTTTATACACTCTGCAAAGGTTGTACAACTTTACCCGTAAGATATGATTAACTCATGCTATCAGCCACTACTTGCTTTCATAGGTGTGTGATTGAGTAATCATAACAAGGCCTTTACAAAGCAAAGCCTTCAACCTGGCCAAGTCAACACTAAGATTTCACTTTAGTAAGGAATCCACCAGACCGGCACCCCCTCTTGAGCCAAGTGAGACTTCACATGGCCTATGCCACGCACACTTTCAACTTACAGCGAGACTCAGGTTGGGATATGCAAATTAGTCAGCTAGGACTGTCTTATACCAGCCTTATGGTAGTACGTTAGGGCTTTATAACAGTAGCGCACAGACCGGTCCTCAATTGACTTGGGCACTTTTCATATACCCCTTGTGCATGACAATCAATATTATGTCACCAAACAACAATGTGTACCAGCACCCACCACCTATCCATTAGCCTATATCTAAACCAAGTTTTATACTTTGTTTTGAAATATTCCATAGCCTTTCTTGACTCACCGAAGTCAAGAGTATATTTAAAAAGCATATCATTTTACGTGAAAAAGTAATCCCAAAACAAAAATTGTGTCTAAGCAGCTCTAAGCATTTGATACAAAATTCTTTAGTCTATATTAGTGTACTAACCAGAGTTTTATTCTAGGGTGACAAGGTATCTGAAAATCAATATCAAAGGAGGTATTATCAAGTAGGCAATAACTAAATTCAAAACTGACTTGAAATAGGTTGAATAAAAATATGCATGCAAAATAATTAAAACAATATAGTTTTATTTGCAAACTGGGATGAATATGATCAATGTGTGTGACTTACCTTGCTCCGTGAATTGGTGTGAGTCGACGAAGAATTCTTCCGAATCATCGTAGTCTACACATGAAAATACCAAAGCAAATTCAAATAAAATCCAAGTAAATTCAAATAAACTCCAAAAATTAAAAAGGAGGGCAGAAATGGATAGATTGAAATTTTTGATGAATTTAGAAATTTGAATGGGTTCAATCCTTGTTAGGATGAAGAAAAACGACCTTCTGAAAGTTTGAAATTTAGAGAAGATGGATAAAAGGAATTTCTAGAATTATTTTTCTACAAAAAAATGGATTTGTGATGACATGTTGATGTCAGCCCTGATTTTAACTTTTTGGACCAGAGATTGACATGTGGGCCAGTCTATCGTGGACCAGGTCCATGTACCAAAGGGCGGCTAAGGTGGTCAGAGATGGTGTGGTGCCTACAGCTGACAGGGATGGTCTTGCTGACATGGTAGCCAGGTGCCAGTCAAGTGGCTAATACATGTCAGTGACATGGCATCCTAGGGGTTGGGTGTTGACGTAGCGTACCATGTGGTTGCTGACTTGACAAAATAGGCTGACATGTCTACCATGTGGAGAACAGGTGGCTGCCACGTGCACGAGGAGCTGACGTGGCTTTCGGTGCTGGTGTGGCGTGGCGTGTGGTGCGGTGTGCTGATATGGCTGGAAAGCTAGCACTGCATGGTGTGCCGTGTCGAATGTGCTATCTGACATGGCATTGCCACCCGGTGGTGCGCACAGAACCCGATGGTCACCAGCGACGTGGTCCACATCGACGGCTGGTGAGGTGTGATTTATGGAGAGGGGAACGAGGCAAATCCGGGGGTACCTGGCGCGGCACACGGCGAGCAAGGGAGGCGGCCGGTGATGAGGTGAGGCGATGACGCAGCTCAAGCTCCGACGAAGGCGGTGCTCTGGTGACGTTTGGGACAGGCAGAGGGGTGGGCGGGGTCGTCCTCATCATGTTGAGGCCAAAGGTGGCATCTACAAGCCTTGGCGCTGCTCTGGTGGGGCAGAATCGCTCGCCAATGTTGCTCTGGGGCTTGGGGCTACGGCTTGAGGCACGAGAGCTCTTGGTGGGGTTTGAGAGAAGGACGGGGAGGGGAGGGTGGAGTACGGGGCTAAGCGAAGCTCGGGGTGGCTTTTATATGGCCAAGGGGGAGGAGACACATCGGAATTTCTTGTCGAATTTATGGCTGGTGGGAAGGAAAAAAGGGGGAGGGAAGGAAACACGAGGCGCAGAATGAAAGGAGGGCACAAAATCAAGGGGATTTGATCCCATGCAGCGTGTGGTTTCCAAAACCGAGAAGAAAGGCGGCGGTGGTGAGGATTCAGTCGGCCGACACTAAAACAGGGAAGAGAAGGGGCGAGGAAGGAAAGGTAGAAGATGAAGATGACAGGTGGGACCCACATGCGAGTGAGGGGAGAGAAAGAGAAGGGGGCGGCGGGGATTTGGGCCGGCGCGTGTTGGAGCGATCTGGGTCGAACACTTGTCGGCCAGGGAGGAGAGAGAGATATTTAAATTTTGAATTTTGAATTTAATTTTTAGAAAAGCCTGAGAAAATAATTAAGGGCTTAGAAAATAGCAAATAAATTCCTTAAAAATTCACAGAAATTCATGGAACCATTTTGGACTTGGGAAAAATACTTCCAACTTAATTTGGTCTTAATTTTTATACTGAAAATACTCTTTAGGTTTAAAATTAGATTTTAAATTCCAGAAAATCACAAAAAATTCAGATAAAAGCCAAATAAATCTAAATAGTTAATTTGAATTTAGATTTTTACAAAATATTAACTATTTTTGTATATGTTAGTAGTCAAAGTTTTAAATATTTGACTACACACATTATAAAAAACACATCTATTTGGAAACAGATGGGGGCATATATAAAGCACTCAGAAAACGGCATGAGCTGCTTTTAGAAACCGTACATGTTTCTTTTAAGAAAAGGGGACTTGCACTCCTATACCACAATGCACCAATATGTCACACGTAATATTAGAATTCAGGTACTTTACAGAAAAAAAAACTCAGTTATATATGTAGCTTTAAGTTGCTTTCAGCCGTGATTATATTGACATGGGAGTTGAGACAATGCGAGAGGGCATGGGAATCGTACGATCATGTTGTCAGTGCTGTATTCTCAAGCTTGAATATTCTATCTGTACCTCTGTTTTATTTGCCCAAATTGAGTTCAGCACATGAAAGTTAGACCAAAGTGATCATTTGGGCTTTTTTTGTGCCTTATGGCTGAAAAGCACTGTAGTTGACTGAAAAAACACTGTAACTGACAGAGGCTTATTTAACATAATTAAATTTAAAAAAATTAAAAAATATAAAAAATATGTTAGCCTATTACGTATAATACAAACACATACGGGAAAAAAAAGAACCGGCAAAAAAGCTCAACGAAAAGCCAAAAGTTCAAAAAAAGACAAAATTTATGAATAGTAAAAAATAAGCCAGAAGCCAGAAGCTGAATTCCAAATGATCATAACCGACTTAATTGGAACAGAAAAGTATAGAGGCCATAAATTTATTGCCTCTCACTTTAGTTTAGGCTTTTCTTCCCATCATGCAATGCACACCTGGTCATGTTCATATGCTATTGGAAGGTATTCAATGGCCCCACCCTTGGAACGTAGTCCGGAATGTAGATCATTTGTTTGCTTCTGTGGCTTCTTAGGGAATGATGGTCTGTTTTTTTTTACCGCGGCTTGTGATTTTTTGGCTGTTTATACGAGAGATTATAGAGTAACAGAAACTCACGTACGGCTTTTACCGATATAAATGAAGTTAATAAAATATGTATTATACTTAACTAGTAGACCCTATCTTGAAAAAATACTCCGTTTAAAAGCTAGTTACTGTAGAAAAGTCGAAAAGTAGTTTTTAGAAGCTGAAAAGAACAGGGCCGATGTTTGGTGCGTTCTTCACTTAGGTGCAGTTTGAAACACAGAAATTATATATAAATTTCGTAGAAAACAATTTAATTTTCAAAGGAATTGAGAAAAAAATCCTACGTTCTAAATGGGTCATTAATATTTCTCCGGTTCTAGTATGCAGGATCAGTAAACAATTAGTGAAGGTGTAGTACAATGGGAAGGAAAAGCTAGATTCCAGAAACGATGCTGTGATGTACTTTTCTGAAACAGTTACAATGGATTCATGGCTCCTGGCTAGTAAGAAGCAATGATTCAGGTAACACGCCAAAATTATTCCCGGTATTGGTAACCGGCCGATTCCCGGCGGCTATTGGTTTTTTCCCAGCTGGAAGACCTCACCAAAATTTTGAATTCAAAACCGGTTAATGGCCTCCTATAATCGAATGGTTCTCTGTGACAATAAAAACACTAATTAAAAATGAAAAAGTTAATTGATGAAAAAATATGTAAACATTATTGATGTATGATATAAAGGAACACATTTCAATAAAAACACATTATTTAAATTGAACTTTTGGCTCATTTGTGGCTCCTAAGAGAAATTTCAACTTTTGTAACTACATATAAATAACTAATTGCATACATAGCACTCGGAAA
The DNA here is from genome assembly GCA_017311315.1 of Dendrocalamus latiflorus. Classification (NCBI taxonomy): domain Eukaryota; kingdom Viridiplantae; phylum Streptophyta; class Magnoliopsida; order Poales; family Poaceae; genus Dendrocalamus; species Dendrocalamus latiflorus. The sequence continues at coordinate 23,396,992 of CM029678.1, forward strand.
AATGCATCAACCGCTTTAGAAACTGTGCGTGCTTACTTTTAATAAAAGCATAATTGCACTAATAGATAGCATAAAGCATCATTATGTCATACACAAACTTGGAATTCAGACAGTTTACAGGCAAAAATGCAAAATAATTTAGTTATATTGTTGCTTTCAGCATACCCACGTGGGTAGGATAGGAAGAACAAATAGCTTGAATAGTTGGCTCTTTCTGAGTGGTTTTTTGTAGTAGCTGTAGCACCTGTGTATCTGATAGAGTTAATCTAGTTGTTTTCAGGTATGGTCAAGTTCACGACTAGTCCTACGACTACATTAGTCTTTACAACCAGTGTGTATGTTCGAGCATTATAGCAGTCATAAGTCAAGTATCAGTCGGAGAACGATACTGTAACAGTCGTAGTCGTAAAGTATTGTAGCAATCGTAGTCATAAAAAGTCAGTATTTAGAGTCTGCATAGGATTCAGAGTAGTCAAAAAGGAAAGTCAAGGTGTGTCCATGTAGAACTCTCAGTGCGGGATGTCGCGTTGGATATAGAGTCTTGTATATTGCATCTCTATATAAGAAAGATGAAAAAGACGCATGCATATCTCATCACCAAAGATCTATCTGTGTTTACTTGTGTTCAAGTTCTAGACCCTGGGAAAATTCCCCAATAATTGGTATCAGAGCTTAAGGGGACGAAACGATGGTCGACGACGATGGTGATTCGTCGAAGTCAGGAGCATTCATCAAGACCATGGGCAACAAGCTCAATCCATTAATGCCAAGTGTGTTTGTCAAGCCGATGACAAGAAGTGCCTCGATCCCGCTTCAATGCCTAATGTTGAGCAAAACGAATTACGGCATATGGACTCAGCTGGACGAAAATGGCTACAATATTGTACTCAAAGAAGGAATGATGTTGATCTTAGACAAAACTCGTAGGTTGTTGTCTAAAGTGAGCAGATTAAGAAATCGGATGTACGTGTTGCACATCAATCCAGCTCTCCCGGAATGTCTTCTGGCAAGAAGCACTGAAGAGGCATGGCTATGGCATGCCATATATGGGTATGTGAACTTCCATACTCTGAAGGATCTAGCTCACAAGAAGATGGTGCATGCGATGCCCATGATCGAACACGTGGATCGCATCTACGATGCTTATCTGGTTGACAAGCAACATTAGAACTCATTTCTGACCACGTCTCTATACCGAGCAAATATGCCCCTTGAGTTGTGGCATGATGACATCTGTGAGCCAATCACTCCAACCACGAATGGAGAAAATCATTACTTCCTACTGTTGTGGATGACTGCACAAGGTTTATGTGGCTGGCTTTACTCCAAAGCGAAGATGAAGCATTTGAGGCGTTTAAGAGGATTAAGACTACAGCCAAGATGGAGACAAATCTAAGTCTGAAAGCTCTACACACTGACCACGGTGGCATGTTTACCTCGAACGAGTTCACAGACTACTGTGAGTTATTGGAAATTAGGCGTTATCTAACAAAGCCTTGTTCTCCCCAATAGAACAACGGTGTAGTCAAAGGAGGAACCAAACAGTGATCGGTATGGTGAGAAATTTGTTGAAGAGCATGGGAGTCCCAGACAAATTTTGGGGAGAAGCGGTGCTGACTACTGTTTATCTCCTAAATCGAGCACCAATGAAGAGTGTCATCTGTAAACTCTTTACGAAGTCTACTACAACTGCAAGCCAAGTGTTGGTCACCTCCGCACTTTGGGGTGTATTGCACATGTGAAGACGACCACGTCACACCTCTCCATGTTAGTAGATCGAAACAAGTCAATGGTGCTCATGGGTATGATTTGAGGACAAAAGGTTATCAGATGTTTGATCCGGAGACACGATGAGTTGTGGTGACTCATGATGCAGTGTTTGAGGAGGAGAGGAAGTAGAAGTGGGGCAAAGATCCCTTGGAAGGATGGAGCTCAACGAGAGCTCAATTGAAGGACCACGACGGAAGCTTGAGATACTTGTTATGCACAAACCCGAACTTAGCATTCTCGGTTGGCATGGTGAGCACGTACATGGAGAAGCCGACTACGGAGCATATGGGCGCTGTAAAGCACATACACATACTAAACTAAGGTATGTGAGAGGAACTTTGAATTATGGGTGTGTTTATGAGAATAAGAAAGAAGGTTTGGGGCTGATCGATTACTCAAATAGTGACCTAGCTAGTGATACTAATGATCGAGAAATCACTTCATGCATGGTGTTTTTCCTTGGGTCGAACCCAATCGGTTGGTGTTCATAGAAGCAGAAGGTAGTCGCTTTATCCTCACGTGAAGCGAAGTACATTGCAGCTTATGTGGCAGCATCTCAAGGGGTATGGCTGGGACGATTGTTGGCTAACATGTTAGAGACGAAGGTTGAGAAGGTAACTTTGAAGATTGATAATCGGTCTGCAATTGCATTGTGCAAGAACCCAATCTATCACAAGAGAAGAAAACACATCGATACCCATTTCCATTACATTAGAGAATGTGTGGAATCAGGGAAGATAGAGGTGCAGCATATTTGCCAAAAAACCAGCTCGCAGATATCCTGACCAAGTCACTTTGAAGATTGAAGTTCGTGGAAAGAAGAAAGAAAATCGGTGTGTGGAACATCGATAGAAGACAACAAACTTAAGGAGGAGATTGATAGAGTTAATCTAGTTGTTTTTAGGTCTGGTCGAGTCCACGACCAGCTCTACGACCACGACAGTCTTTACGACCAGTGTGTATGTTCGAGTATTGTAGCAGTTGTAAGTCAAGTAGAAGTCAGAGAAGGGTGATGCAGCAGTCGTAGTCGTAAAAATACTGTAGCAGTCGTAGTTATAAAAGGTCAGAATTCAGAGTCCGCATAGGATTCAGAGTAGTCGAAAAGGAAAGTCAAGGTGTGTCCATGTAGGACTCTCAGCGTGGGATGTCGCGTTGGATACGAAGTTTTGTATGTTGCTTCTCTATATAAGAAAGACGAAAAGGACGCAAGTGTATTGTGTTACCAAAGATCTATCTATGTTTACTCATGTTCACATACATGATCTCAAAGTTCAAATTCATCGCTCGTCTAAGCACAAATTCCCAACAGTATTGACCACTACTAGTGTGTGATTCTAGACCTTGACCGTGATCAGTTATGATGAGCAATGCAGCTCTCTTGGTTTCAGTGTTTTCCTCCTGGCTATGAGCTAAAGCATCAATTATTAATTGCAAGTCTTGGAATAATTTTATGCGCTTTCAGCTTACGCAATATGAGTTTCAACAGCAGGCTGCTAAGTCGGATTATTCTGAAAAGAAAGGCAGGTGAGTAGCTAAAACTGTCAGGTTGTGCTACTAATGGATGTCATAACCTGACAAAATGGCGAGGTCAAGCACACCAACCACTGTCCGCAGTATCTGAAAATCAGTGGTATTGGTACGACACACATCCGCTGGCTTCTCGATCACAGATAGGCCGTGTATCCAAATCAAACTCAAGGATGCCAGGCCTAACAAGCAACCAGCAAAGTGCATTCCCAATCAGGATGCTGGGCCTCATAAATCGAAGACGCAACCTCTGTTGAGATGAAATTTCCCTTACACCAGACTCCGATTCGTGAAGGGAGGCGAAAGCTCGTGCTGAATCAGCGCTCTAGCGCGCCAAGACCAATTTAAAGTGGCAACCGCCGTGCACATGGCCATCGTCGCCGGCAGCACACAGAACCGCGCCATTGCTTTTGTTACAGCTGAACTCCAACTCCGGCGGAAAGGGTACGCAGCGCTGGCCACCGGTGATGGGGTTCCACACGACGGCCTCGAGCCGCTTCCGGTTGAGGAGGAGGGCGAGGCCGTGGCGGCTGTCGAGGAACATCCAGCTCTCATTTTGCCTTTGGATTTTACCTCTAAATTCTTGCCTTGGTTACGGTCCTGGCGACACCAAGCCCCAAACAAATGGAATGGAGGAAGATGGTGGCTGTGGCGATTAAGAGGATGTACCGTGACTATGAGATGAGTATACAACGGAGAGGTAGGTAGCCACATTACATATTTGTTAGCTCGACGGCTCGTAACTTCCGAGTACCGGAAGTCAGGGGCGGATCTACAGTAGTTCATGAGTGTTCAGCTGAACACTTAAATTTTTTTGGCAAAAATCCAGTATATATAAAGTATAATACATATATACTTAATTGGGCTAAAATACCTAAATTCATACCCTATCAGTGACCCAAAGTTTGAACCGGCCGGCTGGTGTCGTGGGTTACAGCTTGGGCTGGCCCATTTGCGGCCTTGCGCGTCGTTCGGACTGGTTGCACCGGCTAACCCTAAGAGGCTAACACAATTCCACTGGCCACTGTAGTCGGCTACTCCCTGGTTCCTACTCGGTGCCCACACTAGGACGGTGGGCGGCACGTCGCGGCGGTAAGAGAGGAGACCCGACTGAGACCAGCAGGCAGGAGGCGTTCAGCTCTGGGCCCCAACCCTCCGGGCTTCGGCTCTGGCCTCCGGTGCTCTTGGCGCGAGCGCGGCCGCCGACCGCGCCTCCGTGGCTCCGCCGGGACAACCTCAACAATTCCTCCTCAGAGGTCAGACTCAGTTCTCACTATCTCTCTCTCTGACTCTGACTCAATATCTCTCTCTCTCTCTCTCGGTTCTCCAATTGCAATCTCTCAGGTGCAACAACGGCTAGCAGATCCACCGAAGCTTTTGGGGGGGGGGGGAAATGAAGTTTGAAGTTGTCTCCAAATCACTAAAGCTCGGGTAGCCAACTCATCGATTCACTTTGTTTTTCTATTTACCTTCTTTTTATTGTAGGAATTAGGGAACTGTCTTGTAGTAGAGAAGTTTGAAGATCTGACAACCAAATTACTCCCAACTTATTTTGTCAAGATTTGACTCTCCTTTTAGCTTGTTCAGTTGTTCCACTTAGCACTTACTACTGTCTTTTACTATTTTGGCATGAAGATCTACTAGTTATGTTTATACTAAAGTTTTGATTGTGATTGGGTTTACAAGACCAGTAGACCACAACGACAGTGCGACATCAACTTTGTATCATATGACCATTTGCTTAGTTTCTTTAGAGCAATTTGGTTGATTAGTTAAGCATAGAGTCAGATTAGTTGAGGTCCTCGAGGAATGAGGACTACTTGAGTAGTTGAGTATGAGTAGAGTAGCAGTAATATGGAAGCATCAAAATTATCAAAGCAACATGGGCTGCTGCCATTAGGACAAGGATCTTTGAACTAACAGAAGGCTGCTGCCATTAGGCATTAGTGATCTCTGATGAACACATTTTGATTGCTCTTATTCTTTTGATTGTGTGGGGATGATGTGATTCTGAACACATTTTGATTGCTCTAGTTCTTTCAACAAACAGAAGACCACTGTTATTAAGAGCACATTATTTACTCTAATTCTTTTGGTTGTGTGGGGATGATGTGATCTGAGATGTGCCATATGACTTGAAAAATGTGTTGGGCTATCACATGTTTCTATACACGTATAGTAAACTCATGTACTCTAGTAAATTCTCAGTTCACATATAACTCATGTACCATTATAGTTTTGTAGACAAAGATTACATTTACAGACATGAAGTAAACTTATGAATCTTGTATTTTATGATTTTGTAGATCTTTTAGCTTAAAAAAATGAAGAAGTCTGCAAATTTGAAATCTTTGTGGGAGAGAGCTGGATTGACACAGAAGATAGGTTCCACTTCGATGCCAAAACCGATTTCCAATGAAAGCCAAGTTCGGAATGAGACTAATTCTCCTTTTATTGACAAAAAAATTTCTAAAAGTTAAGGATGATGACATTATATCACGCTTCCAAGGCATGAAGCATCGTCGAGTTAAATTGTAATTTTTTCAATTATTTTGTAATTTCTTTATATTATTTGAAATGTTATCTCTAGTATAAACAATTATACTTTAACTATTGCTACTATGAATCTAGGGGTGAAAACGGATCGGATACGAACGGATAATGCATCTACCATATTTGTTTTCATATTTTTTTTCGGATACGGATAATTCGAATACGAATACAAATACGAATAATATCGAGTACAGATACAGATCGAATACGAATCGAAACGAATACGGTTACGAATATTTATCGGAACATGAAAACCCCTTAAACTATACATCCAAAATTAACGAAAATACGTAAATAGCTCATCTTGTCAAAACATACCTCATTAATAAAAACAGTCCTAAGCGAAGTCCCCAAATTACAACAAGCACTGTCAACACAACCTGAGAAAGGGATCAATGTTCAGAAATGCACATACCGCTTGAAGTATTGGTGCCAAAAAAATGCGATTCAGCATAAAGGGAAAAACAACAGCAGTTCTGATAAGTTAGACATTGACCATGTTTAAACCTTTTTGTTTGAACTAAAGGCTTATTGTCCTGCTGTATTAGAAAGCGTCTTCTTACAGAGTTTTGTTTACACCAAATGAGTAACGAAGTGAACAAGTTTACTTCACACGACTAGTTACCTGACGGAAATGCCATGCTCCTTTCAAAGCTACCGTTAGGATGGCAACTATGACAAAATTTGTATTTCCTGAAAAAAGAACAGGAATCACTGAAAAGAGAAGGGATACTACGAAGCTATTCTGGGCTTCTAGCATTATGGGCTGGCTGGTTATAGGCCAAAATCCCGGATATCCGATTTTGTATTATCTGGATTATCCGTGTCCGTATCCGTATTCGACAGATACTAGGTTTACTGTATTCGTATCCGTATCCGATAAAAAATCCGTATCCGTATCCGATCCGAGAATTATCCGAAAAAATCCGATCCGACACAATCCGTATCCGTATTCGTCCGGATCGGTCGGAAACTATCCGATCCGTTTTCACCCCTAATGAATCTTTATGTTTTCTGCTGAACAATATTTTCATAATTTTGAACATCCATCCACAAATTCCTAGATCCACCACTACCAGAAGTGAGATGCAATTGGCCCTAGAACAATAGGAACGGAGGAATCTTTCCAGTGTTGACGAATGACCTTGCAACTAAAGTTAAATGGTGGATCGATCGAGCCAAAGTGAGATCTTTCATGGATTTCCGCACTGAACTATCATCATAGTCAAGGACTAGTGCTGAATTATTCCTATAAAAAGACACAGGGTTTTTTCTTTCCTGAAAGGGAAAGGCACTGTTTGGTTTTGTCCCCATTTTAGGGCCTCTACTTCTTGACGAAGCTATTTTGACCTGCCAACTTTGCTCCAAGCTAGCCAAATGCAACCCCTATGTGACACTGACAAGTGGGTCTACGCCCGGCCAAGGCAAACTGGGAAAAGTCGGGTTTTGTAACAAGATTGGCAAAAATATTCTGTAATGGAGGGGCACTTTCTCAATTTATGCAACTAATATTCTTACCTTATATATAAAGTATCCATTTGACATGATAAATCTTGTGTGCATTTTTTTTATGTAAATGAGAGTAACTATTGTTAAGGAGATAAGGTATATATGGAATAGAATACAACTCTATCTCCTTAACAACTATAACCAGTTGTTTGCCTTAAAACCTACGGCCATTTTCCAAGGTCTTCTCGGTTCTCTGCAGCAGAGGGTAGGGATTGACTGATCGACCGTTCAAGGTTCAACAAACCCATCCAACTGTGTAGTGGTGAGCTTCAAGTGTTCAATCAAGCTAGAGTTTGGCAACAACAAAACCTAAATTGGTTTCAGCACAGCAATGTTAGACCAAGAATTGGACACATGTAAGTAGAAAGCCATAGATTGATATAATTCAGTTTAAGTAGCCGAATTTCCCATGCAACTTCAGTTTAAGTAGCCGAATTTCTCGCGCAACTTCAATTTAAGCAGAAAGCCACTCACTGCAGTTTAAGTAGCCGAATTTTCCATGCAACAGCATGGCTAGCTACTAAAATACGGGCCTGTTTGGCAACGGCTGCGGCTTATGGCTGAAAATTTTGAATTTTAGCTGTTTACGATACAGATTATAGAGAGACAGATACTCACTTGCGATTTTAGCTGGTACAGATATTGGGCTTTTAACGTGTAAATCGTTTAACTTGTAGACCCCATCTTGAGAAAATACTCCGTTTGAAAGTTAGATACTGTAGCAAAAGCTAAAAGCCGTGCCTTACATATACTTTTATGTAAAAATAAACTTGTATTTGATATAGAACTCGAATGCATACATGGAAATAGAGTTGTATTTCTTGTACAACTATAATAGTGTACTGTATATTTGATTAATCTGTACCGTTTCTTTTTCTATGTTTTAATAATACAATAGATTAGGCTCGTTGTCTCATCACATAGCTATAAGCTATTGGAAGTGTCCAATGGATGGCCCCATCTTGGAAAGGTAGTCAAGAATGTAGCAGTTTTGCTTCTTTGGCCTCTGTATGATGTCTAGAACCATGCTTGGTCTTTGGTCTTAAATATTTTTCTTGTGATTGAATGGAAGGTAGTGATCAGGGAGCAATTAATTAGTGAAGGTGTAGTACAATGAGATGGAAAAACCAGCTTCTAGAAATCATACTGTGATGCACTGTTCTTAGACCCGATGGATCCATAGTACTATGAACTCAACTGTGGCTCCTAAGAGAATTTTTCACCTTTTTAACCACAGATAAGTAAGTAACTAGTTACATATAAGTTGGGATTCAGGCACTTTACAGGCAAAAGAATTCAGTAATATTGTTTCTGAAACACCCCAAATTTTGAGAGTTTTTGAAAATTTTCAGAAATTCGAATTGAATTTGGAAACTTACCCAATTTGGCAAAATCGGGGAAAAACCGCTTTCCTTTTTCCTCCCTTTCCGCCTTCGCTCTGGGCCGGCGCCGTTCGCCCGCGCGCCGCTCGGCCCCTCCTTCCCGAAGCCGCCGACGCCCCACGTCGCCGTTTCCTCGCCAGCGTGACAGAGGAGGCTGCCCTCCAGCTCCAGCCCTCGAGGACGCCGACCCCATGCGCCAGAGACGCCGCCCCGCCCTTCTCCCCGTGCGGAGAACGCCCGGGCAGCCCGCTGTCCACGCCGGCGCCAGCGCAAGCATTCCCGTAGCTTCTCTCCCTCTGAAGTCAAGAAAGCACTCAAGTGCTGCAGATTCACCCCGCCACCTTGCCCTCCTCCGCTCGGCGCAGCCCTAGCTCACCCCTCCTTCCCCCTTTCCTCGCGGAAGAACGGGCGCCGAACCGCCTCGCAGTTGCGCCACCTGTACACGCCGTATAAAGGCCTAATTCCACTGTAGATCGCTTACAGACCGCCCCCTCCCTCTCCCCACTCCACCGATTGCGCCCTCGTCGCCTCCACCGCCGGCAAGCCGCGCCCCTGAGCCCGGTAAGCCCTAATCGCAATCGGGAGATTTAGCTAATAAAAATCCAATTCCTCCCTCTGGCACGTGCACTTCTACTCCCTGAACACCATGACGCAACCACCAGAGCGAGAGTGGGAGTCTAGCAGCCGGGCCACGAAGCTCGCCGCCGACCACAAGGCCGTCACCGTGGCTGGGCCACTCCAGCCTCCTCCGAGCTGAACTGCCACTGCCAACAAGTTCCTGAGGTCCCCTAGATGGTGAAACGACGGCCAAATGGGTCGCAAAGCTGTCGGTTCCCCTCAGCGCCGCCGGACTTGTCCCCGCCTTCCCGACGGCCCGCGACCGTCTCTGTTCGCCCTGCTCCCTCCCAAGACCCTCAAATGGACACCATTCGAGTAGACGCACCGTTTGGCTACGGCCTTTCCCCGGGAGCGTCACCGCCTTCACCTCCCCGCTCCGGAGAGCGCGCCCTGTCTTCCCGCCTGAGTCGGGGACGCGCGAGGAAGACGACGATGCGCGACCGTCGATCCAACTTCATCCGACCGTCGGCCTCCGTTTAAATCTCAGCCGTTCAATTTGCGCCCCCGCTCCATCCGATCGCTCAGACGCGTCGCTCCGCCCCCATCCACACCGTCTGCACCGACCACGCGTCGCTCATCGCGTGAGCGCGCGCGCGTGTGGGCTTTGGCCTGCGCGGCCGAAAGCCAAGCCGGGCCGGTGGGCTGGCGCGGCCGCGAGTACGCCGGCCGCCGCCGCACTGTGTGCACGGGCCAGGCTGCATTGTTCATCGGGCCAAGCCCGTTACTGTTCACACCGAGAGAAAATCCAGAAAAATCCCCAAAATTCATAGAAAAATCTAGAAAATCCTCAAAAATACAAAAACACACCATCTTGACCAGAAAAATATCCTGAGTTCAAATCTGGTCTCTGTTCTTCCAAATTCAAATTTGCTAAATTTGAATTTCCCTCTTTTGCTAATTCCAAATGTCCCAAATACAAATTTCATCGATTTAAAAATGCCTTTTCTAGCAAAATGTCTATCCGCCCACTTATGAAGCGTTTAGTTGAGATTTTAGGCTAATTAACTATTTCTGAATTGATTGCTTTGATTTGGACACATTTTGAGTTGGAACTTATGTTATGATTTTATGTGTTTACGTTAGCATCCAACATAGACGAAGTCCCAGTTAAGGAGCCGGAGCCGACTGCCCAGATCTACGACGTAGTAGAGATTTCAGACCAGCAAGGCAAGTCATATGTTTATGATCATATTGAATCCCATTAAATTACATTATTTATTTAATGTATTTTCATTATGGATAGTTGCGAACTAATAATTGCTTAAAACAAAGATTTAGAATGGCATGCTATCTAGATAATCCTACCACTGATAAATAGCCCTGTTTACCTTGATGGCCATTTTCACCTTGACAACCTTAGTAAGAAATAATGTATGATATTAAAGTAACCATGATCGCCTCATACAATAACTTTGAACTACTAAGGTGTTGGCCGCAGGCCGGTAGGATTTCAAAGCTAATACTAAGGTAAAGGTGTGCTGTGGGGAAATCACGTGGTGATCTACGCCCACGACTTTACCTTAGGAAATTGAGACTGGGAAGGGTGTACTGTGGGAAATCACGCGGTGATCTACGCCACGACCTTACCCGAGTGAGAGGCTGGTATGGATGGGTGGTGGTAGTGCCAGTGGGCACAGAGGGAGATGTGGTTGGATGCCTCAGGTGAAAAATGTAAGGACGAGAACCTTGTGCCAAGTAAAAGACATAGTCAACGCTCAGGCCACAGGAGTTGACTTGTCAACACTGGTCTAGTAGCTGCTCCATTCAATTGAAACTCTACAGGCTGTGATGACAGGTAGACGGGGAGTTAGGTATGCTGCGGGTACCTAACAACGGTAGTATTCACTCACAAGCGGCTAGAGAAGAGTATGTGCGCAATTGTAGCCGTGACTGAGTGATGCTATCGGGTAGAGTCTATATAAAGAATGGAGCAGTGAACCGACCTGGCTTTCTTAACTCTGTCGCGGGAGTTAAGGGATCGTGTGGGTAAAGTTGAGCAACTCTGCAGAGTGTAACAAATGGTATTCGAATACGCCGTGCTTCCGGTTAATGAAGCTGTGTTAATTGGGTGATTCCAATAACAAGACATAAGTAGGATTGGAGATGATTTAATATGATAACTGGTGAACTGATTCTGTTAATCAAAACCCCTGATTTTAAGGAGCAAACATCTTCAAGTTTTACTTGTTTACAAATAAAACTGCATCCACCCACTGTAATACCACCAATATACTCCCATCCTTGGAATACCAAGCATATAGTAAACCAGGGTTTACCCCTGTGACTTGCTGGGTACAGTGGTACTCATGATTTGCTAAACAAAATCTACAGAAGGCCAGTATTGGCAGGAGGACGCAACTGAAGAAGACGCTCCGGAAGACCCCATCTACTTTGAGGAAGATTGGGCTTAGGTTTTAGCCGCGCTCAGGCCGTTGATCCTTTTGTGTGTATATGGTGGTGTATGGGCTTACGCGCCCGCTGTGTACATTAACAACAATCTAATAATGTAATAAAGCTGGTACGTTTGTGTAAGCTGGTACTGTTGTGATGATCACATGTAACCTAGAACGTCATAACTGTACATGCTGTACAGTTACGATGTTCCGTACCGTCTCCAGAAATGGGGGCGTTACAGAGTGGTATCAGAGCGGACTTGCTTGACTGTAGGTTGAACCCTAAGAGCTAATAGGAGAGTCTAGTTTTGACAAAACCTAATTGGGGGAAAAAAAGGTTTTATATAAAATATAAGAAATGTTAAGATTATAGTGTTTCTTAAATGCTGCCTTCCTTGTTTTAGATTAATTACAGTTAAGTTTAGTAATGGTAAATATTTTGCACCTTCTAATATTCAAAAATGTTTGTTTCAGCAGATGGTCCACTTTGTCCACTCGGACCCCGCTAGGTTGGAGGGATGGCCCAGTCAGTTGTGGGCCATGCAGCGGTCCCTAGGTGCTGGTAACTGGCACAAGCCAGTTTTCCACTCTGTGTCCCGCCATGCGCCAGACGACAGTGTCGCCTGGAAGGCATGGGTGGACCTCATCCCTCTACCTGTCCGTCCGGACAGGGAGAGGAGGTTCTTCGGTCGGAGGACCGAGGAATGGGACGCGATTCAGGACGCGGCTAGGAATGCCGTGCTTCACCTACGACACTACTACGACCCCGAGTTCGACGAGACCGTCTACGACTTGGTGCCACAGCGAGTTTCCAGGGATGGGGCCTACTTGACCCCAGATCCCAGGGAGACGGATGATCCTCGTCTTCACGTAGCCGCGCGATACATTGTCCATCAGGAGACGATGTACTCGTGGGCGATCCAGGAGTCTTTTGCACTGAGAGGACAGTTACGTCATGCGCAGAGAGAGCTATATGAGATACAGCAGGAGCTCTACCGGAGGAATCTGGTAGAGGAGGGGGAGCTATCCGCATGTGATGAGTCCCCTGATGTTCCTGCAGCACTAGTTCCTCTCCAGCCCCTTGTGGCTCCAGTGGTCCCCGTGTACCCGGTGATTCCCGTTGGCATGGATGTGCCAGGTCCATCCCGCCCACGTGGGGATCCCGATGCACCCGGGCCTTCACAGCGTCGACGCCGCATGACCGCTCCGGAGTATCGCTCCTTGTTCCAGCCCGCGGGTGCTCCAGCACCACCAGCTGGGAATGAGGAGGACCCCGAGGAGGTCGTGCGCTACACTGACAGCAGGCCACCGACCGACGGTTGGTGAGCATGTGGAGGACTCGAAATAGCTAGGTCTTGGTGGTAGACAGTTGGATTTTGGTTGTACAGTGAGGCAGACTAGTTAGAATAAAAGTAGTGAAGTGCCCTGCTTAGTTCAGTAGTAGATCGTGGTATTGTAATAATGCTATGTTTGAGTGTATAAAGTATGTAATGTATGCTTGCTACCTTGGTTCTTTTGGTTGTTAATACTATATTTGGCTATTAACTTTAAAGAAATGTCTTTGTGACATATATTAAATTGGCTTTAGTTGCTTCAGACTTGTCTCCAAACTCTGTCTTCTGCTTATCTTCCTACACACGATGGAAAACAGCAGTGAAGTAACTCCACTTATCTAATGCAGAAGCAAGATGTCAGGCACCGAACCAAATCCAGGCAACCAGCCAGCAGGACCCAATAACAATGCAACTGGTACAGATGCCATTGCCAATATCTTAGCAGTGATGGAGCAAAACCGCCACCAAGCCGAGATGAACCAAACCAAACTAATAGAACAGCATTCCAAAATGCTGGAACAGATTATGACGAGAACCTCATACTCAAGTGGTTCACCAGGGATGAATTCAGCCGGAGCACCACCTGCTATGAAGTGGGCAGATTTCCAGAAGACTAGGCCACCAGTCTTTTCCACTTCGGCGGACCCTATGGCTGCCGACGATTGGATTAAAGACATTGAACGGAAACTAAAAATCATTCATTGTGAAGATAAAGAGAAAGTACTTTATGCAACTCATCAGCTTCAAGGACAAGCCTCCTCTTGGTGGATTAACTACCAAACTATGCATAACCATAAAGAATTCACCTGGGAGGAGTTCGAGGAAGTTTTTCGAAAAGCACACATTCCTGATGGTACGATTCAGGCTAAGCGCAGGGAGTTCCTGGCGCTAAGGCAGGGTAGAAGGAATATTATGGAGTATGTGCACCAGTTCAACGAGCTAGCCAGATATGCAGAAGATGATGTAAAAACTGAAGATAAGAAGATGGAAAGATTCAGGGCAGGTCTACAGGACTCCCTGAAGTGTCATATATCTGCAATGCGCTTCAGGGATCTATCCGATATGGTAGACTGCTTAATCAATTCTGAAGAGGCCAGAGGACAGATGGAGGATAATAGAAAGAGAAAGGCGATGCAAACCCCATTTACATCGTCTTCCAATGCACAAAAACCAAGAACCTGGACACCACCTCAAAACCGGCAGTTCACTAATCGTCAAGTGATGCTAGTACCAAGACGTCCAGCCAATGCTCCGCAACAAGGTAGTAGGTTCCAGCAGCAGACAATCAAGTGTTTCAGATGTGGAGGAAATCACGTTCAACAAAACTGCCCTCAAGCGAATAATTGTTTTCACTGTGGGCAACCAGGACATTTCCGAAATAACTGTCCTAAGAAACATTTGCCATCTGAGACAGCGAGAATTCAAGCCGGGACTTCTCCACAAACAGGAAGAAACAATAATCAGCAAAACAGAGCACCAAATCAGTCAGGGAATGTGGTAGTTGTGCCTGCTGGATCGTCATTGAATAATCAGCTAGGAAGAGGCAAGGGAACAGGCAACCTCATTCTCCAAGCAAGAGTCAATCATATATCAGCAGAAGATGCCGCAGGGTCAAATGACGTTATTGTAGGTATGTTTCCTGTCAATTCCATACCTGCACTAGTTTTGTTTGACCCTGGTGCTACGCATTCTTACATATCCATGGAGTTTGTCACAAAGAATCAAATAGCTGTTATGCCTTTGCCAAAACTTTATGCCATTCAAACACCTGGCATAAAAATGGAATCCCGATTTGGGTGTGGTAATCTCACACTAGAAATCCAGGGATTAAGATTTAAGGCAAACTTGCTAATATTGGATATGAAGGGATTAGAGATTATATTGGGGATGAATTGGCTAACTAAAAATAAAGCCATAGTAAGATGTGAGAATAAGACAGTGAACTTAACTGGGGATGATGGCCAAGAGATAGTGGTTCACACAGATCATGAGCTAATTCAGAAGATGAAGAGTTGTATGCACAGTGCCGTAGCTAGTGAAGGAGCAGGAGTACCAGTAGTAGAAGAGTACCCCGATGTGTTCCCAGAGGAACTACCTGGTAAGCCACCGGACAGACCAATAGAATTGGCAATAGAATTAGTTCCTGGAACACCACCAATTACGAAGCATCCCTACAGAATGTCAGCAGTGGAGCTGAAGGAGCTAAAGAAGCAGTTAGATGACTTGCAAGCAAAGGAGTTCATACGCCCAAGTATTTCCCCATGGGTAGCCCCAGTGCTATTTGTGAAGAAGAAAGATGGAAGCCAGCGGATGTGCGTTGACTATCGAGGTTTGAATGCAGTAACTATCAAAAACAAATATCCACTACCACGGATAGATGATCTGTTTGACCAGCTCCGAGGAGCCAAGGTATTCTCAAAGATTGATCTGCGCTCAGGATATCATCAGTTGAAAATCCGAGAGCAGGATAGAGAGAAAACTGCATTCACAACTAGGTACGGACTCTACGAATTCACAGTCGTACCTTTTGGGTTAACCAATGCACCGCCATACTTCATGAATCTCATGAATATGGTATATATGGAACAGCTGGACAAATTTGTGATAGTATTTATAGATGATATACTCATCTATTCCAAGAATGAAGAAGAACACAAGGAACACTTACATGTCGCTCTGTCCAAGCTTAGGGAACACCAACTGTATGCAAAATTCAGCAAATGTGACTTCTGGATGAAAGAAGTTTCATTCTTGGGTCACATCATTTCAGAAGATGGAGTCAAAGTTGACCCAGAGAAGATTAAGTCAGTAATGGAATGGCAGCCACCCACAAATGTAACTGAAGTGAGAAGCTTTCTAGGATTGGCTGGTTATTATCGCCGATTCATAGAAGGATTCTCAAAAATTGCCCGATCACTCACCCAATTGCTCAAGAAAGAGACACCTTTTGAGTGGACGAAGAAGTGTGAAGAAAGCTTTCAAGAATTAAAGACCAAATTGACAACTGCACCAGTCCTAACCCTTCCAGATCCAGAGAAAGATTTTCAGATATACTGTGATGCCTCCAAACAAGGATTAGGATGTGTACTGATGCAAGATAGGAAAGTGGTAGCGTATGCTTCACGACAGTTAAGGTCACATGAAGAGAACTACCCTACACATGACCTGGAGCTAGCTGCCATGATCCATTCGTTGAAAATCTGGAGACATTATCTGCTGGGTAACCATTGTGAAATATTTTCAGATCATAAAAGTCTGAAGTATATCTTCACTCAGCCGGACCTCAATCTAAGACAACGAAGATGGCTGGAGCTGATCAAGGATTTTGATATTGATTTGCAATATCACCCTGGTAAGGCGAATGTAGTAGCAGATGCCTTAAGTAGAAAAGTGTATCACAGCATGGTCAGTGAGATTGACCAACCTCTACACTTAGTGACAGAGATGCAAAAACTCAACTTAGCAGTGGTTGAACAAGGAATGTTAGCAGCCCTCGATATTCAGCCATTGTTAACAGATAAAATCAAAACAGGTCAGGATGACGATGAAGAAACACAAGAATTGAAAAAGAGCAGCCAAGAGAAGAAATCAACTGAGTTTATTGAAGACAAACAAGGAATTCTGACCTTTAAAGGGCGATATTGCATACCGAATAAACAAGAACTGAAGGACTTAATACTATCAGAGGCTCACTCCTCACAGTTTTCAATACATCCTGGGGGGAACCAAGATGTATAAAGATTTAAAAAGAAGGTTTTGGTGGAGTAACATGAAGAGGGAGATAGCGGACTATGTAGCCAAATGTGATGTCTGTCAACAAGTAAAGGTTAATCACCAGAAGCCTGCGGGTCTACTGCAACCATTACCAATACCTGAATGGAAATGGGACAGTATTGGGATGGATTTTATCACTGGTCTACCTAAGACAAAAGAAGGATATGATGCTATTTGGGTCATCGTGGATCGACTGACTAAAGTAGCACATTTCCTTCCTATCAAGCAGACCTACGGGAAGGATAAGTTGGTAGAGTTATATCTGACCAAGATTGTGGTGTATCATGGAGTTCCAAGCAGGATTGTGTCCGATCGAGGAGCTCAATTTACTTCTATGTTCTGGGAGAAACTGCATGAAGCAATGGGCACAGATTTATCTTTCAGTACTGCCTATCATCCACAAACTGATGGACAGACAGAAAGGACCAATCAGATCCTAGAAGATATGTTGCGAGCCTGTGCTATAGTCTATGGAGCAGCATGGAACACTTGTTTGCCGTTTGCACAGTTCTCCTACAATAATAGCTACCAAGCCAGTATCCAGATGGCCCCATTTGAAGCGTTATATGGCCGAGAGTGTAGAACTCCACTAAACTGGACAGAAACAAGAGAACGGCAATGTATTGGACCCCAGATAGCTCAAGACGCGGAAGCTCATGTGAGAATCATTAGAGAGAAGATAAAGATAGCTCAAGACCGTCAGAAAAGCTATGCCGATACTAGAAGAAAAGACTTGAGTTTCGAAGTTGGCGATTATGTATACCTCAAGGTCACACCGTTCAAAATAGTCAAGAGATTTCAGGTCAGAGGAAAGTTAGCACCCAGATATGTTGGGCCATTCCAAATTACAAAAAGAGTGGGAGAAGTAGCATATGAAGTACAATTACCATCCAATATGACCAGAGTACACAACGTATTCCATGTGTCCCAACTCCGAAAGTGCCTGAGGCAACCTACAGAAGAAGTCTCATTGGGAGAAGTTGAACTGTTGGAAGATTTGACATACCCAGAAGAACCTCTACAGATACTTGAGACAACTGAACAACAACTCAGAAACAAGAATGTTAAGTTCTGCCGAGTTCAATGGAAGAATCATACACCAACAGAGTCCACATGGGAGAAGGAAGCAAAGTTACAGAAAGACTTCCCCGACTTGTTTCCAAGGCCAGAGGAATCTCGAGGACGAGATTCTTCTTAAGGGGGGTAGGTTGAAACACCCCAAATTTTGAGAGTTTTTGAAAATTTTCGGAAATTCGAATTGAATTTGGAAACTTACCCAATTTGGCAAAATCGGGGAAAACCGCTTTCCTTTTTCCTCCCTTTCCGCCTTCGCTCTGGGCCGGCGCCGTTCGCCCGCGCGCCGCTCGGCCCCTCCTTCCCGAAGCCACCGACGCCCCACGTCGCCGTTTCCTCGCCAGCGTGACAGAGGAGGCTGCCCTCCAGCTCCAGCCCTCGAGGACGCCGACCCCATGCGCCAGAGACGCCGCCCCGCCCTTCTCCCCGTGCGGAGAACGCCCGGGCAGCCCGCTGTCCACGCCGGCGCCAGCGCAAGCATTCCCGTAGCTTCTCTCCCTCTGAAGTCAAGAAAGCACTCAAGTGCTGCAGATTCACCCCGCCACCTTGCCCTCCTCCGCTCGGCGCAGCCCCAACTCACCCCTCCTTCCCCCTTTCCTCACGGGAGAACGGGCGCCGAACCGCCTCGCAGTTGCGCCACCTGTACACGCCGTATAAAGGCCTAATTCCACTGTAGATCGCTTACAGACCGCCCCCTCCCTCTCCCCACTCCACCGATTGCGCCCTCGTCGCCTCCACCGCCGGCAAGCCGCGCCCCTGAGCCCGGTAAGCCCTAATCGCAATCGGGAGATTTAGCTAATAAAAATCCAATTCCTCCCTCTGGCACGTGCACTTCTACTCCCTGAACACCATGACGCAACCACCAGAGCGAGAGTGGGAGTCTAGCAGCCGGGCCACGAAGCTCGCCGCCGACCACAAGGCCGTCACCGTGGCTGGGCCACTCCAGCCTCCTCCGAGCTGAACTGCCACTGCCAACAAGTTCCTGAGGTCCCCTAGATGGTGAAACGACGGCCAAATGGGTCGCAAAGCTGTCGGTTCCCCTCAGCGCCGCCGGACTTGTCCCCGCCTTCCCGACGGCCCGCGACCGTCTCTGTTCGCCCTGCTCCCTCCCAAGACCCTCAAATGGACACCATTCGAGTAGACGCACCGATTGGCTACGGCCTTTCCCCGGGAGCGTCACCGCCTTCGCCTCCCCGCTCCGGAGAGCGCGCCCTGTCTTCCCGCCTGAGTCGGGGACGCGCGAGGAAGACGACGACGCGCGACCGTCGATCCAACTTCATCCGACCGTCGGCCTCCGTTTAAATCTCAGCCATTCAATTCGCGCCCCCGCTCCATCCGATCGCTCAGACGCGTCGCTCCGCCCCCATCCACACCGTCTGCACCGACCACGCGTCGCTCATCGCGTGAGCGCGCGCGCGTGTGGGCTTTGGCCTGCGCGGCCGAAAGCCAAGCCGGGCCGGTGGGCTAGCGCGGCCGCGAGTACGCCGGCCGCCGCCGCACTGTGCGCACGGGCCAGGCTGCATTGTTCATCGGGCCAAGCCCGTTACTGTTCACACCGAGAGAAAATCCAGAAAAATCCCCAAAATTCATAGAAAAATCTAGAAAATCCTCAAAAATACAAAAACACACCATCTTGACCAGAAAAATATCCTGAGTTCAAATCTGGTCTCTATTCTTCCAAATTCAAATTTGCTAAATTTGAATTTCCCTCTTTTGCTAATTCCAAATGTCCCAAATACAAATTTCATCGATTTAAAAATGCCTTTTCTAGCAAAATGTCTATCCGCCCACTTATGAAGCGTTTAGTTGAGATTTTAGGCTAATTAACTATTTCTGAATTGATTGCTTTGATTTGGACACATTTTGAGTTGGAACTTATGTTATGATTTTATGTGTTTACGTTAGCATCCAACATAGACGAAGTCCCAGTTAAGGAGCCGGAGCCGACTGCCCAGATCTACGACGTAGTAGAGATTTCAGACCAGCAAGGCAAGTCATATGTTTATGATCATATTGAATCCCATTAAATTACATTATTTATTTAATGTATTTTCATTATGGATAGTTGCGAACTAATAATTGCTTAAAACAAAGATTTAGAATGGCATGCTATCTAGATAATCCTACCACTGATAAATAGCCCTGTTTACCTTGATGGCCATTTTCACCTTGACAACCTTAGTAAGAAATAATGTATGATATTAAAGTAACCATGATCGCCTCATACAATAACTTTGAACTACTAAGGTGTTGGCCGCAGGCCGGTAGGATTTCAAAGCTAATACTAAGGTAAAGGTGTGCTGTGGGGAAATCACGTGGTGATCTACGCCCACGACTTTACCTTAGGAAATTGAGACTGGGAAGGGTGTACTGTGGGAAATCACGCGGTGATCTACGCCACGACCTTACCCGAGTGAGAGGCTGGTATGGATGGGTGGTGGTAGTGCCAGTGGGCACAGAGGGAGATGTGGTTGGATGCCTCAGGTGAAAAATGTAAGGACGAGAACCTTGTGCCAAGTAAAAGACATAGTCAACGCTCAGGCCACAGGAGTTGACTTGTCAACACTGGTCTAGTAGCTGCTCCATTCAATTGAAACTCTACAGGCTGTGATGACAGGTAGACGGGGAGTTAGGTATGCTGCGGGTACCTAACAACGGTAGTATTCACTCACAAGCGGCTAGAGAAGAGTATGTGCGCAATTGTAGCCGTGACTGAGTGATGCTATCGGGTAGAGTCTATATAAAGAATGGAGCAGTGAACCGACCTGGCTTTCTTAACTCTGTCGCGGGAGTTAAGGGATCGTGTGGGTAAAGTTGAGCAACTCTGCAGAGTGTAACAAATGGTATTCGAATACGCCGTGCTTCCGGTTAATGAAGCTGTGTTAATTGGGTGATTCCAATAACAAGGCATAAGTAGGATTGGAGATGATTTAATATGATAACTGGTGAACTGATTCTGTTAATCAAAACCCCTGATTTTAAGGAGCAAACATCTTCAAGTTTTACTTGTTTACAAATAAAACTGCATCCACCCACTGTAATACCACCAATATACTCCCATCCTTGGAATACCAAGCATATAGTAAACCAGGGTTTACCCCTGTGACTTGCTGGGTACAGTGGTACTCATGATTTGCTAAACAAAATCTACAGAAGGCCAGTATTGGCAGGAGGACGCAACTGAAGAAGACGCTCCGGAAGCCCCCATCTACTTTGAGGAAGATTGGGCTTAGGTTTTAGCCGCGCTCAGGCCGTTGATCCTTTTGTGTGTATATGGTGGTGTATGGGCTTACGCGCCCGCTGTGTACATTAACAACAATCTAATAATGTAATAAAACTGGTACGTTTGTGTAAGCTGGTACTGTTGTGATGATCACATGTAACCTAGAACGTCATAACTGTACATGCTATACAGTTACGATGTTCCGTACCGTCTCCAGAAATGGGGGCGTTACAGTTTCTTTTAAGTTGCTTTCAGCCTACCCCCATCCCATGGGCTGGAGAGGAAGAACAAAATTCTTGCTTTGTTGGCTCTAAGTGGTTTTTTTTGTAGGAGCTACAGAACCTGTGTTTTGACCACTAATAATACGTGTTTCTAAACCCTGACCTTGATCAGCTATGATGAGCAATGGAGCTCACTTGGTTTGAGTTTGTCTTACTGATGATGAGCTACTAATGCATCAGTTTTTAATTGCAAGTTTCGGACTAATTTGATGCACTTTCGCAATATGAGTTACAACAGCAGAATACTAAGTTGGATTATTCTGAAGAATTTCCTGTCAGGTTGTGCTACTGGTCTTATGCAGGCATCTTACAATTCAAACATGGTGATGTCTGGAACTGCACAGAGCTAGCTGAATTGTTCAGGGTGTGAATAAACAAACAAACCTTGAGAGAACAATAGGGCAGATCAAATTCAGTTGGATTGACATGCGTGTTGTAACAATAGGAATATTAATTGGTTGCTGATGGTGCTGTCATTGACTGGATTTGCAGATTATTCCAAGTGCATTTGTTTGAATGAAGAATAGTCATCTTTTTCCACGATTTTGACTCCGCGGCACAAATTGTAGCCTAGGGATGCTGTCTGATGGAGGGGGTATTGAAAGGAACAGAGAGAAGCTGACATCTGATAATGCCCTGAAGAGTGGTGCTGCGCTTCATCTATGACAGTGATAAATGGGCAAATGGACATAGACTGAACTCTCTGATTACTGAAATTAGACTGAACTCTAAAAGCACAAGGATGGAAAAAAATCGACAAAAATATGAACTACAGAATCTAATCAGGCATGTCAATATCTATGGTCTACAATTATCAACGAATCTAAAGACAGATAACAATTAAGCCACAGAAATTTTGTGCCAAACATCGGAACCACATGATGCAAAATATGACCACATAAGTATAGTGCCCAATTCTTGAAGAAGCATTTTTCATACATTTTTGCACGCCGAATTAATGCATTAATTTGCAAAGTTGGGATCCGTATCATAGGTATCTGGTCCATAATGTTTTTTTCTTTTGAAACCCTGGTCCATAATGTCTTTGTTACATAGGAAGTCATATATTCGGTTCTCGCAATTGAGTTGGGTTCGAGAGTTTTTTCCAGAGAGAGATCGCCCAAATTATTAGCTCAGAATCAGTATGGAATTCGGCAACTCTATGTTTAGAATATCTTAAAATCAAGATTACTTAAAACACAAAGTTTTAATTTGTAAGCTACTAGGCATCTTCACAAAAAAGGCACAACATTTCTGTACATTCTCTCTCTCTCTCTCTCTCTCTCTCTCTCTCTCTCTCTCTCTCTCTCTCTCTCTCTCTCTCGGTACTCAAGTGTCCTAATTAAAATTCTCATGTTCTATTTACCCAAAAGCTATCTAGTTTATATTACAGTGTTTGCTAGTTTCACATATCAATTTCCTGATTCAAGAAACCCTTTTGAGCCCTCCGAAATCCATGGTGTCAATGCATTCTACTCCTCTAGCCTGATACTTGCTCATCAACCTGAGCAGCTCAGTGGCTTTCTTCTTCGTTGCCTCCCTGCACCCAGCCTGCAAGAGCATCAGAAGCTTCTGGAACGCGCCCACCTGCAGCGCCTCGACGACGGCTCGCCGTCTCGCCGCTGCTGCCGCCGTCTCCTCCTCGTCGCTATATCCCTTGCAGATGCGCCACAGCGCCGACACGACGAGCTCGGTGGCCGTGTCGGACACGCGGAACATCTTCTTGACGAGCACGGGCACGGCGAGCGCGTCGGCCCGGGCGCGCGCCCTGCCGTCCTCGCACGCCAGCGCCGCGTCTAGCGCGGCCAGCGCCTTCTCGGCCGTGCTCCGGTCGCCGTCGACGAGGAGCTCGACGAGCACCGGCACAAGCCCCGCCGCGGCGAGCAGCGCCGCGGCGTGCTCGTCAGCGCGCGCGACGTGGTACACGGCTACCAGGGAGGCTTTGGTGGCCTGTGGACAGATGGGGCCCCTGATCGTCTTGGCCAAAGCCTCGATGATCCCCTCGATGTTCGCGCTCAAATCAACGGTGCGGGCGTTGCATGATCTTGAGCACGAGCAAGAGACGACCTCTTTGATGACGACCACCGCCTGTAGCCTCCTCTGAAGGTCTCCGTGCTTGGCGACGGCGACGAGCCACGCAACGGACGCGGTCGACGAGCCGATGGCCGTGATGGCCTCCTCGTCGAACGGCATCACGAGCACCAGCGCCGACAAGACGTTATTAAGAACAGAAGAGTCGGGCGCGAAGGAAGCGAACGCCGCGGCGAGTGCGCGCGCGGCGCCGGCGGACGCGAAGCACTGGCGGTCCCGGTCGGCCTCCCCCGCGAGGTTCCTGATCACGCGAGCCGCCGCGGCGCACCTCGCCGCGTCACCGGCGCGCGCGGCGTCCTCGACCTCGGTCAGCGCCTCGGTGGCCTGCGCGGCCGTGACGGGGACCCTGGGCGTGGGGATCCGCTCGACGCCGTGGGAGCAGTTGGCGACGCACCAGGCCTGGATGACGCGGCGGAGGGCGTGGTTGGGGACGAGGTCCTCGGCGCGGAGCTCGGCGTGGGTGACCGGGCACGTCCCGCGCTGCCCGGCGGCGAGCAGCCACGCCTCGATGCCGGCGCGGTCGTAGGTGATCCCGGTTGGCCCCGCGACCGGGTCCCGCATCAGGTCGAGAGATATCGGGCACCGGAACTCCGGTGGGAGCGGCAGCTCCAGCTCGGCCGGCGCCGCCGCGGCCACCCTCCGCACTCTCCGCGACAGCAGCGACGACATGGACACGACGGATCAAGAGAAGAAGAGTACAATGAGCTGCGCGGTTGCGTGAGACAAGAAGAAGTTGAGAGTGCAGAGGAGAAGAGAGAAGATGGGTCATATAGCTAGACATAACATGACATGACATGACGATAGGCGCGTCGATGGGTGCATGGATGAGGGCGTTGGACCGTTGAATGCCTAAAACCGCGGGAGTCCGGCTCGGGAGTGATAATGGCCGTTACGCTGCTTTCGGTATTCCTCCAGTCCTCCTGTCTTCAATTTCGGAAAGGTTTCGTAGATATTGATATTGTGTGTAGGAGAATGTTCCTCTCTCCAGCTAGCTAAACCCTAACACATCGTCGAATCTCTCATATCATTGTTAGCTATTTTTACTCTAACTCTAATATCATCTATAGGTGCTAAAGTAGTGTCAAATATTTTAAATCTTATCATCTAAATAAATATTCACATAAAAGATAGGAAGAGAGAGAAAGATGCTATGACCTAGCACCAACTTTCAAAGTTTGTTTTGCCGTGCAATCCAGCTATAGCACTCACTCAATCCATCCATTAGCATCGGTGCTCACAAATTATCTTTCCTATGACTTCCGTTTAACACGAGGTGATGGATATGTTGTAAAATTTGCGATATAAGCATATTTTTAATTTTAATTCCAGCAATAATAATAAACATCCAAACATGATAGACATGGCATAGAAATGACTTAACCAGTATATTAACATATGAATCATTTAAGTCATTGTAAAAGAAACATATGCTCAACTAAATTGACACATACATGTTCAAGACTAGCATGTCATCAAGAATACAAGTGGATCTAAATGCTTGTCTTATAAAAACCTTAACATATATGACCACAATGAGCATAAGTTTAACAAATTGAATTGTTTTTAGAGCTCTCAGAAGGCTGGTTGCATAAGATTTAATCTTGGCCATCTCCGCCATGACAAATCTAATCTTGATTATATATGACAGTTATAGATTAGACCTTGAGTTAGAATTAATTCTGCTACTGCCAAGAATCTACAAATCAAAAGAATAGCTGATTGGACAGTGCAGAAGTAGTAAAACAATCAATCTTCCATGCACTCTCAAACAGTGCTATTGTTTTAACAACTTAAGTGTTTTAACAACTTAAGGATTTTCAACACAGTCCAGAATAGAGTAAACTCACCACTGCCCAAATCTAAAACAGAGACTATGAAATGGACAGCCAATTCAAAGATTAGTGAATGAAACCATAGCAGATTTAATTGAGGCTCAAGATCAATCTACCCTCAAATCCATATATAATTTCATCAGTATGTCATTTCGTCACAGAGCTATCACAGAAAATTCTATGCAATCTTCCAGCTAGTGATATTCACAGACAGGTGAAATAGATCACAAAATTGCAAAGAATCAGCCAGCCGATATACTCACAGTAGAGGTGATATTCTAACCACCTGAAGAAACCGAAAATGGCAAGGCACGATGAAATCGCTATCCCAAAAGACCTATCAACTCACTGTGGCAAGCGGGAAGATGGTTCACGGAGATACAATACTGCTCTTCCTCTTTCAACCGAAGCCAAGAGGGAAGCCGAGGTACAGGGATGCCGCACAAGACCACAAGCAGTTCCGGCCAAGAACCGCACACAAGCACAATAAACACCTCAAATACTCTTGAGTTCTTGATCTTGCCAAATGCCCAAATCAGAAAAACCCTAGAGGGGGATTTGAGCACCTCGGTTGCTGGTGGATTGAGAGAACCAGCCAGCAGCCCTTCCAAGACAGAGATCGAAGAACCTCAAGAGATTTGAGAGGGGGAAGGAGGATAACTCACTGTGTTCGGATGCACCAAAGGAGAGGAGGAGCTCGAGCTTTATAGCGGAGCGAGAGAGGGGGGAGTTTGGCGGGCTGCGCTGACGCCGCCTCCGTCGCCTTCGCCTCCCCAAGACCCGGCCGCCGCCGCCACGAGCGAGAAGAAAAGATTCAAAATAATTGTGTGTGCACACCAGCCACAGGAGGAGACTCGTCTCCTCCCCTTATCCGCTCGATCGGCCCACCGTCAGGTGAGCCCCACCGGCTAGTTTTCGTCTTTTTTTCCTTTTCTCAATTGGGAAATTCCCAAAATGCCCTCGCATCACAACAGTCCCCACCAATTTATCAATTGATAAAAGATGTCCAACGTCTTATTTAATATACAGCTGTTCGACAATGGGTACCTTGCGGGTTTGAACTCAAAACCTAGCTATTGTGGTTACAGACCAAACAGAGAGAGAGAGTGTGGTAGTGGAGAGTTGAGTAAATGAATGGCCCCGGGATCTTCCCTGTGGCCTATGCCCTGCACATATACCCAAACGATGAGCACTTGTATAGTTATGCCCTTACATGTGAGTATTCCCCTCAGGGGCACTCATGTCATTACATACGTCCCATTTTGGGCCTTACATTCTTCTAACAGGCCTACTGGGCTTAGGTGGGGGCCACCCCTACAACAGGAGCCTCTCATGGTGAAGGGCTTCACGGGCCGAAGCCATGCCGCTGAGCCCTTTGGCCCCATCCGTCCCATCGGCCTGTGATCCTTGATGACCTAGGTATACTTGCGCTTGCACTTCCGCTGGTGCTTGTGCGAGGGTTGTCTTCCGTTCCCGGAGCTTGCGCGGCCTCGGGGCCGAGGGTCGAAGGCACCGGACCGGCCGAAGGTCTCGACGGGGTCGAAGTCTGGGCGTGCCCTACTTTGCGCTCCGGATATTTTGGGCGCGAGGCGAACCAGGTCGGCTGCCCCGGGCAGCCGAGTCTCGGGGAATGCTCCGCATGATGTAGCGCTAGCGCGGGGAGACGGTTGCGTAGCGTGGGAGTGCGCTTTAATGACGCCTGGAATCGTGCCGGCCCCTATCAAGGGCAGGCTGTCGCTGCTGCTCCGTCTACCCTGCACTGGGTGGGGGCACGCGTCCGGCTGTAATTGGAGCGTCGTGGGATGCCAGCGTTCCCACGACCATGGCCGTTCGCCTCTTCCCCAGGGAAACCGGCCACGCGGCAGGAATGCATCGGCGCATTACGCGCTGATCGCCCACCTACCATCGCCTGCCGCGGTTGCCAGCGGTTGTACTGCCCGACCGTGGGTAGCCGAACCGCTGTAATTCTGTCGCTCGGTTCTT
This sequence comes from Dendrocalamus latiflorus, assembly GCA_017311315.1. Lineage (NCBI taxonomy): Eukaryota > Viridiplantae > Streptophyta > Magnoliopsida > Poales > Poaceae > Dendrocalamus > Dendrocalamus latiflorus. The sequence continues at coordinate 23,424,336 of CM029678.1, forward strand.
TGCCTGCGGGGGAGACGGGGGCTTTATAAGTCGCCACTGTGGGCATGCAATCGTTCCCCTTGCTGCTTGCTTGCTTGTACGCTCCTTCCCGTTTTTCCTGCGCATCCTGCTGCTACTCCCGCATCCGTGCCTGCCCGTCGCCGCAGTGGGGAGGGGAATGGCTGCGCGCGACGACCTCCCAGCCAACAGGGGTGCCGCCCTTGACGACCCTGTGCGTCGCCTTAGCAAGAGCGCCTCGTCAAGCCATCGCTGCCTGACGCCACCACCGGCGGAGTACCGCCTGGTTCCGCGCGACAAGAAGCAAACCAACCATCGCTGGGATGCCATGAAGAGATCGAAGGGTCGCTGCTCCCGTGTGCTGGGGCGGAGCCGCGTCACGGAGGAGACCCTCCAAACCCTTCTTCGGGAGAAGAAGCTGGAGGAACATGACGGGGCTCGTTTGCCCGGGCCTGACGAGACAGAGCCGACCCCGGGAGAGTCAGAGGCGATCGTCTTCGTGGCGTTTTTCGACGCCGGGCTCCGAATCCCGGCGACATACTTTGTTCGCAAAGTGCTGCGAGTGTATGGGTTGGAGCTGGCGCAGCTGACTCCGGCCGCGATCGTTCGGTTGGCCATATTTACTTGGGCGGTGCGGACGGAGGGTACCCGTCCCAGCGCCGAGTTGTTCGCCATCCTGCATGATGCACGGTGCCAGCCGAAGAAAGTGGAAGGGGGGCTTACTCGAACTTCGGCAACGTGGACTTCGTGCTAAGGCCGGAGTGCTCGCACTTGTTTCCCGCGTTGGCTACGCGGGAGAAGTGGGAGTCCGGTTGGACACGGCGGTGGTTCTACTACCTCGTGACGAGCACGAGCGGCCTCCGAAGCCGGGGAGAGCCGATATCCTTCGACCGCTGTCCGGATGTGACGCCTCGGCCCAGCGACGAGCAACAGGCGCGGAGACTCGCTGGGGTCGCACTTCGGTTTAACATGCGTGACCTCGCCGAGGAGTTCACCATGTACGGGGTATCCCCGCTTTCTTGTAACTGGAAATACGAGCGGCGGGGGCCCGACCGGAAGTACGGCATCCACCCGGGGGTGTCTTCGCTCCATAGGCCCTCCGCGCCCTGTAAGTATCTCTGCCATAGGCCAAGTACCACCTGGGTGGTTACACACCCTTGGGTATAATATTCCGCTTGCGCGTGCAGTACGCCGGTTAGAAGATGCGGAGCGCGCAGTGGTTGCGGTTCTTGGGCCGTACACGATGAAGGAGCACAAGGCCCGTGAGTTCGCAACTTCCTTGGAGCGCCCGGTGCCTGCGGAATCGCCGAGCGGCGCGACGGCGGTGGCGCCATCCTCTCGGTGTGGGGTCCAATCAGAGACCACTGCCTTCAGCTCGCCGGTCGTGCCGCCAATGGAGAGCGTGAGGATGGGAGCGGAACGAGCGCTGAGCTCGGGTCGACCGGTTCGGGGAGGCACGTAACTCCCGACGAGGCCCTATATGGTGGCGAGGCGACGGGCGCACGCCTCGTTATTCTTGAAGATGACGCCTCGTCACCTCCCGCGGCAACCGCAGTGTTGTCGCTGGCGACGGCTTCCGCGGCTGCCAAGGTAACCACGGAGGCTTCACCTGCGACTCCAAAGGCGAAGCGGCCTTGGGTGCAGTCGCCGCCATCTTCGAGGGGCCGGTTCAGCATGGCCGGCCCAGTGACTGAGGTCCTGACACCTAGCGGGGATGCTCCTGAAGCCGGGCGGGTTGCCGCTCCTCAGGCCAGCGAGGTGATCGTGGCCCAGGTGGAGGCCGTGGTAGAGGGTGCTGGAGGTAGGTGTAGTTCGTTTTCCTCCCGCGACTTCGCGAAACTCTCCCCGATTTGCTCGCTTATTCCGTCGACATCAGGCGAGACAAAGTCTCCCAGACGAGGACAAGAATCAAGCAATGGGGGTGCCCGTGGTGTCCCCGGCCTGATTGAGCAGGGGGACGTGTGCGCCCCAACTGCTGTCGAAGGCGCTGAAGCGAGGGCTCTAGTGCTTGGCGTCTCCGACTTCGTCCCTCGATGGGAGACGCTTCGCGCCTGGAGCGAGGTGGCAGAGTATGCTGGCAGCCACCTAGATCGACAGGCGCTGCAGTCCTGCGGGGGCGACCTTTTGGCGCTTGCGCTGGGTGCCTCGGAAATGAGGGTAACGGTCTCTGCTCTCGCTGCATATCCTCTGCTTGTCTGATAGATAACCCTTGTTGTTACGCTCGTGTAGACGCTTGCAATTAGCAAAGCCCTCGAGGAGACTCGCACGCGAGAGCGAAGGGCACTGGAGAACCAGCTGCGCGCCGTGGACGACGCCATCGCCGCCAAGGACGAGCACATCCGGGTGCTGATGGCGGAGCGGGATGAGGCTATCGACGACGCGCAGTTGGTGGGCGCGAACGCTAAGAATGCGGCCCTAGTCGCACAACACGCGATGGAGGAGGCTCAGCGCGTTGTGACGGAGGGGCAGACCACCCTTCTTCAGCGAATCTCCGCGCTAGAGGCAAAGAAGGAACAGCTTGCTGCCTCCGTTGCTGAGAAGATGTTATCCTGGAACAATGTGTGTGCCTCTGCGTGGAGCGCGATGGAGTCTTTGGAGCGGGCCCTCCGGGGGCTTTCCGTGCACGTGGAGGATGCCACCCATAGCCGCCAAGACCTGATGGAGACGCTTGGGCGAATCGAGGAGGGCTCGAGCGTCGCCCTTCCCGGCGCCAAGGCTTTCGGCACCCACTGCGGCTACATGAGTGCTGGCCTTGCCCTCGCCTTGCTGCACGCCGGTGGGTGTGAGCATGTCAATGAGCTGGCGAACCCTCAGCTTGACTTGCCTACCCGGCCCGGGGTGATATCTGATGCCATTCGCGCCACCCAGCCTGCCACCCGAAACTTCCATGACCGGATTTGGAAGTATGTTGGGGAGGGCGCCGCCACGGTTGCTTTACGGCGGACGCTGCAGAACGAGGGGGACGTGCTTCGCTGGCTCGAAGAGGTTCCTCGGCGCAGCGAAGGCGGTGCGGGCACTCCTCGCGGCGAAGATGGCGCAGACTTATAGGGATAATTCCAGGTTTCGGCGCGTTCCGCGCCGTGCGCATGTCTGCTTCTGTAATGTAACTGTCTTACTTGGGCTAAGCGACAACTCTCCCGTGCCCTTTTTGTTATGTAATATGCTGTGAGCTGGGGGGTCATGTGAAGCACGGGTATCCAGGCTTGATGTCGCCCCTTGCTCTAATAGTAGCCAACCGGCTTGCGTACGCTTTGCGTCTCAGACCATAGGCTTCGAAGTGGTGGCAGCGGAGCTGGCGCCTAGTCAAAGTAGACGCGCGAGCGCTCCGTCCCCTACCCTTCGAAGTGGTGGCAGCGGAGCTGGCGCCTAGTCAAAGTAGACGCGTGAGCGCTCCGTCCCCTACCCTTCGAAGTGGTGGCAACGGAGCTGGCGCCTAGTCGAAGTAGACGCGCGAGCGCTCCGTCCCCTACCCTTCGAAGTGGTGGCAGCGGAGCTGGCGCCTAGCCGAAGTAGACGCACGAGCGCTCCGTCCCCTACCCTTCGAAGTGGTGGCAGCGGAGCTGGCGCGTAGCCGAAGTAGACGCGCGAGCGCTCCGTCCCCTACCCTTCGAAGTGGTGGCAGTGGAGCTGGCGCCTAGCCGAAGTAGACGCGCGAGCGCTCTGTCCCCTACCCTTCGAAGTGGTGGCAGCGGAGCTGGCGCCTAGCCGTTGCATGCGTGGGAGCTTCGACCGCGTCTTATTTATACTCCGGGGAGTACGCGCTGAGACAAAGCCCATGCGTGCGCGGGATTCGCGTCTTGTTTATACTCCGTAGAGTGCGTAGGGATAGCATCCGCGTCTTCTTTTTTTTATACTCCGGAGAGTGCGTGGGATCGACATCCACGTCTTATTTGTACTCCGAAGAGTACGCACTGGGGCAACGGCCATGCGTGCGCGGGGTTCGCGTCTTGTTTATACTCCGTAGAGTGCGCAGGGATAGCATCCGTGTCTTTTTTTTATACTCCGGAGAGTACGTGGGATCGACATCCACGTCTTATTTATACTCCGAAGAGTACGCACTGGGGCAACGCCCATGCGTGCGCGGGGTTCGTGTCTTGTTTATACTCCGTAGAGTGCGTAGGGATAGCATCCGCGTGTGCGTGCGGAGGCGGACCTCGACGCTATGTCTTATTTAGAGTCCGTAGACTGCGCGCGGAGGCGAGCCTCCGCGCGTTGCGGGCGGTGAAATTGCGTGCGGAGGCGAACCTTAAGCTACGTCTTATTTATACTCCGTAGAGTGCGTGCGGAGGCGGACCTCGACGCTACGTCTTATTTAGAGTCCGTAGACTGCGCGCGGAGGCGAGCCTCCGCGCGTTGCGGGCGGTGAAATTGCGTGCGGAGGCGAACCTCACGCTACGTCTTATTTATACTCCGTAGAGTGCGTGCGGAGGCGGACCTCGACGCTACGTCTTATTTAGAGTCCGTAGACTACGCGCGGAGGCGAGCCTCCGCGCGTTGCGGGCGGTGAAATTGCGTGCGGAGGCGAACCTCGCGCTACGTCTTATTTATACTCCGTGCGCGCGGAGGCGGACCTCGGTGCTACGTCTTATTTAGAGTCCGTAGACTGCACGCGGAGGCGTCTCCCCGTGCATCTTTATTCATGCTCATGCACAGTGCACACGAAGGTGATCCTTCGCGCGTTTTTGGTATGAAAAAGAAAGGATTTGCATGAACGATGCACTTTATTGAATTCCCGTTTGCGCAGGTGAGCGGTTACAAGGGTTAAGGCACTAACCGCAAGCCGCTTGCGCCCACCGAAGCCGTGGAAGGCCCTTGGCCTCGTGTGCTCGACTTAGGCGTAATACCGCCGCAGCCTGTCCGCATTCCACGTGTGGCAGAGCGTGTGCCCCTCCAAGGTGGCTAAGCGATACGCCCCCTTCTGCAGGGCCTCCGCGAAGATGTACGGGCCTTCCCATTTGGACTCGAGCTTGCCTACCGTCTCCGTGTGGAGTGCCATCTTAAGGACATGGTCTCCCGGTCTGAATTCGCGCGGGTACAGCGAATGATTGCGACCGCGCACCATCTATCGCGCATATTTTATGACGTGCTGTGTTGCGCGGGCCCGGTCTCCATCAAGGAGATCCACGGACAATTGGCGTTCCTCGTCTGGTGCTTGGACGAGGACCCGCTGCGAGCCAGCCTTTATTTCTTCAGGTGTGACCGCCTCGTCACCGAAAAGGAGCTTGAAAGGCGTGAACCCCGTTGGGCGTGTGACCATTGTGCGAAGGGACCAGAGGACGCTGTGGAGCTCGCCCGGCCACTTCCCCTTTGGTAGCCCAACGAGGCGCTTCTTGATTGCGGCGGAGATAGCGCCGTTTGCCCGCTCCACCGCCCCGTTGGACTGTGGGTGTCCGACCGAGGCGAACCGGAGGGTGATGCCCATGTTGTCGCAGAATTCTTTGAATGGGGCTGCATCGAATTGCAGACCGTTGTCGACGGTGATCTCCCTAGGCACGCCGAATCGACATATGATGTTCTACCAGAGGAAGCGCTGCAGGGCTGCCGAGGTAATCTTGGCCAGAGCTACCGCCTCCGGCCACCTGGAGAAGTACTCCAGAGCAACCGCGACGAATCGCAGGTCTCCTGGGGCCCTGGGGAGTGGTCCCACGACGTCGATGCCCCACCGCGCCAGCGGCCATACTGGGGGTATGGAATGGAGGCTTGCCGGGGGCCTGTGGATAGCCCTTCCCATCCATTGGCAACCTTGACAACGGTGCACGAGATCCTGGGCATCTGCGACAACTGTTGGCCAATAGAAACCCTGCCTGAATGCCTTGCCCACCAGAGACCTTGGTTGGAGGTGCGAACCGCAGAGACCCGCATGAATTTCTACGAGGAGGCGCTTTTCTTCTTCGCGCGGGAGGCACCGCAGGAGCGGTGCGCAGACCCCCTTCTTGTAGAGCGCCCCGTCGAGCACCTGGAAGGACCTAGCGCGGTGTTGCAAACGCCGGAGCTCGGAGGGGTCATCCGGTTCCGCGATGCCCTGCAGAAAAGCGAAAAGGGGTTCCCGCCAGTCACCCTGCTGGGTGATCTGGTGGACGAGGGCCGCATCCCGATTATCCTGCGCTATGGCCGCCGCTAGCAGGGTTTCGTAAAATGCCCCTTTGGGAACTGGGAGCTGCTGACTGGCAGCCTTGGCCAGGACGTCCGCTTGCTCGTTGTCTGCTCGAGGGATGGCCTTCACCGTGATGCCCAAAAAGTGCCGCTCCTTCGCTCGTACGGCTGCTAGGTACTTGGCTAGCTCCGGGTCCTTGGCCTGATATGACTTGTCCACATGGCCCGCCACTAACCGGGAATCAGTGCGGACGAGGACTCGCCTCGCTCCCATCGCTTTGAGCTTCCCGAGGCCGAAGAGTAACGCCTCGTATTCGGCCGTGTTGTTCGTAGCCAGAAACGCTAGGCGCGCCGAGTACAACAGGCGCTGCCCCTCAGGTGTGGTGATAACGGCGCCCACCCCTGTGCCCATAATACCGTACGCTCCGTCGGTGTTAAGCGTCCACACCGGGTCTTCGACCTGGAAGGCGGGCTGAGCTGGAGGGGTCCATTCCGCGAGGAAGTCCGCCAGAACTTGAGACTTGATCGCCGTTCGAGAGGCGTATGTTAGGGAGAATGGGGCCAGCTTGGCCGCCTATTTACCGATTCGCCCCGTGGACTCCTTGTTGTGCAGCATCTCCGCCAGAGGGAACGAGGATGGCACCGTGATCGGGTGCGCCAGGAAGTAATGCCGGAGTTTTCTTGAGGCCATGAACAGTGCGTAAGCAAGCTTCTCGAGCTCAGTATATCGCATCTTGGCGCCCTGGAGGGCTTCGGAGACAAAGTACACTTGCCGCTGGAGCGCGCCCTCTTCAAGGACGAGGACGACGCTGACCGCCGTTGCCGAGGCAGCGAGGTAGAGTAGGAGGGGAGCCTCTGGTGCTGAGGCCACCAGAGTGGGAAGGGTTGCGAGGTGTTTCTTGAGGTCGTCGAAGGCCCTTGCGCAGTCGTCGTCCCAATGAAACCCGTCGCAACCGCGGAGAGTCTTGAAAAATGGTAAGCCCCGCTCCGCCGCTCTGGAGAGGAAACGGCTCAAGGCCGCCATGCGGCCTGCCAGCCTCTGGACCTCCCGCGTCGTCTTGGGAGGTTCCATGCCCAGGATAGTGTCGACCTTATCGGGGTTCGCTTGAATGCCTCGCCCGGATACAAGCAAGCCCAAGAGCTTGCCCTCCTGTACACCGAAGACACACTTGTCCGGATTGAGCTTAATGCCCGCCTTCCTGAGGTTGTCAAAGGTCTCCTGCAGATCCTGACCGTGGGAGGCGAGCTGCCTGGTTTTTACGACCACGTCGTTCACATAGGCCTCCACATTTCTCCCTAGCTGGACGGCCAGGGCCAGCGCGACGAGGCGGGTGAAGGTTGCGCCCGCGTTCTTGAAGCCGAAGGGCATCCTTACGAAGCAAAAGATCCCCACCGGCGTAATGAAGCTGGTTTTATCTTCGTCATCCTTGGCCATGTAGACCTGATGGTAGCCGGAGTAGGCGTCCAAGAAGCTCATGAGCTCGCATTCGGCGGTAGCATCGACCAGTTGATCTATGCGCGGCAAAGGGTAATCGTCCTTCGGGCATGCCTTGTTGAGGGCGGTAAAGTCGATGCACATGCGCCAAGCGCCGCTGGCCTTTTTAACCAACACCGGATTGGCGAGCCAGTCCGGATGTTGAACCTCGCGGATAACCCCCGCTCGAAGGAGCTTCGCCACCTCCACCTTTGCCGCTTGCTGCCGGTCGATGGACATACGACGGAGTTTCTGCTTGACGGGCTTGGCGTCAGAACGGACCGCGAGGTTATGTTCGATGAGGGCGCGGTCCACTCCTTTGATATCCTCCGGGGACCACGCGAAGACATCCATGTTGGCCTGGAGGACTCAGAGCAAGTCTTGCTCCACGTCCGGAGGGAGGCCCTCGCCTATGGATACGAACTGCCCCTCCTCCTGGAGCGGCACCCTCTTCACTCCGCCCTCCGGGTGGGGCTTAGGTGTCCATCCCGGAGCGGATGACGTGTCCGCCCGGTATTTGTCGGTGAGGGCGTGCACCTTGCGGTGCAAGCGTCCAGCTCCGGTTTCGATGCTCCGAGCCATATCTTGGTCGCCGAAGAGGGTGATAACGCCCCGCCGTCCTGGGAGCTTCATGCATAAGAATGCGTGGTGTGGGACCGCTTCGAAGGAGTTGATGGCAGACCGGCCCAGTATGGCATTATACGGATACGAGACGTCCACGACGTCAAAGACGACATCTTCGGTCCTGGCGTTGTCGGCCTGGCACAAGGAGACTTGGAGGCGAATCTGACCCAGAGCCTTCAGAGGCTGCCCTCCGAGGCCCTGGAGGGGGGCTTCCGAAGCTTTCAACAGGCTCCGAGGTATTCCCATACGATCAAGGGCCTCCGCAAACAAGATGTTTGCGGAGCTCCCTCCGTCAATGAGGATGCGCCTGACTTCGCAACCTACAATGTCGGCCTGGATGACCAAGGGATCTTGGTGGGGGAATTCTACGCCCTGGGCGTCGGCTGACGTGAAGGCGATGCTGCAATGGGACGCCCGCGGAGGTAGTTGCGTCGAGGAAGTGCTCGACGAAGAGCCTCCGGTGATGACATTAACACCACGGCCCTGGGTCTCTCCGGGGGACCCAGCACACGAGGGACTGTCTTGCGCATGTGTCTCCGAGGCCTGTACAGGGGCCACCGCTTGCCGTAATGTCGCAACCTTGGTGCATGTCTGCATGAAATGACCCCCGTAACCGTGCACCTCGCACCATCAGCCGTATTGTAGAAGTTCCTGCTCCGCACGCGGCTTCTCATCATGGCCTCCTTCGCGCCCCCCCGACGCGCGAGATTAGCGCGGCTTCCTAGGGGACGCCGTGTGCAGTGAGGACGTGGCGGGCCTGGTGGGATCTTCGCCGGCTACGCCGGGGCTTGCGTCTGTCGCCTGGTGGGGTTTGGTGTACTCCGTCGTCAACGAGCTCACGAGCGTCATTCATGGGCACTTTCCTGTGCTTCGTCCGTAGGTTGTCTCTTGTGGGGCTCCTTTGCGACAAGTCCTCCGTTTTCCTAGCGTCAGAGCCGGTGCCGTTGCACCCCCGCGCGTTCTCCTCGGCTCGGGCGTATGCTTCCATTTTGTCGAAGAGGTCTGCCTCCGACTTGAGTGGCTTCCGCGCGCTATACTCTGCGAGTGGTCCCGGGCGGAGACCTTGTATCGCTGCGTTGATAACGGTTGCCTCGCTAACGTCCCTGACTTGGCAGCGTACCTTGGCGAAACGTTTAAAGTAAGTCCGGAGCCCCTCCTCGGGTTTCTGTTTGACTGCGAAGAGCTGGTCCGCGTCGAGACGCTCGACGTAGCTTCCCTGGAAGTTGTTGTAGAGCCGATCGCGGATCTGTTCCCGCGCGTGGATGGACTGTGGTTCGATGGTGGAGAACCAGGACAGCGCCGCTCCTTGCAACGCGAGGGGGAGTGCCTTTGCCTTCGTAGTGTTGTCTCCGCCACTGGCTTCGATGGCGGTCTCATACACGCATACGAACGCACGCGGGTCGGAGTCACCCTTGTACGCTTCGATGACGCTTGGGAACTTGAAGTCTTCGGGCCACGTCGCTCGTTGCAGGTCCACGGAGAGTGGGGACTCCGGGTCTATGCGGCGTAAGGGAACGCGACTAGGCGTAATAGCGTCGCGGCTATTCGCCCCCTCCGGGGTGGGCTGAGACGCCGCCACCGGTGTTGCGCGTTGGCTCTGAGCCTCTTGTATGCCTCGCACGGCTCCGCGGAGGTCTGACAGCTCCCGTTGGCATGCGCTGAGGGCCGCCAGCAGGGCCGTCTCCACCGCGGGCGTGGTTGGGGCCGCCGGCATGCTTGGCGACGCAACCGGGACGGCGGCGACCACGATCTGTGCGCCCAATCTGCCCGCAGCGCGGGCGCGGAGGACCTCGGAGCTGGAGACGAAGCTCGCATCGTCACCGGGACCGCCCACCGCTCCCGCGCCGAGTAAAGAAGTGGGCGCGCCTGCGCTGTCAGCGCTGGGGTTGGTGGTCGGGGTAGTGGTGGTGGTGGGGTCGGGCGTCGCGTCGTGGACGCCGGTGCTCACGGTCGTCACATCCGCGCCGCCACCCGCACCTGTAGCCACTAAAGCCAAAACCTTGGTATTGACGCGAGATTTCGCCGCCTCCGCCTTCTTTTCCCTTGCCACCGATGTTGAAGCTTTCCTTGGTGCCATCCTCCTTCAGATCTGGAGGCTTGCTCTTGTCCTCCCCACGGACGGCGCCAACTGTTGTGGTTACAGACCAAACAGAGAGAGAGTGTGGTAGTGGGGAGTTGAGTAAATGAATGGCTTCGGGGTCTTCCCCGTGGCCTATGCCCTGCACATATACCCAAACGATGAGCACTTGTACAGTTATGCCCTTACATGTGAGTATTCCCCTCAGGGGCACTCATGTCATTACATACGTCCCATTTTGGGCCTTACATTCTTCTAACAGGCCTACTGGGCTTAGGTGGGGGCCACCCCTACAACACTAGCGATAAGGACTACGACTCTGCACAGACAAAGGAGGACTTCGCTTTGGTCCAATGCCTTAGTGTGAGAGTTTTCGCCCAAGCCACATTCTATACTGGGTGGCTTGCCCTTTCCCTCTCGGGTTGGGACGTTACGGTTATGTCCCCGTATCTAGCTCATGAGTGCTTAAGAAAGTATATCCTTATCTTTCTTTGATTGCGACCTCACAATCACACTCATGTAGGTGAATTCTTCTAGGAATCCTGTAGGGCGATTCCTGAAGTCATATAGACGTCAAATTCATTAAGAGCTAATGCTCAACCTTCCATACAGAATTAGCACTGCAGCTAATGGGAACCATTAGATGTGCTCTCTAATCTCACTCAGTTTGTTGTCCTAGAGCCTAGTTCACGGGATCTCCGATCTTCTAGGATAGATTACCACAAATGTGATCCTTTATACGGGTATGAGCCCCATTCCCTGAGACGCTGCTAGGATGGCCTTCCGCCCACTCCTTTAGTGAAAGGATCTGCCAAGTTCCTTTCAGACTGGATGTATTCTACAGAAATAACACCCATATCTCTGGCATGCTTTATCGACTTAAGTCGCCTCTTTATGTGTTTTGAGGATTTCATATTGTCCTTCCTACTCTTCGCCTTAACTAGAACGGTTTGGTTATCGCAGTAGGTTAATATAGCTGGAATAGGCTTTTCCAGCACTAGCAAATCAGAAAGAAGTTCTCTGATCCATTCTGCCTCTACAGCTGCTAAATTAAGTGCTACTAACTCAGCCTCCATGGTGAACCGTGTAAGGATAGTCTGTTTTGAAGACTTCCACGAAACGGCCCCACCTGCTAGAGAGAATACATAGCCACTCATAGCCTTCATGTCATTTGAGTCACTAATCTAGTTAGAATCACTGAATCCTTCCAACATAGGATAGACCCGAAGCCCAAAAAATCTAACAAACCTCCCCCGTCTCTTTGGTAGGTGGGCCCCCTCCCCGTCTTCTACCTCCCACCGCCACCCCTCTTTTCTCTCTGCAACCATCGCCACCCTTCTCGCGCCTGGCCGCCCCACCTCTTCCTCCTTCCGCGTGCCTCGTACCTACCTCCCGCCTTCTCCATGCTGGCTCCTCCTTATCTCATGCCGCCCTCTCCCTATCCCGTCCGCAACTACCGCTCCGCACCCGCCGCCACCCCATTTTTTTGACGAGAAATCCCGCAGGCCTTCCCCCACCTCGGCCTATAAAAGCCGACCCCCAGAACTGCCCTCCGCCACACCGCCCCTCCCCGCCTCTCTTCTCCGCTCCCGTGCCCCAAGCTTCCCCCACGCCGTGTCCCTCTTCCTCGAACTATGGCCACCCCTCCAAGCATCATCGACGAGTTGGGAAGCTTCACCGCACTCCCACGATCGCTCACTACCACCTCGCCCGTCAAGAAGGACCGCTGGAGCACCATCTTCACCAGAGTCCGCAAGCCGCCACTGTCTCTCTCCATCGTCGGCCGCCTCCATGCACCTCTGACCCCCGTGCAAGGCAGCATCTTTCCCTCTCTTTCTTTTCACTACAAGAAATGTGTCATTTATTGACATTTTATTTTTGTCATAATATATGGAATTCATGTCACAATTCAAGATTTGTGACATTCGGTTGACGAAAATCCTAATGTCAAAAAACACGCGTCACAATTTTATTATGTGACATCTGTATAATTCATGTCACAAATCTATGACATTGGCTTTTAGTGTCACAGAGGTTTATGACATTCATTTGTTGTCACAAAATCCTAGGCCTTGCCACATGGGCAAATGCCACGTAAGATCAAAAATTGACGTGGCACTGACATGGCAGAATATAAAAATGTCATAAAATGAATTTTGGCCTGTTAAAGCCCACGTAGTAGGCAGCCTCTTCATGGGTCACAACCATTATTTGAGCTGTTTCTTCCTGGCCCATTATTTGGTTTTAGATTTTTTTTTGGCCCATACAATTTTTTTATGATTGCAGCCCATACAGTTTTTTTCAGCCCGCACAATTCAGCCCATACATTTTTTCAGCACACACAATTCAGCCCATATAATTTCTTTCAACCCATACAAAAATCAGATTCAAATCAACCAACAGCATATGGAAATATGATTGCATATCATAACCAGTCCACAAGTCTTAAATTAACTATCAAATATCATTACATCCATCACCCAATTCAGCACACATCCAGACCAAGTCTCAAATTTCAGGTTGCTGTTGGAGCTTGCCAAATTCACCACACATGGCATCTACAACCTCAATCACAGATGACCATATCAAAAAAGCATCTACATCCACACTAGGTTTCTGTTGGAAGTTAAAGTCGATCACCAAAATAGCACCCACAGCCTCACAGTCATAGATGTCACCAAAATATCATCTAGAGCCTAATTGAGTTTGAGAGCTTACTGCTGAGCATCAGGTGATGCATACTTGCTGCCAAACAACGAACGAAGGAAGCCTTGGATCTCACTTCCTTGCTGCTTCAGCTTCTTAGTTTCTTCTTCATGCTTCTTTGCTGCATCTTTCTGATCCTCTACTTGCTTCTGCAGATTCTCCAACTGTGATCGAAGTTCTGATGCTCCTAACTTTTCAGCATGCAATTCACTCTCAAGCTCATGTACACGATCATTCATTGCAGCAGCTTTGGCATTTCTCTTCATTGCTGCAGACTGCATGCCAACATTGCGAAGAAAAGTTGATTTTGGCAGAACATGAGCTACAACTTGAATAGGAGTCTTCGGATCATGCCCTTCTTGTGTTGGTTGAGCAACATAGGCCTCCATTTGAGCCTAGCAGCAATAGCACAAAAAAATTCAGGTTTCTATCCCTACTGTTGTTCATCATAGTACAGTACACCATATTCAGATTTTAGTACAGCAAAGTAGCAGCTAAAAAATACAACTATTGAACAAGGAATGTGGCAGAGGATCAATGCAAAGACATACTAGTAGATTTTATAGTAGCAACAGCCATGGGAGAGCCTAATTAAAATCACAGTACAGTACACAAATAACATTTGCTGTCCTAGCATTCACAGTGCATGATTCACATCACACAAATCACATATCACAAGTAACATCCATTGGGCAGTAGAAATTAACAATCTCTAACAGTAATTCAGTAGAACAGCAAGTAGAGAAAGGAAGAAGGATTTGGGATGAACCGAAGTGAATGGGAAGCAATGAAGAGGAGGGTGTCAGTGAAGATGTTTGCCGGCGGAGGAGCTAGGGTCGGCGACGTGGAAGGAGACGGGGTCCCGGTCGCCGAGGTTGGCGTCGGTGGCGATGAGAACGGTGGCCCGGCGCTTGGTGGCGGGAGCTGACGAGGCGATTCAGTGGAGCGGCAAGGAGAAGGGGGGCGCGGTGAAGAAGTTGCTACCGCCAGTGTCGGTGCAGAGGAAGGGAGGCTTACGGGATCTGGAGTCGGTGGCCGAAAGTACAGGAGGAGAATGGAGGAAGCGGAAGGCAGTGGAGAAAGGAGCGGCAGGGAGATGAAGGCGCGCGGTGGAAGGAGAGTAGAGGGGCGGCCGAAGAAGGAGCCGGAGAGAAGTGGCGCGGAGGAGAGGGGTGATGGCGGCGCGGTGGAGACGTGGCTGCCGGCGAGTTTGGCCCGGTCTCGCCGGCGGTGAGAGTGGAGAAGGAGGAGAGCACAGTGGGAGCTAAGGGAGAAGAAAACCGGGCTCGGATCGGAAATGGGGTGGCGGCGCGGTGGATCTGGGGATGGAGGAGCAGTGGGGCGCGGCGGAAGGGAGTGGAGGTAGTTGGCCGCCGGCGAGCTGGCCGACCCTCGCCGGCGCCAGAGAAGAGGAAGGGGGAAGGAAAGTGCAAAGGGGGCAAAGGACAGAAGCAATGGCCGGCTCCAAGGATTCCCAGGCGGCGGCTGGCTTTAGGAGATGGGGATTTCCAATTTGCGATTTAGTCCTCAAATTTTCTAGGGTTTACAAAGAGGTCCTTCCCTATTAGTGTTTTCTTCTGTTTTGGTCCTTGGAAGCTCCGATTTCATCGCGGAAAGATCCTACGTGTTCGTGTCGATGCGTACATCTGTATGGAGCAATCCAGATTTGTCGTTTATGTGCCTAGATCGCGCCGGCCTGCGGAAAATTGCAAAAAAATGTAAAATGGTCCATTTTGAGCAATTAAGTATGGAAAAACGTGTAAATGATGATAAATGATCCCAAAATGCAAAAAATAATAGGGTAAAATGACACGTAAACATATGTAAAATGACGCATGTCAATTATGCGAAAAAATAAAAGAAAAAATGGTATATGGGCCCACCCGACCACGTGGCAATAGGGCATGCCAACATGGATAAGAATATTTAAAATAATTCAATAAAATAATTTGTGACACACAACCTCTGTCATAGATTTATGACATTCATAAATTAGTCCTTATGACATAGCAAATACCGTCACTGGATGGAATTGGACTAGTTGTATGACATTTTTTGTGACATACAATTTTTTATTGTCACTAAGTCGAAATGCCTAAAACATAATGTCATAAACCGGATGATATAATGACATTATGACCTGTTGTTATGCTAAATACGTCAAAAAATAACACATTTCTTGTAGTGTTTGCGCGCCTTGGCGCTCGCCGCTGAGCCCCCTAACACTGGCGACGCTTGGGTCTTGCACGCTACTATCGGCCGATGGGGTTCCACACGACGGCCTCGAGCCGCTTCCAGTTGAGGAGGAGGGCGAGGCGAGGCCGTGGCAGCTGTCGAGGAACATCCAGCTCTCATTTTGCTTTTGGATTTTACCTCTAAATTCTTGCCTTGGTTACGGTCCTGGCGACAATGGTGGCGGTGGCGATTAAGAGGATGCACCGTGACTATGAGATAAGTACACAATGGAGAGGTAGGTAGCCACATTATATATTTGTTAGCTCGACGGCTCGTAGCTTCCGAGTACCGGAAGTGATATGCAATTGGCCCTAGAGCAATAGGAACGGTGGATCGATCGAGCCAAAGTGAGATCTTTCGTGGATTTCCGCACTGAACTATCATCATAGTCAAGGACTAGTGCTGAATTATTCCTATCAAAAAACACAGGGTTTTTTCTTTCCTGAAAGGGAAATGCACTGTTTGGTTTTGTCCCCATTTTAGGGCCTCTACTTCTTGAAGAAGCTATTTTGACCTGCCAACTTTGCTCCTAGCTAGCCAAGTGCAACCCCTATGTGACACTGACAAGTGGGTCTACGCCCGGCCAAGGCAAACTAGGAAAAACATCAATAGACCAGAGTCCACAAGTCGGGTTTTGTAACAAGATTGGCAAAAATATTCTGTAATGGAGGGACACTTTCTCAATACATGCAACTAATATTCTTACCTTATATACAAAGTATTTCATTTGACACGATAAATCTTGTGTGCATTTTTTCCAGGTATTGATAAATATCATCCGGATGTTTTCTTTCCCAAATTTGTGATTCTCCCCGCTTCCTCCAAAAAAAATCTTCCCCTAAAAAAAAAGAGTCGTTGGATCTCTAATCTAACAGTCAGAAATTTAGATAATTGCTAGAGAGAAAATATCCGGGTGGTATAAATATAACCAGTTGTTTGCCTTAAAACCTACGGCCATTTTCCAAGGTCTTCTCGGTTCTCTGCAGCAGAGGGTAGGGATTGACTGATCGACCGTTCAAGGTTCAACAAACCCATCCAACTGTGTAATTGTGAGCTTGAAGTGTTCAATCAAGCTAGAGTTAGGCAACAACAAAACCTAAATTGATTTCAGCACAGCAATGTTGGACCAAGAATTGGACACATGTAAGTAGAAAGCCATAGATTGATATACTTCAGTTTAAGTAGCCGAATTTGCCATGCAACTTCAGTTTAAGTAGCTGAATTTCTCGCGTAACTTCAGTTTAAGTAGAAAGCCACTCACTGCAGTTTAAGTAGCCGGATTTCCCATGCAACAGCATGGCTAGCTACTAAAATACATATACTTTTATGTAAACATAAACTTGTATTTAATATAGAACTCAAATGCTTACATTGGAAATAGAGTTGTATTTGTTGTACAACTATAATAGTGTACTGTATATTTGATTAATCTGTACTGTTTCTTTTTCTATTGTTTTAATAATACAATAGATTAGGCTTGTTGTTTCATCACATAGCTATAAGCTATGGGAAGTGTCCAATGGATGGTCCCATCTTGGAAAGGTGGTCAAGAATGTAGCAGTATGCTTCTTTGGCCTCTGTATGATGTCTAGAACCATGCTTGGTCTTTGGTCTTCACTTAAATATTTTTCTTGTGATTGAATGGAAGGTAGTGATCAGGGAGCAATTAGTGAAGGTGTAGTACAATGAGATGGAAAAACCAGCTTCTAGAAATCATACTGTGATGCACTGTTCTTAGATCCGATGGATCCATAGTACTATGAACTCAACTGTGGCTCCTAAGAGAATTTTTCACCTTTGTTGGCTCTTTCTAAGTGGTTTTTTTTTTGTAGGAGCTACAGAACCTGTGTTTTGACCACTACTAATATGTGTTTCTAAACCCTGACCTTGATCGGCTATGATGAGCAATGGAGCTCACTTGGTTTGAGTTTGTCTTACTGATGATGAGCTACTAATGTATCAGTTTTTAATTGCAAGTTTTGGACTAATTTGATGCACTTTCGCAATATGAGTTACAACAGCAGGATGCTAAGTTGGATTATTCTCAAGACAGAGGCAGGTGAGTGGTTGAATTTCCTGTCAGGTTGTGCTACTGGTCTCATGCAGGCATCTTACAATTCAAACATGGTGATGTCTGGAATTGCACAAAGCTAGCTGAATTGTTCAGGGTGTGAATAAAGAAACAAACCTTGAGAGAACCATAGGGCAGATCAAATTCAGTTGTATTGACATGCGTGTACAATGTAACAATAGGAATATTAATTGGTTACTGATGGTGCTGTCATTGACTGGATTTGCAGATTATTCCAAGTGCATTTGTTTGAATGAAGAATAGTCATCTTTTTCCACGATTTTGAATCCGCGGCACAAATTGTAGCCTAGGGATGCTGTCTGATGGAGGGGGTATTGAAAGGAACAGAGAGAAGCTGACATCTGATAATGCGCTGAAGAGTGATGCTGCGCTTCATCTATGACAGTGATAAATGGGCAAATGGACATAGACTGAACTCTCTGATTACTGAAATTAGACTGAACTCTAAAAGCACAAGGATGGAAAAAAAGTGACAAAAACATGAACTACAGAATCTAATCAGATATGTCAATATCTATGGTCTACAATTATCAACGAATCTAAAGACAGATAACAATTAAGCCACAGAAATTTTGTGCCAAACATCGGAACCACATGATGCAAAATATGACCACATAAGTATAGTGCCCAATTCTTGAAGTAGCATTTTTCATACATTTTTGCACGTCGAATTAATGCATTAATTTGCAAAGTTGGGATCCGTATCATAGGTATCTGGTCCATAATGTTTTTTTCTTTTGAAACCCTGGTCCATAATGTCTTTGTTACACAGGAAGTCATATGTTCGGTTCTCGCAATTGAGTTGGGTTCGAGAATTTTTTCCAGAGAGAGATCGCCCAAATTGTTAGCTCAGAATCAGTATGGAATTCGGCAACTCTATGTTTAGAATATCTAAAAATCAAGATTACTTAAAACACAAAGTTTTAATTTGTAAGCTACTAGGCATCTTCACAAAAAAAGGCACAACATTTCTGTACACTCTCTCTCTCTCTCTCTCTCTCTCTCTCTCTCTCTCTCTCTCTCTCTCTCTCTCGGTACTCATGTTCTATTTACCCAAAAGCTATCTAGTTTATATTACAGTGTTTGCTAGTTTCACATATCAATTTCCTGATTCAAGAAACCCTTTTGAGCCCTCCGAAATCCATGGTGTCAATGCATTCTACTCCTCTAGCCTGATACTTGCTCATCAACCTGAGCAGCTCAGTGGCTTTCTTCTTCGTTGCCTCCCTGCACCCAGCCTGCAAGAGCATCAGAAGCTTCTGGAACGCGCCCACCTGCAGCGCCTCGACGACGGCTCGCCGTCTCGCCGCTGCTGCCGCCGTCTCCTCCTCGTCGCTATATCCCTTGCAGATGCGCCACAGCGCCGACACGACGAGCTCGGTGGCCGTGTCGGACACGCGGAACATCTTCTTGACGAGCACGGGCACGGCGAGCGCGTCGGCCCGGGCGCGCGCCCTGCAGTCCTCGCACGCCAGCGCCGCGTCGAGCGCGGCCAGCGCCTTCTCGGCCGTGCTCCGGTCGCCGTCGACGAGGAGCTCGACGAGCACCGGCACAAGCCCCGCCGCGGCGAGCAGCGCCGCGGCGTGCTCGTCAGCGCGCGCGACGTGGTACACTGCTACCAGGGAGGCTTTGGTGGCCTGTGGACAGATGGGGCCCCTGATCGTCTTGGCCAAAGCCTCTATGATTCCCTCGATGTTCGCGCTCAAATCAATGGCGCGGGCGTTGCATGATCTTGAGCACGAGCAAGAGACGACCTCTTTGATGACGACCACCGCCTGTAGCCTCCTCTGCAGGTCTCCGTGCTTGGCGACGGCGACGAGCCACGCAACGGACGCGATCGACGAGCCGATGGCCGTGATGGCCTCCTCGTCGAACGGCATCATGAGCACCAGCGCCGACAAGACGTTATCAAGAACAGAAGAGTCGGGCGCGAAGGAAGCGAACGCCGCGGCGAGTGCGCGCGCGGCGCCGGCGGACGCGAAGCACTGGCGGTCCCGGTCGACCTCCCCCGTGAGGTTCCTGATCACGCGAACCGCCGCGGCGCACCTCGCCGCGTCACCGGCGCGCGCGGCGTCCTCTGTTGTAGGGTCTTACGACCTCCCAGGACCTTTTACGACCGGTTAGAGTCGTTTACGACCGCTCCGAGATATCGCTGCCGCTGCCTTCCTTCAGCCGCACGAGATACCGTGATCGAAACTTTCTACGATCACGCAGTGATGCTGGCGATCACTGTTCACCGTGGTCGAACACCCGTACGACCACGTTCACTTCCTTCAACGTGGTCGGAGTCGCTTCCGACCACGTTCTGGCCTTCCCGGCGTAGTCGTAGCTCGTTACGACCACCTTCGCCTCCTTACGACCACGTTGTTCGCTCCTTAGCCGTAGTCGTAAAAACACTGTTCCTTTTCGTGGTCGTAGCTCCTCACGACCACGCCTACAGGAACTTTGCCGTGGTCGTAACTCCTCCCGATCACGCTTGCGGTGATCGTGAGTACTTCCGACCACGTCTTGCGCCAATCACACGACAAAACAAAGCATTGTGTTTCTCCCTCTTTTTGGTATTTTCTCAATTGCTTGGTACATCGAATACATGGCTCTAAGCCTCTTTTTATACCCGGCTGTTCTAATTCAACGCGGGTTCGACTACGATTACACCTTGGATTCCGACTCCGATTCTAATACGACTTCTACTCCGTTTCCGATACGACTTCGTCTAGGACTTGGTCTCTGTCTTCGACTTCTGATTTCTCCTCCGTCTCGACTTCGATTACTTCCAAACTTTGTACGTGACTCCTAAACAAGATTATTTACAACATTCTCTCCCTAATCTTGTTTTTCGACTTCAATCATGCCGATCTTTCTCCTCATCTCCGAGAACTTTATTCGCCCCAATGACTTTGTCAATATGTCTGCTTTCTGTTCTTCGGTTCTGATGTAGTTGATAGCAATCTTCCCTTCTTCGACACAATTTCTGATATAATGATATCTTGTGTCTATGTGTTTGCTTCTATCATGTAGAACCGGATTCTTGCTCAGTGAAATAGCCGATTTGTTATCAACCCTGAGCGTTACCTTCTGATTTTCTTCATCTGACAATTCACTCAATAGTCGAGCGAGCCAGACTCCCTGGCATGATGCTGCGCTCACTGCAATGTACTCGGCTTCACACGAAGACAATGCAACCACCTTTTGCTTCTGAGATTGCCAGCTGATCGGACTCTCCCCAAGCACAAACATTATGCCTGTCGTGCTCTTTCGATCGTCGATATCTCCCGCCATGTCGCTATCACTGTAGCCCGTCAGCTGCAACGACTTCCCATCTCCTTTCTTGTACTGAATCCCGAGATTCAGAGTACCTTTGATGTATCTCAGGATGTGTTTTACGGCATTCATATGCTCCTGAGTCGGTTTCTCTATGAAACGACTTACGTATCCGACCGCAAACGAGATGTCTGGTCGGGTGTGCACTAGATACCGTAGACTTCCGACAATGCTCCTATAAGTCGTGGCATCAACTGGTGATCCTGGGCCTGTCTTGCTCAACTTCAGATGATTCTCCATTGGAGTTTGACATGGATTGCACTCTTCCATACCTGACTTCTCCAGAATCTTTCGAGCATAACCCGACTGACAAAGTGTTATGCTGTTGTTGGTTTGATTGACTTCAATGCCAAGGTAGTAGCACAGAAGTCCCAAATCAGTCATTTTGAACAGCCTCTTCATGTCTTCTTTAAAACTCATAATCTCCTTCGAACTCGATCCAGTAATGATCAAGTCGTCCACGTAAACGCCCACGATCAGTCTGTTCTTCGCATCTCCCCTTGAGTATACCACATGTTCAGAGTTGCTTCTTCTGAACCCGAGTGCCGTTAGACTTTTGTCAAGCTTCAAATTCCATGCTCGTGGTGCTTGCTTAAGTCCGTAGAGAGCTTTGTTCAGCTTCAAGACTTTCTCGGCTTGCTCCTTGGATTGAAAACCCGGCGGTTGAGAGACATAAACTTCCTCCTTAATGTCTCCGTTCAGGAACGCCGTTTTCACATCCATGTGGTGAATCTCCCATCCACCGTTTGCTGCCAATGCAAGAAGTAGTCGTATAGTCTCCATACGAGCTACTGGGGCAAAGACTTCTTCGTAGTCGATGCCTTGTTTTTGAACATACCCTTTCGCCACAAGTCGTGCTTTGTGTTTTACGACTTCTCCCTTGGAATCCTTCTTTACCTTGAAGACCCACTTTAAACCGATCGCTCGATGACCCTTTGGCAACTCGGTGAGTTCCCAGGTGTTGTTGTCTTCAATGGATTTCAGCTCTTCCTGCATAGCAGTTCTCCAATGTTCATCTCCCGTCGCTTCTTCATAGCTTTCGGGTTCTTCAGCTGTTGTGTACAGTAACAGCTCGTTCATCTGTATTGGCTCAGTTCGAACATAGATCTCATCAATGCTCCTCATCTTCGGCACCCTGCCGTCTTCTTCATCTTCAGTATCAGGTGAGGCTTCCTGATCATTTGCATCAATCGTGTCCGAGCTTTGAGGTGTTATCGTAGCTCCTTCCTCCATTGTCGTATTGTCGGTGTCGACCTCTTCGACATCGAAAGTTATCCACTTTGACTTATCTTTCTCAATGTCTTGATGTTCTTCCCACTCCCAATGTTTGTCTTCTTGGAAGACCACATCTCTGCTCACATGTAGTTTGTTTTCGACTGGATCATAGCACCTGTATGCCTTGGTACCTGATTCCGAGCCGAGGTAGATCATCCTTTTGCTCCGATCATCCAGCTTCTTGAGATAAGTGGATGGCTTCACATGGGCTAAGCATCCGAAGACCCTTAGATGCTCGACATTGGGTTTTCTTCCCGACCACTGTTCATATGGAGTGACTCCATCCAGTGATCGCGTGGTCGCACGATTTAGCAGATAGACGGCATGTCTTACTGCTTCTGCCCAAAACCTCCCGGGCAGGAATCGGCTCTTCAACAGACTTCTAGCCGTTTCGACCACGGTCCGGTTTCTTCTTTCTACGACTCCGTTTTGTTGAGGTGAATACGGAGCCGTGAAGAATCTTCCAATACCCTTCTCTTCACAAATCGAGTCGAACTCTTTTGCGAGGAATTCTCCTCCTCGGTCTGATCTGACCGACTTCACCTTCTTATCGACTTCGTTTTCGACAAGAGTTATGAACTTCTGAAAGTTCGACTTTGCCTCATCCTTGCTCTTCTGCATGTACACCCACATGGCTCTGGAGTAGTCATCCACGATCAACATGAAGTATTGATTCCCGGCATCTGTACGAGGTGTGATTGGTCCGCACAGATCTACGTGAACCAACTCGAGTGGTTGCGAAGCTCTGAAACTCGTCTGCTGTGGAAAGCCGCTACAAATTTGTTTCGCCACCAGACAGCCTTCGCAGACTTGCTCCGGGTGGTTGATTGTCGGTAATCCGACCACCATCTCTTTTCCCGCCATCGTGTTGAGACTCTGGAAATTCAGATGTCCGAATCTTGCGTGCCATAGCCAGGCCGCATCATCGGTTGTAGTCTTCATACACTTTGGCTTGCATGCTTCAATTTGAATTTTGTACAGACGATTCACCGTTCTCTGTACTTTCATCAGTAGTCGTTCGGTGTGGTCGTACATCTTCAGGTAGGTGTCTTTGAGTTCGATTCGACAACCTTCTTCAGTCATTTGTCCAAGGCTTATGATGTTGCTTTGTAGACTCGGTATGTAATACACATTCGACAATCTCCTCTGGCTTCCATCCTTGCATTGCATCAGGATCGTGCCTCTCCCTTTTATCTGAATGGTCGAGCCGTCTCCGAACTGTACTCTTCCGAGTATACTTTTATTTAATTCGTGAAACATCGAGTACGTACCCGTCATGTGGTTGCTGGCTCCGTTGTCGAGATACCAGTCTGCCGTCCGCTCTTGAGTCTGCTCTCCTTTCTCCAACAGACTCGGAAACACTTTCTCCTCGTTTAATAAAACCATTGTCGGTTCGTCTGCAGTGCAGAGCGACAACAGCAATGTCGGCTCTTTGTGCTCATCTGTTTGAGCCAGGTTTGCTTCCTCTACTTTCTTCTTACTCCGGCAATTCGCAGCATAGTGACCATACTTCTTGCAGTTATGGCACTGGATGTGGCTCCGACATTCGGCAGCGTAATATCCGAAATTTTCGCATGTGTAGCACTGGATATCAGACTTGTCTGTCTGGTGATTGCTATCTCCACGACCACCACGACCTCCTCGACCACCTCTTCCTCGGCCACTCTGGCCATAGCCTCGTCCTTGTCCTCGCCCATGAGACGCGCCGCGGCCACGACCACGTCCACGACCACCCCTTGATGACGATTCTCCTCGGTTCCTCGTGTCATCCTTTACAAACAATGCTTGTTGGTTGTAAGGCTCTTTTCCTTTATTGTTGGCTTGGTAACTTTTCAGAAGCTGCTCGTGTGCTCTGAGCGCCCCAGTTACCTCCTCCACCTTCATCTTCGAGAGGTCTTGTGAGTACGTGATCGTAGTTACGACCGGGAGAAACTTCTCCGGCAGTACTCGTAGATACTTCTTCACCGCCACCTCATCTTTCAAGTCGTCGCCGAGAGATTTGATCTCGTTTACGACTTCATTAAACTTCCCAGAGAATTCTTCCACTGTCTGGTCTCTTCCCATCTTTAATGATTCAAACTCACTGCGTAAAGTTTGAAGTCGAACTTCCTTCACTCGATCTACTCCTTGGTGCATTATCTGCAGAGTAGTCCAGACGTCTCTCGCCGTCTCCTTACCGATCAGCTGCCGCATCATCGAGTCGGGCACGGCCTGATAGATCGCCGCCATCGCCATCTTGTCGAGTCGTTCATCAACGACTTTGTCTTTCTCCTTTGGTTCAACTGGACCCCAGACTCCCTGCGCGATCATGTTGACCTTCATCTTCATCGCCCAGACCGGATAGTTGTCCGAACTGAGGATCGGGTACTGCAGCGACACGCTCTGCTTCGCCGTGTCAGCCATGTTTAACCACGGCTCTGATACCAACTGTTGTAGGGTCTTACGACCTCCCAGGACCTTTTACGACCGGTTAGAGTCGTTTACGACCGCTCCGAGATATCGCTGCCGCTACCTTCCTTCAGCCGCTCGAGATACCGTGATCGAAACTTTCTACGATCACGCAGTGATGCTGGCGATCACTGTTCACCGTGGTCGAACACCCGTACGACCACGTTCACTTCCTTCAACGTGGTCGGAGTCGCTTCCGACCACGTTCTGGCCTTCCCGGCGTAGTCGTAGCTCGTTACGACCACCTTCGCCTCCTTACGACCACGTTGTTCGCTCCTTAGCCGTAGTCGTAAAAACACTGTTCCTTTTCGTGGTCGTAGCTCCTCACGACCACGCCTACAGGAACTTTGCCGTGGTCGTAACTCCTCCCGATCACGCTTGCGGTGATCGTGAGTACTTCCGACCACGTCTTGCGCCAATCACACGACAAAACAAAGCATTGTGTTTCTCCCTCTTTTTGGTATTTTCTCAATTGCTTGGTACATCGAATACATGGCTCTAAGCCTCTTTTTATACCCGGCTGTTCTAATTCAACGCGGGTTCGACTACGATTACACCTTGGATTCCGACTCCGATTCTAATACGACTTCTACTCCGTTTCCGATACGACTTCGTCTAGGACTTGGTCTCTGTCTTCGACTTCTGATTTCTCCTCCGTCTCGACTTCGATTACTTCCAAACTTTGTACGTGACTCCTAAACAAGATTATTTACAACATTCTCTCCCTAATCTTGTTTTTCGACTTCAATCATGCCGATCTTTCTCCTCATCTCCGAGAACTTTATTCGCCCCAATGACTTTGTCAATATGTCTGCTTTCTGTTCTTCGGTTCTGATGTAGTTGATAGCAATCTTCCCTTCTTCGACACAATTTCTGATATAATGATATCTTGTGTCTATGTGTTTGCTTCTATCATGTAGAACCGGATTCTTGCTCAGTGAAATAGCCGATTTGTTATCAACCCTGAGCGTTACCTTCTGATTTTCTTCATCTGACAATTCACTCAATAGTCGAGCGAGCCAGACTCCCTGGCATGATGCTGCGCTCGCTGCAATGTACTCGGCTTCACACGAAGACAATGCAACCACCTTTTGCTTCTGAGATTGCCAGCTGATCGGACTCTCCCCAAGCACAAACATTATGCCTGTCGTGCTCTTTCGATCGTCGATATCTCCCGCCATGTCGCTATCACTGTAGCCCGTCAGCTGCAACGACTTCCCATCTCCTTTCTTGTACTGAATCCCGAGATTCAGAGTACCTTTGATGTATCTCAGGATGTGTTTTACGGCATTCATATGCTCCTGAGTCGGTTTCTCCATGAAACGACTTACGTATCCGACCGCAAACGAGATGTCTGGTCGGGTGTGCACTAGATACCGTAGACTTCCGACAATGCTCCTATAAGTCGTGGCATCAACTGGTGATCCTGGGCCTGTCTTGCTCAACTTCAGATGATTCTCCATTGGAGTTTGACATGGATTGCACTCTTCCATACCTGACTTCTCCAGAATCTTTCGAGCATAACCCGACTGACAAAGTGTTATGCTGTTGTTGGTTTGATTGACTTCAATGCCAAGGTAGTAGCACAGAAGTCCCAAATCAGTCATTTTGAACAGCCTCTTCATGTCTTCTTTAAAACTCATAATCTCCTTCGAACTCGATCCAGTAATGATCAAGTCGTCCACGTAAACGCCCACGATCAGTCTGTTCTTCGCATCTCCCCTTGAGTATACCGCATGTTCAGAGTTGCTTCTTCTGAACCCGAGTGCCGTTAGACTTTTGTCAAGCTTCAAATTCCATGCTCGTGGTGCTTGCTTAAGTCCGTAGAGAGCTTTGTTCAGCTTCAAGACTTTCTCGGCTTGCTCCTTGGATTGAAAACCCGGCGGTTGAGAGACATAAACTTCCTCCTTAATGTCTCCGTTCAGGAACGCCGTTTTCACATCCATGTGGTGAATCTCCCATCCACCGTTTGCTGCCAATGCAAGAAGTAGTCGTATAGTCTCCATACGAGCTACTGGGGCAAAGACTTCTTCGTAGTCGATGCCTTGTTTTTGAACATACCCTTTCGCCACAAGTCGTGCTTTGTGTTTTACGACTTCTCCCTTGGAATCCTTCTTTACCTTGAAGACCCACTTTAAACCGATCGCTCGATGACCCTTTGGCAACTCGGTGAGTTCCCAGGTGTTGTTGTCTTCAATGGATTTCAGCTCTTCCTGCATAGCAGTTCTCCAATGTTCATCTCCCGTCGCTTCTTCATAGCTTTCGGGTTCTTCAGCTGTTGTGTACAGTAACAGCTCGTTCATCTGTATTGGCTCAGTTCGAACATAGATCTCATCAATGCTCCTCATCTTCGGCACCCTGCCGTCTTCTTCATCTTCAGTATCAGGTGAGGCTTCCTGATCATTTGCATCAATCGTGTCCGAGCTTTGAGGTGTTATCGTAGCTCCTTCCTCCATTGTCGTATTGTCGGTGTCGACCTCTTCGACATCGAAAGTTATCCACTTTGACTTATCTTTCTCAATGTCTTGATGTTCTTCCCACTCCCAATGTTTGTCTTCTTGGAAGACCACATCTCTGCTCACATGTAGTTTGTTTTCGACTGGATCATAGCACCTGTATGCCTTGGTACCTGATTCCGAGCCGAGGTAGATCATCCTTTTGCTCCGATCATCCAGCTTCTTGAGATAAGTGGATGGCTTCACATGGGCTAAGCATCCGAAGACCCTTAGATGCTCGACATTGGGTTTTCTTCCCGACCACTGTTCATATGGAGTGACTCCATCCAGTGATCGCGTGGTCGCACGATTTAGCAGATAGACGGCATGTCTTACTGCTTCTGCCCAAAACCTCCCGGGCAGGAATCGGCTCTTCAACAGACTTCTAGCCGTTTCGACCACGGTCCGGTTTCTTCTTTCTACGACTCCGTTTTGTTGAGGTGAATACGGAGCCGTGAAGAATCTTCCAATACCCTTCTCTTCACAAATCGAGTCGAACTCTTTTGCGAGGAATTCTCCTCCTCGGTCTGATCTGACCGACTTCACCTTCTTATCGACTTCGTTTTCGACAAGAGTTATGAACTTCTGAAAGTTCGACTTTGCCTCATCCTTGCTCTTCTGCATGTACACCCACATGGCTCTGGAGTAGTCATCCACGATCAACATGAAGTATTGATTCCCGGCATCTGTACGAGGTGTGATTGGTCCGCACAGATCTACGTGAACCAACTCGAGTGGTTGCGAAGCTCTGAAACTCGTCTGCTGTGGAAAGCCGCTACAAATTTGTTTCGCCACCAGACAGCCTTCGCAGACTTGCTCCGGGTGGTTGATTGTCGGTAATCCGACCACCATCTCTTTTCCCGCCATCGTGTTGAGACTCTGGAAATTCAGATGTCCGAATCTTGCGTGCCATAGCCAGGCCGCATCATCGGTTGTAGTCTTCATACACTTTGGCTTGCATGCTTCAATTTGAATTTTGTACAGACGATTCACCGTTCTCTGTACTTTCATCAGTAGTCGTTCGGTGTGGTCGTACATCTTCAGGTAGGTGTCTTTGAGTTCGATTCGACAACCTTCTTCAGTCATTTGTCCAAGGCTTATGATGTTGCTTTGTAGACTCGGTATGTAATACACATTCGACAATCTCCTCTGGCTTCCATCCTTGCATTGCATCAGGATCGTGCCTCTCCCTTTTATCTGAATGGTCGAGCCGTCTCCGAACTGTACTCTTCCGAGTATACTTTTATTTAATTCGTGAAACATCGAGTACGTACCCGTCATGTGGTTGCTGGCTCCGTTGTCGAGATACCAGTCTGCCGTCCGCTCTTGAGTCTGCTCTCCTTTCTCCAACAGACTCGGAAACACTTTCTCCTCGTTTAATAAAACCATTGTCGGTTCGTCTGCAGTGCAGAGCGACAACAGCAATGTCGGCTCTTTGTGCTCATCTGTTTGAGCCAGGTTTGCTTCCTCTACTTTCTTCTTACTCCGGCAATTCGCAGCATAGTGACCATACTTCTTGCAGTTATGGCACTGGATGTGGCTCCGACATTCGGCAGCGTAATATCCGAAATTTTCGCATGTGTAGCACTGGATATCAGACTTGTCTGTCTGGTGATTGCTATCTCCACGACCACCACGACCTCCTCGACCACCTCTTCCTCGGCCACTCTGGCCATAGCCTCGTCCTTGTCCTCGCCCATGAGACGCGCCGCGGCCACGACCACGTCCACGACCACCCCTTGATGACGATTCTCCTCGGTTCCTCGTGTCATCCTTTACAAACAATGCTTGTTGGTTGTAAGGCTCTTTTCCTTTATTGTCGGCTTGGTAACTTTTCAGAAGCTGCTCGTGTGCTCTGAGCGCCCCAGTTACCTCCTCCACCTTCATCTTCGAGAGGTCTTGTGAGTACGTGATCGTAGTTACGACCGGGAGAAACTTCTCCGGCAGTACTCGTAGATACTTCTTCACCGCCACCTCATCTTTCAAGTCGTCGCCGAGAGATTTGATCTCGTTTACGACTTCATTAAACTTCCCAGAGAATTCTTCCACTGTCTGGTCTCTTCCCATCTTTAATGATTCAAACTCACTGCGTAAAGTTTGAAGTCGAACTTCCTTCACTCGATCTACTCCTTGGTGCATTATCTGCAGAGTAGTCCAGACGTCTCTCGCCGTCTCCTTACCGATCAGCTGCCGCATCATCGAGTCGGGCACGGCCTGATAGATCGCCGCCATCGCCATCTTGTCGAGTCGTTCATCAACGACTTTGTCTTTCTCCTTTGGTTCAACTGGACCCCAGACTCCCTGCGCGATCATGTTGACCTTCATCTTCATCGCCCAGACCGGATAGTTGTCCGAACTGAGGATCGGGTACTGCAGCGACACGCTCTGCTTCGCCGTGTCAGCCATGTTTAACCACGGCTCTGATACCAACTGTTGTAGGGTCTTACGACCTCCCAGGACCTTTTACGACCGGTTAGAGTCGTTTACGACCGCTCCGAGATATCGCTGCCGCTGCCTTCCTTCAGCCGCTCGAGATACCGTGATCGAAACTTTCTACGATCACGCAGTGATGCTGGCGATCACTGTTCACCGTGGTCGAACACCCGTACGACCACGTTCACTTCCTTCAACGTGGTCGGAGTCGCTTCCGACCACGTTCTGGCCTTCCCGGCGTAGTCGTAGCTCGTTACGACCACCTTCGCCTCCTTACGACCACGTTGTTCGCTCCTTAGCCGTAGTCGTAAAAACACTGTTCCTTTTCGTGGTCGTAGCTCCTCACGACCACGCCTACAGGAACTTTGCCGTGGTCGTAACTCCTCCCGATCACGCTTGCGGTGATCGTGAGTACTTCCGACCACGTCTTGCGCCAATCACACGACAAAACAAAGCATTGTGTTTCTCCCTCTTTTTGGTATTTTCTCAATTGCTTGGTACATCGAATACATGGCTCTAAGCCTCTTTTTATACCCGGCTGTTCTAATTCAACGCGGGTTCGACTACGATTACACCTTGGATTCCGACTCCGATTCTAATACGACTTCTACTCCGTTTCCGATACGACTTCGTCTAGGACTTGGTCTCTGTCTTCGACTTCTGATTTCTCCTCCGTCTCGACTTCGATTACTTCCAAACTTTGTACGTGACTCCTAAACAAGATTATTTACAACATCCTCGACCTCGGTCAGCGCCTCGGTGGCCTGCGCGGCCGTGACGGGGACCCTGGGCGTGGGGATCCGCTCGACGCCGTGGGAGCAGTTGGCGACGCACCAGGCCTGGATGACGCGGCGGAGGGCGTGGTTGGGGACGAGGTCCTCGGTGCGAAGCTCGGCGTGGGTGACCGGGCACGTCCCGCGCTGCCCGGCGGCGAGCAGCCACGCCTCGATGCCGGCGCGGTCGTAGGTGATCCCGGTTGGCCCGGCGACCGGGTCCCGCATCAGGTCGAGAGATATCGGGCACCGGAACTCCGGTGGGAGCGGCAGCTGCAGCTCGGCCAGCGCCGCGGCGGCCACCCTCCGCACTCTCCGCGACAGCAGCGACGACATGGACGCGACGGATCAAGAGAAGAAGAGTAGAATGAGCTGCGCGGTTGTGTGAGGAGGACAAGAAGAAGTTGAGAGAGGAGAAGAGAAGATGGGTCTATATATAGCTAGACATGACATGACGATAGGCGCGTCGATGGGTGCATGGATGAGGGGGTTGGACCGTTGAACGTCTGAATGCCTAAAACCGCGGGAGTCCGGCTCGGGAGTGGTAATGTACTACAATTTCGGAAAGGTTTGGTAGATATTTGCCCTATTCTTTACGGCTTCTAAAAGTGATTTTTAATTTTTTTTTGCTACGGTACCTAACTTTCAAACAGAGTATTTTCTTAAGATAGGATCTACAAATTAATTGCAGTACACGTCAAAAGCCTAACATCTGTATCAACCAAAATCACAAGCGAATATCTCTCACTCCGTAATTTCTATCGCAAACAACTAAAATTCAAAAATTTCAGCCAAAAGCCAAAAACCACAGCCATATCAAACAGGCCCACTGTGTGTAGGAGAATGTTCGTCTCTCCAGCTAAACCCTAACACATCACCGAATCTCTCTAATACCATTGTTAGCTATTTTTATCCTAACTCTAATACCATCTATAGGTGCTAAACTAGTATCAAATATTTTAAATCCTATCATCTAAATAAATATTCACATAAAAGATAGGAAGAGAGAGAAAGATGCTATGACCTAGCATCAACTTTTAAAGTTTGCTTCGATGCCATGCAATCTAGCTATAGCACTTGCTTCATCCATTAGCATCAGTGCTCAAAAATTATCTTTCCTATGTGTCGTGGCTACAGACCAAACAGAGAGAGAGAGAGTATAGTAGTGGAGAGTTAGGTGAGCAATGCTTAGAGTTTTCCCATGGCCTGCGTCGTGTGTGTGTGTATATATATATATATATATATATCCACATGGAGTGTTTTTACAACCTTGCCCTTACACCTGAGTAATCCTCTCAAGGGTATTTGTGTCATTACATACGTCCTATATTGGGCTTTACAGCCTCCTAACAGGCCGGCTGGGCTTAGGTGGGGGCCACCCCTACAACAGGAGCCTCTCATGGTGAAGGGCTTCACGGGGCGAAGCCATGTTGCCGAGCCATTTGGCCCCCTCCGTCCCTGTGGCCTGTGACTTTCAATGATCTTGGACGGGACCGTTCCTTGCCGGTACAGCCTGTCGTCATACTGAGGGTATGGGGCCGGACATGCTGTCGGAGGTGTTTCCGGCCTTGGACCCGCTTAGCCGTGGAGTCGGAGGTGCCGGCAGAGTCGAAGGTGCCGACGGAGTCGAGGATGCTGGCGGAATTGGAGTCAATGCGGAGACAGGCTCATACCGCGGACACCCCTGGGCGCTAGGTAGGCGAGGCTCCCGCGTGTAGCATCAGGAAGCCGAGTTGGGGGAGGGGGCTCCGCCCGGTCCGGTGTCGACATGGCCCGACAGCTTCACGGTCCGGAGATTTCGTCTTAATGATGGCGAGAATTGTGCCGACCCCTGAATTGTCAGGGGTAGGCTGCTGCGGCCATACGCACTGTCCCGATGGGAAGGTACACGCGGCGGGACGCGATTGGCACTTCGTGGGCTGCCAGCGGTCGCATGACCACGGTCGCGCACCCCTTCCCGAGAGAAGCGGGACACGTGGCGGGATGCTATTGCACGTCGTGCGCTGTCCGGCCGCCTGCCACTGCATGCCCCAGCTATCAGCGGTTACGCTTCCCGATCGCGGGGAGCTGAACCGCTGGGCTCCCGCCGGTTGCATTTTTGATCGTGGGGGAGGTGAGGGGGCTTTATAAAGCGTCACCACCGGCATGAGAACGCTCCTCTTGGCTACTCGTTTGCAGTTGCTTTGCTCTTCTTCCTTGTTCTTTTGTACCATCTGGCCCTGGTCCTGCTTCTTCACCTCGGGGGAGGATGGCGTACCGCGAAGACCCCGCTCGCCGGCTCAGTGGGAGCACCTCGTTGAGCCAGCGCTGTTTGTCACCGTCGCCGACGGACTACCCTTTGGTGCTTCGCGATCCGCCGCAGGTCAACAAGCGATGGGACGCCATGAAGAAGTCGAAAGGCCGTTGTTCCCGTGTGCTGGGACGGAGTCACGTTACGGAGGAGATGATCCAGGTTCTTCTCCGGGAGAAGAAACAGGAGCGTGCAGGGGCCTGCTTGCCCGGCCCCGACGAGACAGAGCCGCACCCGGCAGAGACAGAGGCGATTGTCTTCGTTGCGTTTTTTTATGCCGGGCTCCGGATGCCTTCAACGCTCTTCGTCGGCGAGGTCTTGTGGGCTTACGGGTTGGAGCTGGCGCAACTGACCCCAAATGCGATAGTCCACCTGGCTGTTTACGCCTGGGCGGCGCAAACCGAAAGTGTCCATCCCAACGCGAGCCTGTTCGCCATTCTGCACGATGCACGCTGCCAGCCAAAGAAGGTCGAAGAGGGGCGCTGTCGAACTTCGGCGGCGTCAACTTCGTGTTGAGGACGCAATGCACGAAGCTCATCCCCGCGTTGGCTATGCGAGGGAAGTGGGAGTCCAGTTGGATGCGACGGTGGTTCTGTTGTGTCGGGGACAGCCAATATCGTTCAACAGCTCACCGGATGTGACGCCGAAGGTCGACGACGAGCAGAAGGCGCGGAGGCTTGCCAGTGTCGCCCTCCGGTTCAACATGCGTGACCTCGCTGAAGAGTTCACTATGTACGGGGTGGCGCCACTTTCCAGCCAGTGGAAGTACGAGCGACGGGGGCGCACCCAGAAAGATGGCATCCACCCGACAGTATCTTCTCTTCTAAAACCCTCTGCTCCTTGTAAGCCCTTCGGCCCTAGACTCCGTGCCCGCACGTGTACACGTGCGACCCTTTATGACTGATCCCCCAATTTTGTGTGTAGTGCCCCGGTTGGAGGATGCGGAGCGCGCGGTTGTTGCGCTCCTTGGGCCATACATAGCCAAGGAACATAAACTGCGCGAAGCTGCGACCGCCTCGGTGAAGCAGGGTGGGTAAATCGGGTATGCGAAGTCCTGGAGATTCACGTGCCCGAACGCGCAGTGCCGGCAGAGGTCCGGAGCCGCCGTCGTGATGGCGACGGCAAGGAGGGGGCGCTGCCCTCTCGGCGTAGGGCCCGATCTGATGCCGCCGCATCCAGCTCGTCGGCCGTATCCCCGGTCGGTACTGTCGAGACGGAGGGTATAATCGGCGCTGGGTCCGAACACGCCGGTTCGAGGGGGCACACTACCCTCAGCGAGGAGGCCCTAAGCGGCGGTGGGGCGACAAGCCCCGGTACCAATGCTTCCGAAGACGAGGCCTCGTCCCCTGCTGCGGCCACCGAGGACCTACCGCCCAAGCTAGTTACTGCGGCCACTGGGGCGGCTGGGGAGGCGTCGCCCATATCCCCAAGAGCGAAGCGCCCCCGGATACGGTTGCCTCCGCCCTCGAGGAGGCGATTCAATGTGGTGGACGCGGTCACCGGGGTCTTGGAGTCTGGCGAAGAAGCCGTCAAGGCTGAGGAAGAAGTCGTCGCTTCCCAGACCGATGAAGCCCCCGTGCCCAGTTGGAGGCTGAGCGGACACCTCCCTGTGCTTTGGTAGAGGGTGTCGAAGGTAGGCGTGACTCTTTTTCATCCCGCAACTTCGCGAAGCTCTCTCCGATTTGCTCACTCATTCCGTCGTCGATATCAGGTGAGACCAGGTCTCCCGGACGCAGTCAAGGATCGAGCAATGGAGGTGTCCGCAAAGTTGCCAGCCTTGTTGCGCAGGACGCAGTGTGGGCGTCTGGTGCTGCCGAAGCCGCTAGCGCAGAGGGACCGAGGCCCGTCTTCTCCGATTTCATCCGTCGGTCGGAGATGATTCGCGTCCTTAACGAGGTCGCGGAGCGCGCCGGCGGCAACTCGGATCGTCGGGTGCTGTCAACGTGCGGGGGAGATCTTCTGGCGCTCACGCTGAGTGCCTCGGAGATAAGGGTAAGTGCCTAGGTTTGCAGCCTACACCGCTGTCAAGTAGATAGTTAACACTCGCCATTTTCTTTAGACTATTGCTCTCAGCCAAGCCTTGGAGGAGACTCGCACTCGCGAGCGGAGGGTGCTGGAGGGCCAGCTGCGTGCTGCCGATGAGGCTCACGCCATCAAGGATGAGCGTATTCGTACGCTGGAGGCAAAAAGCGCGAAGGCGATTTCCGATGCGCAGATGGTTGCTGCGAATGCGGAGTTCGCAGTAGCGGCGGCGCAACGTGCCACGAAGGAGGCCCAACGCGCTGCAGCGGAGGAGCGTGCCGGCTTGCTTCAGCAAATCTCCACGCTGGATGAGGAGAAGGCCCAACTTGCCGCGTCCCTTGAGGAGAGGAACCAAACCTTGGGCGACGCTTCGCTGTCGACGTGGAGGGCGATGGAGTCTTTGGAACGGGCCCTCCAGGACCTTTGTGTTGACGTGCCGGACGTTACGCACAGCCCCGCGAATCTGGGCAGACGCTTGAGCGGATCAAAGAGGGCTCGAGCCTCGCCCTCCGCGGTGCCAGAGCCTTCGGCGATCATTGCGGCTTCTCCAGCGCTTGTCTCGCCTTCGCCATGCTTCACACCCGGGGGTGTGTACATGTCCACGAGCTAGCGGACCCTCAGCTGGATCTGCCAGCCGAGGCCGGGGCGATGTCTAGCGTCGTTCGCGTCACTCAGCCCGCCCTCTAGACTTTCTATAGTCGGATCTGGGGCTACATCGGGGAGGACGCGGCCAGGGTCGTGCTGCGACGAACGCTGCATCGGGAGGGGAACTTCATCCAGTGGCTCAAGGGAGTCCCCCGGTGCGACGACAATGGCGCGGAGCTCGAGGAAGTTCGCCGGCACAACGACGATGGCGCGGAGCCCCAGGAGTGATGCCGCGGCCTGGTGTGTTGTGTTATGTACGCCTTGTGGTGCGATTGTTGCCCTGTGGCCTCCTTTTTGTATGAATGAAACTATTTTCCCAAGGTGCTTTGTTGTTGTGTACCATTCCCGCTTTGGGCGGTTGTGTCATGTTGAGACTAGCCTTTTGCGCCCGACTTCGCTTCTCTTGACGGTCGTAGCACTTCGTAACCGAGGTAGACGTGCGAGCGCTCCGTCCCCTGCCCTTCGTAGCGGTGGCGGCAGAACTGGCGCCTAGTCGAGGTAGACGCGCGAGCGCTCCGTCTCGTACCCTTCGAAGCGGTGGCAGCGGAGCTGGCGTCTAGTCGATGTAAATGCGCGAGCGTTCCGTCCCCTACCCTTCGAAGTGGTGGCAATGGAGCTGGCGCCTAGTCGAGGTATATGCGCGAGCGCTCCGTCCCCTACCCTTCGAAGTGGTGGCAACGGAGCTGGTGCCTAGTCGAGGTAGATGCGCGAGCGCTCCGTCCCCTACCCTTCGAAGTGGTGGCAGCGGAGCTAGCGCCTAGTCGATGTGTACGCGCGAGCGCTTCGTCCCCTACCCTTCGAAGTGGAGGCAACAGAGCTGGTGCCTAGTCGAGGTAGATGTGCGAGCGCTCCGTCCCCTACCCTTCGAAGTGGTGGCAGCGGAGCTGGCGCCTAATCGAGGTAGATGTGCGAGTGCTCTGTCCCTACCCTTCGAAGTGGTGCCAGCGGAGCTGGCACCTAATCGAGGTAGATGCGCAAGTGCTCCGTCCCCTACCATTCGAAGTGGTGGCAGCGGAGCTGACGCCTAGTAACTCGACATGCGTAGGGGCCACATCCGTCTTATACTCAGTGGAG
Organism: Dendrocalamus latiflorus; assembly: GCA_017311315.1. Classification (NCBI taxonomy): domain Eukaryota; kingdom Viridiplantae; phylum Streptophyta; class Magnoliopsida; order Poales; family Poaceae; genus Dendrocalamus; species Dendrocalamus latiflorus. The sequence continues at coordinate 23,460,410 of CM029678.1, forward strand.
TGCGCCGGGACAACACCCGTGTCTTATTTATGCTCCGTAGAGTGCGTGGGAACATCGACGACTCTTATTTATACTCTGAAGAGTACGTGTAAGGGCAACGCCCACACGTGCGCGGGGACATCCACGTCTTGTTTATACTCGGTAGAGTGCGTTGGGACAACATCCGCGTCTTATTTATACTCCGTAGAGTGCGCATGGAGGTATGCCTTGACGCTGCGTCTTATTTATACTCCGTAGAGTGCGCACGGAGGTATGCCTCGACGCTGCGTCTTATTTATACTCCGTAGAGTGCGCACGAAGGTATGCCTCGACACTGCGTCTTATTTATACTCCGTAGAGTGCGCACGGAGGTATGCCTCGACGCTGCGTCTTATTTATACTCCGCAGAGTGTGAGCGGAGGCGTCCCCCGCTGCGTCTTATTTATACTCCATAGAGTGCGTGCGGAGGCGGACCTCGACGCTACGTCTTAATTATACTCCGTAGAGTGCGTGCGGAGGCGGACCTTGATGCTACATCTTATTTATACTCCATAGAGTGCGTGTGGAGGCAGACCTCGACGCTACATCTTATTTATACTCCGTAGAGTGCGTGCAGAGGCGGACCTCGACGCTACGTCTTATTTATACTCCGTAGAGTGCGTGCGGAGGCGGACCTCGACACTACGTCTTATTTATACTCCGTAGAGTGCGTGCAAATGCAGACCTCGACGCTACATCTTATTTATACTCCGTAGAGTGCGCACGGAGGTATGCCTCGACGCTGCGTCTTATTTATACTCCGTAGAGTGCGCACGGAGGTATGCCTCGACACTGCGTCTTATTTGTACTTCGTAGAGTGCATGCGGAGGCGGACCTCGATACTACGTCTTATTTATACTCCGTAGAGTGCGTGCGGAGGTGGACCTAGATGAAAGCTTGGCAGACGAATGGCTTTATTAATTTCCCGTTTGCGCGGGCGAGCGTCTTACACTGGGCAAGATGCCGAGGTCGCTACATGCTTTCCTTTGGTCTTAAACGTAGTACCGCCGTAATCTGTTTGCGTTCCATGTGTGGCGAAGCGTTTGCCCTTCCAGCGTGGCGAGGCGATAGGCTCCCCGCTGTAGAGCTACCGCGACGATGTACGGGCCTTCCCACTTAGACTCCAGCTTGCCGACCGTTTCCGCATGAAGTGCCATTTTGAGGACGAGGTCCCCAGGCTGGAATCCTCGCGGGTATGTGGAGCGATCGCGCGTGCGCTCCATCGAGGAGGTCCAGGGACAACCGACGCTCCTCCTCTGGCGCCTGGACGAGGACTCTTCTCGAGCCGGCCTTGATTTCCTCAGGCGTCACCGCCTCGTCGCCGAAGAGAAGTTTGAACAGCGTAAATCCCGTCGGGCGTGTCACCGTTGTTCGGAGAGACCAGAGGACGCTGTGAAGCTTCCTTGGCCACTTGCCCTTTGGCAGTCTGACGAGACGCTTGTTGACTCCGGCGGAGATGGCGTCGTTCGCCCGCTCCACCGCTCTGTTAGACTGTTGGTGCCCGACTGAAGCGAATCGAAGCGTGATGCCCATGCTATCGCAGAACTCCCTGATCGGGGCGGAGTCGAACAGCAGGCCGTTATCGACGGTGATCTCCCTGGGCACCCCGAAGCGGCATATGATGTTCTGCCAAAGAAAACGCTGCATGGCTGCCGAGTTAATCTTAGCTAGAGCCACAGCCTCTGGCCACCTGGAAAAATAATCCAAGGCGACCACTGCGAACTGCAAGTCTTCTGGTGCCCGTGGAAGTGGTCCCACAACGTCGATGCCCCACCACGTCAGCGGCCATACTGGCGGAATGGGGTTAAGGCTTGTGGGGGCCTGCGAGTGACCCGCCCCATCCATTGGCAGTCTTGACATCGGCGCACGAGGTCTTGGGCGCCGGCAACGGCGGTTGGCCAGTAAAAGCCTTGCCTGAATGCCTTGCCGACTAGCGACCTCGGCGCAAGGTGCGAGTCACAGAGTCAGGCGTGAATTTTCGCGAGGAGGTGCTTTCCCTCTTCGCGCGACAAATACCCCTTTCTTGTAGAGTACTCCGTCGAGCACCTGGAAGGACCTGGTGCGATACTGCAGGCACCGGAGCTCGACGGGGTCATCCGGCTCCGCAATGCCCTGCAAGAAACTAAAGATGGGTTCCCGCCAATCACCCTGCTGGGTAATGTGGTGGACGAGGGCTGCGTCGCGGTTGTCCTGCGCGATGGCCGCCGCTGGTAGGACCTCATAGAATGCACCCTTGGGAGTTGGGAGCTATTGGCTGGCGGCCTTCGCAAAAACATCGGCTTGCTCATTGTCCGCCCGAGGGATGGCCTTGACAGTGACACCCAAGAAGTGTCGCTCCTTCGCTCTTACGGCTGCCAGGTACTTGGCCAACTTGGGGTCCTTGGCCTGGTACGACTTGTCCACGTGGCCCGCCACCAGACGTGAGTCAGTGCAGACAAGAACGCGTCGCGCGCCAAGCGCTTTAAGCTTCACGAGGCCAAAGAGTAGCGCCTCGTACTCAGCCGTGTTGTTAGTGGCAGGAAATGCGAGACGCGCCGAGTACAACAGGCGGTGCCCCTCTGGCGTGGTAACCACTACACCTACGCCTGCGTTGGCAACGTCGTAGGCTCCGTCGGTGTTGAGCATCCACACAGGGTCCTCCGGCTGCTGGGTGGGCTGGGTCGACGGGGTCCACTCCGCGAGGGCTTGGGACTTGATCGCTGTTCGCGAGGCATACGTTAAGGAGAACAGGGCGAGCTCGGCTGCCCACTTGTCAATGCACCCTGTGGACTCCTTATTGTGCAGCATCTCCGCCAGGGGGAACAAGGATGGCACCGTGATTGGATGGGCTAGGAAATAGTGTCGGAGCTTCCTCGAGGCCATGACCAGCTCGTAGGCGAGCTTCTCGAGCTCCGTATACCGTGTCTTGGCACCCTGAAGGGCTTCGGAGACGAAGTATACAGGGCGCTGAAGAGCGCCCTCCTCAAGGACGAGGACGGCGCTGACCGCTGTTGCCGAAGCGGCGAGGTAGAGCAGGAGGGGGCCTCTAGCGCCGGGGCAACCAAAGTGGGGAGGCTTGCGAGATGTCTCTTGAGGTCATCGAAGGCTTTTGCACAATCGTCGTCCCAATGAAAACTGTCGCAACCGCGGAGGGTCTTGAAAAATGGCAGGCCCCGCTCCGCTGCCCTAGACAGGAAGCAGCTCAATGCAGCCATGCGGCCAGCAAGCCTCTAGACCTCCCTTGTCATCTTGGGCGGCTCCATAGCGAGGATCGCGTCGACTTTGTCGGGGTTCGCCTGGATGCCGTGCCCGGACACAAGAAAACCCAAGAGCTTACCTGCTTGCACGCCGAAGACACACTTGTCTGGGTTGAGCTTGATGCCCGCCCTCCTGAGATTGTCAAAGGTCTCCTGGAGATCTTGACCGTGAGAGGCGAGCTGTCTGGTTTTGACAACTACGTCGTCGACGTAAGCCTCCACGTTCCTCCCGAGCTGAGCGGCCAGTGCTAACGCGATGAGGTGGGTGAAGGTTGCGCCCGCATTCTTCAAACCAAAGGGCATCCTGACGAAACAGTATGCCCCTATCGGCATAATGAAGCTGGTTTTGTCCTCGTCACCCTTGGCCATGTAGATCTGGTGGTAGCCGGAGTAGGCGTCCAAGAAGCTCATGATCTCACACCCCGCAGTAGCATTGACCAGTTGATCTATGCGTGGCAAGGGGTAGTCGTCCTTCGGGCATGCCTTGTTGAGGGCAGTGAAGTCGATACACATACGCCAGGCGCCACTGGCCTTCTTCACCAACACCGGATTGGCAAGCCAATCCAGGTGTTGGACTTCGTGGATGACTCCGGCTTGGAGAAGCTTCGTGACCTCCACCTTGGCCGCTTGTTGCCGGTCCATGGACATACGCCGAAGCTTCTGCTTGACCGATTTGGCATCGGGGTGGACCGCTAGATTGTGTTCGATGAGGGCGCGGTCCACACCTTTGATGTCCTCCGGGGACCACGCGAAGACATCTGCGTTGCTCCAGAGAACCTGGAGCAAGTCTCGCTCCACCTCCGGAGGAAGGCCCTCACCGATGGACACGAACCTCCCTTCAGCTTGGAGAGGCACCCTCTTGACTCCGCCCTTCGACCGGGGCTTAGGCGTCCATCCTGGAGCGGACGGCGTGTCCGCCTTTAGCTTGTCGGTGAGGAAGTGCACCTTACGGTGCGGGCTCCTAGCGCCAGCTTCCACGCGCCAGGCGAGGTCTTGATCACCGAAGATGGTGATGACACCCCGCGGGCCCGGGAGCTTCATACACAAGAAGCCGTGGTGCGGGATCGCCCCAAAGGAGTTGATGAAAGGGCGGCCCAGTATGGCGTTGTACGGGTGCGAGATGTCCACAACGTCGAAGACAATGTCTTCGCTCCTGGCGTTATCGCCCTGACAAAAGGAGACTCGGAGACATACCTGACCCATGACCTTCAGCGACTGGGCCCCGAAACCTTAGAGCGGGGTCTCTAACGGTCCCAAACAACCCCGAGGGATCCCCATGCGGTCGAGGGCCTCCGCAAACAGAATGTTCGCGGAGCTGCCCCCGTCGATGAGGACACGCCTAACGTCGCAACCTGCAATGTCGGCCTGGATGACCAGGGGATCTTGGTGGAGGAACTCTACGCCCTGGGCGTCGGCTATCGTGAAGGTTATTTCGCGGTGTACTGTTCCCGGAGGTGGTTGCACCGAGGAGGTCCCCGGCGAGGATCCTCTGGAGATGACGTTAATGACTCGGCGTTGGGCCCCGTCTAGGGGCCCAGCTTCCTGCGGTTGCTGCACGTCGGCCACAACGGGGAGCGGCGCTTCCGAGGCCCGAGTCATATTGGTTGCTTGCCGTAGCGCCACGACTGCGGAGCATGCCCGCGTGAGGTGGTCACCATAGCCATGCACTTCGCACCATCTGCCGTAGTCTTGGATTTCCTGCTTCGCGCGCGGTCTTTCGTCATTAGCCCTCCCGCGCCCCATCCCTGGCCTCCCTGGTTCCTCCCACGGAACGCAGGAGGAGAGTCCCGGGGAGCGTCCTCTATGCCGAGGACATGACGAGCTTTTTGGGGTCAGCACTGGTTGCGCTTGGGCTTGTGCCTACCACTTGACGAATGCTCATGCACCCCGGCATCACTGTGCCCAGGGGGCCTCCTGCAGACCCTTGCTTGCGCTTTCCTTTTGGGGATCGTTCTCCGTGCTTCGCTTTTGCAACAACCCCTTCACCTGAATGAGGTCGGAGTCGTCGCCCTTGCGTCTCCGCTTGTCCTCCTCCGCCCACGCATACTCTTCCATCTTGTCGAAGAGCTTCGCCACCGTCTTGATTTGCTTTCGTGCATTGTACTCGGCCAGCGGCCCTAGGCGTAGGCCCTGTACCACTGCGTTGATGATGGTTGTCTCGTTAACATCCTTGACCTGGCAGCGGACCTTCGCGAAGCGGTTGAAGTACTCCTGGAGCTTCTTCGCGGGTTTTTGCTTGACCGCGAAGAGTTGATCCGCGTCTACGTGCTCGACGTAGTTCTCTTTGAAGTTGTTGTAGAGTCGGTCGCGGATTTGTTCCCATGCGTAGATTGAGTTTGGCTCGATGGTGAAAAACCAAGAGAGCGTCACCCCCTGTAACGCGAGGGGGAGTCCCTTCGCCTTCGTGGTGTCGTCTCCGCCGGCTGCTTCAATGGCGGTCTCGTACACGCGTACGAACTCCCGAGGGTCCATGTCGCCCTTGTACGGCTCGATGGCACTGGGGAACTTGAAGTCCTCCGACCATGCCGACTGCTGCAGGCCTGCAGAGAGTGGGGACTCCGGGTCCAAGCGTCGTAGCGGGATGCGGCTGGACGTGGGGGCATCGCGGCTATCCTCCCGTTCTGGTGTGGGCTCCGCCGGCGGGGTCTGCTGGCTCTGAACCTCTTGCATATCCCGCACGGCTCCCCGGAGATCAGCCAACTCCCGCTGGAGCGTGCCGATGGCCATCAGCAGGGCGTTCTCCGCTGTTGGCGTGGCCGAGGCCATCGGCGCACCTGGTCGTGCTGCTGGGACAGCGGCGACCACAGCCTGCGCCCCCGGGTTGCCCAATGCGCCGTCGCGGTAGACCCTGGAGTTGGCAACGGGGCCAGCATTGCCGCCAGAACCGCTCGTCGCTCCCGTACCAGGCGCAGGGACAGCAGTCGGGCCAACTTGGGCGTCGACGTTGCCGCTCCTGACTACCCGGTCGATGCTGCCGGTGTCGATTGTCACGCCGGTGGCGAGGTCAATCGTCATGCGCGGGGCGGTGCCAGCCGTCGTGTCAGCGGTGGCGAGGTCGATCGTCACGCCCTGAGCGTCGACGTTCGTGGCTGCCGCACCCGTGTCGCTGTCCACGCCCACGATTGCCGACGCCGAAGCCCTGGTGGTGACGCGGGACTCCGTCGCACTCCCCTTCTTCTTCGCCGCGCGACGATGGAGCTTTCTTAGGTGCCATCCTTCTTTGGATCTTGAGGCTTGCTCTTGTCCTCCCCACGGACGGCGCCAACTGTCGTGGCTACAGACCAAATAGAAAGAGAGAGTATAGTAGTGGAGAGTTAGGTGAGCAATGCTTAGGGTTTCCCCATGGCCTGTGTCGTGTGTATATATATATATATATATATATATCCACATGGAGTGTTTTTACAACCTTGCCCTTACACCTGAGTAATCCTCTCAAGGGTATTTATGTCATGATATACGTCCCATAGTGGGCTTTATAGCCTCCTAATAGGCTGGCTGGGCTTAGGTGGGGGCCACCCCTACAACACTACGACTTCCGTTTAACACGAGGTGATGGATATGCCCTAACACTTAACACAGTCGTGTGATAACGGATCATGGACTAGCCAACTGCATCGCCAACCTTTGATGGGCAGACTCTAGTCTAACTGCTAAGGCACATATATATTTATTTCTAAGTTTTATATATATGCTATTTTATCATTGACTCTAGTCAAGCTCACAAGCCACTGCCGCCTCTCTCCACCGTCGGCTGCTTCCAGGCGCCTCCGACCCCAGCGCAAGGTAGCATATTCCCCCTCTTTCTTTTTGCGTGCCTCAGGGCTCGCCGCTGAGCCCCCTAACGCAGGCGATGCTTGGGTCTTGCACGCCACTGCTGACTGATGGGCCATGTCGGCGCCCAAGGTGACATGGCAAGCCATGTAAGCTGCCCAGTCAGCATGCACGGTCCACGGTCTGCGGACTTGGTCCACACAGACTACACATCAGTCTCGCGCCCAAAAATTCAAATCAATGGGTGACGTCAGCGTGACTTGATAAATCTGATTTTCCTGTAGAAAATTAATTCATCAAAAAATGAAAATTCATTTCTTACATCATAATTCACTTTTTATTTAGAAAAATAATTCTAGAAATTCCTTTTAATCAATTTCTTGTGACTTCAAACTTCCAGGAGCCCGTTTTTCTTCATCCTAACTCCGATTAAACTCATTCAGATTTCTAAATTCATCTAACATTATGATCTATCCAAATTTAGAATGTTTTCAAATTTTTAGTGTTTATTTGAATTTAATGGGTTATTTTCACGTATAGACTAGGACAATTCCGTCGAATTCTTCTACGACAATTCACACCAATCAGCATAGCAAGGTAAGTTACACACCCTGATCATGTTGATCATATTTTGCAAATAAAATTATGTTCTTTTAAATTATTCTGCATGCATAATTTTGTTGAACGTAATTCAATTCAGTTTTAAACTTAGTTATTGTCTACTTATTAATACCTCCGTTGATATTGATTCCCAGATACGTTATCACCTTACAATAAAACTCTGGCTAATACACTAGTATTTGCTAGAACATTTTGTAGAACTGCTTAGACATGGTTAGAGATAATTCTAGATTTGGAATAATCTTTTTCACCTAAAATGATGAGCTTTTAAAATATGTTCTTGATTTTGGTGAGTCAAGAAAGTCTATATAATATTTCAAAATAAAATATGAAACTTAGTTTAGATTTAGGCAAATAGTTAGGTGGTGGGTGTTTGCTACCATACGTTATTGCTCAGTGGCTTAACATGGATGCTAGGCACGAGGGGTATCTGGGAAGTGCCTAAGTCATTGAAGGATCAGTCTATGAGCTACTGCTACAAAGCACTATCGTACTGCCACAAGGCTAGTATGGGATAGTCCTGGTTGACTAATTAGTGGGTTTCAACCTAAGTCTAGCTACATGTTAAATGTGAGCGTGGCGTAGGCCATGACAAGTCTCATATGGTACAAGGGGAACCCCGATCGGGTGGATTCCTTATTGGAGTGAAACCTTAGTGAAGGCATGCCTAGGTTGACGGTTTGCTTTGTAAAGGCCTTGTTATAATTACTCAGTCGCAAGCCTACGAAAAGCATATAGTAGACAATAACATGAGTTAATCACATCTTACGGGTAAAGTTGTACTACCACTGCATAATGTATAAACTATCCTACATAGACATGCCCACGGTCATGGGCATATGCTGAGTAAAGTTTTTTACATATTAGACTTTGTTTTTCATAAAATGGTTTTGGATGCAATTGTGGAATCTTTTCAGAGAAAGATGGTCTGGATGGGACGCCTATGGTTAGGTTAGTGTTAAGTCGGTGCCTGCGCTAACGGTATTAATTTGCTTCAATTATTATTTTTACTTGTTGTACTAAATTCAGTAGTTTCATATTTAATTAATGTATTTCTTTAAATGCTATTTTACGCCCAAATAACCATATATGCCTTCACTTGTTAGCCTTGCATTATTATTGCATTTTTTGTGTAACTTGTGGAGTACAACTTTGTACTCACCCTTGTTATTTCTACTCAGAGGAGGACTGCTTCAACTATGGTGAGGATCAAGACAAGTAGACCACGTCTTACTGTCATCTGCCTGTGGGTAGGCTCTTTGGGTTTCGCTGTTTATTTACTTGTTTATGATGTTATTTCCTTTATTATTTTGCCAATGAGCAGTGATGATGTAAACTTTGGCTATAAGACCATACTATTTTTTAATAAAGTTTGTCATTATACTTGATACATATCCCTGTTACCGCTATGTACACTACCTGATCCTGGACTAGTGTGATCTACATAGAGGATCCAAAGCCATTGCTCTAGGGTACGACATGGGTACCCCCAATACCACCAACATGCTTGTCAAACCCACTAGATTTGTTTCAATGCCTAACCCCCCCCCCCCCCCCCATTCACAAAAGCATTACCCCCAACATGAGTAGTTTTATCCTTGAACAAATAACAAACAAAGCAATAAGCAACATCCTTTTTCACATTGTACTCAAAACAATGATACTTGTCAAAACCAAACATCATGGAAGCAACACATAACTCCAAATTGTCTTTGTAGAAAATCATGTGTCTTTGGTTGACATGGCCCTTTTGCAATATATCCTCTTCTCATTGCAACTTGCTCATTTACAGAATACCAAGATCAACATCATAAATTGTCTTCTTAGGCTCCTCACTGTCAATGTTTGTTTGAGCCTCAACAATTGAAGGCAAAATACTCTTTTGTCTTGCTTTCTCTATTTGAGCATGGAGTTAAAGAAGAAGAGATCTTCTATGCCTTTTCAGCTTGAGCAGAATGAGCACTCCATAAAGAGTCTAGGACTTTATTCTTCTTCATATTTTAGTGCTCTACAAACCTACATTTATAAATGAAATTTCTCAGTGGTGACTAGCTAGATTGAACAATAAGTAGAACATAAGAACAAGTGCTGCTGTGGTGATATATTAGATATAATCAGAATAAGTTTTAGCTCCATAGTGCATAATACACATTCTCTAAAATTGTGGGATGCACCCACACTGTAGTGCTAAATTCATGTACACAACAAGAAACTATGCAACAAGCTAGCATAATCTGATCTGCATTAGGTGATTGTGGGCACCGTGTTTCCAGCATTACTAAAATAATTTTCTTAGTTCCTACAAAATCTTCCTGTTTCCAACACTACTCTAATAATTTGATAGGTTCCTACTTCAAGATCACAAAATTTTCGAAAGCGAAAAATGAAACAGAAACAAAACTTGAATTTTAGAACACGGGGTGGAGGCATGTCCCGACTCAATCTCCCCCAAAAGGCAAAAAACTCCCCACAAAATTTGCTTCTAACTTAAACTTATGCTTCTAAGTACTAACTAGATCACTAACCAGAACTTACAAACTCATGCTCATATTGGGCACACAAAGCAGGCCTATCACGGTCAAACAACACTAGTACACTACCACACCCGTCAGCTACACCATCGCCAGTCCATGCTGGCACCCTGCCTCCTCACGAATTGTGACTCTCGTAAGCTGAACTAGAAGGAAAGCACCTAGAGAGTAGAAAAATCATCGCGGCTTACAATGATTCAGGATGGGGGAAAACCCTAGTCCCTAGCATGATGCGGCATGCGCTGAGGCCTGAGGATGAGAGGGTGGAGGCGTGGAATCGAGCCTATGAGGCAGGAACCACCGCGTGAGGGAGCTGGTGGTCACAGGCCTTCGAGGAGCGCAGTGGCGGTGATGAGCTGAGCGTGAGCTTGCTGCGTGCCTGAGTTCGGGGAGCACAGAACAGAAGCCTGAAGGATTGGGGAATTGCCAATTTGGGTGGCTCTGGCTGATCGGAAGTGAGGATGGTGCTGTGTCTTGTACTGTGTTGTTGGGCTTGGGCACTTGGGCTCCAGTAGACTTGTTGCCAGTTGGGTCTAATGGGATATGAGCTGCTAGGAGTATGTTAGTATATGTAGTGCATACTTTGTGTATTAAGGAGACATATACTGAATTTTTGTACAAATATTTTGGGGGTGCAACTTGACCCCATGCATCTAATGTAGCTCAGCCACTAGTTCGGCTTCCAATGTCATACCATTGTTAAGTGCTGGTGAATTTTGCTTGTCTTGGTGCTCCTCTTTCACATGCCTGATCAATCTGGAGAAGACCAATGTAGTTCAAATTATTACTCTATACGTTCTTTTTTACTTGGCGTTTTTTTTATTTTTTAGGTCTCTGGGATACGAATTTAACCGCTACTTCTAGAACTTGACATTAAGTTGTACTAATAAAATTATTATGAAATTATTTTTAACGATAAATCTAATAATATAATTTTTATATAGCTAATCTAAATATTTTTAAACCAACTACTTTAGAAAGTTTGACGAAAAAGATTCTAGGACTTAAGTAAAAAAAGGAACGGTGGGAGTAGTGTATCTTGTTGCTTTCATCCAGTTGCAAAATACTTTAGTGTTACCCTTGGATCTTGATTCATTCACGTCTTCATTAAAATATAATCGACGAGAAGCGGGCACTGTTGTTGTTTCATGGTTTGCTGGACGTAGAAGATTTGTGAACTCCTCCGGGATGTTCTGGATGAATATCACTGAAAAGGACTCGAGGGAAAGGTTGGACTGTGAAGTTAGAGAGCATCGGTTGGCCGCGTTACTGAGGGAGAGCATGCTGGTCGTAAAGATGGTGCCAGCGCCAAGGTCGATCACCAACGCGTTATAGGCCCTGTTCTTTTCAGCTGCGGTTTATATCTTTTGCCTGAAATTTTTGAATTTTAGCTGTTTACGGTACAGATTACGGAGAGACAGATACTCACTTGCGATTTTGATTGGTACAGATGTTGGGCTTTTAACGTGTAGATCGTTTAACTTGTAGACCCCGTCTTGAGAAAATACTCTGTTTGAAAGTTAGATACTGTAGCAAAAAGTAAAAAACCGTTAGCTTTTGACTCGAAGAACATGCCCATATTCCCACCGAGAATAGATTAGATTGGTGCCTTGTGCATTCATATTGTATATCAAACCTTCGTTTGATCCAAGTACTAGTATGATACATCTAAAAAAATACTAGTATGGTATGAGCGAGGGGATGCCTTTAACCAAATGCCAGCTTAGCAATTCCTAAGTGACCAAAAAGACAAATCCAAGTGATAACCTTGATTAACACAAGGGGCTATTCCATTTCCGCGTACGTACATAATTAATACAAGGATGAAGATATCGGTGGTAATGGGCCGGTTACCTGCCATACCGATCTGGATAGGTAAAAATACCGGTTCGAAAAGTTTTCAATTTAAATTTTTGAATCTGAATTAAGAATAGTAATTTCGGGCCGTAATCAGCCAGGAACCGAACGGTAACCAGCCAAAAATCTGCAAAATTCAATATTTGAGTTTAAATTTGACAATTAAAATCGTTCGGTAGAAAACCTGTTAGCGGTAGTAGCCGGTCGGTAACTACTATCAGCCAGGGTCACTCCGACATTTTTTCCAGTTTCGAATCCTTGAATTATTGCACCTCTACAACCATGGCGGTGTCTGTCAGCTAAAATGCACAGAACTTTTTAGGCAAAAGCAACGGATGGTTTTCTGTCTAATGCAGTACAATAGAAACTCAGCAATCCTCCCCTTTTGTCTCTGCCGCCGGTCACCCTTGCCGGCTCCGAACACGACGCCTTGCACCGCATCCACCGACATATAGCCACCGCGCCGGAGCCAACAAGCGGCTGCGCAGGCCGGCATGACGGTAAGATCAGGAGGCAGCTTTCCTTCAGAAAAGAAGCGGAACGAAGAGGTTTCATTGCTTCACTCCCTTGGAAACCAAATGGCATATATAGTAAGCTAGCTAAACTACATTGAAGTTCCAGGTTTGGTTCACTGGGATTTAGTAGACAGGCGCTAAACTAGAAGTCTAAGGATCATTCCATAGTCATGGAGATGGGATGGGATTGATCAAACAGACTCTCAAACTTCCGTGAGACTTACATAGCATCCTAATGAAAGCAACAGAGTGCCAAACTACTTAATGGGTCCGCAATATCTAGAGGTTATGTATCACAAAATGGCAATCATCGTTCATCTCTGGCAAGCAGGTAGCGCAAGGCTATGAGCCCTGCTTAAAAGGGCTTATTTTGAGTGGCTTATAGCTGAAAAACACTGTAGCTAGCTAAAAAAACACTGTAGTTAACGGTGGCTTATTTGGCGTAATTAAATTTAAAAAAATTAAAAATAGAAAAAACAGGTTAGTCTGTCACGGACAGTATAAACAAATACGGGAAAAAGAACCAACAAAAAACTCAAAAGAAGCCAAAAAACCAGAAAAAGACGAAATTGTTAAGGGACTGTCTATACAGAATTTGACTGTTTTTTATCGTCGAAGCAGTCAAAATCTATACCGCACGATTAGATTCTGGACGTACAAGATTATCCACTACAAAAAGCTGTATAAACTGCTTAACGGGCCCTCAACAAAAAGCGGGTCTGCTTCATTTGTGGGTTTTATTCGTTGCTTTCGTCAGACTCCAAACTGGGCTTTGTGATCCGTTTTGTATTCACGTTGAACACAAAAAAAAAAGATTGGATCTTTGTACAAAGGCCCACGATTACAAAATCGTCAACTTGTTTCTCACGGTCTAAAATTGTACAAAGGCCCACGAAAACAAAGCTTTATACAACAAAACGTTTACAGAAATGTACAAAATCAGTACAAAGCCCACGATTGTAAAACTTCATACAGAACCATCAACTTGACACCCAAGTAATATATAAAGACTCGTCGACGACGTGATCCAGTGAAAGGGGAAAAAACCAAACTTGAAGAAAAGGGGAGAGAATAACAGAGGGTTTCCCGATGCAAAGACCAACTGATTGAAGAAAAATCAACACAACAAGAAGACGCAGCATGCAGCAAGACAATGTGGAGACGCTGTCTGAAGAAGAAAGAACAAAACGTCATGGATCAGATGGTGTCAGAGATCAAGTAGAAACGGAGCAACAGCAGGGCGATTCAGGAACCCAAGAGAAATTAGAAGCAAAAAGGGGGGTTCCAGAACAAATGCAAGGTACATTGCGTAAACCAACCTTGATTTTTGCTTCAATTTGCTTCAATTGCGTAAACATGGAGCTGGCACAGATCCCCCTGAGTATCATCATTCAAACTCGGAAAAAAGGGTCTATAGTCCCAATTGACTACTGTACTGGCTGCAACATTTACTTTCAATTAACACCTGCAAAAAAACCCAGGACAAAAGTTAGTAGTCAATTAGTCATCTAAAATCCACATGCACTGAACATCTGCCATGCAAAAAAAATTATAATCACCGAAAAAGTATAAAATTCACTTAAAAAGAATGATAACATATGTCAATGCTTCAATTTACATGGATATAAACAAAAAACTGGTTCCAAAAAAGAGCAACTCGAAATAAACAACAAAAACTGACAAAACAGCAGCATACTAAGGATATATTTCAGCAGCATATATTCACTTAATAAGAATGAAAACATGTGTCAATGCTTCAATATACATGGATATATTCAGCAGCATACTAAGGATATATTTCAGCATCATATATTCACTTAAAAAAATACTGATAACATATGCTAATGCTTCAATTTACATGGATATATTCAGTTCACATACTAAGGATGTTTCACCAAACAAAACAGCAGCAATTATATAGATTCCACAGCAAAAATGTCAAATCCTTACTAGCTACTTTTATATGCTCTGGTTATATTAACACCTGCAGCAAAACCCAGCAAAAGAAAAAGTTAGTAGTCAAATAGACATCTAAATTCCATATGCACTGAACATCTGCAATCCAAAAAAAAAACAGAAAAGGTATAAACTCTTGAAGTATGATAACATATGTCAATGCTTCCAATTCACATGGATATATTCAAAAAAAGTTCCAAAAAACAACTCGAAGAGAAACAATCTAAAAGACTGGTAGAAATTAAAAATAGACCAAATTCTGCATACTAGAATATTGCACTTCAGAGGAGAGTTTGTGTTTATGGCAGTGTGGCTACTTGTATTCATCATAAATAAGTTTAAAAAGACAAAACTGGGCAATAAACAACAAAAAACTGGTAGAAATTAAAAATATATGGTGCTGGGCATATATTCAGTGCACATACTAAGGAGGTTTTCACCTGTACTGAAAAAAGTTAGTAGTCAAATAGACATCTAAATTCCATATGCACTGAACATCTGCAATAAAAAAAACAGAAAAGGTATAAACTCTTGAAGTATGATAACATATGTCAATGGCTCAATGCTTCCAATTCACATGGATATATTAAAAAAAGTTCCAAAAAACAACTCGAAGAGAAACAATCTAAACGACTGGTAGAAATTAAAAATACATGGTGCTAGGCATATATTCAGTGCACATACTAAGGATGTTTCACCAAACAAAACATCAGCAATTATATATCAATGCTTCAATTTATAGGAATACATTCAGTATTTCATGATTAACTGAGACCATAACAAAACAAAAAATCAAAAAATATAACAAAACAAAACATGTAAGGATGTTTCAGATGCACTGAACATGTAAATTCCACATGCACTGAAATCTGCCATGCAAAAAAAAATATAATCACCGAAAAGGTATAAAATCTCTTAAAAAAAGAATGATAACATATGTGAAAGCTCCAATTTACATGGATATATACAACAAAACTGGTTCCCACAAAAAGCAACTCGAAAGAAACAACAAGAACTGGTAGAAATTAAAAACATATGGTGCTGGGCATATATTCAGTGCAGATACTAACCTTCTAAGAACAAAACTAACCATATAAGAACCAGTTCAGATACTAACCTTGTAAGGTAAAGTTTAGAAGACCAAACCAAACAAAAAACATAAAAAAACAAAACAAAACATGTCAGGATGTTTCACCAAACAAAATGGCATCAATTATATATATTCCACCAGCAATAAAAATGGCAAATCCTTACTAATTCCTTTATATGCTCTACTTATGTTAACACCTACAGTAAAAAAACCCAGCAAAAAAAGTTAGTACTCATCTAAATTACGCATGCACTGAACATCTACAAATGCTGATAGTTAATGCTCTTGTTAAAAAACAGGAACCAATTCAGATCTTGCTATATCAAAACCAGTCAATGCTGATAGGATGAAGGTAAGTTTCAAATTAATCACAATGCTGATAGTTATACAGATTAGTGCTTTCAGATTGTAACTATGTAAACACTAGTTTTATTTCAGCAGAGCTCAGCTATTCAAACTGACACCCCCATTGATTAAAAATCTGACGACACAAGACAAAAATGAAGACACAAATCTAACGTACGATGAATTGCAACTCTTGAATTATACGTCGGGAACAGTGAGTATCTATAGACACAATTCACTAAAAAAAACATAAAAAAATCTGTCTATGCGTTTTAACTGTAATTTGTTTGTTGAAGGGAGTTCATCTACCATTTACGACTCTAATGCAACAAATGATTAATAACACTGGATCAATTTACACAAATTCCAAGGTGAGAAAAAAAATACATGCTATAACAGAAAAAAATAAATGTACTTTTAGTAAAACTAGTGAAAAAACACAGAAACTGACCTGCATTCATATGTTGCTTTTGCAGGAAGGATTAGGGGCTTGCGTGGATTTTTTGAATGCCCCTGTGGGTTTTCAGGTACTAACATGTATTCTAACAGAACATAATTGCCACATGCAAAAAAAATCTTTTATGTTTTCCATTTTGAAGTACTAACTATAATCATGTATGTATCCGGATTTCAATGTTAATGACAAGCAGCAGGATAAATGATGACTACACATTTGCACAAATAGGGCAGACAGATCAATGTCAGGACATACATGTAGATAGTGAAGATGAAACTCCCCATTATTGGTCTTTGGATATGTTAAAGACAATGGAAAATGCCAAGGTATATTAGCATATAGAAAATCATACCTTCTGTATATACTAACATATGAAACAAAACTCTTAATTCTTGAATGAAACATCGCTTTACAGGGGCCAGATAAGAATGATGACATTACAAATGAACCAGCATATCATATGAGCAATGAAGCATGCCAGCAAGAAGACAAAAATGAGACAGAACATGATGGACTGCTAAGTGAAGATGATATTGAGAATTTCTTGATTCTTGAAGAACAAGCAGCAAAACAGGGCAATAATGTACAGATAGGTAGCAAGTACACTCTTGCAATGGGGATGCAATTCAAAACAGCAGAAGAAGCACACCACTTTTTCAATTTTTATGCTTTCCTATCAGGATTTTCAGTAGTCATTACACATACCTATTACACCAGAAGCAAGAAGAAGCAAAATGAGGTCACAAGAGTTACATTCAAGTGCAATAGGCACGGGGTGACAAAAAAGCAAAAACAGGAGGAAGTAACAATAGAAAGAGACACAAATGTTCTGATAAAGACCAGTTGTGAGTGTGCGATGGTTGTGACAAAAACAAATGGAATATGGTACATAACAAGACTTGATTTGGACCACAACCATGACCTGAGTCCAAATTCAGAGACAAGATTCATGAGATCACATAAATACATGACACCAGAGGAGAAGAGATTGATAAGGACATTAAAAGAGTGTAACATACCGACAAGAAGCATGATCTCGATTCTATCATTCCTGCGTGGTGGCTTGACAGCATTACCTTACACAAAAAGGATGTCAGCAATCTTCGAACATCAATTAACAAAGAGACAACAACTAATGACATGGTGCAAGTTCTAGAATATTTTAGCAAGAAACAGAAAGATGATCCAAGGTTTTATTATGCTTTTGATTTGGATGAGAATAAGAAGGTCAGAAATATGTTTTGGACAAATGGCAGATCAAGAGAATATTATGCTCAATATGGGGATTGTGTTAACTTTGACACAACATATCAAACTAATAGATATAATCTACCATTCGCACCATTTGTTGGGATCACAGGGCATGGAAACACATGTATATTTGGCTGTGCATTCATATTAGATGAAACTGTGGACACATTCAAGTGGCTGTTCACCACATTCCTACCAGCCATGGGAGGGCAAGAGCCATTGACAATAATAACTGACCAGGATGGAGCGATGAGATCAGCAATATCTCAAGTATTTCCAAACACAACACATAGAAATTGTCTGTTCTACATACTGAAGAATGCAGTTGAGAAGGGTGGGAAATGCTTTTCTAGGAACCATGAATTGTTTGAGGATTTTCAAGACATTATCCACAACTGTCTAACAATTGATGAATTTGAAAAGCTTTGGCAAGAAATGATTGAAAAATATCAAATACAAAACATCAAGTATTTCCAACAGATGTGGCTAACTAGAGATAGGTTTGTTCCAGTATACTTCAAACAAAACTTCTGTCCTTTCATAGAAAGCACCGCACTGAGCGAAGGCACAAATGCAAGGATCAAAAGGAATGTTGGTCCACAGTACAGTATTACAAGCTTCCTCAAAGAGTATGATAGATTGATAGAAACAATTTTCACCGCGGAGGAAAAAGACAACCATGAATGCAGATCCACAGAACCAAAACAATTATGGTCTGAATACTACATTGAGGAGCAAGCTATGCAGCTTTACAACAGGAATATATTCAAAAAGTTCCAAAAGCAACTCAAAGATACCACAAGACTTCAATTGACAGAACTTGAACCATCCAAGGTTTATGAGGTTTTCCAAGCATTAAATTACAGGAAAAAAGAATGGAGGCACAGGAAGTACATTGTACTAGTAGACTTACACAGAGAAGATTTTAACTGCATATGTGCCAAATTTCAGAAGGATGGTATATTGTGTTCACATATACTGAGAGTAATTCTTTACCTGGACCTCACAAAAATCTCAGACAGATACATTATTGATAGATGGAGGAAGAAAGTCAACAAAGTTGTCAGAATTAATGCAATGAATACAGATGCAGAAAATTCGACCTTAAGGTTTAATGTCCTTTCTAGAAGGTTTGCTGATTTAGCATCAAAAGGATCAAAGATAGGAGCAACATATAATTTTCTCATGGAAGAGGTATCAAGGATCGAAAACCATTTAATCGTAATTGCAGCTGACAAACAAATGCATGAACAATCACATGGACAAAGCAACAGTGACAAAAATGCAAATGATGTTGCAGCAGATGAAAGTTCATCAGTTGGACAGATCAATCTTGTAGATCCAGATGTTGCCCAAACTAAAGGAAGACCTTCAACAAGATTTAAAAGTTTAATTGATAGGATTAAAGAGAAGGAAATATATCACTGTAGTCACTGTAGAGGTACTGACCACAACTTTGCAACATGCAAACTGAAGCACATTGAAATTGAACTACCCAAGAAGAAGAGGCAAAACATGAATAAAGCAAACAAGCAAGGTAAATTTGCAAAAAAAAATTATTTTTTTAAAAAAACATATGCAAATGTTCAAAACTAATGTTTGTATTTTGAATTTCCTTTAGGAGAACAGACAAAAAAAGAAGGCCAGAGAGCATGCAACACTCAAGGAGATGTAGAGAATACTGAAGTACAGAAGGCTACAATGCGGCCAGGAGAAGATAAAAAAAATACTCGACTGACATATCAGAAAAAATATGACATTTGTATTTAGAAGTATGTTATAGAAGGACACTACTAGAATGACAACACAATTATTCTCTTGTAATCATCTAGCTCATACAATTTCGAACAATTACATTTGCAAGAAAGACTATTGTAATATGGACAATTGCAAAATGTGCTTTTCCTATATGTAATTTTGATGTTTTAATTTCATGTTAGTGGTTATGTATACAATGAGTAACAAAACAAACTTCTACATACTGGAATATTGTTTTTTTTATAGGAGAGTTTGTGTTTATGGCAGTGTGGCTACTTACATTCATCATAATAAGTTCAAGACAAGCTAGGTAATAAAAACTGAGCATATGTCAATGCTTCAAATTACATGGATATATTCAAAAAGTTTCAAAAAAGCAGCTACAAAAAGAAACAACAAAAAAAGACTGGTACAAAAAAAACTAGACTATTGTTTTTTCATAGGAGAGTTTGTGTTTATGGCAGTGTGGCTACTTGCATTCATCATAAATAAGTTCACAAACAAGCTAGGCAAATAAAAAATTGAGCGAGATGCTAACCTTCAAAAACACAACACAAACAAACAAACAAGCAAGATTCAAAAAAAGCAAATTCAACCAACCAAACAAGATTCAAAAAAAGCAAACAAAACACGTAGGGATGTTTCACAACACAAAACACATTTGGAAGTTTAATCATACAAAACATGTATAGCAAACAAAACACGTAGGGATGTTTCACATCACAAAACACATTTGGAAGTTTAATCATACAAAACATGTAGGGATATCTCACATAACAAAACACAAAATAACCTTCATTTGGAAGTTTAATCATACAAAACATGTATAGCAAACAAAACACGCAGGGATGTTTCACAACACAAAACAAATTTGGAAGTTTAATCAAGGTGCAAACAACACAAAACTAGTGATCACAGCATATACATACTCTCAAAAAATCTAATTGTATGACAGTGAGAAAAAATGACAGCAATGCAAAGATCTAGAGCTCAAAATTTTGAACATTCAATTTCAGTAGTAGACCACAATTATCCTCATTGAGCATATGATAGGCCCACTAACATCTCTTTCTACCGCAGATCACAGAAAGAAAACGAGATGGCACTCACTATGCAGTGATATTCGAAATCACTTGAAGTAATCGAAAAAATAGGCAAGGCACGCGATTGCACTGTCCCAGAAAACCAATTACATGTCAGTTATTTGGTTATAATTGGTTTTAATTACATGTGAGTGGTCATATATATATATATATATATATATATATATATATATATATATATAGTTTGTGTAGTAGAACAAAAATGAATATGCTTGAATTCTATATTGAAGCTAGGGTACTAAGTCCAAAAAAAAACAATTCAAGAATCACCAAAACAAAAACATCTTGGGAAGTTTAATCAAACAAGACATCTATGGATATGTCACCTCACAAAACATATTGGGATGTTTCACCAAACAAAACACCTTGAGATACTAACCTCCAGCATATGTTCAACAAAATGTAATGTGTAGTTGCTCTCAGATGTCAGGTTGCTCAAGATTTAAATCTTGGCCGTCCCGCTACTTTGTTCTATACTCTTCATAAATTGAATATGACAAGTGAGATTCAAATTTTGAGCTCTAAACAACAATTTGCCAATCTCAGCTATTGACTATCGTAAAAAAAATACTCTCAACTAGCAGAGGAATCAGTGCCAAGTAATCACATAGACAACAATTAAATCAGCCCAAAATAACTTGACAAGCTTCCAGAATTTGGGATTATAATTTTAGCAAGTTATGCAACAAGCCGAACTGACTAAACAAAGGTGCAGACAACACAAAACTACTGACCACAGCATATATATACTCTAAAAAAATATCTAACTGTAGGACAGTGAGACAAATGACAGCAATGCAAAAATCTAGAGCTCAACAAATTGAACATTCAATTTCAATATTAGACCACAATTATCCTCATCGAGCATATGACAGGCCCACTGGCATATCTTTCTACTGCAGATCACAGAAAGAAAAAAAGATGACACTCACTGTGCAGTGATATTCGAAATCACTTGAAGTAATCGAAAAAATAGGCAAGGCACGCGATTGCGCTATCCCAGAAAACCAATGACATGTCAGTTATTTGGTTATATTTGGTTTTAATTACATGTGAGTGGTCATATGTGAGTGGTCATATATATAGTTCATGTAGTAGAACAAAAATGAATATGCTTGAATTCTATATTGACGCTAGGGTGCTAAGTCCAAACAAAAGCAATTCAAGAATCACCAAACAAAACACCTTGGGAAGTTAAATCAATCAACACATCTAGCAATATGCCACAACACAAAACATATTGGGAAGTTTCAACAAACAAAACACCTAGAGATACTAACCTCCTTATAAAAAAGTTTTCAAAACCAAACCAAACAAAACTTCAAAAAAGCAAACAAAACAGTTTTACAAGTTTAATAAATGGAGGTTAATCAAAAATAGCATTCAAACTTCCACTCACCAACCTCTTTAGAAATAAAAAAAACCTTGGGAAATTTAACAAAACAAAACATGTAGGGATATCTCACCAAAGAAAACACAAACTAAACTTCTAAGATACAAAACCAGTAAAGATACTAACATAAACGTCAAAAAAGCTAATAAAAATAGTTTGGGAAGTTTAATACATGGAGGTTAAAATGATACTATAGGATTTTAAAAAATTGACCAGAAAAAACAAAACTTCAAGGGATGATTCACCAAAAAAACAACTTCATAAGATTAATCAAACAGGACATCTTGCGAAATTAAACCAACAACCTAATGAGGCTAACAAACACATATATTGTTAGTAGAAACATTTTAAGAGCAGTACATAGTTCGTATAGTATATCTGAAAGCAAAAATATGTGATCCATACAGTATATCACTAATGAATATGCCTGCTAACAAATTGAACTTGTTTTTATAGAAGGCTAAACACATAGCAAACGCACAAAAACCATTGGAGATGTCCGAAAAAACAGCTAAATTTGATGTCCAACGTGTCGGAAGTCACCTTACAAAATAACCAAAAAACACAGGGGATACATTACTTTATGGAATTTGCATTATGCAACTTCTATTATTGCATTTCTATATATGCTACGCATTGAGCTAATGGTAGTACTCTGCATTGAGCTATGATAGTAAGGGATAATTCAGAAAGAGCAAAAAAAACATACTATTGAAACTTACTCAAACAAAAAAAATCCACCTAAGAATACATTTTAAAAAACGGAATCAATGTAGACAGCTATTAAAAACAACAGAAACGTATATTACACCAAAAATGTAGAGCAAAATGTACAAAAGCTGCCCGAAAAAGTATAATATATAAAAATGCAAATTAATGACTAACCTTCCCCACTAAAGATTGAACAAAACTCAAATCTACCAAGTTTTGGTCGCTGCGCAACATACGGTTAAGAAGATGAATCCTTATCTTTGGCATATCATCAACACTGAACCAGGCTTCCAACGCAACTCTAGGGTCCCAAATATCCATATATTTCATAACAAACACACCAGAGTCTTTCCTGGGAAAAAAAGGACAAAATATGAATAAACGACCATCAACATTGTCTCTAGGGTCCCAAAAATATTTCATAAGAAAAAAGGGGGACTTACTTCCACTTTTGCCGATGAGGTGATAGCTGATCGATGTCAAAATCAAGAGGGTTGACTGATGTCCTTTTCGCGGTTGCAAAAAATGCTGCTGTGAAATTTCCTATCTACAAAAACCAATAAATTGTACAACAAAAATTACTAAAAAAAATACAAGAACATTACAGATTGGTTGATGTTCATAGCAAAAAACAAATGGGGATTTACCATAGAAAAAAGATAGTTAAAAAAGGAGGCCAACAATAAAAGGAATTATATAGCACATGTACCAGATTCATCATTATGGTGTCATCATACGACCTACCCCCCACTGCTGAATCAAGAAATACAAACTTCTGGTCTTTTATATCGACAACAAAAAGGAACCAATGATCCTCTTTTAAAATAGGGAATAGAATCTAGTACGCAATTTACAAAACATAAAAAATTGGTTAGCAAAAAAAATACAAAGTTTGAAAACAAAAGTTAAACAAAAAAACTTACATAAAAAAAGGGTATATACAAAATGGATGACTACTAACCAGTTCACAAGATTGCAATGACTTTACTTTATGGACAATTTCAAATTCATGCTTGACATTTGCAAACCTGAATTCTGATTCTGGCTTCAAAAGTTGTTGCTACACAAAAAGAATATATTTTACCAACAAACAAAAAAAGTTTATCACATAAAATTGCAAAAAAAAAACAAAAAAAAGTTCAACAAAAAATAATAACTAAAAAACAACTACAAAAAATTATTTAGAAGGTGACATACTCCAATTGAGTTGAAAAAAGTGCTTCTTGGACTTCGTAGGATGATTCTCTTGAAAAAGAAGACAACAGAAGAAATTCACCAAAAAATTGTCAATCTTGCCTTCGGGCCTGAGAGAGTACCCTAAGCAACTATATGTGACATATGTTTTGCCATCTGGCTTCACTGAGATTGCCTTAGAACTAAGAAAAAAAATACCAAAATTACATATGTGCAGAAAAAATAATAGCCAAAACAATGCATGCATAACAAAAAGGTGGGTGCATAACAAACACTAACCTGCCATGTTTCCCTTTTGACAAACTAATTACTGCTTGATAGAATGCCATGTCTCCTGAAGACACAATAAATCTATTAATTGGACTAGTGTATGGGTGACCAGTGTACCTACTACCCCTAACCTGCCTTCTCTTCCCATGAGCAGGCATTTTGCAACTGGAAGACCCAGTGCCTCCGCTGCCCCTGGTGTTCACAACATTGGCGTCAAGTGGTTGAAGAACGTTAACAACAGTTTTCTGGGGATTGGTTGAAGAGAACACAATGTCTGGGGAGTCCTGTACACACATAAAAACATATCATACTTATCTTTATATAAAAAGAGTTGAAAGATATACACAAAAAACAAAACCCATGCTACACAGGGGAAAAAGGCATGCATAATCACAAATAAAAAAGTGATGTTTACCAGATTGATGATATTCATAGGAGAGACGCCTTTTGCAACTGGGGTGGCCTCTACAGGAACTTGCGACTTAGTATTATCAATAACTATGACTCCTCCCTGGGTTAAATAAACAGATGATAACAATCAAAAAAAAGATGATACATAAAAAGGCATAAACAAAAAACAGAATTCATAACTCAAAATTTTACAAAAACACTATATTCTTTTGTACACCTCATTATGTTTATGTGGATTATTCATGACTTGGAGGTCGTTCTTGCTATCAATGTTTAAACTGCGGACATCCTTCAAAAAAAAGGATATATTTTACAAAGAGATAAAAGTGTTTAGAATGTGAAAAAAAGCATTATTTCGAATATGAGGGGTGTTTTACCTCTTTTATGTAAGTGCCCCTGTGACACCAAGAACAGAATGTGATAGATTGGTCAGCTTTGATTTGCTTGGTCCTTCAGGTACAAAGATTGAATCTGGTTGACTTTGTATAATAGGTGCATCATCATCGTCAATGCCGAGATCAAATGAGGGCACCCAGTTAAACAAATCCATCAGTTTTGGACTGTACGGGAACTTAAAGTACTTGCTTATTCTATTACTTGCCCCTATAATAGCTTGGTTCTGGGTTCCTGCAAATTATATCTGTATTAAGATATGATTCTAACAAAAACATTTTGGGAGCTATGAAAGTACTCTATATTAAGATATGCTTCATAGTGTGCATGCATGTTAAACTTTTTATTTAAATAAAAAAACAATGGTTATGAAAAAACAGAGGGTGTGTGGTTTACCATGACAATCGCCAGCATGACTCTGATTAGCAATCCCTTTACTTATGTTGAAACTCTGACAAAATACAAAAAACTGAAGTTCAGATCAAAATATATGATATGAACATATCCAGTCAAGCTTATTAGCAAAATAAAAAAACCCCTATAATTAAGCCAGCATACATTGATTGAAAATAAAAAGTAGTCATCTTTCAATCAATTATTATCTCGCTTCAGATTGTGTGATTGTCCATAACCTTTAAAATTACAGCAATTTATGAGCACACAGAAAAAACATGATTATACTAACCAAAATCATTCTGAATAAGCAATAAACAAATCATTGTGCTACCTTTATGGACGGAATGATTCTATCAATTGAAATGCAACCATATACATTTCCAAAATCCACATCTAAATGCATCAAGCGTGCTTCTCTTAGCATACAAAAACCAATCAACAAAACTTCTAGTTGCACAACCAAAAAAAATTCATGTACATAAACTAAAAAAATACTTTTTGCATGAATTACAAAATCAAAAACAACAATAAATTTGAGCATGTATATACCTTGCCATGTAGAAGAGGAACTTGATCGACAGCACAAATTCCTTTAGAAAAAATAAAAAATCACCCACCATCAACGACATGTTAGTGAGTTTCAACAACAATATGGGTTTGCATTTGAACTTCAAGTTGGGGTATACAAAAACAACACAGCAATGATGAAACAAACCTGCATGCCTGCTGCTAATATAATCTTCGCTATTACACATCCTCTTTCTCTTATTATTAGATGAAAGATCTAAAAACCAAATAGAAAAAATAGTATGAACAAAAAATAAAAAAACATATTGAAAATACTGCTGGTATGCAAGCAAAAAAGGCTTAAAGAGAGATAAAAAAAGACATTTCTGACCTATTGAGCTATATAACTTCTGTGTCGGTTGATCATCACATTGTCCTTGAGATGTTTTTGACCCAGAATTGTGTAGCTTCTGAGTTTCTTCTTGATCGCAATCACCCTCTTGGATTGACTCTGTGTTATTATATCAAATACATAAAAACAAATAAAAAGGATTACGAGCAAAAATTAAAAAACATGTACAAAATGGGATGGTATGCGAGCAAAAAAAAAGGCTTAAGAGGAACAAAAAGAAGAAGACGTTGCTGACCTGTTGAACTAGATATCTTTTGTGTCAGTTGATCATCACATTGTGCTGGAGTTGTTTCTGACCCAGAGTTGACTAGCTTCTGAGTCTCATCTTGATCGCAATCACCCAGTTGAATTGACTCTGTATTATTACATAACAGATAAAAAAACAAAAAGAAAAAACGGATTAAAAATGGTATGTTATACAAGAAAACAAAAAAGGATAAGAGGGATAAACAGCCATTGCTGACCTGTTGAGCTAGATAACTTCTATGTCGGTTGATCATCACATTGTCCTGGGGGTGTTTCCGACCCAGAATTGTGTAGCTTCTGAGTTTCCTCTTGATCGCAATCACCCTCATCACAGACACCCGTTGGATAATGCACTAGTGGCCCAGCAGTACAGTTCTCTCTTAAACAATGCTCAGCACAGCACCCTTTCACATTGAGTCCTTGGGCATCTACTCCGTCCATATGAATATCCACATGTACCATATTAGGTGTAGTCCTGTTGCCCTCAATATTTGTATCGTTGACTCCTCCATGATAGTTCCTGGTGTCGCAGCACAAAATTGTGGCTATACCCACAGCCAAACATTCTAACCCATGATGTAACCTTGTTGTTTGTTCATGCTCAAACTGATCAAGCATTGACGATAATGCCTCCTTAACCTAAAAAAGCAATGAATATCAAATGCAGAAGAGTTAAACTAGTGATTATTGCACTACAGAGCGACAAAACTATTAATTAATTACCTCGTCAAACATTGGGTTTTGAACGTGGTGATCAAGAATGGCTTTAAACTTTGATTTCATTTCAGCAGACATTTTATGACGGTTCATAAGAACACCTACACTAAAACACATAAACAAAAAAATGACTTGAAAAGAAAGAAATTTCAGAAACACTGTAACCTAAATAAACTGCATACTTGTTTATGATATATGTGATTACAAAAGCCTGCTAATTAAGAAGCCTTCTTCTCATGTAAAATGCATAGTTTACAAAAAAATAATAAAACAAAACTCCTATGCAGAGTTCACTAGTTTTACAAAAATAAAATGCAGAGGTTTTCAATTTTTTAACCTATGTGAGTATCAGAAAAAAAATGTGCATAAATTAGTGTGCAACATTTCAGTGATACAAAATAAGGCCTTCTCTATCAGGTAGTATATAGTTTGTATAATATATCTACAAGCAATATATAGTTCGTATAGCATATCACAACTGAATATGTGTGAATTCTTATCGTGCTAGCACACAAAACAACCTTGCAAGTAGATTCCAATTATACAAACAAAAAACATTAGAACAGCAGCACATAAAAGCATCAGTACAAAATAAAAATGACCTAGAACAGAAACAGCATTATCATCTCTTCTAACACCCCCCTAACCCCTAAAAGAGACAGTAAAGCACAGTAAATTAGAGTACAGAGAGATATAGACAAACAGAGATGCAGAACTCACCAGAAAAAGCCGCCGCGCGACGAGATCTCCGCACCAAGTGTACGATAACCTCGAGTGTCGGACAACAACACGGAGAAAGACGTTGCGATGAAATCTCTCGGTTAAAAAACATGTTGCAAAACATACAGTAAAAAAGTGCAGACAGAGATGTGCATAGCGAGAGAGGCAGAGCTCACCGGAGAAAAGACACCCGTAGACGAGATAGAGCTCACCGGAGAAAAAAATGCAGAGGTTTTCAGTTTTTAAACCTATGTGCAGGAGAATTATGTACACGTTTTTAGTATCAGCAAAAAAAATGTGCATAAATTAGTGTGCAGCATTTTCAGTGATACAAAACAAAGGCCTTCTCTCTCAGGTAGTATATAGTTTGTATAATATATCTACAAGCAATATATAGTTCGTATAGCATATCACAACTGAATATGAGTGAATTCTTATCGTGCTAGCACACAAAACAACTTTGCAATTAGATTTGACATCCAACCAATCGATAGTCACCCTACAAATAACAACAGATCATAGGGGACACAAAAAATACTTTTTGGAAATCTGCATTATGCACCTTATATACTGTATTGTAGATATACTTTGCATTGAGCTAATGCTAGCAAAATGTGCATGATTCCAATTATACACACACAAAAAACATTAGAACATCAACACAAAAAACATCAGTACAAAATAAAAAAGACCTAGAACAACAATGGCATTATCATCTCTTCAAACCCCCCCTAAGCCCTAAAGAGACAGTAAAGTACAATAAATTAGAGTACAGAAAGATATACACAAAAAAGAGATGCAGAACTCACCAGAGAAAGCCGCCGCGCGACGAGATCTCCGCACCAAGTGTACGATAACCTCGAGTGTCGGACAACAACATGGAGAAAGACGCTGCGATGAGATCTCTCGGTTAAAAAACATGTTGCAATGCATACAGTACAAAAAAGTGCAGACATAGATGTGGAGAGCGAGAGAGGCACAGCTCACCGGAGAAAAGACACCCCGCAAACAAGATAGAGCTCACCGGAGATAGATCTCTGCTAAGAAGGCGACTAGATCTGCGCTCCGACGATAATATCTCCGCTCATACATACAGTAAAAGTACAGACATAGAAATGGAGAGCGATAAGAGGCAGAACTCACCGGAGAAAAAAGGCACCCGCACGACGAGGTACAGCTCACCGGAGAAGACACCGCTCCCGCGACCCATGGGGAAGACGAAGGCGACGAGATCTACGCTAAACTAAGAAGGCGACTAGATCTATGCTCCGGCGACAATATCTCCGCTCAAAACTGAGACCCCTCGGTTGCTCCGCACCTCTCCTCTCCCCCTCGAGTGCTCCTCACCTCTGCTTTCTTGCTAGTGCGACAAAGATCTCCACTCCGGCAATGAGATCGCTGCTCCTAACTGAGAACCCTAGGGTGCTCCGCACCTCTCCTCTCTCCCTCGAGTGCTCCGCACTTCTGCTCTCTCTCCAGTGAAGCGAGTGGGATTAGGACAGGCGCGCGAATCGAGGAAAAAACTATTCGAAAAATAGCGGTCCGGACAAGAAGCTTCAAGATACCGGGCGTGGGAAAAAAGCGGGTGCGAATTTGCAAACCGCATTCACCCCGCATCATCTCGAGCACGAATCTCAAAAGACCATCCAACGGCTAACAAAACGACTATTTTGGGATATAAAAAACAGGCGACTACAGTATAGCACTTCCGAATTGTTAAATAGTGAAAAATAAGCCAGAAGCCCGTTGGCAGCAATCGTCTTCCACCTCGTGCGCATGCGCTAGCTCCGCGGTGGTCGTGGTCGAGCTGCCTCCGGTTTTAGATTCTACGCCCATAGTTCTGCGTCTACTACTGCCTACTCCTGCCTAACCCGTCACTTCAACGCGACAGGTCTCTTCCCCGTTGTCGTTGACTTTACATCACACTCCACGGCAAGAGCCTGAGACCGTGCCTATAAAACCCCTCTGACCGTACCATTTTCCCTTAGATCACTCCCTCAGTCTCTTGCATGCATTCCTTGAGCATTCTGCTCTCTGGAACATCGAGAAACCAAATTCGTATGCGACTCCGGCAAGCATGCCACCGTGTTCTATCATCTCTGGTGAGCTTCTCTCCTCGACCCTGCCTCAATGTAGCTTACCTCTCCTTTGAGCACCATACTCATTTGTTTGACGTTTCACGCAAAGAATCACTCGAGCTAGACCTTCATCCTCATCTCTGACTAGATGCCGACCGTAAGACTTTCTCTCTCCGGTGAGCTGTACCTCTGTTCCTATCACCTGTACTTCCGCTATTTCGCATGCATGCATGCTCATAGTAGTCAAGGACAAAATCTTTGACCACTGCCGTGTCGTAATCTCTGATTGCTGACATTGTCAAAATATTCGACCGCTCGCATCATCAAGATCTTTGACTGCTCGCACAGTCGAGATCCTCGACCACATGCATAGCCAAGATCTCCGATTGCAAGCATAGTCGAGATCTTTGAATGCTCGCGTGGTCATAATATCCGACCGCAGCCATAGCTAACTTATTCGATCTCATGCATAGTCGAAACCGCCGACTGCAGTAGTTGTAATCTTCAACCTCTGACCGTAGTCGTAACCTTGATTGCTAATGCTAGTTGATAGTCATAATACGTGAGCAATAGTCGTAAGCCATGGTCGATAGTTGAAGGCCATGGATGATAGTCATAAGACGTGATCAATAGTTGTAAGCCGTGGTCGATAGTCAAAGGCCATGGATGAAAGTAGTAAGTTGTGATCGTAGTCGTAAGTTACAGTACTTGATCATTGTCGTAAGTTAAATCACACAGTCGATAGTCGAAAACCTACAGAACCTGGTTGATAATCAACAGTCATAAGTCGCAGTACCTGCTCGGCGCTCGGAAAACCTTTGTGGTCGAAGATTGGTAGCTCTGACTCTGTGTGAGTAGTATGACCAAAGTTGTGGTAGGACAAAGACCTTTTTAGTCGAAATGCCATGGTCGGTGGAACGGTACTTGAAGTGTTTGGAGTTTGCAGTCGTAAATAGCTCTGTACTCACCGAGAAGGAATAACTCAAATAAGCCAAAATTCAAACACTTATAACTTATGCATACGAACTCCAAATTTACACTTATAACTTATGCATACGAACTCCAAATTTAGTAATCTTTATATCTAAATTTTTATAGACAAGATCTTTCTGAATTTACAAAAACATTTGAGTCTTGTCTCTATTTATTTGGCTGTTATTTGCTTTTATATGGATTTATTTACCGGTTAGACGACTCCACGCCAGATGATGCCGAGAACGCATCTAAAACATTCTCTGAGAAATAGGAACAAGGCAAGCTCCCCCTTTGACCATGTTGATCCTAGTATTTCAATTATTGTATATTGTTTGCAAAATCTACTATGCATGCGTGTATGTTCTGTTAAACTACTATACTATGGGTAATAGTAGTTATGATCACTTGTATGCATTGAACCTCCTTGAGAACTTGAAACCCGCACTGTTGTAATCTCTAGGATATAGTTTAGACAATGTATACTGTCAATTGGGAATACTACTTGGATATATGGTTTAGATGCTTAGAAAAGCACTAGTTTCTACTAAGTTTGAATTTCGAACAAAATCTTTGCATGGGTATGATGGTTTCAAAAATGTTGCACCAGAGGGGGAACCTCTGTTACTTTGGTATCAAATAAAATAAAAAATCTAGTTTTTGGATGCGGGTGAGCCATATGATAACTTAAGAGAGGCTCGATGTTCATCGGGCTGGTGCAAGGTTAGGACTAGATAACCTAAAGGCTTTAATATAATCAACTTTTGTCACACGCTAAAAGAAGCTTGAAGTTGCTAATAGTAAAAATTGATTATCTCGTATGGGTAAACCTGTACAACATCTGCAGAGAGTTAAAAACTATTTAAATAGCCATGCTCACGGTCATGAGCAAGCTTGGATGTAGCTACAAAGGGTATAGTTTTTCTTTTCAAAACTGTTTCACTGAACATATAGGATGGAATGAACGTCTAATCGTGTGCCATGCCCATGGGTGGGAATTGCGCGATTTTCATAGCCGAGGAGGGCTGCGAATGGTTTTGAACTACTATTATGGAATTTATGCAAATATTACTTCATTACATGTTAAATGCTCCTTACAACCCCGCTTGTAAATTATTATTTAGTGGTATTGCAAAATGAACCCTGCCTCATGCTAAAAGTAACTAGTGTAGAACCTCATCCATTGACAACCTTGCATATATGTAAATTTTTTGATACACTACAAGTCTTGCTGAGTATACAATGTACTCAACCTTGCTAAAATTATTGTTAATCAGAGAATGAAGATCTCTTGCCCGACGATGCAAATTTCGCCCCTAGCACCGGGGAATTTGACAAGGGATCCTTCTAGGGTTTGACACCAATCGATTTCATGTGGGTTATAATTGCACATCACTGGATAATTTTGTTTATTAGACTTCTACTGCTTTTGTTCGAGACTCTGTTGGTCTTTTGGCTAGTCGGCCTTTTGTGTATGTGCTCTTTTATGCCTCGCATAAATAATATTATCCCTTTTATGTAAGCTATTTATGTGCGATGTGTATGGATGTGATCACAATGATGCAAATGTGTGTATTAGTTACTGATCATGAGATTAGTACAGAACACATGAGGCGACTACGGGCGCTCCCGCACCCGTGGTGTAACATCCCAAAATTAGGATGTCTGAAATTTGGAGCAATTTAAAACTTTTATCTGCATCTTACTGATATTTGAATTTTGGCTGAAGAAATCTTATTTGAGTTTTCCCGGAGTTTGTGCTGAGCAAAATAGTAACAGGGAATAAATTCTAAATACAAATAAGATTTAGGATGATAAAAGGTAAGGAATAATTTTGGAGAGTTTAAAACTCTAAGGATCAAAATACCAAAAATCTTAGATTCAAATCTAAGTCAATAAATGAAACCCAAAAGAATATTTGTATATATATTCCAAAATAAATAGCCCAAAAGTTGGATGCAAAACTTAAATGAAAATATGAAACTTTAAATGTCATGCAAATATTGAAATCAGTAAACCCTAATATAAAAATTTAAAATGTGTATTAAGAATGAAAATTCCAATTTTCAAAATTCTCCTCTCCTCTACTACATGTGGGCCCCACCTTTTTCTTTTTCTTCTCTCCCCTTTCCCTCTTTTTCTTCCACTGCCTGCGGGCCCAGCCCATCCCCCTCTCTCTGCCGACACTGCTCGTAGCCCTCCCTCCCCACGCTTCCTCCTCCTCTCCTTCCCCCTTTCTTTTCTTCTCCTGTTGCGCGGCGGAGCTCGCTCCACGTCTTCCCTCCCCGCGCCATCACGCCTGCTCCTGCCGCAGCAGCCTGTGCTCACGTCCCCTCGCCGCGTCGAGCCCCGCGCCCTCTCCTCCCGAGCCGCGCGCCCGGTCTTTGCCCGTCGGTTCCTCCCGCGCCGCCCAGACCTCCCTCCGCCACCCGGCCCTTCGCACCTCCCCGCCCCCTCTGCAGTTATAAAAAGCGCTCGCCGGCTCCCCATTGCTTTTCCCCCTTCCCCCGCGCCATCTCTTTTCCTCCCCCACTTCTCTTCTTCCTCCGCCCGTGAGCAATGCCGCCGCCTTCACACCAATTCCGGCTGCTCCGGTGATCTCCAGCCGAATTCACCGCGCCCTCCGTGCCCCTAGGCCCCATCTATCTCCACTGCGATTGAATTAGAGACCCTTGCGCCGGAGCCCCCTCCAAATCGTCCCTTTTCCCCAGAACCGGCCGCAGCCACCTCCACGACTGCCATTGCTTCCTCGAAGCTTCTCCGGTCGATTCCACGCCTTTGGAGCATCTTCATGAAGACATGAACCTCCTCCAACCGCCGGCCAAGCTCCACCTCGCCTGGGCTCCTTCCGCCACGGCAACCTCCCTGCGCCAACACCGGTCACCGCCGCCGGCGCGCCTCGGTGCTTTCCCGGCTTAGTCAGCGGCATGGTAAGCCCCCTCCCACCTCCTACATGCTCGGGCACCCTTGCAATTTCTCCTTCTACCTCCCAGTCGCCGCCGCACCGAACCCACCTCGCCTCCGGCCGCCCAGTGCTGCCGCCCGCCTGCCTCGCCGCCGCTCCGGCCAACCCGCCACCACCCCTAGCTTCCCCGTCCCTGGTACGACCCATTTTACCGGTCCCAGCAACCTCCCCGGCCACCAACCACCGCCGGCGAGTCCACCACTGAAGGCCGCCGGAGTTTCTCTGTTGTGCCCCAGCCATAGCAAGCATACAGTAACTAGCGTTCCATTAGCCATTCGGTAAATGGGCAATGGCTCAATGGTTAACCGAGCCATACATTACTTAACAGATCCTGGGTTCAAATTCTTTTTTTGCCATGTTGTTTTTCATTTCCTTAGCCCATTCCAATTAAAGAAATATGAAGGAAATAAATCAAGGGAGCTGGGATTATTAATGTGAGATCACTAGAAATTTATATACGCATTAAACCAACATATTAACAGCATCCAGATAGAGTGTTCATCTAAATTAGAAGGCTTCCAAAATATATATGCAAATATACTGAAATAGTTAGTAAAATGGGGATGATATGTAATATTAGCAAAACTTTTGTACTTAATATAGGCCCTAATAAAAATAAAGACACTACCATTAAAATTTTAACTATTAACATAAAAGTTTAACCGTTAGCTTTAAATTAGCAACAATAACAGGAGATAATCATGAGCAGTAGGTTCGGTTAGTCATAAGAAAAATTAAAATTGAATTGTGTCTAGTGGTAATTAAAGGCATTAGTAAAGACAAATTTCGTCGGTTAGGTATTCAAATTAAGTAAAAAAAATCATAATTGAAAAGAGATTCTAAATAAAGTTAAAGGTTTGGATATTATGTCTAGACATGAAATCAAGGCTCTAAATTAAGGGTTACCCTTAATTATAATATAAAATCTATGCCCAATATTTAATGTACTTCCATTAAACATATGTTTATAGTGGGTCTTGCTAACTAGTAGATATTGAGATAGGACCGTATGTACCAAGCTGTGCCTAGATAGCTAAGTTAAACTAAAAACTAGAAATAGAGTTAAGCCTAATAATAACTAAGGTATAGACAGAGTACCAAGGGTACTATTAATTAAATATTAACGTAGATTTGGTGACAATGATGGACCTAACTGAATATAGCAAGTTAGGACCCGAACCAACGGATTCCAATCCAAAACAAGTTATGTCCAGTAACAACTAAGTGTACATAAAATGTCGCCCCACAAAGTGCTACCCGCCCTGATTCTAAAATCGATTCGGTTAGTTAAAAATTGTATGTATCACTTCTATATAGCCTATGCCCTGAATATTAGCGCTTGACAAAAAATGATCAGCTATAGGTCTAACCTAACCCATGGAACTTCCGTAATAAATATAAAGATAATAGAAGAAGTTCGTAATAAAAAGATCGAGTCGTCGTATTCTATTACCAACCTTGCCTCAAATCACCCATTAACTCATAATAAAACTAAATTGAATTTATTTGGGTTTATTTGGATCTTTTGAGTTATATGCTTTTATTTGGATTCAGTCGTTTGATGCGTAATTAGAAACCGGGGTCCTGAAGATTTCACGGATCCAGCGTGGTCAGAACAAAGTGGAGATAAGGAATAGAAGCGCAAGAGAACGCATCATGTGAGCTCAAGTCCGCGGTAAACCGCGTCAGGCGAGTCAATACTTTGATCATGTTGAACCTACACTTTCTGCAAATTATTTTTGTTTAAATTATCAAATTGCATGCTGTTATTTTATATGCAAATACATGTTTAATTGATTCTAGTTATATGCCCAATTGCTTGTCTTGAATAATATTACACATCCTTTGGATTACTTGATTATGTGAACTTTGTCGCCCTAGCAAAATTACAATAGTAACCTTTCAAAAATAAGTCCATAATTATATGCCATGCTTAGTGTTGTTTACATACTCATGGGCGTGAGGACTCCCAAGCATCACTTTTTAATCATGAGAAAATTTGGTTGAGCAGTCATGGTGGTAATGACTGGTATATGTTGGATATGATTATTTTATATTCCCAAAAACCTCAAACTGCTTATTATCTGGGCGGATGGTTCGGGGGTATGGTGCAGGTGTGCACGAGAGTGTGGTTAGTGGTAGAACCGCCCAGATACCCTAAGGACTGAATCTTGTCATGATCTCCCCTGTAAAACAAGTACAACCACAAGTCTGTAAAGTACAACTTGGCTTAGTAGATTTACCGGACCCTGAAAGGCATCATCATAGGAGGAGGAGGTGAGGTAGTGCAAGCGGCAGTCTGTGTGACGGCTTGAACGGGGCACCCGTGGAGGGTGAAGTTCTGCTGTGGCGCGCTAGTAGTGTGGGGTGCCAGCTACTAGGCGTTCAGAAGGAGGACATCCCGCACAACCTATGAGACCTGCCGCAAGCGGGCCAAGCTCATAGGGGTGAGGTGACGGAAGGGGCGAGGTACTTTGAACGGTTACTGTGATGGTTAGCTCAACCGCACGTCCAAGGAATCGTGTGGGGCAACGAGTAAACTGTCTCTTGTGGGTAAAGTGTGCAAACTCTGCAGAGTCAAAACTATTCGAATAGCCGTGCCCACGGTCAAGGGCGGACATGGGAACCTAACTAGATATAGTTCTATTTAAAAATGTTTGGAAAATGGGAATGGAAAAGTGGAGGGCAGCGGAAAGCCCTGATTTGAGTTGTCCTGGGTGTCGTTCCAGTGGTAAGTTAAGCGGCTATAACGCTGAAAGATGTGATACGGTGTGATGCCGTATGTATGGAAAAATTATAGTGATATTAGGCATATGGTGTGATGCCATATGTATGGAAAATCATGGTAATATTCCTTGAACATTATGTTTTGTTCTAAAGCTGCTAGGTCTCAGAAAATTTTATGTATTGTATTGCAATTAGTGGCATTTCTATTCTTACAAGATAAAATATGGGAAGAATAAACAGGGTCGTGAGTAAAGAAGATGGTTGTTTATGTTAATTGCATAAAGAAGTTGGCGGATTCATGTTGATCATAATAGGGATAATGATAGTGTGGATTTTGGAAAGATAAATTGGTGGAGCCTAAATGAATATATAAGCTAGATAGAGGATTCAAATAATCTTTATAGAATTAGAGAGTATAAAAGTAATTGTTGGATTACAACACTGATACTTAGTATAAATTCTTGGAAGATATTGATAATGATGGGATTAATACGATTTGATCAAATACTAGATGGATAATTTGAATCTTGGGAATTTGGAGGTATGAAAATAACTATGGGTGATTAGTCTTGATCAATGATAACCTTGGTGGATATATATTAGTGAATCATAGACCTGATCAATGATATTCTTGGTGGATGTTTATTAGAGAATTCTAGATCTGATCAATGACATTTTGGTGGATGTATACTAGCGATTCGTAGACTTGATCAACGATATTCTTGGTGGAGGTACAATAGTGAAGTAGTTAGAGATGGATTATAAGGTAATAAGTGGAAGAGCAAATTATGGTTATAGATCAGTAACAAAATGGATTGGATTGTTAGGTATTAGAATACAAAAGATAGTGGTGGATTAATTAAGTGATATTATATAAATTAGGATACTCGCTGTTGGGGATTAGTCAACATTTGATTGGTGGATGGAATAATTGATGATATTCGCTGATTGGAGTTTTAGACAGCAAACCATATAGAGAGTGAATGATTGGTGGATTAATTAAGTGATATTATATAAATTAGGATACTCGCTGTTGGGGATTAGTCAGCATTTGATTGGTGGATGGAATAATTGATGATATTCGCTGATTGGAGTTTTAGACAGCAAACCATATAGAGAGTGAATGATTGGTGGATTAATTAAATGTTGTTGATCACTGTTTCGAGTATTAGACAGCAACCAATACAGAAAGAATATGATCGGTGGATTGAGTAGAGGATGACACATGTTGTTTGGAGTTAGAGAGCACTCAATAAAGGAAGTGTAATCTCGGTGGATTAAGTCAATTATGGCAATCGTTGTTGGGAGTCTTAGACAGCAGTTAATAAAGAGCGTGAGTCTTTGGTGGATTAAGTTGATGATGTCATTTGTGGTGAGGAGTCTTTAGGTCACAAAAACAACAATATGATATAGTAATAGAAATGCTACTAGATGCGTTTTATGGCAAATAAAACAACCCGAGCCTTTCCTTTGTTAAGCCATGCATACTATTTATTTGCATTCTGTGTATTGGCTCGCGGAGCACGGGGTCGGAGTGCTCACGCTCGCTTTTGCGACAAAATTCAGAATCAGGAATCAAATCACCTCGCCTCAGCAACAAGATTGGACAAGCTGGCCGAGAAGATGAAGATGTCAAGGGCTAGGTCGCGAACCTCCAGTTGGCTGCCTGTGGGCATGTCCTGAAGGTTCCACCTGTGTGCTTCGTTCTTCCGCTGCTGCAAATTATTGATTTCGGCCTAATCGGCCCATGAGTAAGTCTACTATTATATTTGCGCTTCCGCATGATATGTATTTTTGATATTCATTACTGTAACTGTGAGCACTATCTACTGATCCAGGGAATAGTGCGGTGGAATCACAGAGGGTGCCGGATATTAATATCTGGGTCCCTACACGTGGTCCCCACATTATTGTTATTTTTTAAAAATTGGTGAAGTTGTGCGCGACTTGTCAACGTATCGCCTACCGATTGAACGAAGTTATATCGCTGTAAGTTTGAACAAAAAAAATCATTATTCCATAAAAACGTGCTGCGGTGCTCTATTAGATCAATTTTATTTTTTGCAGCTCATTTTCTATACCTAACAATTTGTACAATTTTTTAAAAATTTCTATTCCAGGAAAATTAGTACAGTTCTTTTCATTTAAATAATTTTGTATATTTTTTCGTAAATTTTTATTCTTGCAAACTGAGTACAATTTTTTCTTAAAAAATTCCTGGCTGGGCCTCGCGTGACAGGTGGCCACGCCAGGAAGCCGCTAGGAGAGGTCGCGTGTTGGGTGGGGGCGCTAGGGGGCTGGTGTGGTGCGGGGGCATGCCCGGGTCCAGGCGCGCCATCCCCTAGCGCGGTCCCCAAGCGTGCCAAAATTGCAATTTCGCCATGTCAGGGGGCCATTACAGGGAGCGCGGGGGCAGAAGGGGCTTCGGTTCGGACAGCTGGTCCAACGAATCCTCTCCTTTTGTCTCGCCGCCTACTTTGGCCCCAGCCATGAAACGGCTGCCGCCGGTCACCCTTGCCGGCTCCGAATACGACGCCTTGCACCGACATATAGCCACCGCGGCGGAGCCAACAAGCGGCCGCGCATCCCAGCATGACAGCAGACTACCAAAGAGAAGACCAAAGCGTGCTGGTGAATGGCGGTTAGATCAGGAGAGCTTTCCTTCAGAAAAGAAGCGGAACAAAGGCGTTTCAATTCTTCACTGCCTTGGAAACCAAATGGCATATATAATGAGCTAGCTAAACTATATTGAAGTTCCAGGTTTTGTTCACTAGGATTTAGTAGACAGGCGCTATCCCATAGTCATGTGAAATTTTCCATTGGTTTGATACACGCATCAGCCACTAGTTTGTTTTTACATTGTGCATTTTTCTGAAGAGCCAGTGCACTTAAAAGAAGAGAGTTGAAACATTGCAAAAACTATACTGTTGATCTCTTCGATAGATAAACATTTTGACTCTTAATGCTATATATGGACAAACATTATAAAACAGAGGAAATAGCTAAATAATACATGTTTGGACGAATTTAATGCGACATACGTTCATACATTTGTTGCCTAAAATATCTGAGGTGCGTCTCATGGCTCAGAACTCTAGAAGCATGCACGGACTGCCCAAGAACTGCTTGGTTCTTAATTTAATTAGTGCGGGGAAGGAACACTGTAAGGCTTAAGTTTAGCATTAGGACCCTTACATGAGTGATGAGCTCCCCGCCGCTGCTTAGGTGCGAAGCGTGGGAACCACAATGATATGCCAGGTAGCAAAGCATCTCCATCCAGACGTTTAAGATCAGCTCCCATCGATCATTTTCTTCCTTAATCTCAGCAAGCAGCGCCCCAGCAAGTTGGCGAGCACGAGGTAATACTGGCGCCGTAGGCATCACCTCAATTTTCGGATTGTCTCCACCGCGTTGGATACATTGAACGGCTTCCTGTTGTTCTAGGGCTTTCCATCTGACGGCTTTGTGCTGTGGTAGGGCATTCCGTTTCTTGTTGTCCAATAGTATTGGGTTAACATAGCCATAAGGAGCCATAAATTCTTGCTGAAAAAAATCATCAAGGAATTTTGTCACCTCACGGCAAGCATACTTGAGGTTAAAGTACACATCACTACCGGCCATGATGCCATGCTTTGCAAGGTAAATGATGTAATTCGATATCTCTCTGCTCGATCTCCTGCATGGAGAGTTGCAACCCGTGTCGGCAAAGAAGCATATGTCCGTAGCTATATGCCAAACAAGGACACTTTTCAGGAAAGCCACACGCTCAGTGCTGTCAGCTAATAGTGCCAGCAAATTAGACTCCGATCCTCGGCATTTGGTCTCGAGCTCCCACTGCACCCACTGGCCGCGGAACTTGGTGAAGTCCCACTCACTTGCATACCGTTCGCTGCTTCCTATCTGCAACAGCTTATCAAGGAGGAGCCCCTTGAGCTCAGTAGAGACACCGACACGTGTTATGTCTTGCTTGATGCCGACCCAAAGCATGAACCGTTCCAATTGGCCAGCTTGCTTTTCTTGTACGCATCCGCCGATGATATTGTATTGTGCTAGCTCTTCTGACCACTGTGATCTGCTCTCCGGATGCGCACACTTGATCATGGTGAAGAAAAATTCCTTTGCACATAGGAATTTTTCGAAAGTAATGTATGCCCAGTACGATGAGATGACCATCAAGTTAGAAAATATCTCCAGTGTGATAGCACCGATCAGCAATATGTAGCTCACCACAATGTCGGCTCTGTTATAGTTGACGAGAAGACCCTTTTGATTGGCCCTCACAAACAACGTCAAAGCTGCAGAAGTTGAGCCCAATGTGATGAGACGAAGGATCCCACCAATTACTGGGGACGTTTGGCCCATTCCGAACTTGGTGTACAAGTAGTCGTACATAAGCGAGAGCTGGACATCAACCAACTTGTAGGCAATGTGGTCGCGGTCTTCTTTAGATCGGAGCTCTCCAATCATTTTAGCACGTTGCACAAATATCTCGAAGCCATACTTAGGATGCAACATGGGTGGTGCGCCCACCAAAAATGCCATGCATTTGTCGAAGCTGTGACCGGCTACCATCACCAAATCTTTGTAACTGTGCCCTTGCGCTTGCGGTTTCTGCATTAACATCTCCATTCCCAAACCAAAGGTATATTCCAACGAAAGAGGTTTCGTGTCGATGGCCCAGAAACTACTTGAAGGTGTTTCCAATTTGGCGGCAGTCATGAGTGCCCAGGTTCTCTCTGCAAACCTGACGGTGCCAGAGATGAACATCAGCACCATGGGAGACAGGAGCTGCTTGTTTCCATGCCATTGATTCCCGACGACATAGACCGTCAGTGCCACCTGGGTAGCGAGGCTTAGCAGGTGACGCTTCCATAGCATGTTGTCTTCCATGGAGAAAGCCGTGATTGTCTCCTGCCCGCCGAGGTGGAGCAGCATGAACGGCGCCCAGAAGAGCATGAGCTCGTGGCGGACATTGACGTGGAGCGCAAGATGGCCAATAACAAAGATTGCAAGGTAGTCGGCCGACACATAGGCGAGCCATATAAACATGCTGAGAACACGGGAGGTGATACGCTTCCTAATAGCCGAGAAGAAGAGAAGGAACGCTTGCAACGAAAAGCTCACGAGCACCATGGACTGGATCTCCCATTCATTCCAGAGCTGTCGAACAGGCGCCATAAACCTGCACAGTTGAGAATTCAAAAATAAATTTGCAGCTGAAGTCCTGATTCAATACAAGATAAAATTTTATCACTAATTTTATCTAATGTAATAATTCCACCCATTATAGGCAAGATTGGATCATCTTTACTACTCCCTCAGTTTCACAATATTTGTCCATGGCCTATCACGCTCATAGGCTAAGTAAGCACTAAATCTAAAAAATCGGGAGTGGACCTTTGGGTGCCACTAGCCATTTTACACAAGAGTAGAACCCATGTAAACAGTCGATGAGTAGGCCTGCCTAGGCCTGGCATGTTCTTGACTGTTAGGATGAACACGTAGTGGAATCATTACTCATACTCTTGAAAAACGATTTTACAAACTCTCGTTTGATTTAAATTAAATGCTTTCCAAACAAAATTATATAGGTACTAGATGTGCTAGGTCCACTAAACCCCCTTGGCACACAATATCCGTTGAGATCCCTTGCATTGCATTAATAATTATCATCGTGGCTTGAGTATCAATGTACTCACTTAGTTTTAATCTTCAGGGGATGCGAAGAAGAGAAAGAAGGCAATAGTTCATGATAGGGTCGTTACTACGCCCAAGCATGCCTATGGTGTTTTATTGATTCTTTTGCAGCGTAGGATATGGCTTGTGCTGATCACCCCTAATTCAATTTAAAACTCAGCCGATACACCTTATTTTGTTGCTTATATCTGCCTTTTATTGGTAATAGGTATGATATATACTCTATGTGCAACGAAAATCCTGAACTGTCGTGGAAAAGGAAGAAACTACCCACAATAAACTTCCGTACGGTGTGTAAATGAGCATGGTATGGGGGACCTCCACCCGTGCCTATTTCACCCTATTAGAATTTTTGCCTTTGTTGACCCCCTGAGCCACGAAAATACCGGATTTGGACTCCCTTGCTGTTTAATTCCGGTTTTGGTCCCCTCCCGTGGCCCAGGAATGGTGGCAACAAGCGAGACGAGAGTAGGGCGTGCAGGAGCAAGAAAGAGCAGGCAACAAGCGAGTGGGGAAGAACACTGGTGCGGCGACGAGGGGGGTATATAAAGCCCCTTCGCCTTCCACATGATCGGGAAGTGCAAACGACGGAAGCCAAACCGATCGCCTTCCCACGATCGGGAAGCGCGACCGATGGAAGCCGAAGCTGCACAGTCGCCCAGTCACATGCGTGCGCACACGTCCCGCCCCCTCGGGAAGGTGCACACGATCGCGGTCCTGCGGCCGCCTGACAGCCCATGATGCGTAAATCACGTCTCACCACGCGTCTTGCCCCCGTGGGAAGGTGCGCACGACCGCGGTCGTGCGGTCGCCTGACAGCCCACGATGCGCAAATCACGTCCCACCATGCGTCCCGCTCCCTCGGGAAGGTGCACACGACCACGGTTGTACGGCCGCCTGACAGCCCATGACGGCCCAACCCTGCGCCACAGCGTAACCCACTTGGTGCCAGCACATGGTGCAACTCCCGTTGCATGCCAGCAGCCGGCACGAACCTCCACGCCATCAAGACACCGTCGTCGGGCTGCGAGCCACCAGGTCGTACTTCGACTTTGAGTCCACAGGACGACTCCGAAATCCACTTCGACTCCATGTCCGTGGGACGAGTCTGGCCTCTACTTCGACTCCGTGCCCGCGGGCTAAGTCCGGCCTCCGCTTCGACCTCG
Organism: Dendrocalamus latiflorus; assembly: GCA_017311315.1. NCBI lineage: Eukaryota > Viridiplantae > Streptophyta > Magnoliopsida > Poales > Poaceae > Dendrocalamus > Dendrocalamus latiflorus. Next base: position 23,503,894 of record CM029678.1, read on the forward strand.
TGTACGCGGGACGAGTCTGGCCCCCACTTCGACTCCATGTCCATGGGACGAGCCCGGCCCCCACCTCGACTTCATCTCAGCGGGGAGGCTCCGCCAGGCATTTCCGCTTCACGACCGAAGGACGACTTTGGCAGCCAGTTTGCCTCTGTGTCCGCGGCACGAGGCCAGACTGCATCGGCAAAATCACTTATGCCCAAGATCACAGAAGGTCACAGGCCGCAGGGACGGAGAAGGCTAAATGGCTCGGCGACATGGCTTTGGCTCGTGAAGCCCTTCACCATGAGAGGCTCCTGTTATAGAGGTGGCCCCCACCTAAGCCCAGCCGGCCTGGAGAAGGATTGTAAAGCCCAAAACAGGATATGTATAATGACATAAATACCCCTACGAGGGGTACATGAGTTTAAGGACATAATTGTAAAATACTCCCCATGTGAATATATATGGCTGCCCTGGACGTGGGGAAGAGGCGAGCATTGTTCATCTGTCATCTCCACTACCATACTCTCACTTTACTGTTTGGTCAGTAGATACAACAAGAACATTTTAGCTTCTATACTATATTGAGTTGTATGCACCAACTGGTTCCCCTAAAACCTTAAGCTGATAAAGAAAGGTGAACAATATTCTTTAACAAATACTACAGTACCCCAAATTTGATCATGATATTTTCCGGTGTTACACTACTTATATGCACTGTGTATATGCACTCCTTTGTGTGGCTACTCAAACATCTAACATACCTATTAGACAAGTTTGATATACTTTATTACATTGAGTATACTTATTAACTAATTGTAAGATACTCCAATACAAATTGATTGAAAATATTTTTGAATAGATCAAAACCCTAGGTCTTTTCTTATTTTTGGGGGGCAAGTCCATTTTACATCCCTTAACTATTGACTAAAATCACTTTTCAGCCGCCATCTATCAAAACTGACGCGAAAACACCCCTCGCCCTAAATCACCCTAATTTTGAGTGATGTGGCATCTGTATGTTCAAGTTTCACTGATATGGAGCATCCACGTGGACCAACAAATCACATTTAGTTAATAAAACATACTTACTACTTTATTACTCCTAATCTCATCCATCTATCTAAGGGCCTGTTTGGATGGACTAGGACTAGTTGTTAGCTAGGACTAGTTGTTAGCTGACTAGTAGTTAGCTGGCTAAAGATTAGCCCAGTCCTGTTTAGATCCAAGGGCTAATAAGTGCTACTATCTCAGTGCAAAGTCTGTTATACCCCTATGCATGGTGGTTTGGGAGGGTTGGCGTGGGTATCAACGTCTTTTTTCCATCCAGCTGGTCCTTTAGCCCTCATTAGCTGGGTTTGATGGACTAGTTGGCTAACAACTAGTTGGGGCTTTGGCTAAACTTTAGCCCACTCATTAGCCCTCCTGTTTGGATCCTCAAGGGCTAAAGTTTAGAACTAGTTGTTAGCCCAAGGGATCCAAACAGGGCCTAAAGAGATTCAATCCGAGATGTCCATATCTAAGCATACTCTTCCTCTTTAAAGATGGCACATAAATATACAGTTGCCTATTAGGATGCCACGAAAGTCATAGCCAGTGACGTGGTCGCCAACGGCGGTGAACCACTAGTGAAACTAGCCTAGGGGTGAGAAGTTTTCATAGTTGGAGGGTGAAAAGTGAACTGTTTTGGAGTTGGAGATTGTTTATTGGACTCATGCAATAGTTGAGGGGTCTAAAATAGATTTATTCCCTATTTCTTAGTAATAGTTCTTCATAAAAAACTTATCAACTGATTCTAAGATACTTCAATACGAGCTAAAAATATTTTCGAAGAGATCAAGGCTTTAGTTTTGTTCCTGATTTAGTATACCTTGTTCATCATACAAAAAACAAATATACCTGTAATAGTACAATAACTCTTTGGAGAAAGGATATACACTACACATTGTTACTCTAATGTATGCGTAAATTCCGTGTTCGTACACTCTGTTGCATCTTATACCTTGCATTTTGTGAGATATGCCGTAGAGACGATCAGAGGAGCTACACCTGGTAGAGAGATGATTGAGCTGTAAGAGTGTTTAGTTCATAGTTGCTATTGTTTTCTTCTTTTGATCCATTGGGACGCAAATAACGTTAGTTACCATAGATCCTTGCATTACAAGAAAAACTCCACGTAAAGGCACTCTTCTAGAGACACTTTCTAATTTATCTATAAAATTAGCTAGATACACATTTTATAGAAACTTTAAAAACTGCCCTAAAATTTTGTACTCTAGAGATGATTTTGAGATGTTTTAGAAATACATGCAAAATTTTATCTTGTAGAGATGTTTTTGAAATGCTCTCTAATTCGCTTAAAGTTTTTCGTTGTGTAAAGGAAACACTTTTAACTCTCTGGGGGCGTTCTTTTTTGTTGTTGATATGTGTTCAACGAACTACATATAAAGATTGCAATGAACAACTAAACACATGAAGAAATTGATGTGGCTAGTGCGACAAGTCTAAGATAAGTACTCCTATAAGGTCTAGAGTTCAAGCACTAGCCTTTGCAATAGTCTACCTAGTAGCACAATTTTACTTTCCATGGTAATGCCTCTAGTCCCTTACAGACACAATATATCATCACTTTAAAATGTCACTATAAAATATCACAAAGAATATAGATGTATTTTAATAATACCACTTTTTTTAGATTTTATTTCATATTTGGCACTGTGTGAGTAGCACAATTCGATGCTATTATGTAATGTATCTATTCCTTAGAGACACAATAAAGTGTCTCTATATAATGCCTAAAATAGTATTGAGGCGTTTTAATGATATGTCTCTTTATTTGTAGTGGTGACGTATAGGAAGACGCGTATGCGGTGTTTTAAAAAATATCTCTACAACAATGTAGCGATAAGAAAAAACAGCCTCTGCTATGTTAAAAAAACATATCTATATAGGGTTAGTGTTGTAGTGTTGGATTCTACGACCACATATAATAAATTTGAGCATGCATATAATGGAATGCCATATTTACTGTTATGTTCAACCTTGCAGTGGCAGAATCAGCATCATAAATCACCATGCTTTATCTACGATCTTGGTAAAGGTATTTAGGACAAAGAAAAATTATGTCAATAACATCGTAAATATCAAAATTTAGATAGATACCATCGATATTTACCCATCAGGGTGCCATTTTAGGAAAAAAAAATCCATTTTATCTCCCTCAACAGTCACGAAAGACCATATAACGACTGCAACTTTCACCCATCAGCTATAAGAACTAGTGCATATAACGACTGCGCCACAAATCACCCATGTTTTGGCTGACGTAGCACCCAATCGGTGAAGACCATACCATACTGTTTTCAAGTAAAAGAAAAAACTGTACCATCATATCATTTAAATCATATTCTAGTGCACTCAGTTTGTTTATAAAAAAGAGGTTAGGAGTAGAATTTTAAAAATTCCAAAAATACGATGGTGTAGGGATACTATGATTTATAATACCACAGTTTCTATGGCAACCAAACACCTCAAAATTTCTGATACCGTCGCAGTTTCGAGAAACCATTGTGTTATCCAAAAACCGCAACAAATATTTATCCAAACAGCCCCTTACTAATATGGTAAATCATTATTCAAAACTGATTCATCGTATATAACTATAGAAAATTAGAAATACAATAACTACTGAATATTCAACAGCTGGATCTCGATAAATACCTGCATTGATCCATCTGTAGCTGGCCGCCAATGTTCGTCATCGTCAGCATTAATTTCATATCTCCCGTGTTTTCTGCAAACAATTTTCTTTAATTCTAAATTGACATGCAGCTAGTTTGGTTGGTCATAGATTTGTAATCTATGTATAGTGAGGTTAAGGATATTAGTCCCTTATGAGTGTCAACTTGTCATTCTCGATTCTTTGCTTCGGTCGGGGAAAATGAATAATCCAGAAGACATGCACGGAACGCTTACTTTGCTTGCGGGTGGAGTTGGATGAAAAGGAAAAAGAAGAAAGCCATGTTGAGGATTCAGCGAGGCAACCAACACGCCAAGAACAAGATGCTCATGGATGTCGTCTGCGACACTGATGAGCACGCCCAGAACAAGATGATCATGGCTGGGGTTTCCGCTACACCTTTTAGCCTCACTATTATTATTCAATTATTTATGTTCTGTTTTACTTTTGTAAGACAATATGGAGGTCCCCATGTGTTCCACAGATGCCGTGATGTGTAATTAACAACTTGATTTGAGTGAATTTGGAACTTGAATCGAGTTCGATTGCAAAATTCAGATTTTCAGTTGTGTCAGGTTGGCAGACCGTCTGCATGGTGGTCTGAGCGCATGAGAAAATTTTTTAGAAAATGGAATAATTCCGGCCTCTGCAACCGCACACAGCCAAGTCTTACAATGAAAAAGAGTGTACTCAATAGGAGAAAATCAAATGCAAAGTCTATTATTACTTTGCCATCCATTATTAGCAAACACATCTAAAGCGATAACCTCCAAAGCTTTGCTTGCCAATCGAAACATCTCCCTGTTATCTTCACGCTGCAGCAGCGCCCAGAGAAAATGGGTTTGATTTGTAGGCTGGTGACTCGCTACCAGAGGGGAGGTAAATCAGAGCCTCAATTTTTCTCAGGTATTTGAAGGTTCTTTAGCTCCAACAGCTAGAGAATCTACGAAGCTTAGAGCATAAACACCTGCAAAGGAATCACAAGCTCAAACAAGAGAAAAATCAAAGAGGTTGCAATGAAACCCCACAGTTGGATGGTCCGACCATCGTTTGGACAGTCCCAACCAGATCATGTCCAGTTAGACGATTCGACTGTAGATTGTAGAATCGTCAATGGTAATCAGAGAGGGATGAATGATTACAGCGCCTAGCGAAAATGATTATAGTGCATGATGAAAGCTTTTCTCAAAATTTATTTATTTATTACTGCAAAACACAGTGAGAATACAAAAGAAACAACAAAGAAGTATAAAATATTAGGGAGTGTATAGGTATCACCCGGATATTTTCTTCCTAATTATCATCCAAATTTGTAACATTTGGATTAGAGATCAAGGGCCCTTATTTTTAAAGGGGGAGATTTTTTTCCAGGGAAAGTGGGTAGAATTCAAGAGGAGGGGGAGAATTCATTGTCATTGGATCTTTAATCGAATGGTCATAAATCTGGATGATAGTTAGAAAGAAAACATCCGGATAACGTTTAACAAAACCCAAAATATTAAATCATTTTTCTTCATCCACATGCAGCTGTACCGATCAAAAGCTAAAAGAGCTATCGTTTCACTACGCACTTTTATAGTGCTTGCCCTCTGATTTCTTTTGCACCACGCGGAATAAGGAAGGCCTTCAAGTCACGTGGCTCCGGTGCTTCTCTCGGCACTGCGCAATGGCATACACGTAGACCGAGGAAAGCGAACACCCGGGAGGTTGAGATCTCGCGTCGTCCCGGTTGTCTCCGGATAGGTGTCCGTTCTTGCAGGCGATTTTGTCGTGCTTCTAAGATCTAAATAGTGGATATCGGACGCACACATGTTAGATCTACTGTATACGAGATCTTGAATACCATGACATACATGTATGTGCCAGACTGTTACATCTATAACTGGGTCAATGATTGTGCCATGTCATCGGTCGTATCTGGGCGTCTGGTGTGCTAATGACCTACATTCACCAACTCAAATGAGTACAATGATCTAGATATGCTGTTCGGGAGTTTGGCGACTTATTTGAACAGGTTGAACAAGTTCGATGACCCGTAGCGCAACGTAATTTACTCTTTCTTAGACTGATAGCTAGGTACGAACAATTAGATGTGCAAGCTAACGCCTACAATTGCTTTAGAATCTGTAAAGTATACATGCTTCTTTATAGAATCACTAATTCGCTACCAGTCTACAACGTATACTAAAGACCAAAACAAGCCCATGGATTGATGCATTTTGCAAGGCGCAAGGATGGGCGCAGCTATGCTAGCAGCCTCCCCCACGCTGCACAAAAGAAAAGACCGCCCCTCTCCAAATATTCCCCTAGCATGCCTACTTTTGACCATACATCAGAGGCCCCTACGACAACACCACACCAGCGGCAACGGTGGCAAGAGGTAGCTAGCTGTTATAAAATGCACAACAAAAATATAAAACAACATTCCACCATCTTCACCAGCGGCGATCGAGGACACGACTCAAAGCACGCAATTCGTCACGTGTTAAAGCCTCTAGGACCTCACCTGTCGTAGCTTCTCCACACATCATCCACCTTTGATCTCCACGTGTCCAACATGAGCCTGACTATCTCGTAACATTCTTGACTGCATGAACCTCGGATCTCCCTATTGTAGTCCCGATCCACCACGTTATCGGCCACGATCGCCTCCATGCTCAACCTGCACATGCAAAGATCAAAGTACGTTTTTTGGGCACAAGTTCTCTCCAACTTGACCAATATCAGTCCACACACATGCGACACACTACAAGTAATATCATAACCAATGTTGTTAATTATTCATCATCTACATTGCCACTTATTCATCACTAAATATGCTAGACCTAACCACATGGTCTAATAGAGATTGAATAGTTTGATCCACATGAGGTATAAACAACATGACTTTAAAACCTCAAATTGACCTACCTTCCAAACCATTTTCCAAATCACATAAAACTTGGTACACCTTCCTAGGACCTCAGGGACTTATTCCAATCAATAATCTCAAAAATCATTGCTAATGTTTTAACTTTTTTTTCATTTAAAGGAAAGTAGCACCAAAATCAAGCCAAAAACCAAAACTAAGATTAAGACTTGCTTATAGGTAAATTATGGTCAAAATAACAGTTGATCAACTCCCACATGCCCTAGCAAGCTTAAGAGCAGGAAGAATCAAAGCCAAAAACATAAGAGCCACGGTTATTCATTTGTTTCGTGCTTTATTTTGTTGATTTCATAATAAGTGATATCCAATCCTAACAAGTAGCATCAGAGCCTAATAACGTGGAATTGCTTCACTTACTTCGTATCTCTGCCAGATCAAGTAACACACTTTTGGGGGGGGGGGGGGGGGGGGGAATCGCAGCCAAAATCTCCATCCTCTCTTGTTCTAATTTGCTTCTACTCTCTCCTTGTTACAGTATAAGAATGACAGACACCACACACACCTCACTGATGCGTGCTTATCCACTGCACATGCTAGGAACTTTACGTGCTTTTTCTGATTAAAAGGGCAAACCGTGTCAATCCGAAGCCGGATGGTTGGGAATAAACCATCCTCACTGTAACCGCCAGACAATTGACCAGTCCTTAACATGTTCTTTCTTAATCCTCCGCTTATTGTTTTTAGTTTTTACCCATACTTGAGATTAGGGGTGAGAAACTGTAATGGATAATCTGTTTTATTCGATATTTGTATCTGAGAAAACATGAATGTGGTAAGCAAAATTTGTATTCGAAAATATTCATATTTGTATTTGAGAATATTCGAATCCGTATTTGAGAATATATGTATTTGTATTCGTATTCGATAATATTCATAGTATTTGTATTCAAGACTATTTGATATGTTTCCTATACGATTTGGAATTTTATGATTTGAAATTTGAATTTAAGCGGTTTGAAACCAGTAGCTATTCCGGTAACCGGTGAAAAACATGCAAAACTGCTAGAAATTTGTTCTACCAAGATTTGTTACAGAAGATGTAGAAGATATTCATATTCAATGGAATTAAGTACGTATTCGATTCGAATTCATATCCATTACGACATTCGATTTGTATTCATATTCAAGAATATTCAAATTCGTATTTATATTCGTTTTAAAAATATAGATTCATATACGTATTTAAAACTATTCGACCATATCCAATCTATTTCGATCCCTACTTGAGATGTACTACGTTGATATAAAAAAAGCAACATTGGCATCTGGGCCAACCTACGAAAGCGCTGAGCGCATACCTTGAGGACTGAAAGAGCCAAAATAGCTCGGTTGATTACATTGCCATCATTACACATACACACTATCTAGAATGAAAATGGATCGGATAGTTTCCAATTGATCTGTATGGAAACAGATTCAGATTATCTCGAATCAGATTTTTCTCGAATCAGAAACAAATTTGGATTTTCCTATCGAAAACGGATACAAATACAGTAGACATGTTATCCGTCGAATACAAATACAAATATAGATTATCCTGATAATAGGAAGGCCGGATAATAGAAAGGCTGGATATCTGGAATTTCAGCCTAGCCTGACCCATCATAGATTCATAGTGCGTTGCTCGTTGACTCGCTCAGACTTAGTCGCTCATTACTCATTAAGGACTTATTAGGGTTCCTTCTTCCTATTTCCTACTCGCATCACCACGCTGCCACTAGGCTACTCCAGTTCCAGTCTTCACAGGTGTCGCGCTGCGCCGTCACGGCTTCAGGCCACTCTCGCCTCACCACCAGCCACCTCACCGGCCTCTGCCGGCCATCTCGCCCGCCTCCGTTGGCTCCCCTATGCCTTCGCCGACTCCCCCTCACAGCCCAGTGCCTCCACCGTATCCCCATCATGGCCAGTTCACCTTGCCGCTGGCCACCTCACTAGCCTCCACCAGCCATCTTGCCCGCCTCGGTCGGCTCCTCTGCGCCATCTTGCCTGCCTCCAAGCCCCGCGGGCTCCCCTATGCCTTCACCTGCTCCCCCTCATGGCCCCATTGCCTCCCCTGGATTCCCCTCGTGGCCACCTTGCCCGCCTCAGCTGGCTCCCCCGCACCTCCACCGGCTCCGCCCATAGCTCCTTTTGCGACCTGCTTTGTGATGTCTTATCTATTCAAGTATCGACTATTGCTTCAGAGTCAACTTTTAGTGCTAGCGGACGTGTTGTTGATCAATTTCGCAGTCGCCTTGATCTTGAAGTGGTGCAAGCTTTGATTTGAACCAAAGATTGGACTACAACATCTCAAAAAGGTAATATTGAGCTCTACACTTGTGTTTGATTGGTTTATGTGTAGTATGTGAGAAAATATTTGAGCATATTTAATCTTTTGATAAAACATAAAGGTGGAGATATTGGTGGATCTATCCTCACTAAGATAGACATGGGGGGCATTGAGCGAAGTTTCACAATTCACAATGGTTTGCTATTTTGTTACTTAACTATCTAGTTGTTTGGCTTAATTTAATTTAATGCCACCTTGATACATGATACTAATTGAATTACAACTTGCAATTGCAAGAGCAGGAGGATATGTATGATTTGGAGGAGGATGTGTTGGAGGACATGGAGGAATGAGTGGCCAATCACAAGGTAAATCTCCAAGCCTTTAAAACCATTCAGACACTACTTATGCTGCCTGCTGTTGTGCCTGTTGCATCTACTGCCTGCTACTGTGCTGCAGATACTGCTTTCAACTGTTGTACTGCTGCTCCAGATATTGTACATGTAAATCTTATGTATTGCTGATTTGTTGGTATGCTGCTCCAAATACTACTGCTGCGGTGCTGCCTGCTGGGCGCTGGGCTGTTGGCTGTTGCTAGCCGCTCTGCTCCAGCCTGCTGGGCGCGTAGCCTGGCTGCTGTTAGCCTACTGCTGTGCTACAGATACTGTTGCAGTGTTGCTTCAATCTGCTCTGCTGACTGCTGCTTAATACAATGGAAAGATGACGAGATGATGTTGGCCACCTGCTTATTAAAAAAACGGATATGTGATGAATTAAGTATACTACTATGCTATGCATCTTTTTTTTGAGACATGTATCTACTTATTATCAAACTATGTATGCCGTTAATGAACTATGTATGATGAATTACGTGGGAACTAAGTTTTATGTATGTGATGAACTAAGTGTGAATGTACGATGACTTATGAGTTATGAGCTAAATATGGTAAATTAAGTGTCATGTCTGGGATGAGCTAATAATTGCAGCTTGTAAGTGCCAATGTTATATGTGGATATGGTTACTAAAAATGTGAACAATTCATGAATGTTTGGATCAAATAAATTTATTGTATGTTTCTATTAATTTCTGGCATACAAATTAAGGGGTTTGCATGTTCCAAAAATATCCGTGTTCGTATTCGTTTTTAATTGTGTTCATACTTCATATTTGTATTCGACATAATTCATATTCGTATCCAAGATATTCGTATCCATATCTAAGAAAAAAGTATGAAAACAAATATGACAGAGCCATTATCTATCCATATTCGATCTGTTTTCACCCCTAACAGTACCATGCTCACATACATATTGCAATGTTGCACATGAACATGTCACCATGTGTTAGTCAAATCAATAGATTATATAGACGGTAATGCAGTTGTTACTCCTTCTGCTCTTTTTTATGCTAGTTAAACTAACGAATCCCATCGTTGCTCTAGGATAGATGGCCAGGATGAAACAAAGGCAGGGGGTAATGGCAAAATATAGAATACGCCATGAGTGGGATGTTGTGAAGGGGAAGAGGACAAGGGGGTAATGGCAAAATGTAGAGAATGTTGTTACGGTGCAGCCTTGGAGCAAGCAAGACAAAGGAGCAAGCGGGAGAGGTGACCGAACACATGTTTTCCAATTTCTACCTAGACCATCTGAAAAATGGGCCAAAGCTTAGGCCATGTATTACCCTGTTCTTCTCTACCCAGTCTACAAGTTCTTCTCCAACCTTCCCCAAGTCCCCAGTCTTGCTTCTTAATCCCTTCAGGCCCATGACAAATTTGGTATCAGAGCAGTTCGATCTAGAGAGAGCACACTATCAAACCCGCGCCCAGCAGAAGAGTGTAGGATCGGATATGGCAACAGAGAGGGGGTGAATGGTGCCTCTTTAAAATTTGCCCCCAAGTATCCACAATGAGATCTCCTCCGATAGCTATGAAGAGCTATGAAGTAGATGATTCATGCTCTCTCGATGATCATACTAAGCAAGCATGAGAAAGGAACGAAGAAGAATAAGGAGAAAGGCTCACTGGAAACTCAGACAAAGATCGGCAAATAAAACGACAAAGTGAAGCTGGCAGCAGAGGGGCACTCAAGGCAATCAAGCCAGGCCGGTCAGACCTCCTACCTTCGGCCGGTCAGACCGCCTAGCCACGGCCGGTCTGACCGCCGGCTAGAGGCCGGTCTGACCGGCTAGTGCCCTCCGGTTCGACCGCCAATATGCCGCCGGTCAGACCGCCATGCAGGGGCCAGTCTGACCGCCATGTACTGACCGGTCGGACCGGGCCAAACCATAGCGGTCTAACCGGTCTCCGAAAACAGAGCAGGCAACCAGCGCAGTAAAGCTCTAAAAAACCACTGAACAGAAAATACAGAAAGTTGCTAATTTCAAGAAATCTGAGAGATTTTTGCTGCTCTTTTCAATCCTCCTTTACTAGGACTTCAAACCAAATAACACATTGATCTCAGAGAGTGGATAATGCAGGCAAAAACTAAATCACAAATGAAAAACCTCATTTTTGCTGAAACCAGACAGCAACATGGGAGAAATCAAATTTCTTGAGATTCCTCCATCCATTGCTCATGAAACTTTGAGTATGGCAGGGAGATGATCTCAGAGGAAGGAACCACATCTCAAACTCAGATTTGCATCTAGAAAATCAAAGGCCCAAGTGTTCCTGCCATCAAACCCTAAAACAGAGAAGGTGCAGAAGACTAAAAATAAGTGCAAACCAACAACTCTCCTCATTGATTTCATCCCATGAATGCTTACAAGAGAGGAATGATTACACAGGGATTACAACCACTCACTACATCCCCATACGCAGTTGAGAAGAGAAATCACTACATGCTTCACTCCTGTGAAGAACACACACGCAGGAGATGAAACCCTAGCTTCAGCTCAACACACAGAGCACACACACCAACTCCCAGACTACTCGTTGCTGCCTCCCCTCACATCCTCTATGTAGTGGAAGCTCAACCAAAGAAGCAAATCAAGAAATGGCATACTACATCCACTCCCTCACCTCTCATCCACATAAGGCAAGAAAGTCAAAGCTCTCACAACAAAAAGGACGGAACCAGCCACTCCAACCAAAACTTGAGTCAATTCTCCAAATTTCCCTCAAGCACCTTCCCGGAAGCTTCCCGCAACCGGTACCTTGACCGTCTAGACCTCGACTCCTCCTTGAGTCTAGTCCCGATCCGCTCCGTTGCACACGACTGCACCCGGCATCCTGACCGTCTGGACCTCAGCTCCTCCCTGAGCCTAGTCTCGGTCCACCTCGCCGCTGCCCGTCATGTCCACTTGACACCGACCGAGACCTCCAACTCCAGCTGAATCTAGTCCTGGTCTGTTCCGTCGCACACGACTGCAACCGACATCCAACCGTCTGGACCTCCCAGAGCCTAGTCTCGGTCCACTCGTCGTTGCCCGTCGTGTCCATCGCCGGTAGCTCCAGCTCCGGCCCCTCGTCTCCCGACTCGCAACCACCTCAGCAGCCTCGATCATCTTCGGCATCACCGACCGTCTGGACCTCAACACCTCCTGTGCCTAGTCCCAGTCCTCCTCGCCTCACCATGACCTAGCTCCGAAGTCCTGCAGTCACACAGACAAGCAAACCATCACAAATCACCGCACGAAACAGCATATCAACAATAGCATAAGTAAAAGGTACTCAACCCTAGAATACCCAAAATAAACTCAAACTCTCTAACACAACCGTCAATTACTCATCACAAACATGGGGATACCTCCACATGGTCTCTCAATCTCCCCCTTGATGAGTATATTGACAAACACAGAAAAAGCATAAGATTGAGTTTGTTTGAAGAGGCATACAAGGTCCAAAAGAAAGACAATGAGACTTATGACCATGTTGACAACAGAGCAAAAGAAAGAGCAAGTTTTCCTCGAAAGCTCCCAAAGCTCCCAAAAAGTGGCTTTTTCTCCAATATTCATGTTGACAAAGGAGCAAAAGAAAGAGCAAGTTTTCCTCAAAAGCTCCCAAAAAGTGGCTTTTTCTCCAATATCTCCCCCTTTTGGCAATAGATTCATCAAGATGCTTGGAGGAAAATAAATCATGATATGGATGAAATGGCTGAATTTTTTATTCAATCTTAAGCAATTAGAGCCATGAAGAGTATCCAAAATGACCATTAAGTATTACACCAAGCTATAATGTATATGAATGCTATCAAGATCATAACAAAATATGCATAAACAAGCCAAGCCACATAAGGAACAATCTGAATATTAGATGAAATTGTTAGCATGTCAAGCCATTCAAGAGTATAGTTCAGCTAAAGATATCCAAAGATGATGCAAGCCATGTCAATAATCTAAGTGGAACCAAGAAGCTAGAATTGAGTCAATTTAGAGTGCTACAAGTTCAAGAATAAGTCATTTGTTCAAACACTTTAGTCTTTTTGGAATGAAGCAAATTGAGCATAATTGACATGTTTTTCTTTTGAAATTCATGGTCGTTTCCAACCAAAAGTTTTAGTCATGTGCTAGATCTCAAGCCTTATGCAATCACTCCAAGCAAGAAGCTTAAGGAGATGATCTTGGTCATCCAAAACTCCCCTGAGTTCATGCCTAGTGTAATGACAAGCAGTCTCATGAGAAAGAATCGGTGAGATAAGTTCTTTCGCACACAAAAGAGATCTTTTTGCTTTCTTAAACAGTTGTACTAACTCATGCTTCATCAAGAAACTAGCATATCTCAATCTAAAGCTCAATTAAAGATTCAAGACTCAACTTAGCCTATTTGACATGGCATGAATCATAAAAGGATAACTAAAGACAGACTAGTCTCAAGAGCTAACATGACATATCTTAATTCAAGTTGTGCAGTTTAATCAACTTATCAATGGCAAAGGCTTGACGACACATATAAAGTTATGATAAATCTAGCAATTAAGCAAGAATCATGGCAAGATGTAAAGCATTGTAAACATGTCATAAAAGGATAATAGTCAAGGCTCCATGTAGTTATATTACAATGCAGAATGCTAAAATGCAAAAAAATCCAGTTCCCACTCAACATGTGATGCACTTTTTAGTTTAAGTTGAGTTATGTCAATATTAGAATCCAGAAGTTCCCAAATGAACTCCCCCAGAACCAAAGTTATAAAATGAGAAGCTGGGAAGAGAAACAGAAAAGGCAGTCCTTAAAGCATAGACAAGATATAGAGGATACTAAAGCTCAGATTGACTCTCATCTACCCCATATGACACTAGGACTATCAACTGCTCTACTAACATACTAAGTAGCAAACACGTTCCCTGTCTACCCAAGGGTGGCCCAACCCTCGCTAGAACCTATAAGAAGTGAGTGAGATCAACCTAGTGAGAAGAGAGACAGCTAATAAGCAGCATCCTAGATCACAAGATGAGAGGAAGAAATCTAAGCTACTAGACGAGAGAAACACTCTAATCTTTGCTAGGAGGACTAACCCAAATGCACCCGAATGCAATGCAACAAAATGAGAACAGGAGCATAATATACAGGATAAAATAGTAAAGCACAAAGCTCCCCCTCACTACAGTCCATAAGGACACACCACCCCAAGCTCTCCCCGCAAGGCTGAAAGCCTAGAGCTATCCAAAGGCTTAGTGAAGATATCAGCCAACTGGTGGTCACTCTCCACAAACTGGAGCACTATGTCACCCTTCTCCACATGGTCTCTAAGGAAGTGATATCGAATATCAATATGCTTGGTCCGAGAGTGCTGCACTTTGTTCTTAGCAATGTTAATAGCAGAAGTGTTATCACAAAAGAGTAGAACACTGTCTATAACTAACCCGAAGTCCCGCAGGGTCGAAGCCATCCAAAGTACCTGGCTGCAGCAACTGGTGGCAGCAACGTACTCGGCCTCTGCGGTGGACTGAGCAACACCGGACGGCTTCCTAGAAGACCAAGTGACAAGAAAAGTGTCAATAAATTGGCAGGTGCCAGAAGTGCTCTTACTATCTATCCTACAGCCAGCAAAGTCTGCATCCGAGTAGGCTCTAAGGGAAAGACAGAAAGAGGAAGAGTACCAGATACCATAGTCAATGGTAGCTTGAAGGTACCGAAGAATGCGCTTTACCGCCTAGCGGTGAGATACGCGAGGAGAAGCCTGAAATCGAGCACATAGACACACAGAGAAGTGTATGTCCGGTCTCGAGGCAGTGAGGTATAAGAGAGTCAATCATACCTCTGTACTCTTTTTGATCAACTGGCTCGCCATTCTCATCTGGGTCAAGTGAAGCTGTAGAAGCTATCAGAGTTGACACCGGCTTACCATCACTCATGTCAAAGCATCTCAGGAGGTCACGAGTGTACTTGCCCTGATGCAAGAAAGTACCCTCTCGAGTCTGCTTGATCTGGAAGCCAAGGAAGAGGGTCAACTTGCCCATCATGCTCATCTCAAACTCCGTGCTCATGACATCTGAGAACTGTCAAACAAGAGCATGAGAGGAGCCACGAAAGATGATGTCATCCACATAAATCTGGACAAGCAGAAGGTCATTGCCATGCCTGCGAATGAACAAGGTCTTGTCTACCTTACCCATCTCAAACCTATGAATCAACAGATAGGACTTAATCCTTTCATACGAAGCTCTAGGAGCCTGCTTAAGTCCATACAACGCTTTGGAAAGCTTGTAGACATGGTTTGGGTATTTGGGGTTCTCGAAACCTGGAGGCTGTCTAACATAGACCTCTCCCTCAATAAACCCATTGAGGAAGGCACTCTTGACATCCATCTGGTAAAGCTTGAAGCTCTTAGAAGCTGTGAATGCAAGCAAGATTCTAATGGCTTCTAGCCTAGCTACAGGGGCAAAGGTCTCCTCAAAATCTAGACCCTCAACCCGGGAGAAACCCTGAGCTACCAGTCTAGCCTTGTTTTGAATGACTACCCCCATCCTCATTTTGCTTGCTTTTGAACATCCATTTGGTACCAATGAAATTGTGACCTCTAGGGGGCTCAACAAGCGACCAGACCTTGTTTCTTTCAAAATTCTCTAACTCCTCATGTATGGCATTGACCCAAGACTCATGTAGGGGCCCGGATTATACACATCCGGCACCCTCTGTGATTTTACTGCACTATTCCCTAGATCAGTAGATAGTGCTCACAGTTACAGTAATGAATATCAAAATACATATCATGCGAAAACGTAATTAAAATAATAGACTTACTCATGGGCCGATTAGGCCGAAATCAATAAATTGCAGCAGCGGAATGAAGCACACAGGTGGGACCTTCAGGATTTGCCCACAGGCAGCCAACTGGAGGTTCGCGACCTAGCTCTTGACATCTTCATCTTCTTCGCCATCATGACCCAAAAGTATTGCTGAACCGTAGTGATCTGATTCCTGATTCTGGATTTGTGGGGAAAGCGAATATGAGCACAACCACCGTGCTCGTGAGCCAACACACAGGATGCAATTAAATAGTACGCATGGCTTATCAAAGGAAGGCTCGGGTTATTTTATTTGCCGTAAATTGCTTTTAAAATATGATACATAGAAATCTCCTAAGACCTAGCAGTTTGAACTGAAACATAAGGTGTAAAAGAATGCAATAATAATAGCGATCCAGATTTCATCCACCGTTACATGGCCTCTGCACCATATGCTTAATCCTTCAGCGTCATAACCGCTTAACTTATCACTGGGGCGACACCCAGGGCAACACAAATCAGGGCCTTTCTCTGCCCTCCACTTTACCAATTCCACCCACAAAGTTTTTGAAATAGAACTATATCTAGTTAAGTTCCCATGTCTGCCCTTGACCGTGGGCACGACTATTCGAATAGTTTTTGACTCTGCAGAGTTTGTACACTTTACCCATAAGAGATAAATCTACTCATTGCCCCGCATGATTCCTAAGCCATACGGTGGAGTAGACTATCACAGAGCCTTTACAATGCATAGTCCTACTGTGGTTACGCCCGCTAAGGTCTATCTTCCGTAGGATACGACCATCCCTCGGGAAAGGTCCCTCGTGAGCCATCACGGGCAAAGGCGGGGATGAGACCATCCATCCCTTTGCTCATGGTCATACCTTCACGTAACCACCTTAGAGCCACACAAATTAGTAAACCCTGCCTACATTTTGCCAGCTTGTGGTTGTACTGTTGTACACTGGGAGGCCATCACGAGATTCGGTCCTTAGGGTTATCTGGGCGGTTCTACCACTATCCCCTTTGTGCTTCCATTGCACCACTCATACACACTCTCGAACCATCCGCCCATATATTCAAGCAAGTAGGGTTTTTTGGAAGCATAAAATATCCATAACCAAATTTACCAGTCATTTCCACCATGACTGCCCAAACCAACTTCTCATGATTCAAAGTGATGCTTTGGGGCATTTTTGGTGCCTCCGGTTATCTAAGCACTACTAAGCATGGCGTATAATTATGGACTTATTTTTGAAAGATTACCATTATAATTTTGCTAGGGTGACAAGGCTCAGATATTCAAATGTTTCCAAAGGAGGTATAATACTAGCAAGTCGATTAATGGGTATATAACTAGAATCTTCAAACAAACATATATTTGCATATGAAATAACAGCATGCAATTTGATAATTTAAACAAAAGTAGATTTGCGGAAAATGTAGGCTCAACATGATCAAAGTATTGACTCGCCTGGCGTGGTTTACCGCGGTCTTGAGCTCACACAATGCTTTCTCTTGAACTTCGGGCCTTTTTCTTCACTTCACTCTTAATCTTGCTTGAACCCTTGATGCTTCAGGACTCCAGCTTCTAACTATGCGCTAAACGACTGAATACAAGTAAAAGCAAATAACTCAAAGGATCCAAATAAATCCGAAATAACTCAATTTAGTTTTATTATGAGTTAATGGGTGATTCGGGTGATTTGAGGCAAGGCCGGTGGTAGAATACGATGACTTGATCTTTTTATTAATAATCTCTTTTATTACTTTTATATTTATCAAGGAAGTCCCATGAGTTAGGCTAGACCTATGAATTGGTGTACATGGTTAGTGGAGCATTATTTTGTCGAGCGCTAATATTCAGGGCATATGCTATATACGCAATGTATACAAATTTTAGCTCACCGAATCAATTTTAGAGTCTGGGTTTATAGCATGTTATGGTCTGATATTCTATGTATCCTCAATTATTACTAGGCTTAGTTAAATTTTGCATTAAGATTCATTTGTATGGGCCCTACCTTGTTATGTACGATTATGCTCAACTAATTCTAAAGTTAAGATTTAATTAATGGCGCATTATTATTTTGTCTATACTTCAACTATTGTTAGGCTTAGCTTTATTTTTAGTTTAAATTTATTCATCTAGCAAGGCTTGTTATATGGTTTCGTGTTTTAATATAGCTACTAATTAAATCTACCAAGGGAATTTGTTTTAATGATGGCATGCTAGGGCATATATGTTAATTATATTTGATCATTTAACCAAAGTGTTTTTCTTTATCCATGCCCTTAATTAATATTTAGTCTTTTAGATTATTGCTCAAACCATATTACTTAATCATATATGAACTAACCCCAAATTTAAATATTAAACAATCTCATTTACATCCTAATTAATTTTTATTTGATTCTCTGAATTATTCTCTAATTTTTCTTGATTTTTATTAATTAAAATGGGTTACAAAAATGGGATAAAAATGTGAGGGAAAAATGTGCAGCCAACGGATTCGAACTCAAGACCTGCTGTATGAATCGCTCAGCACGCCGTAGCTAACCAACTGAGCATCCAATTGCCTGTGATGAGAAGGGAAAACAAATTAAAAGAGGCAAGCGAGGAGCTCGGCTCAGAGCAGAGCACCCAGGCGGCGCTCGGCGCTGGCCTTACCGCCGACGGCAGAGGCGGTGGCCGGAGGGGAGAACCCACAAAATGGGGTGCTCTTGCCTGACCCTACCTGTGGGCAAAGTCCCACTGGCCAATTTGGCCGGGGCGACGCCGGCGGCTTACCTGGCGGCGGCGGGGTTCGGGGCCGACGGTGGAGATGGCGCCGGGGAGATCGGGGAGGAAGAAGGAGTGAAGACTGAGCATGAGAAGGCCGAGGGGAAACTCACCGGCGAGTGAGCAGTGCCGGAGGGGAACCGAAATGGGCCGGCAGCGGAGACCCTGGACGGCGCGAGCTTGCGCACGGCGCCGGCGAGGTATGGTGGGGGAGAAGCTTCGGCGGCGACTGGAGGAGGTCTGGGGCGGGGAGAGTGTGCTCCACCGGTGAGGAATCAAGGGGAAACTCGCCGAGGAGGGAGCGGCGCTAGAGGCGGCGGTTTCGGTCGGAATCAGA
This sequence comes from Dendrocalamus latiflorus, assembly GCA_017311315.1. Taxonomy (NCBI): domain Eukaryota; kingdom Viridiplantae; phylum Streptophyta; class Magnoliopsida; order Poales; family Poaceae; genus Dendrocalamus; species Dendrocalamus latiflorus. The sequence goes on from CM029678.1 coordinate 23,523,094, forward strand.
AGGGATGGCCGCGCGGCGGTCCTGGGTGCACGAAACTTCAATTAAGCCGGAAGGGAGGAGGAAGGGGAGTAGGGGCGCGAAGTGATACAGCTGGATTGGACGGGCTTCGCCGGAGGGCCGGGATTGGCTCATGGCAGTGACCACCAGCGCTTTGAGCTAGCGTGGGTGAGCTTGGGCTGAGCACGGAAAAGAGAGGTAGGGGGAAAGGGAGACGGCACAGGGGCAATGCATTCCCAGGGAGGCTGTTTATATCTCGCGGAGCAAGGGCGAGAAATGCCGGGGCGCCACGGCCGTCGCTGACGGAGGAACAGGGGGCGGCATGGCTCCTTACGGCCGGTGATGTGCGCACGCGCAGGGCATGGGCAGGGGCGTGTGAAGCGATGGGAGCAGGGGATGGGCACGGCGTGCGGCGATGGCAACCGGGCAGGTGGGGGCTGATGCAGGCCGACGGACGCACAGGGAGGGCTGGGCTGCCATGCGGCTGATGCGAGTGAAAAGACGATGAAAAGAAAAGGCAAGGAGAGTAAGGAGGAGAGAAGTTGCGGGGGAGGGAGATGAGCGAGGGGCAGGGAAAGAAGGCCCACCGGCCAGAGGGAGAAAAAGGGGAAAAAGAGAGAGGGAGATGGGGGGAGACCGGCTGGCCGTGAAATGGAGGGGGGCCCGGTGGCAGGAGAAAAAGGGGGGAAAGAGAAAAGGATGGCCCCACATGGCATAGGGAGAAAAAGGTGAAAAGATAGAGAGGAAAGGACTTTAAGCAAAATTTTAGAACCTAAATTTTACTTCCCATTTCATGATGAATGTTATGGATTTTACTCTTTGAAACTTTTAACTCAAATCTTGATGCAAATACCCAGATACAAAATCCAACATTCCCTTATTTTAAATTTTATTTAATTTTGCCCTTGAATTTCATTTTTTTGTATATATCATTTTTGCTATGATTTGGGATTCACAAATTTTGATTGTCTAACCCTTGTTTTATATGTTAATTAAAGTCAAGGAATGGAACTCCCAATTTAATCACTTAGAAAGATGTTCCCATATTCCTTTTTGGTTACATTTCATCAACTTGAGTTTGAATTCAAAATTCTTGGTATTTCGATTCTTAGAGCCTTAAACTCCCAAAAATTATTTTGTATCTTTGAGTTGCACTTTTAACTCAACTCTTTCTCTTTAATTAATCCATGTTTTGATTCAATAGAAAATTTTAAATTAAGCTCTCTGAGGTTAAAACCCATTGAAATTATTTTGTATTAATCTCATTATTATTATTTTTGGCCATGATTGCTATTGCGTGTTTTGAAAATTATTTCCAGTTATTATTTGCTCAACACAAAACTCAGAAAACCCAATTATGATTTTGAACAAAATTCAAATGCCAGTAAAATGCAAATAAAAGTTTTAAAAACTCCACATTTTTAAAAACTGGAAATTTTAGGATGTTATAAACCTACCCCCCTTAAATGAATCTCGACCCCGAGATTCCGGTAGAATAGAAAGAAAGGAGGTGGGGTTACATTGGCTAGCAACAGGTTTCGGGGTGTTGCTCGATGTATAGTTATTTTAGCTTCACAGCGAGACGGAATTCTGCACAACAGGGGTTAACACTTGGAGAAGTCAAAAGGGAAGAGGGAAACGTTGTCCTTCTGGATAGGTCGTAGCCTTCCAAATACTTGCTCCTTGACATGCCAAAAGGTCAAAAGGTAGAATGGAGACAGAAATGAGACATGCCAGACTTTGAGCGTGTGATGCGCTCAAAGAGGTCTCCAATCATCTGCTTTGAATGATGGTCTTTCTGGATGTTTTGGGGAGGTTCTGGATGAGATGAAGAAGTAGCCTCTACCTCATGAGCTGATGAGGTAGGAACAGAGCCACTAGCTCCAGAAGAAGCAAAAGGCATGGGCTGATCTCCTCGAGGTGCAGTGGTGGAAGTAGGCACCACAAGGGGAGGAGGAATTGGATCGGTAGACAACCCTCATCTCCATCCTTCTCATCATCCACAAAGATGGTCTCAGACTGCTCTAAAGAACCTAAGATATCGGGCCTAGTCCCCGGACTGGCCTCGTGAAGGTCACCTCACAGGTCTCTACCATTTTACTAGACTCGCAGTTCCAGACCCTATAAGTGCGCGAAGAAGTCGAGTAACCCAGAAAAATCCCATCACAAGAACGTGACTTGAACTTATCCAGGTTCCCAGACTTCAGAATGAAGCACTTGCAACCAAACACATGAAAATGCGAAACACTGGGCTTTCGCCCATATCTCAACTCATAAGAGGTGCGATGCAAGTGTGCCCTGAGAAAAACTCTGTTCAAAACATAGCACGCGGTGGCTATCGCCTCAGCCCAAAACTTCCTCGGTGTAGAGTACTTATCAAGTATCGTCCTGGCCATCTCGACCAAGATACGGTTCTTCCTCTCCCCCACGCCATTTTGCTGAGAGACGTATGGAGAAGAGAACTGGTGCTCAATACCTGTCTCACCGCAAAACCTCTCAAAGTAGGAATTCTTGAACTCGGTGCCCTTGTCACTGCGGATCGCTCGTAAGGCACCCGGGAGCTCAATAAAAAGCCTACTAAACAAACCCCGAAAATGGGTAAATGTCTCACCCTTCGAGGCTAAGAAAAACACCCAAGAGTACCTCGAAAAGTCATCGACCACGATAAGAACATACCACTTCCCTCCTGCTGACTGCACTCGAGCTGGGCCAACTATGTCCATATGGAGCAGCTGTCCTGGTGCATCGGTCATAGTCACTGTGACCGGAGGGCAAGAAGCGGCAACCATCTTGCCATGCCGGCAAGGAGCACAGACTAGATCTTTGACCATCTTGAGTTTAGGCATACCACGAATGAGATCGTGGCCGCTAACTCGAGTCAAATGGTCAGATCCAATATGACCAAGTCTCCTATGCCAGAAAGTAAGGTCACGGGACTCAGAAGCAGCTAAACACCTGAGAGGATTTCCAGAAAACTCAACAAAATCAGCACGAAAGATCCTCCCATATCTAGAAATCCCGCAAACTAGACTACCCAAAGAATCAAGAATTTTGCAAGCATTTTTCTTAAAGCTCACCTCGAAACCGTCATCAGTAAGCTGGGAAACAGAAAGCAAATTGTACTGCAGCTTACTCACTAAGGCAACATTTTTTAAAATAAATGAATCATTAACACGCACAGTACCTTTCGCGATGACGCGCCTAGACGAAGCGTCTCCAAAGGTGATAGTCTCATCACCTGGAGCACGGGCTAGGGAAGAGAACCAATAGGAGTCTCCGGTCATGTGTCAAGAACAGCCAGAGTCAACAAGCCAAACCTCTCCCTTCCCTGCCCGGTGAACCTGAGTCAACAAGAGAGTGAAGGCTCAGTACTGGGATAAATCAAAAGAGATTTTGGAACCCAATACTGAGTCACACGTCGAGCAGAAGTAGTCACACACGATTGACCTCTAACTACCCTACGCTCTCTGTCGCTCAAAAAGCCAGAAGGTCTATGTGCAGACCTGGAGCTGTCGTTGGGTCCGACTACTATGGGAGAGCGAGTCGGAGTAGCAACAACACGCTGATCATGCCGCGGGTAGCTATCTCGACAGGGGAAACGAGATCTACCCTCAAGACGGCGGATAGCACGACCAGGGGCATATCGAGGACGAAAATCAGAAAACTCAGAAAACCCAAGTCCTCGATGCTGCCCAAATACATCAGCATGATCAAACCTAGACCTCGTGTTGGTCTTAGGTGCACCCAAGGTCTGGGCTGACCTTGAATACACCTAAGAGCCTGAACACGGTCTCTCAGCGCGATCTTGGTGCGCCTGAAGCATCTCTCGACCAAGTGTTCATTCTTCTGACAGAAGGTACAATGATACTTTACCTTCTGAGAGGTAGAAGTAGCATGGTGAGGCTTCGCCTTCTGAGAGGTCGAAGCAACAGGTGAAACCACATTACTATCAGAGATCTCTTAGACAAAGCCCGCGGATTTGAATTGAACTTTCTTAGTTCTGGGCTTGACCTCGATCACACCTGCTGCTATGGGCCTAAGAACAGCAGGTGGATGCTTCCTAACATCCTCAGAAAAATCATATCTTAGACCTTGATTGAATTTGCAAATCTTGGATTGGTCTAGAATAAGATTTAGCTTCTTCTTGCCTCTTACAAACCTCTCAAGAGTGTTCATAAGATATTAACACTCCTAAAAGAGAGGTGCAAGAAGGTAAGGGAGTAGAAGAAGAACCAATAGCAGAAGAACGGATGGCATGTGTACGCACAGCCGCCTCAGGAGGGACAGTCCTACTGCTAGCCATTTAGTTCACGTTGCTAAGCGTCTCTACCATACCCTCATGCTTCTTCCCAACACCAGCACACACATCACAAGCAGATGGTGACTTCTCTAGAAGGTCCTTAGTTAGCTTCACATATTTTTCATCCAAAGCAATCAAATTTGATTTTAGTTTTTCACAATTATTGCATGGTGAGCTAACAGGGTCCTTAGAAGCATACTGAGCCATTTTTTTATTATGATCAATCATTTCTTGAAACTGTTTTGAGACAGATTCAAGTTCAGCAGTTAATTTAGGATAGTTGGTGCAAGAAACAATATGCTCAAGTAATGAAGCTTGTAATTCAGCAATTTTATGATCTGCCTTTTTAAGTTCATCTTCAAATTAATGCAACTTTCGCATGATTCAAGCAGGATCGAGAAGCATGGTATAAAGACCACTAAAAGCATTGTCCTTATCCTCACATGAGGTACAAGAAGTAGTCTCAATAGTAGTAGATGAAAAAGCAGCTACCCTACTCATCTCTAATTCAGAAAGCAGACTAACATTCTCCACCTTAAGCAAATCTAGCTTAGAAGACACACTATCATGAGATGTCCTTAATTTCTCCATATCACCAAGCAAAGAAGGGTATGTATCACATTCGTCATGGGAGGGAGCAGATATAAGTGAAGTAAGCTCCCGTGACAATCTCTCTACTTCCTTCTCCAACTCACTACACCTAGCTCTAAATCTAGCATGAAAATTTCCTAGCTTAAGAAAATCTTCATTGAGCTGGTCGTAGGAGGGATATACCTCGTCGGAGTCATAGTAGAGCTCGTTGTCGCTGATGTTGCCCTCAAGGGCCATGAAGCACATGCCGCTGAAGTCGTCACCATCCTTGGGATCTTGATCGTCCTTCCCATCGTCGTCACTCCACCCCTCCACCTCGCTGAGATCGAGGTCGTCGAAGGCGGTGAGGACGCGGTGGAAGAGCTTCTTGGCTTTGCCAAGGTTGCGAAACTTCTTCTCTTTGCTTAGAGGCTTCTTGTTGCGGTTCTTGTCGGTGTAGGCGTTCTTGCTCGAACCGCTGTAGTCGTTCTTGCCCTCCAGCTTGGGGCAGTTTGCTCGAATGTGGTTGGGGCTACCACACTCAAAGCAAATCACACGTCCTCCTCCTCTCTTTCTCTCCCTAACCCTTTTGTATGCATGGGAGAATTTTCTAGCTAAGAGGGCTAGTTGGTTTTCTGGGAGCTGCTCTAGATGATCATCATCAATTTCACACAGAGCAGCAAGAGAGAAACCAGAAGCAATGTCAGCAGAAGATCCATAGGCAAGACTGGGATCAGTGACCAAAGCCATCGACTGTGACTTTGACTTGCGAGAGACAATGTCAATCTCGTGAGTCTTGAGGCGTGAATACAACGCATCAAGAGTCAAAGTCGAAAGATCCGTCGTGTCCTTGATGGTGGTCACTTTCATCTCCCAAACACGCAAATCCAAGGCTGCAAGCATCTGTCGAGCATTGTTCGAGTCGGGGTATGTGACACCGACCGCTCGGAGGTTGCTCAAGATCTTGTGAAACCTCGCAAAGCACTCATCAAGAGACTCTCCAGTGAGTATTTCAAACTTGTTGTAATCTCGCTTGAACTGGTCATGTCGTACCATTTTAATTTGGATGGTGCCCTCATGGTAAGCATCGAGAGTCACCCAAATATCATAGGCCGACATAAGATGAGAAATGTGATTAAACTCATTTCGGCTCAAACCTTGGATTATGATGTTCCTTGCCTTCGCATTTGCCTCAACATCAGGCATATTAGCCACATTGATGTTCTCATCGGCAAGAACAACATATCGTGTTCTAACCTTCCTCCAGATAGCATAGCCCTGAGCCTGAATGTAGGTCTCCATCCGACTCTTCCAGAAGGGATAGTCGATCCCATCGAAGATCGGAGGCTTGGTGGAATACTTGTCTATTGCCATGACTCAAGAGACCGGTTAAGATCTACGAGCAAGAGCTAACCGGCTCTGATACCAATTGTAGGATCGGATATGGCAACGGGGGGGGGGGGGGGGGTTGAATGGTGCCTCTTTAAAATTTGCCCCCAAGTATCCACAATGAGATCTCCTCCGATAGCTATGAAGAGCTATGAAGTAGATGATTCATGCTCTCTGGATGATCATACTGAGCAAGCACGAGAAAGAAACGAAGAAGAACAAGGAGAAAGGCTCACTGGAAACTCAAACAAAGATGAGCAAATAAAACGACAAAGTGAAGCTGGCAGCAAAGGGGCACTCAAGGCAATCAGGCTAGGCCGGTCAGACCTCCTACATTCGGCCGGTCAGACTGCCTAGCCACGGCCGGTCAGACCGCCAGTTCAAGACCGGTCTGACCGCCGGCTAGAGGCCGGTCTGACCGGCTAGTGCCCTCTGGTTTGACCGCTAATATGCCACCGGTCAGACCGCTATGTAGGGGCCGGTCTGTCGGCCATGTACTGACCGGTCAGACCGGGCCAAACCCTAGCGGTCTGACCGGTCTCTGAAAACAGAGCAGGCAACCAGCGCAGTAAAGCTCTGAAGAGCCACTGAACAGAAAATATAGAAAGTTGCTGATTTCAGGAAATCTGAGAGATTTTTGCTGCTCTTTTCAATCCTCCTTTACTAGGACTTCAAACCAAATAACACATTGATCTCAGAGAGTGGATAATGCAGGCAAAACCTAAATCACAAATGAAAAACCTCATTTTTGCTAAAACCAGACAGCAACATGGGAGAGATCAAATTTCTTGAGATTCCTCCATCCATTGCTCATGAAACTTTGAGTATGGCAGGGAGATGATCTCAAAGGAAGGAACCACATATGAAACTCAGATTTGCATCTAGAAAATCAAAGGCACAAGTGTTCCTGCCATCAAACCCTAAAACAGAGAAGGTGCAGAAGACTAAAAATAAATGCAAACCAACAACTCTCCTTCTCATTGATTTCATCCCATGAATGCTTACAAGAGAGGAATGATTACACAGGGATTACAACCACTCACTACATCCCCATACACAGTTGAGAAGAGAAATCACTACATGCTTCACTCCTGTGAAGAACACACACGCAGGAGATGAAACCCTAGCTTCAGCTCAACACACAGAGCACACACACCAACTCCCAGACTACTCGTTGCTACCTCCCCTCACATCCTCTATGTAGTGGAAGCTCAACCAAAGAAGCAAATCAAGAAATGGCATACTACATCCACTCCGTCATCTCTCATCCACATAAGGCAAGAAAGTCAAAGCTCTCACAACAAAAAGCTCTCCCGACTCGCAACCACCTCAGCAGCCTCGATCATCTTCGGCATCACCGACCGTCTGGACCTCAACACCTCCTGTGCCTAGTCACGGTCCTCCTCGCCTCACCATGACCTAGCTCCGAAGTACTGTAGTCACACAGACAAGTAAACCGTCACATAGCACCGCACGAAACAGCATATCAACAATAGCATAAGTAAAAGGTACTCAACCCTAGAATACCCAAAACAAATTCAAACTCTCTAACACAACCGTCAATTACTCATCACAAACATGGGGATACCTCCATATGGTCTCTCAAAGCGCAAAACTATGGAGCAGCAACTAGAAGTTGACACAAGCGATTCTCGAACAAGGAGAATCAATCCGGTGGCTTCAAATCCAAAGTGCCAGTACCTAGGCGTTGGTGCTGGAGATGAAGATGGTGGTACTGGATCTGCAGAAATGGAAGACAGATGCGGAGTCCGTGGTGGAGGAGCTATGAGTCGAGGTGGGCGATCTGGGCAACCAAGTTGACCACATCGTGCAGAACCTTGTCCTCTCCATTTGACCGATGGATATACCGGGCCTTTTCCCCAAGCCTGATGTCCAGAAGGACGACTAGATGCTCGCCGAAGCTACACGCAAGCTGATGGCAGTAGGTGTCGATCAGGGCCAAAGACTAAATGGCTGTTGCAATGCATCACCACACCGGGGGGAGGTCACTAGAGAGAACTACTCTTTCGGGCCTTCTCCAGTCAATGGTATGTACTCTCAACCCGCTCGTTTCCATTCTGTTGAAGAGCGTACGGAGACAGAGTTGCGGTCGATGGGTTCCCATTATCTTCCCCACCCACCCAAACTGGAATTCCCTATGTTCGATGGTGAGAACTGGAAGGCATGGAAGTTGAGGTGCGAGGCATACTTTAAAGTATGTTCAATGCATCCTGATCTATGGGTCAGTGTTGCAGCAATGTATTTCGGGGGTAGTGCAGTAGGGTGGTTGCAATCTTCCCAGGTGCATCTGAATTGTGTTCGATGGGATGATTTTGCTGCGGCAGTATGTGCTAAGTTCGGCCGTGAAGAATTCCAGAACATACTTTGTTAGTTTTCCTAATTACGTCAAACTGCTTCCGTAACGGATTATACTGATCGCTATACTGATCGCTTTACAGAATTGATGCATAACTTGATAGCACACCATAATTCTTGGAATCCCGTCTTCTTTGTAACTCAGTTTATTCATGGACTTTGCGATGACATTAGAGGAGCTGCTGTTATTTTACATCGCCCCCAAGATTTGGATACTGTGATTGCTTTGGCGTGCTTGCAAGAAGATGTGGTGGACACGACATGGCAGGATATCCGCAAACCGGAGTCCACGCCGACCTTGCGCTCGGGGTCACGAGGAGCATGGCCCCTACCGCCTCCTACTAAACCCGGGCCGACGCTCAATGCGAAGACTAAAGACAGGCGAGGCACGGAGTCGGTGCGAGTGGTGACACCTGACGACAAGATGGCGGCGTTGTGCACCTATCGGTGTGCCTGTGGTCTTTGTCATTACTGTGAGGAGCGATGGACACGCGATCACAAGTGCGCGTCTACTATTCAATTGCATGTAGTGGAAGAGATGTGGGTGCTGTTCCAGGATCAAGAGGATCGTCAGCCGGTGGAGGACACAATTAGCTTTCACGGAGGAGAGGAACTGATGTCTATATCAAAGGAGGGAGTTCAGGGTACACATTTTGTGCACACAGTAAGACTACTGGACACCATTCAAGGCAGTGAGGTCACCATGCTGGTAGATTCTAGGAGTTCTCATTGTTTTGTCAGTGAGGCCTTTGCGCACACATTGGAAGGGAAAAGACGATCGATGCATCCTGTGCATGTCAAAATTGCTGATGGAGGTCTGCTCACCTGTCACAGTGAGTTTCCAGATTGTAAGTGGGGTGTTCAAGGGTGGAACTTCTACAACACATTCAAGGTGCTGCCAATTGGAGGCTATGATGTCATTTTGGGTATGGATTGGCTGGAGCTGCATTGCCCCATGAATGTACATTGGCTTAAGAAGCAATATTAGGGCAAAACTGTTTTCCTTCAAGGTATCAATCAAGCCCCAGCACCCTCAGTGTGTATATTTTCTACTGAACTAGTCGATACTATCCCCGGCAGAGGCCCAGCTTATGGAACAGTCGGCACTAATGGATATGGCCGCAACTACCATGGCTGTAGTAGAGATGCCATGCCACTTCCAGTGTAGCAACTGGTGGCTGAGTTTGCTCACCTCTTTGAAGAGCCTAACCATTTACGGCCTCATCAATCCTTGTTGGACCGAAATGGCGACAGAGGGGGGGTGAATGGCGCTCAATTAAAAATTATACTCCTCCCCAAATCCAAGAACAAACTTCTCCGATAACAATGAGTGCTATGAAGAAGTAAGAATCAGCTGTCAACTGGAACCAACTCACAGGAGAAAAACACCTTCAATAGCTATTGGAAGCTATGAACAAAAACTCTCCTTCACAAGCAAAGAGGCTATGAAACTAATGCTAGCACACTTGAAAAACCCTTCACTACAGAGGAGGAACCCTAACACTAAATACCAGAAAGAACCACAACCATCTGAGCCAAAATAAAATGGGCCGGCCTTCGGGTTCAGACAGCAGACTTGCTGATTTTCAGTTTTCAGATTTTGGAGCTTCCCTTTACTTGCCCAAAACAAGAGAAAAGGATGAATAAATTAAATCCCTTCAAGGCAAGACTTCAGAGACCTATTCCAAATACTTTTGAGGGACCAAATAACCTGAAAAACCAACTGAACACATGGAATTTCAGATTATGCCCAAAACCTGAAAAATACAGGGAGCTGAACTAAAAACTCAAAAATCTCCCAAACCCTTGATCCTTTGGCACTGAAACTCTAGGGATATGAGAGCAATAGCAAGGGGAACTCCCAGGCCAAATATCACCTCAAGCCAAGAAAGGAATCAAGGAAATAACCCAAACCCTAGAAACTGGACAAACTTCAGAAGAAAACTCAAGAATCCAAACTTCTCACAAGTCCTTGATCCTTAGGCCTTGGAACTTTGGGGATATACTAGCAATACCTTCAAGATTCAAAACCCCAGATATTAGCCTATCTCATGAGGGGAATCAAAAGATCATCAAAACCCTAGAACTGCACAATATGAACAGAGGAGAAGAAATATGAAAATCTGAGATTACTCTTGATTTGCTCTTAGGGAAACCTGACCAAATGGCCTAAAACCAACATCCCATCATCAAGCAACCCATTTTACACCTCCAAGGCAAGAACCAACAAGAAACTCAAAATCTCATAAATCACCAAAATGAGGCATCGAAGAACAGAGAGACTGAAATAAGAGAAAACTTCAGATTTCATTCATTGGATCAAAAGAGGAGTCCCGATGACACGATTACAGATAGAGGACACGATTACAAGACTCTCAATCCAACTCCTCACCCTCTCCAACTCAAGAACACTCAACCATACATCTTTGATAGAAGGAGGGAATGAACTCAACCAGGCACACACCTAGAACACATCGTAGAAGAGGCCAACCAGAGGGAGCACTGCTCTGTGTCCTCCAACCACTAAAGAGCCAAAGCTAAAACAACCTCTAAAGCCTATTTTGACTCCACCAACCCTTGAAGTGCTCAAGGAGGACATGCAGCCCCTCCTCTCCTTTTATAGCCCATGGCTAACGGGTCTCCGCCCCGTTACGCCGGCTAAACCTAACGGAGCCCGCTCCCGCCTGTGCAGCCACGCGAATTTCCCGATTCGCCCCTCGTGCACCTTCCGGGAAGCTTCCGCGCTCCTTGCCTCGCACGCCTCGCAACCACCTCGAGTCCACGTCGTCTTCGACACATCCCGACCGTTCTGACCTCAGCGCCACCTGCGCCTAGTCCGGTCCACCGTGTCTCGCCACGACTTCGCCTCGACGTCCTGCAGCCACACAGACAAGAAACACGTCAAATAGCACCGCTCGATACATGAAAGCGTAAATAACATCATACTTACCACTGAAGAAGTCCAGACCTGTCGAATCATCAGAATATGCAACCTAACCCGATACGACCAAGTTTGACCTAAACGACCGAGTCCGTCGCACCACGTACCGACTAGACTCCGACACAACTCAAACCAAACTCGACTAGCAAAACCAAAGTCAAATACTCATCATACACATGAGGTCACCTCTACATGGTTCATCAATCTCCCCCTTGATGAGTATATTGACAAACCCCGAAAAAGCGCAAAGAAGAGTTTGAGTTTGACAAAACCAACATGGTCCAAAGAAGGGAATGAAACAAATGACCATGTCGACAGAAGGAACACTAGAGCAACAAAAGAAAGAGCAAATTGTTCTCCAAAGCTCTAAAATGATCCCAACTAGCTTTTTTTTTTTTTTTTTTACTCTATTCTCCCCCTTTTGGCAATAAACACATCAAGAATGCAAAGGCGAGAATATGACATGTCAATGGATGGAATGGCTGAAGTTTGATTATTCGAAGCATTTAGAGCCATGAGAATTATCCAATATGACCAACAAGTACTACACCAAGCCATAACTGAATAAACGCTATCTAGATCATGACAACATATATATAAGCCAGCTAGAGCACATAGATGACAATCTGAAAATGAGGTGCATTATGTGAGCAAGTCAAGTCATCAAAGAGCAAAGTCTAGCTAGAGATATCTAAGGATGACTCAGGCCATGTCAATAAGCTAAGCGGAAACAAGAAGCTAGTGTTGAGTCAATTAGAGTGCTACAAGCTCAAGAGTGTATCATTTGGTTAAGCACTTTTCATCTTTAGGTAATTAAGCAAATCTTGCACATTTGACATATTTTCTTTTAAAGCTTATAGCTGTTTCCAACCAAAAATTTTATCATGTGCTAGATCTCAAGCCTTATGCGACTACTCCAAGCGAGAAGCTTAAGAAGATAGTCCAGGTCATCCAAAACTCCCCCTGAGTTCATGCCTAGTGCAATGGCAAGCCGTCTCATGAGAAAGAATTGGTGAAATCAGTTTTTTCGCACATAAAAAGAGATCCTTTTGCTTTTTAATAGATTGTGCTAACTCATGATGTATCAAGATGCTAAAATAGCTTAATCTAAGATTCAACCTAGATTCAAGACTCAACTCAGCCTATTTGACATGGCATGAATCATACAAGGATAGCTAAAGATAGACTAAACTCAAATGCTAACATGACAAGTTTTAATTTAAGTTGAGCAATTTTAATTAACTTATCATGGCAGAAAGCTAGTCTACACATATGAAGTCATGATAAATCTAGCAAGCTAAGCACAAGTCATGGCAAGGTGTAAAGCATTGTAAACATGTCATAGCAGGATAATAATCAAGGCTCAATGTAGTTATATATTACAATGCTAAATGCTAAAATGCAGAAAAATCCAGCTCCCCCTCAACATGACATGCAACTTTTAGTTCAAGTTGAGTTAAGTCACAATTAAGCTCCAGAAGCTCCCAAAAGAACTCTCCCTGAACCAAAGCAATAAATCGAGAAGCTGGCAAATAAAACCAAAACAGGCAGTCCTTAAAGCATAGATAAGATATAGAGACAACTATGGCTCAGACTGACTCTCATCTACCCCATATGACTCCAGGACAATCAGCTGACAGTAAATCACACACTAGAGAGCAAACACGTACCCTGTCTACCCGAGGGTGGCCCAACCCTCGCTAGAACCTACAAGAAGTGAGTGAGCTCGACCTAGTGAGGTAAGAAATAGCTAATAAGAAGCATCCTGAAAGCACAAGATAAGAGTAAGAAATCTAAGCAACTAGATAAGAGAAGCACTCTAACCTATGCTGGAAGGACTAAGCCCGATGCACCCCGAGTGTAAAGCAATAGAAATGAGACAGAAGCATAATCAATATAGTAAAGCAGTAAAGCCCAAAGCTCCCCCTTACTACAGTCCATAAGGACAAACCACCCCAAGCTCTCCCCGCAGAGCTGAAAACCTCGAACTATCCAATGGCTTGGTGAAGATGTCAGCCAACTGATGGTCACTCTCCACAAACTGGAGCACTATATCGCCCTTCTCTACATGGTCTCTAAGGAAGTGATAACGGATATCGATGTGCTTGGTCCGAGAGTGTTGCACTGGGTTCTTGGCAATGTTAATCGCGGAAGTGTTATCACAAAAGAGTGGAACACTGTCTATCGCTAACCCAAAGTCCCGCAGGGTCGAGACCATCCAAAGCACTTGGCTGCAGCAACTGGCAGCAGCAACGTACTCGGCCTCTGCAGTGGACTGTGCAACACCGGACTGCTTCCTTGAAGACCAAGAAACGAGAGAAGTGCCAATGAATTGGCAAGTGCCAGAAGTGCTCTTCCTATCTATCCTACAGCCGGCAAAGTCTGCATCCGAGAAGGCTCTCAAGGAAAGACAGGATGAGGAAGAGTACCAGATGCCATAGTCAATGGTAGCTCGAAGGTACCGAAAGATGCGCTTCACCGCCTGGCGGTGAGATACGCGAGGAGAAGCCTGAAAACGAGCACACAGACACACTGAGAAGTGTATGTCTGGTCTCGAGGCAGTGAGGTAAAGAAGGGAGCCGATCATACTTCTGTATTCTTTCTGATCAACTGGCTCGCCATCCTCATCTGGGTCAAGATAGGCCGTAGAAGCCATCGGAGTTGACACCGGCTTCCCATCACTCATATCGAAGCGTCTCAGAAGGTCACGAGTGTACTTGCCCTGATGTAGAAAAGTACCCTCCCGAGACTGCTTGATTTGGAAGCCAAGGAAGAAAGTCAACTCACCCATCATGCTCATCTCAAACTCGGTGCTCATGACATCCGAGAACTGAGAAACCAGAGCATGGGAAGAGCCGCCAAAGATGATGTCATCGACATAGATTTGGACGAGCAGAAGGTCACTACCAAGCCTACGGATAAACAAAGTCTTGTCTACTTTACCCATCTCAAACCCATGACTCAACAAGTAGGACTTAAGCCTCTCATACCAAGCTCTGGGGGCCTGCTTAAGTCCATACAACGCTTTGGAAAGCTTGAAGACATGGTGTGGGTATTTGGGGTTCTCGAAACCTGGAGGCTGTCTGACGTAAACTTCTTCCTCAATAACGCCATTAAGGAAGGCACTCTTGACGTCCATCTGGTAGAGCTTGAAACCCTTAGAAGCTGCAAAGGCAAGCAGGATTCTAATGGCCTCAAGTCGAGCTACAGGGGCAAAGGTCTCCTCGAAATCTAGACCCTCAACCTGGGAGAACCCCTGAGCTACCAGTCTAGCCTTGTTCCGAATAACCACTCCATCCTCGCTCTGCTTGTTCTTGAACACCCACTTAGTCCCAATAATATTATGACCTCGCGGGGGCTCGACAAGCGACCAGACCTTGTTTCTCTCGAAATTTTCTAGCTCCTCATGCATGGCATTGACCCAAGACTCATCGGAAAGAGCATGAGAAATATCCTTGGGCTCAAAGGAGGCAATGAAAGCAGAATGGAGACAGAATTGAGATAAGCCAGATTTTGAGCGGGTAACACGCTCGAACAGGTCTCCAATCATCTGCTCAGAAGGATGTCTTTTCTGGATATGTCGGGGAGGTCCAGGATGAGATGAAGAAGTGGCCTCTACCTCGTGAGCTGACGAGATAGGAACAGAGCCACTAGCTCCAGAGGAAGCAGAAGGCATGGGCTGATCACCTGGAGGTGCGGTGGAAGACGGCACCTCAAGGGGTGGATAAGGGACTGGATCGGGTAGACAACCCTCATCTCCATCGTCCTCGTCATCCACGAAGATGGTCTCGGACTGCTCTAAAGAACCTGAGATATCTGGCCTAGTCCCCGGACTGGCCTCGTCAAAGGTCACCTCACAGGTCTCTACCATTTTGCTAGACTCGCAGTTCCAGACCCTATAAGCCCGCGAAGAAGGCGAGTAACCTAGAAAGATCCCATCACAAGAACGTGACTCGAACTTATCTAGATTCCCGGACTTCAGAATAAAGCACTTGCAACCAAACACACGAAAATGAGAGACGCTGGGCTTTCGCCCGTATCTCAACTCATAAGAAGTGCGGTGCAAGTGTGCCCTAAGAAAGACTCGATTTGAGACATGGCACGCGGTGGCTATAGCCTCAGCCCAAAACTTCCGCGGTGTAGAGTACTCATCAAGCATCGTCCTGGCCATCTCGACCAAGGTACGATTCTTCCTCTCCACGACGCCATTCTGCTGTGGAACGTGCGGAGAAGAGAACTGGTGCTCTACACCTGTCTCACCACAGAAACTCTCAAAGTAGGAATTCTTGAACTCCGTGCCATTGTCACTGCGGATCGCTCGTAAGGCACCTGGGAGCTCAACAGAAAGCCTACTGAAAAGACCTCGAAAAAGTGAAAACGTCTCATCCTTCGAGGCTAAGAAAAACACCCAAGAATACCTCGAGAAGTCATCGACCACGACAAGGACATACCACTTCCCTCCTGCTGACTGCACTCGAGCTGGTCCCACTGTATCCATGTGGAGCAGCTGTCCCGGTGCATCGGTCATAGTCACAGTGACCGGAGGATGTGAAGCGGCTACCATCTTGCCGTGCCGGCATGGAGCGCAAACAAGATCTTTGACCATTTTGAGCTTCGGCAGACCACGAATGAGGTCGTGGCCGCTAACTCGGGTCAAATGGTCAAATCCAATATGACCAAGTCTCCTATGCCAGAAAGAGAGGTCGCGGGACTCTGAAGCAACTAAACATCTGAGAGGATCACCAGAAGACTCAGAAAAATCAGCACGAAAGATCCTCCCATAACGAGAAATCCCGCAGACCAGACTACCCGAAAAATCAAGAATTTTACAAGCATTTTTCTTGAAACTCACCTCGAAACCGTCATCGGTAAGCTGAGAAACGGAAAGCAAATTGTACTGCAGCTTACTAACCAAGGCAACATCCTTAAGAATAAAAGAAGCATTTACATGCACAGTACCTTTGGCGATGACACGCCCAGACGAAGCATCTCCGAAGGTGATCGTCTCATCACCTGGAGCACGGGCAAGGGAAGAAAACCAACGGGAGTCTCCGGTCATGTGTCGTGAACACCCGGAGTCTACAAGCCAAACCTTTCCCTTCCCTGCCCGGCGAACCTGAGTCAAACAGAGAGTAAAGTCTCAGTACTGGGGTAAATCAAGAGTGATTTTGGCACCCAATACTGAACAACACGTCGAGCAGATGAAGTAGTCAAGCACGACTGACCTCTATCTACCCTACGCTCTCTGTCACTCACAGCAGAAGGTCTGTGAGCAGACCTGAAGCTGTTGCGGGGTCCGACTGCTACGAGAGAGCGAGTCGGAACACCGGCAACACGCTGAACACGCCGCGGGTGACTGTCTCGACGGGGGAAACGAGATGTACCCTCAAGACGGCGGAAGTCATGACCAGGAGCAGCATAAGGACGAAAAACAGAAGACTCAGAAAAACCAAGTCCTCGATGCTGCCCAAACCCATCAACAACAGTAAACCTAGACCTCGTGCTGGTCCTAGGTGCACTCAGGATCTGGGGCTGACCCTGAATACGCCTAGGAGACTCAACACGGTCTCTACGCGCGATCTTGGCGCGCCTGAAGCATCGATCAACCGTGTGTCCATCCTTCTGACAGAAGGTGCAGTGATACTTCATCCTCTGAGAGGTAGAAGTAGCACGGTCAGGCTTCGCCTTCTGAGAGGCCGAAGCAGCAGGTGTAATCACCTTGCTGTCAGAAATCCCCTGGACATAGCCCGCTGACTTAAATTGGACTTTCTCGGTCCTGGGCTCGGTCTCGATCACACCTGGTGCTATGGGTCTGAGCACAGCAGGTGGATGCTTCCTCATATCCTCATAATAGTCATATCCTAGACCCTGATTAAATCTGCAAATCTTGGACTGATCTAGAATAAGATTAAGCTTCTTCTTGCCACCTACAAATCTCTCGAGAGTGTTCATAAGGTACTGACACTCCCGAAAGAGAGAGGTGCAAGAAGAGCAGGGAGAAGAGGAAACAGCAGGAGGTAAGGGAGCAGAAGAAGAACCAACAGTAGAGGAAAGAATGGCTTGTGCACGCACAGCCGACTCTGAGGGGACAGTCCTACTACTAGCAGGTTGGTTCGCGTCTCTAGGCGTCTCACCCTTACCCTGGGGCTTCTCCCCCACACCATCAATCACATCACAACCAGATTGTGGCTTCTCTAGTAAGTCCTTAGTTAGCTTCACACATTTGTCATTCAAGGCAACGAGTTCAAGTTTTAGTTTATCACAACTAATGCATGGTGAGCTAACAGGATCCTTAGTCGCATACTGAGCCATTTTCTTGTTGTTGTCAATCAGTTCTTGAAACTGTTTTGAGACAGCTTCAAGTTCAGCAGTTAACTTGGGACAGTTCAAACATGAATCAATAGGCTCAAGTAAAGAAGCATGTAACTCAGCAATTTTGTGATCTGCCCGTTTTAGGTTCATCTTTAAATTATTGCAATTTTCACAAGAATCGGGCAGATCAAGGAGCATGGCATAAGGTCCTCTAGCAGCAATGTCCTTAACCTCACATGAGGTGGGAGAAGTAGTCTCATCAGTAGTAAGTAGGGTAACAGCCATCCTACTCAACTCTAACTCAGCAAGCAGACTAACATTCTCCACCTTAAGCACATCAAGCTCAGAAGACAAACTATCATGAGAGGTCCTTAGTTTCTCCATGTCTCCAAGCAAAGCAGGGCATGTATCACAATCGTCACGGGAGGGGGCAGATCTAAGTGAAGTAATCTCCCGTGATAGTCTATCTACTTCCTTCTCTAACTCAGTACACCTAGACCTAGCTCTAGCATGAAATCCACCTAGCTTAAGAAAAGCATCATTTAGCTGGTCATAAGAAGGGAGTACCTCATCCGAGTCGGAGTACAGCTCGCTGTCGCTGATCTCGCCCTCAAGGGCCATGAAGCACATGCCGGAGAAGTCGTTGCCGCCATCCTTGGGCTCTTGGTCACCCGTCCCGTCGTCGTCGCTCCATCCCTCCACCTCGCTGAGGTCGAGGTCGTCGAAGGCGGTGAGGACGCGGTGGAAGAGCTTCTTGGCCTTCCCGAAGTTGCGAAACTTCTTCTTTCCCGGCGTCGGAGCTGGAGGCTTCTTGTTGCAGTTCTTGTCGGTGTAGTCGATCTTGCTCGAACCGCTGTAGTCGTTCTTGCCCTTCTCCAGCTTGGGGCAGTTTGCCCGAATGTGGTTGGGGCCACCACACTCGAAGCAAATCACGGGTCCTCCTCTCTTTCTGTCTCTCCTACCCTTGTAGGCATGTGAAAACCTTCGGGCTAAGAGGGCCAGCTGATCATCCGCAAGCTGCTCTAACTGATCATCAGTTATGTCACAGAGAGCAGCGAGGGAAAAACCACAAGAAGAATCAGAAGAGAGACCAGAAGCAGAACTGGGATCGGTGACCAAAGCCATCGACTGTGACTTCGACCGACGAGAGACAACGTCAATCTCGTGAGTCTTGAGGCGTGAGTACAGCGCGTCAAGAGTCAGGGTCGAGAGGTCTGTCGTGTCTTTGATGGTGGTCACTTTCATCTCCCACACGCGCAGATCGAGTGCCGCGAGCATCTGACGAGCGTTGTCCGAGTCGGGGTATGTGAGACCGACCGCTCGGAGGTTGCTCAAGATTTTGTGAAATCGCGAAAAGCACTCGTCCAGGGACTCACCAGCAAGCATCTCGAATTTGTTGTATTCGCGCTTGAACTGGTCCTGTCGAACCGTCTTGATCTGGGTGGTGCCCTCATGGTATGCGTCGAGGGTCACCCAGATGTCGTAGGCGGACGACAGGTGAGATATACGGTCAAACTCGCTACGACTCAACCCCTGGATGATGATGTTCCTTGCCTTTGCATTCGCCTCAACATCAGCCATGTTCCCGGCATTGATGTTCTCATCGGCAGGAACAACGAATCGTACCTTGACCTTCCGCCAGATGGCATACCCCTGGGCCTGGATGTATGTCTCCATTCGGCTCTTCCAGAAGGGGTAATCCATGCCATCGAAAACAGGCGGCTTGGTCGAGTACTTGTCCGTCGCCATGGCTCTTGAGACCGGTTAAGATCTATTGATTAGAGCTAACCGGCTCTGATACCAATTGTTGGACCGAAATGGCGACAGAGGGGGGGTGAATGGCGCTCAATTAAAAATTATACTCCTCCCCAAATCCAAGAACAAACTTCTCCGATAACAATGAGTGCTATGAAGAAGTAAGAATCAGCTGTCAACTGGAACCAACTCACAGGAGAAAAACACCTTCAATAGCTATTGGAAGCTATGAACAAAAACTCTCCTTCACAAGCAAAGAGGCTATGAAACTAATGCTAGCACACTTGAAAAACCCTTCACTACAGAGGAGGAACCCTAACACTAAATACCAGAAAGAACCACAACCATCTGAGCCAAAATAAAATGGGCCGGCCTTCGGGTTCAGACAGCAGACTTGCTGATTTTCAGTTTTCAGATTTTGGAGCTTCCCTTTACTTGCCCAAAACAAGAGAAAAGGATGAATAAATTAAATCCCTTCAAGGCAAGACTTCAGAGACCTATTCCAAATACTTTTGAGGGACCAAATAACCTGAAAAACCAACTGAACACATGGAATTTCAGATTATGCCCAAAACCTGAAAAATACAGGGAGCTGAACTAAAAACTCAAAAATCTCCCAAACCCTTGATCCTTTGGCACTGAAACTCTAGGGATATGAGAGCAATAGCAAGGGGAACTCCCAGGCCAAATATCACCTCAAGCCAAGAAAGGAATCAAGGAAATAACCCAAACCCTAGAAACTGGACAAACTTCAGAAGAAAACTCAAGAATCCAAACTTCTCACAAGTCCTTGATCCTTAGGCCTTGGAACTTTGGGGATATACTAGCAATACCTTCAAGATTCAAAACCCCAGATATTAGCCTATCTCATGAGGGGAATCAAAAGATCATCAAAACCCTAGAACTGCACAATATGAACAGAGGAGAAGAAATATGAAAATCTGAGATTACTCTTGATTTGCTCTTAGGGAAACCTGACCAAATGGCCTAAAACCAACATCCCATCATCAAGCAACCCATTTTACACCTCCAAGGCAAGAACCAACAAGAAACTCAAAATCTCATAAATCACCAAAATGAGGCATCGAAGAACAGAGAGACTGAAATAAGAGAAAACTTCAGATTTCATTCATTGGATCAAAAGAGGAGTCCCGATGACACGATTACAGATAGAGGACACGATTACAAGACTCTCAATCCAACTCCTCACCCTCTCCAACTCAAGAACACTCAACCATACATCTTTGATAGAAGGAGGGAATGAACTCAACCAGGCACACACCTAGAACACATCGTAGAAGAGGCCAACCAGAGGGAGCACTGCTCTGTGTCCTCCAACCACTAAAGAGCCAAAGCTAAAACAACCTCTAAAGCCTATTTTGACTCCACCAACCCTTGAAGTGCTCAAGGAGGACATGCAGCCCCTCCTCTCCTTTTATAGCCCATGGCTAACGGGTCTCCGCCCCGTTACGCCGGCTAAACCTAACGGAGCCCGCTCCCGCCTGTGCAGCCACGCGAATTTCCCGATTCGCCCCTCGTGCACCTTCCGGGAAGCTTCCGCGCTCCTTGCCTCGCACGCCTCGCAACCACCTCGAGTCCACGTCGTCTTCGACACATCCCGACCGTTCTGACCTCAGCGCCACCTGCGCCTAGTCCGGTCCACCGTGTCTCGCCACGACTTCGCCTCGACGTCCTGCAGCCACACAGACAAGAAACACGTCAAATAGCACCGCTCGATACATGAAAGCGTAAATAACATCATACTTACCACTGAAGAAGTCCAGACCTGTCGAATCATCAGAATATGCAACCTAACCCGATACGACCAAGTTTGACCTAAACGACCGAGTCCGTCGCACCACGTACCGACTAGACTCCGACACAACTCAAACCAAACTCGACTAGCAAAACCAAAGTCAAATACTCATCATACACATGAGGTCACCTCTACATGGTTCATCAATCCTTTGACCATGCAATTCCACTTCTGCCAGGTGTGAAACTAGTCAACTTGAGGCCATATCATTACAGTCCTGCTCAGAAAGACAAAATTGAAAAGTAGGAGGCTGAAATGTTGACTCATGGCATTATACAAATCAGTTCGAGTCCCTTTGCTTCTCCGGTGCTGTTGGTGCAAAAGAAGGATGGGACATGGCATTCCTATGTTGATTACCACCATCTCAATGCCCTAACGTCAAGAACCATTATCCTCTACCGATCATCGATGAGCTGTTTGGAGCACATTGGTTCATGAGTCTGGATGTCTGTGTAGGATATCATCAGATTTGGATGAAGCTAGAGGATGAATACAAGACGGCTTTTAAAATGCACCATGGCCATTTCGAGTTTAAGGTCATGTCATATGTGTTATGAATAGCACTTGTATTCATATGAGGCCAATGGGCCAGAATATATACACAAAGTACAAGTGGTAAATATGCAAAGAACCCCTCATAACAATGGGGAATAACAAACTATACATATATCTCTAACACCCCCCTCAAACTCATGGTGGATCAACAACACTGAGTTTGGAGAGATAGAAGCTGTGCTGTGCTCGAGTCTGGGCCTTCGTGAAGAAATCCGCTATCTGAAGCTCTGAAGGCACATACTGAAGAGTAATCACCTGATCATGCACACCAGACCTCATGAAAGAAGCATCAACACCAATGTGCTTGGTGAGCTCATGCTTCACAGGATCACGAGCAATACTGATAGCACCTGTACTGTCTGACAAGAGAGGGGTCGGTGTAGTGACAGAAACACCAAAATCCTCAAGTAACCACCGTAGCCAAGTAATCTCTGCTGTCAAGAGAGCCATAGCTCGCAACTCAGCCTCTGCACTCGAACGGGACACTGCAGTCTGTTTCTTCGTCTTCCAAGCAATAAGAGAACCACCAAGAAAAACACAGTAAGCAGAGATAGACCGGCGATCAGAGGGATCACTGGCCCAAGTAGCATCCGAATAGGCCTGAAGCTGTAACGAACTGGAACGTGGAAAGAAGAGACGGCGAGAGATAGTCCCACGAAGGTATCGCAGAACTCGAAGAAGGTGGCTGTAGTGAACCTGAGTGGGAGCTGAAACAAACTGACTCAGAATATGAACTGGATAAGTGATATCCGGACGAGTAACAGCAAGATAGACAAGACTCCCAACAAGGTGACGATAGCGAGTCGGATCAGAAAGAGGCTCGCCATCAGAGAGTCGGAGGTGAACATTGAGCTCCATGGGAGTCTCAACAGTACGCTGATCAGTGAGAGAGGCGCGATCAAGAAGATCCTGAATATATTTCTCTTGGGACATAAAGAAACCATCTGGAGTGGAAGTAACCTCAATCCCAAGGAAATAACGAAGAGGACCAAGATCCGACATAAGGAACTGCTCACTAAGACGAGCCTTGACAAAGGCAATGTACTCAGAATCATCTCCCGTAATGATCATATCATCAACATACAGGAGAAGAAGAGTCCGACCGTGAGACGAAGTGTGGACAAAGAGCGCAGGATCATGATCACTAGCGGAAAAACCAGCACCAGTGACCACAGAGGAGAAGCGCTCAAACCAAGCACGAGGGGCTTGCTTAAGGCCATAGAGAGAGCGACGAAGGCGACAGACCATGCCCTCAGGAACAGAATACCCAGGTGGCGGATGCATGTAGACCTCCTCACGCAACTCGCCATTAAGAAAGGCATTCTTGACATCAAGCTGAGAAACAGACCAGTGGCGAACAGACGCCACCGAAAGAAGAGTGCGAACAGTGGTCATGTGGGCCACAGGAGCAAAAGTCTCGTCGTAGTCAACACCATGCTCCTGCTGCAGCCACGAGCAACAAGACGCGCCTTATAGCGCTCAAGAGAGCCATCAGAGCGAGTCTTAATCTTATAGACCCACTTACATGTGATGGGACGAGAATGAGATGGAAAAGGAACAAGATCCCAAGTACCAGTGCGCTCGAGGGCAGCAATCTCCTCGGCCATGGCAAGCTGCCACTCAGGGTGAGTAACAGCATCCCGGTAGGAGACAGGCTCACGAGTAGCTGCGCCAGCAAAGGCAAAACGGGCAGGAGGCCGAATCGACTGACGATCGCGGAGAGCGTAGCGAGGAGAAGATGACCCATCAGGGGAAGATGGAGCATCAGAAGAAGATGGAACATCAGAAGAAGATGGCTCATCTGGAAGATCCTCAATACGAGGTCGACGAGTGTAGAAAATAAGGGGAGAAGGTACTGTAGTGGGAGGAGCCTGCGGAGTCGAAGGAGACGACACAGGCGGCGACAACGGCGGAGAGGCCACAGGGGTAATATGTGGAGACTCAGTGGGACAGGTGGACGAGGGCAAAACAGATATAGATGTATCTGGAAAGGTCAAGAAAGAAAGAGACTCCACAGAGGAAGCCGAAGTAGAAGCAGGACGTGGGTAGAATGGACGAGACTCATCGAAAGTCACATCCCGAGAGACCCGTATCCGACGACCAACAGGATCCCAGCACCGATAGCCCTTGTGCTCGGCGCTGTATCCCAGAAAGACACACTCAACAGACTGAGCGGTCAGTTTGGTGCGTTCTCGAGGGGCGAGGAGAACGTAGCAAACGCAGCCAAACAGATGAAGGGCAGAGTAGTCAGGAAGAAGACCACAGAGACGCTCAACAGGGATCGCACCCTTAAGAGCAGAAGAGGGCTGGATGTTGACGAGATAAGTGGCAGTGGAAACAGCCTCGGCCCAAAAGTGAGGTGGAACAGAGGCGGTGATCATCAGAGCACGGGCCGTCTCAAGGAGGTGCCGATGCTTGCGCTCAGCAACACCATTCTGAGCATGAGCACCAGGACAAGAGAACTGAGCGAGAGTGCCCTGCTCAGCAAGGAAGCTGCGCAGGTGACGAGAGAGGTACTCGCCAGCAGAGTCAGCATGAAGGACACGAATAGGAGTGGAGAACTGTGTGTGTATCATAGTGGCAAATTGTTTATAGATAGGCAAGGCCTCACTACGAGAAGACATGAAATATATCCAAGTGTGGCGAGAGAAATCATCTATAAAAATAATATAATAACGATGACCCCCTTTCGAAACAAAGGGAGCCGGACCCCAAACGTCTGAATGAACAAGATCAAAAGGACGCTGAGACACAAACTCACTATGAGGATAAGGAAGCTGAATCTGTTTACCTAACTTACAGCCCTGACAATCTAAAGATACGTCTCCTGAGACAGACCCCAGAAGACCACGACGAACTAAGGACGACAGACGGGATCCACACAGATGGCCAAGACGGTGATGCCACTGCTGGAAAGAGCCGGTAGACGAAGTGGCAGAAGCGGAGAGACTGGCGGCGGCGGTGGCAGCGGAAGGAAGGTGAAGCCAGTCAAGCTCCCAGAGACGCTGTGAGTCACGGCGCCGAGGGCCAGAACCAACCAGAGCTCCCGTGTGGCGATCCTGAACACAACAAGAGTCAGAGTCGAGAATGACCCGATAACCAAGGTCAGTAATCTGCCCAGCAGAAAGAAGCTGTAAGGTAAGGCGAGGAACATGAGCAACAGAAGGAACATGAAAGGATGAGTTGCTAAGAGATCCTCGACCAGAGACAGAAAGAGATGTACCATCAGCAGTAAGAACACTGACAGGAGAATCAAGAGGTGTAATAGAAGACAGAGTGGAAGGATCAGGAGTCATGTGAAAAGATGCTCCAGAATCAAGAATCCACGGAGAGGTGCCTGACTGTGTAGGAGGTGGTCTCTCAGTGCCCGAAGAGTCAGTAGCAGAACCTGCAGAACCTGTTGAGGGAGAACCTGAAGCGGCAAGTAGGTGTCGAAGTCTGGCTATCTCCTGCTCGGTGAGAGAAGCTGCTGAAGAAGTCGAGGCAGACGTCGTCGTAGAAGCACTAGTGCCAGTAGAAGAACGGCGTGAAAGATGCCGCTTCTTCTTGTAGCACTGGGACTCAGTGTGGCCATCCTTGTCGCAGTAGGAACAGTGAGGACGGCCACCTCCAGACGGAGGACGACCACCACCACCTGTGGTAGCCGCTGGAGGAGGCAGTGTAGCAGGCGAACAAGCGGCGAGCACAGAGGGGAGTGGCATCAGACCAGCACCACTCAAACGAGTCTCCTCTGCGCGTAACTCGTAGCGCTGACGAAGATGAGTCCACATCTGAAAAGCCGAAGGGAGTCCCACAACCTCAGAAGAAAACTGAGGCTGGACACTGGCGATGAAGACAGCAGCAGCCCGAGCGTCGTCATCGTACCACTGAGTGTAGACGGTCAGACGATCCTTGTAGAAATCCAGAGCCTCGTGGTAGGCAGAGGCAGCTTCATCATCAGCGAGGCGAGCGGCCTCAGCAGCAGCCTTATCGGCTGTCGGGGGCAATGCCACAGGCGTAGGCTCCGTCGGAGGAATAGGGCAAGGCGGGCAGGTGACATCGCCAGAGAGGACGCCCCAGAGACGAAGACCACGCATGTGGATGCGCATGTGAGACACGAAGTCGGTGTAATTAACACCATCAAAGATCACCGGGCAGCGAGGGAGGGAAACGGTGCCCATTGGTAGGCGGCGCTGGACGGCGCGGCGACCAAGACAACGAAGTCTAACAGGCGGCGCTGGACGGCGCGGCGGTTAGAACGACGTTTTTTTTCTTTTTTTTTTCTTTTTTTTCTTTTTTTTTCCTTTTTCTCTTTTCCCCGGTCGGTCTGCTCCTCAAAACCGACCGAGCCTGCCTCGGTCGGACTCGGGCAGGAGCGGTAGCGGCGACGGGGGAGCGGCCGGCGGCGGCGACTGCGACGGGGGAGCGGCCAGCGGCGGCGCCGGCGATGGGGGAGCGGCCGGCGGCGGCGCGGAGGGAGCGGCCGGCGCGGAGGAAGCAGCGGCCGGCGGCGCGGAGGGAGCGGCGGTGCGGAGGGCGCAGCGACCGGCGGCGCGGAGGGAGCGGCGAGCGGCCGGCGCGGCCGGTGGCGTCGAGTGGATGAGGCCGGCGGCGTCGGGCGGAGAAGCGGCCGGCGGATCTGACCCGGGTGGCGGCGCGGGGAAGGCGGCCGAGGCCGGGCGGACGGGCGCCGGCGGGAGGCGGAGTCGGGCGGGGCCGACGGCGGCGGCGGCCTCGGGTGAAGGAGCGGTGGTCGGAGGAGCGGCGCAGGGAGGCCGGCGACGGCGCGGGGACGCCGGCGACGGCGCGGGGAGGCCGGGCGACGGCGCGGGAGGCCGGTGGCGGCGCGGGGAGGCCGACGACGGCGTGCGGAACTGAGAGACCATGTGGAGGCACCCCATGGTTGTGATGAGTAATTGACTTTTGTTCTAGGAAGATTGAGTTTAGTTTTTGAGGTCTGTGCTAGTTCTGCATTGTCGTAGCCCTGGCGAAGTGCTCTGCAGCTATTACGACCACGTTGGTCGTGGTCGAAAGTCGTGCGCACTGTTTACGACCACTTTGGGCGTGGTCGAAGGTCACCCGAGGGGTCTACGACCACTCTGGCCGTGGTCGAAGGGCACCAGAAGAGAGTACAACTGATTTGGTCGTGGTCAGAAGTCGTTACGACCACGTTGTGCGCTATCGGAAGCCAGCCGAGCCATTTACGACCACGTTGTGGCGTATACGACCATTTTGGGCATGGTCGAAGGTCATTCAGGTTGTTTTCGATCTCGTTGGCCGTAGTCGAATGCAGCTTCGACCACGTTGTCATGAGCTGAAAGTGGGCTGCAGTCGAAGTCGGCGCTCAAAATCTACGACCACGTAAGAAGTCGGCAGAGTTCGACCATGTTGTGAGGCAGTCGTATGCGGTCAGAAGTGGACGGCTGCGGTCGGAAGTCATCAAATGTGGTCGAAAGGGCTTCGACCACAATGAAACAAGTCGTACGTGATCGGGAAAAGGCTTCGACTGCGGTGAAACTCAGTATACATGGTCTGAACAAGGTTCGACCATGGGGGGAAGCGATGAACGTGGTCGGAAGGTGGTTCGATCACAGGATAAGCAGCCGTAGCCTTTGATAACCGGTCGTTTGGTCTCAAGAGGCGGTCGGTTGTGCCCGAGATGTTTGAGCTTAGTCGTAGACTCATTGTATCTGGTCGTATGGCTTGACAATGTGGTCATATGTCGTGTGCATTCATTGTTCTCTATTCTCGACTGGTCGTGGGTGGTATACGACTTGGTAAGAGTTTGTTTTAAGTTTTGATTTCTGGCTCAAGTGGTTGGATACTATTGTGAGCGGTGCTATGTAATGGTTTGCTTGTCTGATGATGTTTGCAGGACTTTGAGACTAGTCGTGGCGAGGCATGGAGGGCCGAGACTAGGCACGGGCGGTGCTGAGGTCAAGAGCGGCCAGGAGGTGCTGAAGACGACGAGGTTTGCGAGGTGGTTGCAAGACTTGAGAGGCAAGGCAGAGGAAGCTTCCAGGAAGGCAGCCGGATGGCATTTTGGAGAAATGCGGAAAGCTGTAAAGGAAGCTGTATCTCTGCGAAAGCACTGGAGTGACTCTCGCTAATGGGTAAAGAGGAAAGCAAACCCGGTAGTGGAGGCTATAAAAGGAGGGGTGTCTCCTGCATGTAGCGATACTAGACTGGTGGGGGTTGTTTGGCTTTCTCTTTAGTAGTGGAGAGTTGGTGAGAAGAGGCAGAGAGTTTAGAGTGTGTCTCTCACTTTGTGTTCCTCCTGAGAAGCATATGTAGCTCTCGGTGATCTTGAGGATTGTGAGAGAGGATGAGTGGAGAATCCATGTATGAATAATCGAGAAAGAGAGAAAGAGAAGAGGTGTGAGCTCCTCTCTATGCTCTCCGGGCGTATCGGGACTCCTTGTAATTCTTGATGGTTGAAATGAAAACTCTGAGTTGTGTTCTCTGTTTATTGCTTGGATGTTCTGATTGCGACTTCTCTGTTTGCTCTCTTTTCTCGTTCTTGGTTTGAGGAAGCTTGGTCTTGATTTGCTCTGAACGGGGAATAGTCTCAAGACCACTTGGCCAGTTCATTCCCGAGAGCAGGAGTCAAATCAGAGAAGTTCTTTTTTTAATGATCGTGCGCCTCAAGTCCTCTGTTTCGAGTTCGACCTTGTTTCTCTAGCCAACCGTTGCTAAGACTTTGGTTTTTCTTGATAATTTCTTTTCCAGAGATTGGATTCTTTCAGTGCCTCAAATTTAAGGTTCAAATGACCAGAGAGTCTTAGTTACTCGAAAATCTGGCAAACGAGTCCTTCTCCGTTCTTGTTTTATCCGCGCAGTATTCTCTGTTTGATTTCTTTTGTCGGCTCGGGGAAGTATTCGACCAGAGAAGTCAGTTCTTTCGACCGTTTTGTTGTGTGGGTACTTGGGGAGTTTTAAAGGCACCATTCACCCCCCCCCCCCCCCTCTGTTGCCATTTCGATCCTACAGGAACCCTAGGTAAGCCAAAACCCTAGTTTTGGCTCTGATACCATGTTATGAATAGCGCTTGTATTCATATGAGGCCAATGGGCCAGAATATATACACAAAGTACAAGTGGTAAATATGCAAAGAACCCCTCATAACAATGGGGAATAACAAACTATACATATATCTCTAACAATATGGACTTACTGGTGCCCCCGCCACCTTTCAAGGACTTATGAACACAATATTGGCACCGCTGTTATGAAAAGGAGTACTGGTATTTATTGATGATATCTTGGTATACAGCCTCACCTTGGAGGAGCATGTGGCCAAACTGCGATGTGTCCTGGAGATTCTCACATAGCATCAACTGAATGTTAAGAAATCCAAGTGTGCTTTTGTGCATCAGCAATTGATGTATCTGGGAGTGGTCAGTGAGCATGGGGTAGCGACTGATGATAAGAACATTGCTGCGGTCCAACGTTGGGTTTCCCCTTCAAATGTCAGGGAAGTGCGGGGATTTTTAGGTTTGGCCGGCTATTACTACAAGTTTGTGCATAAATTTAGTTTATTGAGCCGTCCCTTGACCGAACAACTGAAGAAGAAGGTTCCATTCGTGTGGACTCTGGAGAAGGAGGAGGCATTTCAGGCCTTGAAACAGGTGTTGATCATAGCCCAGTATTGGCTCTTTCGAACTTTTAGAAGGCATTTGAAGTAGAAACTGATGCTTCGAATAAGGGCATTTGAAGTATTGGCTCTTTCGAACTTTTAGAAGGCATTTGCGGATGAGCAGCTAGCCCTCCTTGCTCGAAGATTCTCCCATGCTTACAAGGGGAGGAGGGACAGAAAGAGAGGAGGGCCCGTGATTTGCTTCGAGTGTGGTGGCCCCAACCACATCCGAGCAAACTGCCCCAAGCTGGGAAAGGGCAAAGGTGACTACGGCGGTTCGGGCAAGAACGACTACACCGACAAGAACCGCAACACGAAGCCCTCAGCACCTGCTCAAGGAAAGAAGAAGTTCCGCAACTTCGGGAAGGCCAAGAAGCTCTTCCACCGCGTCCTCACCGCCTTCGACGACCTCGACCTCAGCGAGGTGGAGGGATGGAGCGACGACGACGGGACGGGTGACCAAGAGCCCAAGGATGGCGGCGACGACTTCTCCGGCATGTGCTTCATGGCCCTCGAGGGCGAACTCAGCGACAGCGAGCTGTACTCCGACTCGGATGAGGTACTCCCTTCTTATGACCAGCTAAATGATGCTTTTCTTAAGCTAGGTGGATTTCATGCTAGAGCTAGGTCTAGGTGTACCGAGTTAGAGAAGGAAGTAGATAGACTGTCACGGGAGATTACTTCACTTACATCTGCTCCCTCCCGTGACGACTGTGATACATGCTGTGCCTTGCTTGATGACATGGAGAAATTAAGGACCTCTCATGATAGTGTGTCCTCCGAGCTTGATATTGTTAAGGTGGAGAATGTTAGTCTGCTTGCTGAGTTAGAGTTGAGTAGGATGGCTGTTACCCTACTTACTACTGATGAGACTACTTCTCCCACCTCATGTGAGGATAAGGACATTGCTACTAGAGGACCTTATGCCATGCTCCTTGATCTGCCCGATCCTTGTAAAAATTGCAATAACTTGAAGATGAACTTAAAACGGGCAGATCATAAAATTGCTGAACTACAAGCTTCTTTACTTGAGCCGATTGATTCATGCTTGAACTGTCCCAAGTTAACTGCTGAACTTGAAGCTGTCTCTAAACAGTTTCAAGAAATGATTGATCATGATAGGAAAATGGCTCAGTATGCTTCTAAGGACCCTGTTAGCTCACCGTGTATTAACTGTAACAAACTAAAATCTGATTTGATTGCATTGGATGAGAAATGTGTGAAGCTGACTAAGGACCTACTAGAGAAGCAACCTTCTGCTTGTATTGTCTGTGCTGAGAAGGGGGAGAAGCCCCAGGGTAAGGTGGAGACGCCTAGGAACGTGAACCAACTGACTAGCAGTAGGACTGTCCATTCAGAGTCGGCTGTGCGTGCACAAGCCATTCTTCCCTCTGCTGTTGGTTCTTCATCTGCTCCCTTACCTCCTGCTGTTCCCTCTTCCCCCTGCTCTTCTTGCACCTCTCTCTTTCGGGAGTGTCAGTACCTTATGAACACTCTCGAGAGATTTGTAGGCGGCAAGAAGAAGCTTAATCTTATTCTAGACCAGTCCAAGATTTGCAGATTTAATCAGGGTCTAGGATATGACTATTATGAGGATATGAGGAAGCATCCAGCTGCTGTGCTCAGACCCATAGCACCAGGTGTGATCGAGACCGAGCCCAGGACCGAGAAAGTCCAATTTAAGTCAGCGGGCTATGTCCAGGGGATTTCTGACAGCAAGGTGATTGCACCTGCTGCTTCGGCCTCTCAGAAGGCGAAGCCTGACCGTGCTACTTCTACCTCTCAGAGGATGAAGTATCACTGCACCTTCTGTCAGAAGGATGGACACACGGTTGATCGATGCTTCAGGCGCGCCAAGATCGCGCGTAGAGACCGTGTTGAGTCTCCTAGGCGTATTCAGGGTCAGCCCCAGATCCTGAGTGCACCTAGGACCAGCACGAGGTCTAGGTTTACTGCTGTTGATGGGTTTGGGCAGCATCGGGGACTTGGTTTTTCTGAGTCTTCTGTTTTTCGTCCTCATGCTGCTCCTGCTCATAACTTCCACCGTCCTGAGGGTACATCTCGTTTCCCCCGTCGAGACAGTTACCCGCGGCGTGTTCAGCGTGTTGCCGGTGTTCCGACTCGCTCTCCCGTAGCAGTCGGACCCCGCAACAGCTTCAGGTCTGCTCACAGACCTTCTGCTGTGAGTGACAGAGAGCGTAGGGTAGATAGAGGTCAGTCGTGCTTGACTACTTCATCTGCTCGACGTGTTGTTCAGTATTGGGTGCCAAAATCACTCTTGATTTACCCCAGTACTGAGACTTTACTCTCTGTTTGACTCAGGTTCGCCGGGCAGGGAAGGGAAAGGTTTGGCTTGTAGACTCCGGGTGTTCACGACACATGACCGGAGACTCCCGTTGGTTTTCTTCCCTTGCCCGTGCTCCAGGTGATGAGACGATCACCTTCGGAGATGCTTCATCTGGGCGCGTCATCGCCAAAGGTACAGTGCGCATTAATGACTCTTTCATTTTGAAAGATGTAGCCTTGGTTAGTAAGCTGCAGTACAATTTGCTTTCTGTTTCTCAGCTTACCGATGACGGTTTCGAGGTGAGCTTCAAGAAAAATAATTGCAAAATTCTTGATTCTTCGGGTAGTCTGGTTTGCGGGATTTCTCGTTATGGGAAGATCTTTCGTGCTGATTTTTCTGAGTCTTCTGGTGATCCTCTCAGGTGTTTAGTTGCTTCTGAGTCCCGCGACCTCTCTTTCTGGCATAGGAGACTTGGTCATATTGGATTTGACCATTTGACCCGAGTTAGCGGACACGATCTCATTCGTGGTCTGCCGAAACTCAAGATGGTCAAAGATCTTGTTTGCGCTCCATGCCGGCACGGCAAGATGGTTGCTGCTTCACATCCTCCGGTCACTGTGACCATGACTGATGCACCAGGACAGCTGCTCCATATGGACACTGTTGGACCAGCTCGAGTGCAGTCAGCCGGAGGGAAGTGGTATGTACTTGTTGTGGTCGATGACTATTCGAGATTTTCTTGGGTGTTTTTCTTAGCCTCGAAGGATGAGACGTTTTCTCATTTCCGAGGTCTTTTCAGTAGGCTTTCTGTTGAGCTCCCAGGTGCCTTATGAGCGATCCGCAGTGACAATGGCACGGAGTTCAAGAATTCCTACTTTGAGAGTTTCTGTGGTGAGACAGGTGTAGAGCACCAGTTCTCTTCTCCATACGTCCCTCAGCAGAATGGCGTTGTGGAGAGGAAGAACCGTACCTTGGTCGAGATGGCCAGGACGATGCTTGATGAGTACTCTACACCGCGGAAGTTTTGGGCTGAAGCTATAGCCACCGCGTGCCATGTCTCAAATCGAGTTTTTCTTCGGGCTCACTTGCACCGCACTTCTTATGAGTTGAGATACGGGCGAAAGCCCAGCGTCTCTCATTTTCATGTGTTTGGTTGCAAGTGCTTTATTCTGAAGTCCGGGAACCTAGATAAGTTCGAGTCACGTTCTTGTGATGGGATCTTTCTAGGTTACTCGCCTTCTTCGCGGGCTTATAGGGTCTGGAACTGCGAGTCTAGCAAAATGGTAGAGACCTGTGAGGTGACCTTTGACGAGGCCAGTCCGGGGACTAGGCCTGATATCTCAGGTTCTTTAGAGCAGTCCGAGACCATCTTCGTGGATGACGAGGACGATGGAGATGCGGGTTGTCTACCCGATCCAGTCCCTTATCCACCCCTTGAGGTGCCGTCTTCTACCGCACCTCCAGGTGATCAGCCCATGCCTTCTGCTTCTTCTGGAGCTGGTGGCTCTGTTCCTACCTCGTCAGCTCACGAGGTAGAGGCCACTACTTCATCTCATCCTGGACCTCCTAGACATATCCAGAAAGCTCATCCTTCAGAGCAGATCATTGGAGACCTTTTCGAGCGTGTTACCCGCTCAAAATCTGGCTTATCTCAATTCTGTCTCCATTCTGCTTTCATTGCCTCCTTTGAGCCTAAAGATGTCTCTCATGCTTTATCTGATGAGTCTTGGGTCAATGCCATGCATGAGGAGCTAGAAAATTTCGAGAGGAACAAGGTCTGGTCGCTTGTCGAGCCCCCGCGAGGTCACAATATTATTGGGACTAAGTGGGTGTTCAAGAACAAGCAGAGCGAGGATGGAGTGGTTATTCGAAACAAGGCTAGACTGGTTGCTCAGGGGTTCTCCCAGGTTGAAGGTCTAGATTTCGAGGAGACTTTTGCCCCTGTAGCTAGACTTGAAGCCATTAGAATCCTGCTTGCCTTTGCAGCTTCTAAGGGTTTCAAGCTTTACCAGATGGACGTCAAGAGTGCCTTTCTCAATGGCCTTATTGAGGAAGAGGTCTACGTCCGACAGCCTCCTGGTTTCGAAAACCCCAAATACCCAAACCATGTCTTCAAGCTTTCCAAAGCGTTGTATGGACTTAAGCAGGCCCCCAGGGCTTGGTATGAGAGGCTTAAGTCCTACTTGTTGAGTCATGGGTTTGAAATGGGTAAAGTTGATAAGACATTGTTCATCCGCCGGCTTGGCGCTGACCTTCTGCTCGTCCAGATCTATGTCGATGACATTATCTTTGGCGGCTCTTCCCACACTCTGGTTTCCCAGTTCTCGGATGTCATGAGCACCGAGTTTGAAATGAGTATGATGGGTGAGTTGACCTTCTTCCTTGGCTTCCAAATTAAGCAGACTCGGGAGGGTACATTTCTTCATCAAGGAAAGTACACTCGTGGCCTCCTGAAGCGTTTCGATATGAGTGATGGTAAGCCGGTGTCAACTCCCATGGCTTCGACAGCCTATCTTGACCCAGATAAGGATGGCGAGTCAGTTGATCAGAAAGAGTTCAGAAGTATGATCGGCTCCCTTCTTTACCTCACTGCCTCGAGACCAGACATACACTTCTCCGTGTGTCTGTGTGCTCGTTTTCAGGCTTCTCCTCGCGTATCTCACCGTCAGGCGGTGAAGCGCATCTTTCGGTACCTTCGAGCTACCATTGACTATGGTATCTGGTACTCTTCCTCATCCTGTCTTTCCTTGAGAGCCTTTTCGGATGCAGACTTCGCTGGCTGTAGGATAGATAGGAAGAGCACTTCCGGCACCTGCCAATTCATTGGCACTTCTCTCGTTTCCTGGTCTTCGAGGAAGCAGTCCGGTGTTGCACAGTCCACTGCAGAGGCCGAGTACGTTGCTGCAGCCAGTTGCTGTAGCCAGGTACTTTGGATGGTTTCGACCCTGCGGGATTTTGGGTTAGCTTTAGACAGTGTTCCACTCTTTTGTGATAACACGTCTGCTATCAACATTGCTAAGAACCCAGTGCAACACTCTCGGACCAAGCATATTGATATTCGCTTTCACTTCCTTAGAGACCATGTAGAGAAAGGTGACATAGTACTCCAGTTTGTGGAGAGTGACCACCAGTTGGCTGACATCTTCACCAAGCCTTTGGATAGTTCGAGGTTTTCAGCTCTGCGGGGAGAGCTTGGGGTGGTGTGTCCTTACGGATTGTAGTGAGGGGGAGCTTGGGCTTTACTGCTTTGCTATATTGATTATGCTTCTGTCTCATTTCTGTTGCATTGCACTCGGGGTGCATTTGGGTTTAGTCCTTCCAGCCTAGGTTAGAGTGCTTCTCTTGCCAAGATGCTTAGACTTCTAACTCTTATCTTGTGCTTCCAGGATTAGCTGCTTCTTATCTCACTAGGTCGAGCTCACTCACTTCTTGTAGGTTCTAGCGAGGGTTGGGCCACCCTCGAGTAGACAGGGTACGTGTTTGCTCTCTAGTGTGTGATTTACTGTCAGCTGATTGTCCTGGAGTCATATGGGGTAGATGAGAGTCAGTCTGAGCCATAGTTGCCTCTATATCTTTTCTATGCTTTAAGGACTGCCTGTTTGCTGTTTTCTTTCCCAGCTTCTCGATTCTTTTGCTTTGGTTCAGGGGGAGTTCAATTGGGAGCTTCTGGAGCTTAATTCTGACATAACTCAACTTGAACTAAAAGTTGCATCTAATGTTGAGGGGGAGCTGGTCTTTCATGCATTTTCAGCATTTCGCATTATAATCAAACTGCATTGAGCCTTGATTATTATCCTGTTATGACATGCTTCAATGCTTTACACCTTGCCATGACTTGTGCTTAGCTTGCTAAATTTATCATGACTTCATATGTGTAGACTAGCGTTTGCCATGATAAGTTAAGTAAAATTGATCAACTTAAATTAAACTTGTCATGCTAGCATTTGAGTTTAGTCTTTCTTGAGCTATCCTTTTATGATTCATGCCATGTCAAATAGGCTGAGTAGAGCGTTGAATCTATATTGAGCCTTAGTTTGAGCTGTTTTAGTCTCCTGATGATACATGAGTTAGTACAATGTGTTTAAAAAAAAAGAAGATCTCTTTTGTGCGAAAAAACTGATCTCACCAATTCTTTCCTATGAGACGGCTTGCCATTGCACTTGGCATGAACTTAGGGGGAGTTTTGGATGACCTAGACTATCTTCTTAAGCTTATTGCTTGGAGTAGTCGCATAAGGCTTGAGATCTAGCACATAAACAAAAAATTAGGTTGAAAACAACCATATGCTTTCAAAAGACAATGTTTAATGTGCTCAATTTGCTTAATCTACAATCAGAACCACGTACTTTAACAAATGTTTCAATCTTGAGCTTATAGCACTCTATTTGGACTCAATGTTAGCTTCCTTGTTCCGCTTAGCTTATTGACATGGCCTGCATCATCCTTGGATGTCTCTAGCTAGACTTTACTCGTTGATGACTTGACTTGCTCACAAAATGCATTACATTTCAGATTGTCATCTTTGTGCTCTAGCTGGTTTATATATATGTTGTCATGATCTAGATAGCGTTTTTTTTTAGTTATGGCTTGGTGTATTACATTATGGTCAATATGGATAATTCTCATGGCTCTAAATGCTTAAATAAACAAACTTCAGCCATATTCATCCATTGACATGTCATATTCTCTCTATTCCATCTTGATGTGTTTATTGCCAAAAGGGGGAGAATAGAGAAGAACAAGTCTGTTGGGAACAGTTTAGAGCTTTGGAGATCAATTTGCTCTTTCAGTTGTTGCTCTAGTGTTCCTTCTGTCGACATGGTCATTAGCTTCATTCTCTTCTTTGGACCATGTTGGACTTTTGTTGCTCTAGTGTTCCTTCTGTCGACATGGTCATTAGCTTCATTCTCTTCTTTGGACCATGTTGGACTTTTCAAAACAAT
Source organism: Dendrocalamus latiflorus (assembly GCA_017311315.1). NCBI lineage: Eukaryota > Viridiplantae > Streptophyta > Magnoliopsida > Poales > Poaceae > Dendrocalamus > Dendrocalamus latiflorus. Next base: position 23,559,950 of record CM029678.1, read on the forward strand.
CTCAACTTCTTTTCGGGGTTTGTCAATATACTCATCAAGGGGGAGATTGAGAGACCATGTGGAGGCACCCCATGGTTGTGATGAGTAATTGACTTTTGTTCTAGGAAGATTGAGCTTAGTTTTTGAGGTCTGTGCTAGTTCTGCATTGTCGTAGCCCTGGCGAAGTGCTCTGCAGCTATTACGACCACGTTGGTCGTGGTCGAAAGTCGTGCGCACTGTTTACGACCACTTTGGGCGTGGTCGAAGGTCACCCGAGGGGTCTACGACCACTCTGGCCGTGGTCGAAGGGCACCAGAAGAGAGTACAACTGATTTGGCCGTGGTCAGAAGTCGTTACGACCACGTTGTGCGCTATCGGAAGCCAGCCGAGCCATTTACGACCACGTTGTGGCGTATACGACCATTTTGGGCATGGTCGGAGGTCATTCAGGTTGTTTTCGATCTCGTTGGCCGTAGTCGAATGCAGCTACGACCACGTTGTCATGAGCTGAAAGTGGGCTGCAGTCGAAGTCGGCGCTCAAAATCTACGACCACGTAAGAAGTCGGCAGAGTTCGACCATGTTGTGAGGCAGTCGTATGCGGTCAGAAGTGGACGGCTGCGGTCGGAAGTCATCAAATGTGGTCGAAAGGGCTTCGACCACAATGAAACAAGTCGTACGTGATCGGGAAAAGGCTTCGACCGCGGTGAAACTCAGTATACATGGTCTGAACAAGGTTCGACCATGGGGGGAAGCGATGAACGTGGTCGGAAGGTGGTTCGATCACAGGATAAGCAGCCGTAGCCTTTGATAACCGGTCGTTTGGTCTCAAGAGGCGGTCGGTTGTGCCCGAGATGTTTGAGCTTAGTCGTAGACTCATTGTATCTGGTCGTATGGCTTGACAATGTGGTCATATGTCGTGTGCATTCATTGTTCTCTATTCTCGACTGGTCGTGGGTGGTATACGACTTGGTAAGAGTTTGTTTTAAGTTTTGATTTCTGGCTCAAGTGGTTGGATACTATTGTGAGCGGTGCTATGTAATGGTTTGCTTGTCTGATGATGTTTGCAGGACTTTGAGACTAGTCGTGGCGAGGCATGGAGGGCCGAGACTAGGCACGGGCGGTGCTGAGGTCAAGAGCGGCCAGGAGGTGCTGAAGACGACGAGGTTTGCGAGGTGGTTGCAAGACTTGAGAGGCAAGGCAGAGGAAGCTTCCAGGAAGGCAGCCGGATGGCATTTTGGAGAAATACGGAAAGCTGTAAAGGAAGCTGTATCTCTGCGAAAGCACTGGAGTGACTCTCGCTAATGGGTAAAGAGGAAAGCAAACCCGGTAGTGGAGGCTATAAAAGGAGGGGTGTCTCCTGCATGTAGCGATACTAGACTGGTGGGGGTTGTTTGGCTTTCTCTTTAGTAGTGGAGAGTTGGTGAGAAGAGGCAGAGAGTTCAGAGTGTGTCTCTCACTTTGTGTTCCTCCTGAGAAGCATATGTAGCTCTCGGTGATCTTGAGGATTGTGAGAGAGGATGAGTGGAGAATCCATGTATGAATAATCGAGAAAGAGAGAAAGAGAAGAGGTGTGAGCTCCTCTCTATGCTCTCCGGGCGTATCGGGACTCCTTGTAATTCTTGATGGTTGAAATGAAAACTCTGAGTTGTGTTCTCTGTTTATTGCTTGGATGTTCTGATTGCGACTTCTCTGTTTGCTCTCTTTTCTCGTTCTTGGTTTGAGGAAGCTTGGTCTTGATTTGCTCTGAACGGGGAATAGTCTCAAGACCACTTGGCCAGTTCATTCCCGAGAGCAGGAGTCAAATCAGAGAAGTTCTTTTTTTAATGATCGTGCGCCTCAAGTCCTCTGTTTCGAGTTCGACCTTGTTTCTCTAGCCAACCGTTGCTAAGACTTTGGTTTTTCTTGATAATTTCTTTTCCAGAGATTGGATTCTTTCAGTGCCTCAAATTTAAGGTTCAAATGACCAGAGAGTCTTAGTTACTCGAAAATCTGGCAAACGAGTCCTTCTCCGTTCTTGTTTTATCCGCGCAGTATTCTCTGTTTGATTTCTTTTGTCGGCTCGGGGAAGTATTCGACCAGAGAAGTCAGTTCTTTCGACCGTTTTGTTGTGTGGGTACTTGGGGAGTTTTAAAGGCACCATTCACCCCCCCCCCTCTGTTGCCATTTCGATCCTACAGGAACCCTAGGTAAGCCAAAACCCTAGTTTTGGCTCTGATACCATGTTATGAATAGCGCTTGTATTCATATGAGGCCAATGGGCCAGAATATATACACAAAGTACAAGTGGTAAATATGCAAAGAACCCCTCATAACAATGGGGAATAACAAACTATACATATATCTCTAACAATATGGACTTACCGGTGCCCCCGCCACCTTTCAAGGACTTATGAACACAATATTGGCACCGCTGTTATGAAAAGGAGTACTGGTATTTATTGATGATATCTTGGTATACAGCCTCACCTTGGAGGAGCATGTGGCCAAACTGCGATGTGTCCTGGAGATTCTCACATAGCATCAACTGAATGTTAAGAAATCCAAGTGTGCTTTTGTGCATCAGCAATTGATGTATCTGGGAGTGGTCAGTGAGCATGGGGTAGCGACTGATGATAAGAACATTGCTGCGGTCCAACGTTGGGTTTCCCCTTCAAATGTCAGGGAAGTGCGGGGATTTTTAGGTTTGGCCGGCTATTACTACAAGTTTGTGCATAAATTTAGTTTATTGAGCCGTCCCTTGACCGAACAACTGAAGAAGAAGGTTCCATTCGTGTGGACTCTGGAGAAGGAGGAGGCATTTCAGGCCTTGAAACAGGTGTTGATCATAGCCCAGTATTGGCTCTTTCGAACTTTTAGAAGGCATTTGAAGTAGAAACTGATGCTTCGAATAAGGGAATTGGAGTGGTTCTAATGCAAGATGGGCACCCAATTACTTACCTTAGCAAGTCACTTGGGCCGCACAGTCAAGGTCTGTCCACTTATGAAAAGGAAGGACTAGCTATTCTTGGTGGTGGACCATTCGCGGCCTTACCTCCAACATGTTGAATTTGTACTCAGAACAGATAAACGCAGCTTAGTGCACTTGGGGGACCAAAAATTGTCCATACCTTGGCAACAGAAGGTCATGACCAAATTATTAGGATTGCAGCATCGCCTCATATACAAGAAGGGGACCGGTAATAGAGCAGCTGATGCTTTATCGAGTTACTCTCTGCACTCTAACGGCGAATTGGCAGCCATATGTATAGTGGTATCAGCCTGGCTCGAAGAGGTGGCACAAGGGTACAAACTCGATCCAAAGACTAGACAGTTGCTGGAGGAGCTCACAGTCAATAGAACAACGCATCCTAAATTTTAGCTTCGGGAACGAATCATCAGATATCAAGGCCACATATGGGGAGGGGCCAATCCTTCAGTGCAGCGCAAAATCATTGAGGCTATGCATGACAGCCCGTAGGAGGACTGTTGTGGCTACTGACCAAACAGTAAAGTGAGAGAGTAGTGTAGTGGAGATGATGGATGAAACAATGCTTGCCCCCTTCCCTATGTCCAGAGTGGGCATATATATTTCCATGGGAAGTATTTTACAATTATACCTTTACATCCATGTGCCCCCTGTAGGGGTATCTATGTCATCATACACATCCCATTTTGGGCTTTACAACCCTGAGAAATGCAGACTTGACGTCCATATGGTGGACAGCCTAGCCTTTGCTCGCCGCGTGTGCCAGCAGTAGGTGCACAGATTCGAGCTGCGCCACCGGCGTAAATACCTCGTCAAAGTCAATGCCCTGCCGCTGCACGTATCCCTTCGCCACGAGCCGCGCTTTATACTTGGTGATGTTGTCGGCCGCGTCCTTCTTGGTCTTGTAGACCCACTTGAGCCCGATTGGGCGCTAGCGTGGTGGTGGGTCGACGAGCCGCCAAGTACTGTTGGACTCGATCGATGTCATCTCGTCGAGCATCGCCTGCTGCCAGCACTCATGTTGCTACGGCTCTTGGAACGACACCGGCTCCTTAGCGCTTACCAGCAATAGGTCCTCGTTCAGTTCGCGTGCGGCCAGTCCCGGCGATGTCGTCGGTCCCAGCACGTTGTCGACTCTGTGGAACCGTAGCAGAGCGTCATCATGGTCGTCGTCAAGCACCTCTTCTGCTTCAGGTAGAGGCAAAACAAACTCGACCAACGACACACTCGTGGGTGCCATCGAGCTTGATGTGGACGTACGCGCGCCTACCACAGGTGTACTTGGCGTAGGTGGCATCATTGCTCCATCCGCTGGTGCTGGCTGAAACGTGGTGATCACGCCGGGCTGGACCACGATGGTGTACTCGATGATGAAGTTGTCATCGACGTTCACCGCCTGGTCACCGATCCACTGCCACTGCGCTAGCTCGTCGAAGACCACATCACAGCTTATGTGTATGCGCCTTGACATTGGATCGTAGACGCAGTACGCCTTAGATCCCGGTTCGTAACCGACGAAGATCATGGACCGACTGCGATCATCCAGCTTCTTGATGTTGGGCATGGTGATCTTTATGTGCGCCACGCACCCGAACATGCGAGGTGGTGCACGACCTGTGGGCTCCTAGTCTAGAGCTCATAGGGGGTCTTACCACCGTGCTCTTGGGCGACGATCGACTTAGGAGGTATACGGCAGTAGTGATCGCCTCCCCCCATAACATACCTGGCAGGCCCTTGGCCTTGAGCATACTGCGTGCCATGCCCACCACCGACTGGTTGCGCCGCTCAACGACACCATTTTGTTGCATCGTGTAGGGCGCCGTGAGCTCGCGATGCACACCCAGCTCAGCGTAGTACTCATTGAAGTTCACCGTCATGAATTCTCCCCCTCTGTCCGTGCGCAGCGCATGGAGCTTCTTGCCACTCTTGCGCTCAGCCGCCTGAATGCTCTTGATGGCGGTCGGTGCAGCATCCTTGGGCGGCAACAAGGTGACCCACATGTACTAGCTATAGTCGTCGACGAGCAGGAGGAAGTAGCAGTTGCCGCTGGGTGTCGGTGGCGCGATTGGGCCGCAAAGGTCACCGTGCAGGAGCTCGGTGGAGCATGTCAGTGCGCACTGCGGGAAAGGTTCGTCAGCACAGGTAGGCCATGGACCATCTCTTCCCATCTTGCGCAGCACGGCAAAATTGATGTGCCCGAAACGGGTATGCCAGCGCCACGCATCTTCTCTGATGCGCGCAATTAAGCAGACCGGCCGTGCAATGTTGATGTGGAGCACGTAGAGCTGGCATGTGCTCCAGTGGATCTTGGCGAGCAGGCATCGTTGCTCGTCACGAACGCGCATCACGCCGTCCTCGATCAGGACTTGATAGCCACACTCGTTGAGCTGGCCAACGCTGATGATGTTGGCGATGAGGCGTGGGATGAAGTACACGTTGACGAGGGCGCAGTGCTTGCCATTCTTGCACGCGAACAATATTGTTCCACATCCCTCGATCCGGATGACGGAGCCGTCGCCGAACCTCACTGTGCTAGTGATGCCCGTGTCAAGGTCGGAGAATGCCGCCAGGGACCTAGTCATGTGGTTGGTGGCCCCGGTGTCTAGGATCCAATGCCAGGGATCCTGCTCCTCCGTGCCGCCGAGCGCCGCGAAGACCTTCTACTCCACTAGCTCGACCGTGCCGCGTGATGAGCTCAATGACGGCGGCACAATCGCAGGGGGTGGTGGCAGCGTCGGGACCAGGGTCGCCGTGAATCAGTTGGATCCGTCGTTCTCCTCATCTGGTGGGGAATGGCAAGGCGGTGGTGACAAAGTGGTGGTGAAGATGGTGATACGCTCCAGCAAGAGTAAAGTGAGCTCGTCATCCTAGTCACATGGGCATGTTCCTCCTTCTAGGGCTTGGTGCAGCATTCCCTGGCCCAGTGGCCAGTTTTGCCATAGTCCCTGCACTTGTCGCCGTTGCGGTTCGGCCCAGAGCCCGCTCCATCCGAGCTCCCACCGCTGACGTGACCTCGCCCCTTTCCGCCATGGTGCTTGACACGACTACTTGAGCCGCCAGTGCCGCGGGAGCCTTCTTGCTCCTTCTTCTTGTAGCACTCGAGCCACTCCTCCATGAGATAGAACTTGCCACTGCTGCTCTGGGAGGACAGAGGCTCGTGCTCATCTTCAGCCGCCTTTAGCCTTCCGATGATCTCCTCCACTGACAAGATTGAAACATCAAGTATTGTCTCAATTGAAAGAACAAGTTGTTTGAACCTGGGGCGAGCGCTGCACTGGTACTACTCGACAACCTTCTGATCGGGCTCGGGGTCGCCGAGGGTGGCCAACTGGTTGACGATGCCGGTGAGGCGCATAGCGAAATCCTCCAATGCCTCGCCGTCACGGAACGAGAGTAGCTCATACTCCCATCGAAGCTTCTGCGCGCTGGTCTTGCGGATCCGATCATGGCCGATCTGCATCGTCTTGATGCTCTCCCACGCCTCCTTCACAAACTGCTTGGTCACGAGCGTGGAGATCATCTCGAGGGGGACAGCGCTGCAGATGGCGTCCAACGCCATCCTATCTTCGTGAAACTCGATATCGCCAGGCTCGATGACGTTCCAGAGGCAGCGTGATTGCAGCTTGATCTTCATGAGCAGCGACCAGTCGTTGTAGTTCGTCTTGGTCAGCAATGGGTAATTTGCCGACTCGCCCATCTCCTTGACAATGCGGTGATACACTTGGTAGCCGCGATTGTCATTCCCGCCACTGCCCGAGGCGCGGCCACCGGAAGGAGGTGTCTGCACTGGCGACGTCGATCGCCAGCGCGGTGAATACATGCGTCCTCGAGGCATGAATGCCCAAGAGATCGCACGATCATGGGTCCAAGCTCCTAGTGGCTCTGATACCAATTGTTAGGTCCCCGATGACGGTCACCAGTGAGAACCCGAGTACAAACACACACGAACACAACTGGAACATGGGAGATTTTTGTGCTGCGATGAAGTTGCAGCGTTTTCTGTTTTCTCTTCTTCTTTTATTATGCAGGGCAAAGCAACAATGCAAAAGAAACGGGAGCGTCGGAGCGCTTGTCGCGTCGTGGCTTGGAACGTGTCCATCGCCACGCATGCACGATGTGTTCACGTCCGCAAGCTCAGGCGCGTCGCGAGCTATTCTCGCCGCGGCCTCCTACGCGCATGGCGTCCACAAACCGGAGCTCGTGCGCATGCAAAAGTGCAGCTAACTAACTAACTAACTACGTGTACAAGGCTTAACTAACATAAGCATGGCTCTAATGCCTGAGCTTCTAACGGAGCATCACCATTATCATCCATGTCCACCAACCATTCGTATTGTTCATCATCGTCTGGTAGGTATGCAACTAACGGATCTGTGTCTTTCCTTCACGCTTTCTCTTGCAGCCTCAGGTTGACCATGGCATCTTAAATCCGTGAACTGCTTGCATGAAAACCGAATTTGCTTCTTCTCATGGATCTCAAAAGGAAAATCATGAGCATAGTCAGAGTTCTTATTTACACAAAACGAAATGACGACAAGCTGCAAACCAGACCTAAATTATTGAAACCAGTTTATAATTTTATCATCATTTCAATCTGAGAGACCACGTAAAAGGCCTAGTATATATTTATGATGAATAATTGGTATTTTGGTTAAGTTGAATTTAAATTTTGTAAAAGTTTCAGAAAATTCAGTTTTTAGTTTGTACTATCAAGATTCAGACGGTCTTACCGCTCGACCCATGGCGGTCAGATCAGACATGAATTTTTGAAAAATTGAATACCAAATACGTGTGTGACACTAGAATTAAAAACAGGAGCTAAAACTGAATAGAGTTTAACCAAATTCCAGAAAATGTGTTTTCGGATGGTCCTAAACGATCAAATTGGCCAGTGGCTAGCGGTCTGACCGCTTGGGTAGGGCAGTTAGACCAATGGCTACAGCCAGAGATCAGTTAAAATGATTTTTAAGATGGATGAGTATGTGCATGGTATGGGTGCCGTTGGTTGGTTATATGGTGTTGCATGATGCATGGTTTTAACTAGCATGAGTTAAATACATGAAACTTGTACTCGAGATGGTTGCTTGGTCTTTGAATATAGCTTAGAGAATGTTAGCGGTCGATGGCAATAGACCGGAACTAAGCGGAGGTGCTGAGGTCCAAGCAGTAGTGTAAGTTTGGGTAAGGCTACATGGTTTAAGCGAAAAGCACAGAGAAGATAAGGATCATGAAGAAACGAGTTGGTAAGACATTAGGCACTACGAGATACATGTCAAAGCATGCAAAGATGCTTTAAGGTGAAGGTGAAGACATGGTCAAGGAAAGGTATCCGAATGCTTCATTAGGTGTATTTTGGTAATTGGACAAATACTAGATTGGTGCCTTGATTAAAACCATGTAGAGCTCACCTCGCTGCCTTCGGCTCCCATTGTTTGCCCACCTCAGATCTTCGCCACCTCCATGGTCCACATTGGTGTGCTCCCATCACTCCTCTCATGATGATGTGCACCTCCTTTTCTCCCCCTCTGCCCCTCCAGCGCCACCACCCCTTTTCGTCCCCACCCATGGTGCTGTGTGTCGCCACCAGCCTACCTCTATTCTGCCTGAGCCACGACGCCGCCTCCCCTACCTCCTACTCCCTCTGAGTAACTCATTTTCGTCATCGCTGCTGTCTAAGCTCTTAGACCATGGGCCGAAATTAATTAGGAATTAATTAAGGTAATTAATATGTCATTAGTACATAATGTAAAGTACAATTTTGATTAAAGACTATGTTAAAACATAATTCGTTTTCTTTAGAGAGATTGTTAATAATATACCACTCAAAAGAATATTGTAGCCCGAAATGTTTCATGCTCCATCAGATCCGGAAGATGATTGGCCTTGCTGTAGCAGTGATGAGGAACTGTGCACCCGAGTCTATCTATGATGTAGCCTTTCGCAAGTAAAGTTCTTATAAGCTGATACATGTGACACGATCTATACAATTCATATTTACATGCTAACTGATTGCTTAAACAATGTGGGGATGGAGAAAGTCATCGGTGGGTGAGTCCAATGATGTTGTCGCATCCTCAAAGGATCAGTCGTTATGTGACATTCATTATGTGACAAAAATATTTGGTTATATAATATATGAGACGTGAATCTTAATGAATCTGATTGTTCGTTTTATTTTTTACAAATTTTATCTTGTTTTGTATTTTATCGTAGCGTTAGCACGGGCACACTACTAGTGTTTATGTAGAATGTCTAAACGCTAGTGGGCCCTAGGCCATGAATAATTCCTTTGCAATATAGTATAAGGTAGTATATGTATAACAGCTAGGCCCATGTAACTAGTTTTTAATTAATGTTAGATGTAAATTAAAGATAATTAGGTTGCCACTACTATTTAATTTAAAGTGAAACTTTCGTAGGGATCATGTTAAAATAACATATGTTAAAAATATAATTTTGTATCTATCTTAAATATAATTATATCCAAATGACCAGTGGGTTTATTAATGCCTAGTATAATTAGTCTAGTTAATATGTCATTGACCAATGGACCCTAGGCCATTAGTAATTAATTTAGTTAAAAAAAATAAAAATAAATAATGGTACAGGAACATGCAGCCCCGCTTATTAGTTTTGATGTTAAATGAAAGTTTGCAACACTGTTACATTTAGGCCCCTTTTTTATTTGATGTTAGTTAAGATAATTAGTGTTTAAATTATAATTAATTAGGAATTAAGTTAAAGATAATATCCTATTGGTAGGTGGGCCATAGGTCATTATTAATTTCTTTCAAATTGCTATTCAAATAAACATGCATGATAACAGGCCCCACGATTAGTTTCTATTTAAATTAATTACTTACCTAATAAGTCACTAATTGGTGGCCAAAGACCATAATGGTTTCTATTAAAAAGTGGTTTAGTGTAGTGAGCGAACGACATGTAGGCCCCATGTAGATTAGTTAAATCTTGAAACACATGATTAACTAGGGTTAAGTTAGAGGATAGTTAGTTGCTCTGTAGAAAGGCTGTATACGGGTCCAGCTAATTAATTATGACATGTAAAAATATAACTAGGAACAGTGTTTTGACATTTGGACCCTACCTTAACAATGATCAGTTGAAATTAAATATTCTTAGGCCAGTCTCAGTGGAGGTTTCATGTCCCAGTTTCCAACACACCCATATTTTGGAAACAGTGCAGAAGAGTTTCATCCCCATGAAACTCTCTCTACTCCCATGAAACTTTTATCATCTCTCTCTTCATCAATACAGTGCCATGTCAGCGTATTTAATGCCCATGAAACTACATGAAACCCCCACTGAGACTGGCCTTAGTTGTTGTTGTAATGCGACAATAGTAGTCTACCCTACTCTATAATACACCAAAATTTTCTTTACTAAATCCACCCCCTCAACCACCCCCCACAGTCATGCCTAATCTAAGTCCACCCAGATTTGTGTACCAAGTAATCCAACTTCATACAAATAAATGGCCTGGATCTCTCCTTAAATTTTTTTCTCTTACTCATTGAAGATCCTAAGGCCAAAATTATATGGATCATGCATATCATTGATCAAGAATCCACCCTGCGCCCACGCTGCGCCATCGACCCGCTCTCTCTGATCCCCCACGAAAATTCCGCCCGATGCTCACCCCGCCCCCAACCCCCACACCGCGCCGCCGCCTCCCACCTCCCACCCGTCCGCTCCGCCGCCGTCTCCTCCTCCCCCCACCCGTCCGCTCCGCCGCCGCCTCCTCCTCCTCCCCACCCCGCGCCGCCGCCTCCTCCTCTTCCCCTCCCCGGCCCGCCTCCCCCCCGAAACCCTAGCCAACCGTTGCCATGGCCGCGGCCGCCCTCCTCCGCCGCCTCCCCCTCCTCCTCCCCCCACCCGTCCGCTCCGCCGCCGCCTCCTCCTCCTCCCCACCCCGCGCCGCCGCCTCCTCCTCTTCCCCTCCCCGGCCCGCCTCCCCCCCCCCCCCCCCGAAACCCTAGCCAACCGTCGCCATGGCCGCGGCCGCCCTCCTCCGCCGCCTCCCCGCCGCGCGCGCCCCGGCCACGGCGCTCATCGCCGCGCGCCCGAACTCCGACTCCACGGCCGCGCTCACCATCGAGACCTCCGTGCTCTTCACCTCCCACATCGTCGACCCGCCGTCCCGCGACGTCACCACCACCCCCGCCGAGCTCCTCACCTTCCCCTATCTTTGGTTCTTCGCTTCCTCTAGCTCAAGTTTGCTGTTTCTTACCGCAGCGCCGTGGCCGAACTCCGACTCCACGGTCGCGCTCACCATCGAGACCTCCGTGCCCTTCACCTCCCACATCGTCGACCCGCCGTCCCGCGATGTCACCACCACCCCCGCCGAGCTCCTCACCTTCCCCTATCTTTGGTTCTTCGCTTCCTCTAGCTCAAGTTTGCTGTTTCTTACCGGATTTTTAACCATCGGCTTGTGTGTGAACTGATGCAGAGATTGACTCCAGCGAGAGCGGACTCGGCACCGCCGCCTGGTGCTTCCAGATCCTGCTCTCCCCTCAGGTACTTTGAAAGGAATCCGTTGTCTATATCATTATAACACTTTCTTGAATCCTGCATACTCCAGTGACCTAGGTGGCGACATCGAGCGCCGTACTTTTAAGCTCTGGAAATTGCAGTGCCAATTACAGTTCTTACTGTGTTTGCAATTCATTTGATGAATTAGTGATCTTTTCCTGTTTTATATTGGCTAGGATTATGATTTTGACGAGTCGGCTCATGTGCCAGGTAAAACTGATTTGTACAAAAACAAACTTGCAAATATTCTGTAATGCTGGATTCATATCAGATTTCATGTACTCGTGTTTTCTGACCCTGATTTACAGTTCAACTGGATCTGATTTTTGCACACACCAAGAAATACCCAGATGAGCCTCCGCTTTTGAATGTCCAAAGGTTGTGTTATTTAACTTGATAGTCCAGCATGCCTGGAAGCAAGCATTGTGCCTATCGATAGTTTTTAGTTGTGAGTTAAATTTCATGGTACTTTTGGTGCAAGATGTGTGCCTATTGTATTTCTAACTCTTACCATTGAATTGCAAACACATTCATGCAGTGTACGGGGAATTAAATCAGAAGACCTTGCATCCTTGAAAGAAAAGCTTGACCAAGAGGTATGTAAGTACTTGGCTCCAAGTTCAGTGCCTGTCTCACATAGCTAAAATTGTGCAAGTGCATGCAACAATTGAAGCTGAATGCTTCTGAAGTTAAATAATTAAAACGAGCCAAATAAATGTGGGCAGTTATTTTATTATTGTTCAGGTAGAAAACTTTTTTTGTTGTCGACTTGTATTTTATTACACTGTCATGCCTTTCTAGGATTCGCAAAAAGGTCAGAGTTACAGTCTTTTAATATATTGTGCTCAAATATCACCAGGACATCTTAGGAGCCTATTATTGGTTGTGAGGTATATTCATTATCAGTCACCTGACGTAATCTCATGTTCTGTTGAACATTCCCATCATTTAGGCAACTGAGAATCTTGGCATGGCTATGGTATATATACTCTTGTCACATCAGCTAAAGAGTGGTTAAGCGAGAAATATGGACAAAACGTTGGAGATGAGGAACCTGAAGAAACTGAAGAAGCAGAAGAGGAGGTATAGTTCCCTTATCTGTTTTGTATCTTCGTTACTATGAATGTGTAGGAACTGGGTTCAGCTATTGCTGGCAAAGTGGCAAGGGTTGCTTCTTTGTAACTATCCATAATCAGAGGACAGAGGGTGAAATAAAGCTGTGACTATGGCTATATATAGCGGTGCAGTTGCACAAAATCAATATCTTTTCCTGGCTAAGAGTACATATTTTAAAATTTATGGACACTGGCAGCCCTAGGATGCATGTTTTGAAGTGGTTCTTGTGCTTGTCCTACTGAGCCACTTACATTAGCAAATTTAAGTATTAGACATGCATGTTGTATTATCGAATCATGGAATCTAGACATTTGCTATCCTGTTCCCCTTTAGCATATATAACTTTCGTGCAGGATACTTTTTAAAAACATTTACTTACATGTTAGGTCATTGTACCCCATGGTGAAGCTGTTACTGTAGAGAGCTTTCTAGCTTGGAGAGAACGTTTTGAAGATGAATTGGCGCTACAGCGTGCTAAGTAAGCATTCATTTTTTTTCTCTAAATTAGCTTGCTCTTGATGACCTCATGGAATCTTGTCCACACATGACATGTTTCCTTTAGATGTCATTTGATTCCCAACTTTTTGAAGTGCCAAAATATGCGCATATAGATAATCTTTTGAACTTTCATGATGTGCAGGCTTATGCCAGAGTCAGCTCTTACGGCCCCAAAGGAAAAGAAGCTCACCGGAAGACAGTATTTTGAAAGTGGAAGGCATGCAATGGTACTTTATCCTAGATAAGACGTTTTCTCTTGCCTGTGTTTTATGCCTATAGTACAGCATAGTTAAGGATATGCCTAACTACTGCTACCCCACTTATACTTTTATTTACCCAATGTTCTTTGTACATATATGTATCAAGTTTCACATTACATGAAACTGTCTTTTCAGAAAGGAGCAAGTACAGTTGCTGAAGAAGAGGAGGAAGACGAGGAAGACATCGAATTTGACGATGATTTTGAAGGTAAACGTCCTCTCAACTTCATTTATTCTTTCTTGCCTACAGTAGAATTTTTTGTGGAGTTTGGTAGTGAAACCTACCTTACAAAAACCTGGTGTCCTTATGTACGTACAGATGATGAAGAGGACATGCTTGAGCATTATTTAGCAAAACAGTCAGGGAAGTCATCAGCTTAGGCTTCAAGACCATAGAAGGGGACATTTTGGGCAAAATTTATTTTAGGGAAGCCCAATGTGGTTATATGTTATAGGTGAAGCCCACTATTTTGTGTGTTTTCCCATCATTTGGTTGCCTCCTAGTGAATACCTTCAAGAGGTTTATCCAAGGTAAGGCAGCTGTGGGCTCCCTCATTGATCTAAGTCGACTGTGTTAAAGATCAAACTGCACCTGCATAATGTACTTCGCTGTGTAATTTATCATGTTTGGTTGAACATGTACACTTTGCCTTTTCGCGCCTCTTGCTGGCAATATGTATGGATTGCTACTCTTTAAACAAGCCTGTAAACTTGGCACTTTTAGCTAAAATTCACTGTTATTTCTTTCAGATTCGTGCTTGTTATTTCTTATTGCTGCAAAGGCACATTGATGGAGCACAACAATTCTGAATGTTCAGGGTGTGGTATGTCATTGAAGTTTTAATCACCACAATGGGTCCCTTTTGCCAAAATTTGCTAATTGGACACCTGTGCTTTGCAGGGCCTGAAAATGTTTTGGGGGAATTGCTTGTGAGTTAGTTTTGCGACTGCAAAAAATTGGACTATGATTGTTGGAATGAAGAGAAGATCAATAACGAAGAAGCTAGAGGAGCTATGCTACTTTTTGCATGAGCAAAGGTAGAATCTCCTCCTTCCCATTTGTCTGACATGACAATTATAAACTTTTCTGGTTTTGCATTCACAATAGTGCAGTGTTTGCTTTTCTGTAGTGACAAAATCATCTGCAGCTGGGATCTGTTCGTTGCAATGGAGCTGGGATCCCAAATGTGGAGAAGCTCCCTGTTCCAATTGATGACTCGAATGATCGAATCTTAATTAGGCCAGGATAGTTTTCAAGCTGGATCAATTCCTTTCTGTGGATTTGGGTACTTTGAAGGAAGTAGTTTTTTAGTGTCCACATTCCTAATTCGAATGTGCAATTAGTTTACTAGGTTTCGGAGTTACTTAGTTTCATCTTGAGTGTTTGGATCCCTTTTGTGGAGTTTGATAATTTAAGTGGTAGCGCAGAGTTATCCTCCTAACAGTCTATGCCGAACAATGTAGTACATACCTTTCTTAAAGTCAGCTTATTTAGGATAAAATCACATTGGTTCATCACTTATTTGCTTCCAGATGGACGGGCAGTAAATTACGCTTTCACTGTTACATGTGAAATCGGACCAAAACAAAGCCAGTGTGTTTCAGGATTTGTTTACATTCAGATTTCTATATTCAATTGCTGTCTGGAAACACTATATTGTGATTATGCTGACACCTAGGTTCATGCCATGTTATATCCAGTAAATCTGTTGTGCTTAATTTGCTTATCTGGTGGTCTTGTAAAATTATCCTTAATTCGCCTCTGTAAAAAGACATAGCTCCGGTTGTCATTTATATTTCAATTCATTGTACTTGCTGAAGGTCAGCTAAGGGATTCTCATTTTATTTCTGATTTATTAAACAGAACCAAATGCTGGTAACGGTCTTGATTTGGAGAAGTATTCCTGGACACAGCAGTTGCCAGAGGTTACCATCACTGTTCCTGTTCCTCAGGGAACAAAATCAAGGTTTGTTGTCTGCGAGATTAAGAAGGACCGTCTGAAGGTTGGATTGAAGGGGCAGCCTCCCATCATTGATGTAAGTAGCAACAACTGTAAAGCGATTCATTACCTCCTTTTGCATGATTCAGAATTTGTTTATATGATTTCTGAACTGTTGATTTTGATATGTTGTTATTTTACAACCGTAGCCGCAAAATCCATCCTACGTGGCCAATAGAACAGATTAGCTATTGTTATTGATGCAGTTTTCATAAGAACAAGCAGTTTTTAGTACTGCGGTGCGATGCGATACCATCAATGTTAAAACTGTTAAGGCATAAATATATTGTATTGCCTAATATCTTATGTAGTTTTGATATCAACCGAAGTAAGTCTCACTTAAAAGAATTTTCTCCCTGTTGCAGTGTGGCCTTTCCATCAAGGAATATTTTTTAAGTTGCCAACACCAAGGATCATGCTTCCTAATCTATGCATGCAAGAGATATTTCTTAAATCTTTTTTATTTTCCATTCAAGACCTTCCTTTCCTTTGCAGCAATCTTTGAGGAATTTTACCACCGGTACACATTTTTCTGGCAGAAATATGTAAACGATTTAGTGTTAGTCGATTTAGCATGCTTTTACATGTTTGAACAGGTACCATTTAACGGCACAACACATGTGGAGTTCTAAAACTCTTTTCATGACTGCTAATAGCCTAATAATCTTATTGTGATGATGCCACCTCCTAGAGTTCTGAAATTATGCCTACTTCTATATGTAAAAAAAGGGTAAACATGGTACTTTTTATGAGTCTTCTCTCACAATTTGATTTGCTTTCCTCCTTTGCCATTATAGTTTTATGTTGGCTAAATTGAAATGATTAACTGCAAATACTTGAGGATTTTGGTAATGTCGTTCAAACTTCTATCCTTGTTTGATTTGCTAGGGTAGCATTTTTTTCAAGGATCAGTTGTGGAACCCCACTTCATGAACCTAAGCTGAAATATGATGTGCTACATATGTATTTGCACAAATTAACATGAATTATGAATTAACATGAACCCATTTTTCCTCAATGATTGCCTGGATGAGTGACCTAAGCCACATGAAGACAAGGCTGAAAAAAAAGATGTAGAATTGACCCATTCGGTTATATAATTGGGAGAGGAATCCCCTGTTTTCTGTGCTTGAGTAATACATATCTGCATGAATTTTCACAAGTGTTCATACATTGTGGCCGTCACGGTGGTTGGCTGACGTTACTATTGTTGTTTTTTCTTGGCTGACGTTACTATTGTTGATTAATTTTTAATATGTTATGTGTTTTTATCAAATGAATGAATCGATGCCATTTTGAAACAGAATTACCTGTTTCTTATTATGATAGCAATTGTGGATTGATGCGGTCTCAATCTCTGTTTAAGATGGAACTCTGGGCATCCATCTTAGTAGCATTTCACAGTATCATCTTGGCACTTGGCAATGGGGATATTTAAACCGGTACAGTTCCAAACATGTGGTTAATACATAGTTAAAAAGTGAATATGCTGGTCCATATTATTCATAGGTTGAGAGTATCAGTTGAACTATAGCCCTACAGTTCAACGGGAGCGTTAGTCGTCGCTTCAAGCTCTCATTTGTTCATCTGCATGACTGTGAGGTAAGTGTGGTCCAGTGAACTGTGCATTTTTCTTGCCCATTTGCTTTTCCGGTATTGGGCAGTTTGTCCCGAGTATAAGGTCACTATTCATGAATTATGCAATTGGCATCATTATTGATCTGATACGAAGTAAATAATGCATCCAATTCCAAATTTTCCAACAGAGATGAGGGGTCCTATGTGGTTCTAGCAAAATGGGCTTCAGGACAAGTATTGTGAGTATTGTATTGCCTTCTGTTTGTTTCCTGTGTTTGCCATGTTGCCATGCTAAAGATGGTAAATCTATACCTTTTAGTGGCCAAAAATACTGAAACTCTACTAGGTACTAAGATCATATTTGGCTATTGAGACAATACTCTAAAATCGTTATGATGATTGACAAAGCCTTGTCGATTTGAATGTATGGTGTTAAATGATTACATCCTGAGCTGTAAATTCATTTCAAATGTAAAAGTAAAGCTATTTCAATCATCCAATGGATAGTTCATTACTGTGTTTCATATTTCTTTATGTGACAAAAATATTTGGTTATACAATATATGAGACGTGAATCTTAATGAATCTGATTGTTCGTTTTATTTTTTACAAATTTTATCTTGTTTTGTATTTTATCGTAGCGTTAGCACGGGCACACTACTAGTAATAGTAAGTGATGTACATTCATGTGAGCCACACCTTCAAGAGGTAAATGCTGTCAACCCGTGAAGTCAATATCATTAGTTTGATATTTAAAAATATTAGTCGCAAATAGTGTCTGACCCTTTAATTAAAATATAAAACCATTTCCGTGGTCCGACTCCACATGGAACGTGGCCCTATGTGTCATACACTGGTAATGCCCATAACATAATCAATTAGCAAAGAAAGTAAAACGCTTGCCTGTCCCAATTCTCATATACCATGCTTCTTTTCCAATTATAAAGTAAAACAAAAACAAAATAAAATGCTTCGGCCCTACTTGTAAGTCACTGTGACTACCCTTCCAAGCATAAAATAAACTAAAACCAGGAGACTCGATTGGTTAACCTAATTTCTCTAATTAAATAATCAAGGTAGAATATTCCTAAGAATATCCCTTCTCTCTGCATGTTCTACATTTTCTCCTCTGGCAAATCTTCTGAAATCTGGATCTCTCCACCGAACTCCGATCAATCCAACCCTTGGTTCTAACCTCATCTAAAATCAAAATCCACATTCTATCAACAAATATTTGGATTTAGGAATTTGTTTGGATTTACTTGCATTCATTTGGTTGTATTTAGGCATTATTTGAATTTGGTTGTATTTTGCATAATTAGAATTCGAACCTTTGGAGAAGCAACAATTTGATCAGAGACCAAGACTATCAAGACTCTTCAACAAGAACAAGGCCCGCAATAATTTGAGCAAGGCAATTCTCCACATTGATCATTTTGCACCTACTTTTTTAATGCAAGCTATATTGTTTTAAATTATCAAATGCATGCTTCAATTTGATTGCAGTTATATTGTCATTAGCTTGTAGTTAATGCCTTAATGTTAATTGCACTATTAAATGTCATTCCTTGATATTGGACACTATCCTTTGTTGCCCAAGGGCTAATGTTAAACATAAGTAGTCTTTAACTCCATATCTAAACGACATGCTTAGCTTTGCTTAGATACATTGACATGTGGGTGTTAATTTGCCCCGACATTATTCAATCATCAAAACTTGATTTAGGTGGCCATTGGATAGAAATGGTTGGCATGTTGGACTTAGAAAAGATTTTTTTAAAAAAAAATAAAAACTCAAAAACTATTTTAGACTTGAATGGATAGTAAGTGGGGCGGGTGCGGGTGGAACACAAGAACTTGTAATGTGGTAGACGCGCCCAAATCAATTAAGGACTAAATCTTCTAATGTCCTCCTGGGCACTAATAGTGCAACTACAAGTCTATAATGGTGTCGACCTGGCTAACTAATTTGTTCTACCTCAACGTTTGTTACACAATCCGGTGGAATACGGGAATTGTGTTGGATAGAGACCTTTTTCTGTACAGTGCAAGAGAGAGCCTCCAGTTGGATGGATGAAATCCCTCAATGGTTGAAACCTTAACGGGCATAACGGCATTGGGGTGATACATTGTAAAGGCCTCATAATGGACTTCTTGGTCTACATGCCTAAGGTAGTGTGTAAGACAAGACAAGGTGAATATCTGTTGTGGGTAAAGTTACGCAACCTTTACGAGTGAAAACTATCCAGATAGTTGTGCCCATAGTCATGGGCGATGCACGGGAACATGCTTGGTCAGTCTCTATTTTACAAAAACCATTTGTGGGTGGGATGAAATTAATGGGTGGATAGGACCCAAAATTTTTGTCCTGGGTGTATAGAACCCAGTGGATATTATCAGGTGGATGGAACCCTGAAGTGATTATAGCATATGGTGGATGGAACTGTTCTCCGGTAGCAGGTAGATGGAACCTTTGCTACTATTATACAGCAATCACACAATTTCATTACAACTGGTTTAGTTAAAATGCTAGGTCTTAGGCTTTCTACATATTCTATTTCAAATGTGACTTTCTGCAAATAAAAGAACCTCAAGGCTTCCCTTATTCAACCTTGCATCTATTATAATTAAATTTTGTGTGGTGGCTTGTTGAGTACCTTCATACTCACTGTTGCTTAATTACTCTCATTCAACAAATGAAGAAGAGAAAGAAAATCATGCATCATTTAAAGGCGTCGATAGGAGTTGGAAGTCAAAGAGGCCAAGAACTAGGTTGCGATCCCTAGTTAATTGCCTGTGGATATATCCCAAGGGTCCCAGATAGACGTTGTTTCCATTTTCGCTACTGATCTTTAAAGGTTTTGGGTTGGTTAGCATGTGTTGTAGTCAAAGACCATTAAATCTATTCATCTATTGTTTAATATTATGTAATAGTTTTGCTTTTCATAAGATATGTGCTTAATATTCAATGATATTATTGTGTACATTAGCTACTGATCCAGAGACTACTGTTGTTGTACACAAAAGGTTCCAGAAGATGAAAATCTGGGTCCTGCCATTGAGCGTGGAGGCGAAGGCTTTATATAGGTGCGAGGTCGAGGGTGAGGCACTACAACCATGGTAACAGGATACAAGCATGCCAAATTGGGGGAAAATGTAGTGCACGTAGGAATGTAGAGCTAGGCAGTGGCGGTGCAAAGCAAGTGGCTACAGAAGTGACTACATGGGCGAGCGCGGAGAGTTGTAGAGGATGGAAGGGGTACAGTGCTGTAGGAATCCTAGGTGATGCAAGGAGCTGGTGTGACGGTGTTGCATTCTTGCTAGGACGGGGCGGAACGAGCGTGTGCACGATGAGGCAAAAGTAGTAGGAAACAACATTGGAGCAAGCTTCTAGGGTGATCAGGTGCAACAATATGGAGCACAGACATTAAGCAACTGGTGGGCACGGCGTGGTAAATAGAGAGGAGGGAAAGAGGGGGACAAAAAGGATGGAATGGGGCATGGTTCTCTAGGTGGCTTCATGGAACATGTTGTGCCATGGGAGGCTACAAATAGTGAGGTTCATGGCGCCGGTAGCACTCCGGTAAGGAGGCCTGGCTTGGCAGCTCACTACAATAAAAAAAAGACTATCATAGACGGTTCAAAACTACCATCACAGATGATTTTTTGAACCGTCTAAATTTATAGGTCAGTGATAATCAGAGGTTATCACAGATGGTTTGTGAGTTGTCTGTGATAAATACGATATAGACGGTTTCTAACTAGAACCGTCTATAAAAAATATTATTATAGACAGCTCGAACTAAAAACCGTCTGTGATACTCAAACATCACAAACGGTTCTAACTACCAACTGTCTGTGATGGATGAGTATCACAGACGGTTGGTATATAGAACCATCTGTGATACTTTTCCATCACAGACGGTTGGTAGATAGAACCGTCTATGATGTACGAGAATTACAGACGATTTTTTGTTTGAGTTGTCTGTTATAGTCCTTCATAGATGGTTTATATCACAAAACGTCTATGATAGTTCATTCTATAACTAATTTTTTTTTTCTATTTTTTGGCTAGCTAGCCTAAAAAATGTTAGCTATGCCATTTGAAAACAAGCTAATACAACAGCAAACACAACAATACATTCCATTTCTATTACAAGTAGAATCCATCATTACAGCATAACAAGATAACGAATAGGTTACCTATCTAACACAACAAGAACATAGCAAGAACACATCTCCTAAACCTACGAACTCAACCCTTAAACATGCCAAGAACACAGAAGAAGTAGAGATCCTAGCAAACAGTAGAAGTTGAACTATGCCGACGAGCTGATGCCTAGGCCCTCTCGCCCCTGATGCAGTGCACGAGCTGGATGTCCTTAACACCCGCCGTCGTCGGCGTTGACTTGAGCACCATCTTGGTAGCCATCGGCGCCTACTTCGTAAGGGCCATCGGGGTCGGGGTCGAGGAGGAGGACAGTGAGGAAGAGCTTGGAGAGATTTTTGAGCAATGGTAGGTAGGAGATGGGTGAGTATTTATAGAGGAAGAGGTGGAGCTACAATCCGTGGGGTGGGGTTTGGTGGGTTTCTATTGGTTGGGAATGGGTTCGGGAGGATCGACGGGCCTAAGGGTCAGTTTATCACAGACGGTTATATTACAAACCATCTATGATGTGCCAGTATCATAGACGATTCTATATACCAACCGTCTGTGAATTAAAGCACAAAGACTATATATATATATATATATATATATATATATATATATATATATATATATATATATATATATCGGTGCAATGTAAATAGTTAGTCTCAAAAGATAAAATAACAAAGTTTTATATGGCTTATATATGCTTATTTGAAAGTTTTTGATGAGATCTACAACTTTGCAGTTGAGGCGAACCCCAAATTCTGAAAGGAAGATCAAAAATTTTGGCAAAAACAGAAAATGAAAACTTGTAACACAAATTTGAGGCTAAAATGGCCAATTTTGGGGGGTCTTAGAGAGTGAATAACACAAGCAGGTCATTTTTTTATCAGGATCGTCGTTGGCTTTCCAAGGAGTACAAGAACATCGAAAACGTACACTGTATGCAAAAGTTATTCTCGTTTTACTAAAGGTATCTCGGAATGGAAACCTACTCAGACTTAGGCGGGCGATTATTAAATTTTAGGGGATTGCGAGGTGAGAAATATATCACAGATGATTTTTAATACAAACCATCTATGATAACTTCATTATCACACACGGTTTGTAATACAAACCGACTGTGAAGTATCACAGATGGTTTAAATAAAAAAACCTTCTGTGATACTTCACAGACGGTTCTCACCATAAACCATTTATGATATTATCTCTTCACAGACGGTCTCTAAATCTAAATCGTCTGTGATTTTATTTAACACAAACGGTTTAGGTCAACCGTCTGTAATAAGGCATCTAATATAAACCTTTTTGTAGTAGTGACTGTGGCCTGAGCAAAGCTAGGGCACGCTGTAGCGCTCATGGTGTGCAAGCTTGGAGGCGAGAGGCTAGTAGGTGGGCCACGGGCAGTGTGAGAGGGGGAGATTTCGGGAGATGGGTTTTCAAAATTATGCTTTTGCTTATAAAGGAAACGGAGACAACTCAGAAAGGGCATGGTATAGGGGCTTGTTGTGCACGACGGGCATGAACCATTGTGGGAGTACCATGGCATGGAGGTTCAGTTTCATTCAATGATTGCTGAGAAGGGTTCACTGTATGATGCCACTAAGCTATGGGCCTTGTTCATGAAATGGACGTTTCGAGTCCTAAAGTCTAGCCAAGAGCAATACACCATGGTCTGCGAGCAAGTGGTTGTCTTTAGCATGTGCACGCACACAGACCTAAGTACGAGACTCACTGCATTGTCTCCAAGGTGGAGGCGCACTACTACATGCTTAGTAGTGTTGTAGGACCGAAATGGCAACAGAGGGGGTGAATGGAGCCTTCAAAACTCCCCAAGTATCCACATGCTCTTCTTCTCCGATAGCTATGGAAGCTATGAAGAAAGAAGTTGAATGCTCACTGGAAATTGAGAAAGAGCAAAGAACAGCAAAGTAAAAACAAGACAAGAGAAATGAACCAGACCAGAGAACAAATCAAAGTCTGATCGGTCTGACCACGAAGACACGACTGGTCTGACCGCCAGCTCACGGCCGGTCTAACCGCCAAGCCACGGCCGGAATGACCGCCAAGTCAGAGCGGTTCGACCGCCGTTGTGAGGTCGGTTTGACTGCCGGTGAAGATTTGGTCTGACCGGAAGCAGTTTCAGCGCAAGAAACAAATGTGAACAGAAAAACACAGAAGAGCTAACTGAAAACCGACGATATACTAACTACTGAGGATAGGAAACAAAAACGGTAAGAAGATCAAATGAAAGATGTGCTGCTCAGGATAGAGAAACAGAAATTCAAACTAAATGGCCTACAAACCTCAGTAAGAGAGACTTTAGAACAAAAGACCAACTCTGCAGGAAATTCAGACATAGCAGAGAAGACATTCAACTGCAAGAGCTGAAAACAAAAGAAGAGGCTCAGATTGCAACCAGATTTTGATTTTCTTATCATTTGGCCATGAGATTTCAAACCTAACAAAGAAAAAGCCTCTAATCCAAGACGAGATCAACAGCACAAGACTCCTCTGCTAACAAGAACAATAAACCCTAGAAATGGGAGATGCAGAGGAAATTCGTTAGACAAATTGCTCATGACCAGGATGTCTGATTTCTGCATAACTTGAGGTTCTAGCACCTTTTGATCATGGAACCTTAAGCACATCCAGGATTCATCCTCTGATCAACAGAAAACAAGAAAACACGAATCCTCTGCCGGTGGAAATAGTAAACCCTAGACCCAAAGAAAACAGAGGAAGTTTGAGCAAATGGAATCTTGCAAATAAAACTGCGGTTGAAGAGTTTTCTCTCAGGTATAAGCTGGCAAGAGACCTTGAGGAGATACCCAGTTCAGAGCAGACTCAAATCTCAGAAAAATCACAAGAATCAGAAGCCAAACAACGTATGCCAAACAGAAATCCAAAGAAGAGGAGATAAAACAAAGAGACTGCAATCATCTCATCACAAAGGAAACAGCTCAAAGATAGAACTTGAAAATGGATGCCAAGATATGAATGATTGCATTAACAAGAGTTCTACAGCCATTCCATGCCCATTCTCACATTTTGAGAAGAACACTCACACCAACTCACGCAGACAGAGAGACAAGAACAGAACCTGCTACTCTGAACTACCCATACAGAAAAAGAGACAAAAGCAAAAAAAACTACACCTACTACCAGTGCACACCCCATCTATTTATAGTCTTCCACTACCGGGTTTACAAACTTGCTTTACCCAATAACTCCAACAAATCTGCACTTTACCCATTAACACGAACCGAACCCGCTTCCACTTCGCAACCTTGCACATTTACCAAAATGCCACTGTTGCACTTACCTAGAAGCTTCCTCTTTTCTTGTTGTCCAAGCCTCGCAACCACCTTGAACCCTCGCCATCTTCGGCATATCCCGACTGCTTCGACCTCAGCACCACCTGTGCCTAGTCCGGCCATCCCATGCCTCGCCACGACTTAACGTCAAGGTCCTGCAACCATCACAGACAAGAAAACATCACATAGCACTGCTCGAAATACTGTAATCATACATTTGCATCAGTAGAAAGCACTTAAGCATAAAATAATCATGCGATCGGTCGAAATAGAAAACAAGCATCCCAAGCACGTCCGACCGTGTTCGACTAGGACCGACCGCAGCCGACTGAGTTAAGCTACGATTTGGTACGAAACACACAAACCAAACTCAAACTTTTTAAAACAGTTGTCAATTACTCATCACAAACACGGGGTCACGTCCACATGGTCTCTCAAGTGTTTTGCCGAAGCATCGCAACCTAACATCTACCTTCATAACCAATGTCATGTATAGAGATACAGTGCAGAAGAAGGACCTAGAGGCTAAGCACATCATGGTGGCTATCGAGCTGAAATTGAAATACAAGATTAGCTACATGAAGGCATGATGTGCAAAGCAGAAAGCTTTAGAAAGGAGGTTCGGTTTTTTCAAGGCTGCTTACAACTACCATCCTCGTATGTTGTAGGTGCTATAAGATAGAAACCTGGACACATATATTGCTGTGAAGGATAAGTCATCTAGAAGACCGCCAGGTTTCATGGTTTTGTAGAGGGCCTTTAGTGTCTGCATCAATACTTTCAGGCACTTGTTGCCCATGATCTCAGTCAATGGGATGCTTCTAATTGGAAAATACAAGGGGCAGATCATGACAACGATTGGCGTCGATGGCAACAATTAGATTCTACCCTTGGCTAGTGCATTCGTCGAAAGTGAGAATTTTGACAGCTGGTTGTGGTTCCTTCGATACCAGAAGGAAGGAATAGTTGGGGCATGTCCTAATATTTATATAATCTATGATCACCACCTCAGGATGATGAAAGCCATAAAAAACTTCAATAAGACCTGAGGAGTCATTCCCTTGGCCAGACGTGAGGAACAGATAGTGCATTCGCCATCCGGGGGGCCAACTTCTTTAAGTAGTTCCCATAACAACCATTGATGAAGATGTTCAAGAGGCTGGCTATGCAGAACCAGTAGTGTAAATTCAATGTGTTGTGGGAGATGTTAGAGGAGCACACCAGGAAGCACGTCATCGATAGGAACAAGCATCCATCCACTCCTTGGGCCACGCAACCTGAATGCCTCGAACAATTGCTAGAGCTTGACCCTCCGGTGTGATGTGGAAGACCTCGAGGAATATCAACTGCTTCTCCCATTTGATTGAGGCCGAGTCATTGGAGAAGTGGTCCTTGTTGCATGATATAGATGGTACGAGGTACGGCATAATGACCACTAACCTTGTGGAGCTGTACAACTAGGTTCTTAGGGGGCCTCCATGCTCAGCCCCTCGTTGGCATCGTGGAAGGCGTTCTGTATGGTATAATTGAATATTTCAGGGAAAGACATGCACATATGGCACTTTATGCAACCAACTCACATACACCGTACTGCTCAAAGATTGAAGCATACATGCAGGCCAAGACCGAGAAGGATCAGTCGCACATAATCTTCGTGATGGGCAATACAGAGCATCATTTCGACGTGCTCCTTTGGGACAAAGCCAATTGGAATGGCTCACTCTCTTGTTATCCATGAGGTGTGCCTTAGAGATCACGTGAATGAACCTAGCTGTACATGCAATAAGCCAAAACTTCATAAGCCATACTCTCATATCCTCATCGCATAAGGGACTATCAATATGGACTCATCGAGCTTCATGTTGGAGTACTTTATAAAGAAGAAAGTACTGCAGACATGGTATAGTTAGCTAAAAGGCTTCAGGGTTGTGGGCAACTTCACCATGTTGGATATTGCACAGAGGACTTAGGTTCCAGATCTTGACCTATTGAAGGGTGAGAAGGGTCGTCGGTAGAGTCGTTGCATTAGAAACGATATGGACGAAGGGGAAGCTTAAGCAGCAGGTAGACGTTGCAGCCACTATGGCCAGGAAGGGCACACTGTGAGAAGTTGCAAGGCTCCTGCCAAATGAGTAGGAACACCGGCGTGAAGTGCAGCACCACTTCTTGTTTTGTGTGTAGTGGTACTAACATTAGAAATGCTATCATGTTGTAACTTGTACTTTAGTGGGTACTTTGTTTGTTGTACACAGTGTGGAACTAACTGTATCATAATTGCAAACTATAACTTCATTTGCAGTGCCAATCCATCATCGTTACCTATCTTCGCAAAGCATGATGTGACCTCGCTCTATAAAGTAGGGCGTGACCTCGCTCTGCAAAGCAGGATGTGACCACTCTATACATAGCAGGACATGACTTCTCTCTGCAAAGTAGGACGTGATCACTCTCTGAAAAGCGAGACATGACCTTGCTTTGCAAAGCACAAAAAGACTACTCAACTGTTGCAAGCTTCCTCCTCAAAGGGTGCGGCACAGACACGAAACACATCCATGCCTCATCGCAATGGAGCCGCTACAAGTGCATCCACTCCCACTATAAATACAACGTTACTCTGCTAGAAACTCCTTACCAACAACACTAACTAGATAACATGGCATGGGAGAATGCGTGGAAGCACATCTGTGACCTCTTGAAGGACTGGGAGGCTCCCCAGCAGACCTTCGCTCGGTATAGGGCGTTTACTCAGTGGCCTTACACATACCACTCACCTCCTCAACTGCCACCTCCGAAGCTTGTCAATCTAAGGAGGCTACCTAGCAGTACGCCCAACGATTCCGATTCGAGCCATGCCCCCCTCCTATGCCCGCTTTATGGTGTCGAGACGCCTACAAGTGCATCAAATTAACCGATGAGTGGACCATTAGGCAGCACTATTTGTGCTACCCAAACTACTATGCGGACTACCCCAACCGCAGGTTTGACATGCCGAGCCATAGACAGCTAGTAATGAAATAGTATTTCAGTGCACACTACTATTTTGCTTCCCGTTACACCATAACTACGTCTCTCTTCCCACCACAGTCTCCACCACGTCTATGCGACTTCAGCCAGTGGATCGATGACACGATTGACTTGTACGACATGTGGATGCTGCTGACATAGAAGAGCTGGGCCAAGGAGGACTACAAGGGCTGTGAAAGGTGCCTCGCAGAGTTGCAGGCTGAGAAGGAGGAGAACAAGAGGCGGGAGAGGCTGCAGGAGGAGTAGGAACATAAGCATGCTAGGCGACAGGAGGCTGAGAGGGTGCAGAAGATGGCCATCACGATGAAAGATAATGCACAAGGCGAGGAGTACAATGCCAAGCTAGGCTGCAAGGGTAAATGGTCACGTTCCATGTAGTAGCTCGACCCTCCCTGTCCATATATCCCATGTATTTCTAATTCCTTAAATGCATGCGTGTACCTTCACTCATTAGGTCGTGTGCCTTGTAACCCTTTTGTTGGATCAACTATCGTGTTGTTATCGTTACGCCATTTATCTAAAGTTCTCCTCTGTGTATGAATTCTCTATTGTATCGCAATATCACTTACTCTCCTACTTACGAATCATTGCTATCTCAATCGTCCTCACAAAATTCTTTAGAAATTTATCACACTACAACAACATACGATGATCATAAAATGTTATTGCGAGTATAGCAGATTTTGTACCCTTGAGAATCTACGAAAATTACAAACGGACCAACCAACCTGTCTACCCTTTTATTTCCCAAAAATAACAACCTGCAAACAATATTTGCTAAATATATTACCTACAAAAATTATCATTTACTCCGCCATAATTGCCACTTGAGCTAGTTGCTCAACCAGGTTAAGCGACTAGGGTCTAGTCACTCCACAGTTGGGCGACTTGGGCTAATCGCCTAACCGTGAAGCGATAGATGGCTTACTACTAAAAAAATAAAACACAGGTATATTACTATGATTCAGAATAAAAATAGATTATTTGAAAATTTCACTTTGGTGATCGAGCACCAAAATCAATATCTATTGCCCTAAAAAATTAATACCCGTTGATATGTTTTGAGATTCATGATGTTTGACGTGTCTATCTTCACATACTCATAAAAAATGTATTTGAAATATCAAACTCCGAAAAACTAAATTCATCTTCAATTTAGGCACTGTTCGTATTGACTTCTACTTCTAGATTCTACATAGAAAAGGCAATATGAACACCTAGCTTCTCGAAGCAGGTTCTCCACTCCTCTCACTACTGTCTCGCTCCGGAGATAAGACTAGGTCACGGGTGCATCATCCACCCCACTCCTCTTATTCCCGTCACGCGCACATATCTCTCTTTCACTTTTTGCACCGCTCGGCTCTCCTTTTAAAATACATTTATTTCAGCCACTACTATTTATTTTTAGCCAAAAGCCATCAACAAAAGCCAATACGAATGCACTTTAACTAGTTTGAGCTAGTTTCACGGTATATATATAATAATTGTACTCACATTAAATTCAAAAGTAGATCAAATTTGTTTGGACTGAGTTCAACACCCACTCACCACAAATATATTAAGGGTATGAAACATTTCATACTCAAACTTCAAAATTTGAATGTATCGGATGGTTATTGAGTTGGTGTCTCGGCAGCCAGGTGCTTTTTTTCTAATTTACCGGGAGAGTAGTATATGTATAAACAAAGTAAAAATAAAGTTACAACAATATTTATAGCTAGAAAAGGATTAGTGAAGACACAATTCCGGTCGTTACGTCACCTGACCACTCATTACTCTTACATTGCTTGATTCCGTCCAACTAATTAATTACTATCAAACGCATAGTGATGACCACCCCGTAGCTTGTACCTACCTGGCCCTCGCTAGCAAGGCACTAAGAAAGCTGAGAACACAAGGACAATGAGATAGCTAGCTAGCGTGTGTAAGTGTACACAAGGCAAACATATATACCTAGATCGAATAAGCAATCGATCATACCTAATAACCTTAACAAAGTAGGGTGGAATTTACACACAAACATCTATCTGCTACCTACGTATCTATATATAGATACACTGGACACCAAATGTCCTAGTACACGTGCATTTTGGTCGAGCCGGGGAGCGAGGATCGAGGAGCCGGCCATGGAGAAGAACGTCGCGTTGATCTGCGGCACGGTGGGCCTGCTGGGCCTCCTCGCCGTCATCCTAGGGTTCGTCGGCGAGGGCACCAAATCCCAGGCACGTAACTGTACTGTAGCACCGTGCTTTTACTGTAGTGAGGCTGCAGATAGCTAGATCGAGAGCTCACAGATAGTATACGTGTTGTACTTGTATTTGCATGCAGTCCCTTGTTGCGTCCGACGGGGTGAACTGCGTGTATCGGACCACGCCGGCGCTGGGGTGTGGCGTCGTGGGCGCGCTGTTCCTCCTGACGGCGCAGGTCGTCGTCAGCTCCGCCACCGGGTGCTGCGGGTGCTGCCGGACGGGGAGGATCCAGTCCAAGACCAAGCACGTCATCGCCGTCGTCATGTCCGTCGTCTCATGGTACCTACCAAAGCCTGCTTGCACGTTGTGTGTGTGTATACATATATGCATCTGTGACAGTTTCGTGGTACTTGATAGGGTCCTGCTGATCATCGCGGTGGGGCTGTTCTTCGTCGGCGCCCGGTGGAACACGGCCATGGAGCGGCCGGCGAAGGTCGGCGGCTCAAGCACCAGCCAGCAGGGCGAGTGCTACGTCCTGCCGGGCGGGGTCTTCGCCACCGCGTCGGTGTTGTCCCTCGTTGTCGTCGCGTTCGGCATCACCTCCTACTTCCTGCTCGATCTATCGGCGCCGCCGGAGGAGACGGCCCAGCAGCAGCGGCAGCCGGGGATCGCCATGGGGCAGCCGGCCTACTTCCAGCCTGAACAGCGCGGTTATCCTGTCGGCGCCGCCTGGCCGTACGATGGCAAGGGCGCTACAACCATGCTCTGAGCTCTGGAATTAGAGACGATGAAATTATATTTGCATGATTTGTGTAGCTTTGCATGTATCTTAATTTGGTGTGTACTAGTTTACTACATCCGTTCTGCTGTTGCTTGTAATGCGATTCTGAAAACTGTGGTTTAATCTCATTTCTTTGATAATGGTGATATGTGTAGATGCTCCCCTTTCCATGAAAATGTTACACGGGAACCTATTTAGTCAAAGATAGTACTTGCACCAATAATCTCACAAGTCACAAACCTTAATTAATTTATCACAGAGTGAAAGACCATATGAGAAGATCCGAGATTATTTATGATAAACTACTGTTAATATTTGTAGATTTGAATTATAATTTTATAAAAGATTTAGAGTTTTAGTCTGGTTTCAATCTCTGGCTATTTGCCCGGCTCAGCTGAGCAGTCAGACCGGTGGAACCGATCAGACCAGCTGTGCATAGCGGTCTGATCAGCCATGCTCAGCTGTCAGACCAGTTGTTCATAGCTGTCTAACAAGGAGTGTTCTGAATTTTCGATAGTGAGTTTGAAATTTGGTATTTTGGTCAGGGCGTGGGTAATTTAGTCCTAAGTCAGTGCTTTTATGTTACATAAAATATATTTGAGCTAATGTAGGTTAATTATTATGAAAAACTTGTGCCTGAAAATGATTTTTTGGTCTTTAAATATGTGAAGTAGCTTGGAGTCAACTATGATCAATGACGAGGACCAGGACTACACTCATAGAGGAGCCAAGGTCCAAAATGGTCAAGAATGCTAGGTAAGATAGTTGAACTCAAGCATGTCACAAGAAAAGCAAGAAACGTTGAAGGGAAGGTTCGAGTGATGGGTTACACTAAATGGATTGGTCGGTCTAAGTGAGATATGGTTTGGTGAGAACCGAAACGAGAGACTTGTCGATGCGTGGCAAGCCATTAGTGCACCTAAACATAGTAAGCATGCCGATTGCTTGTAAGGGAATGTGAAGACCGGGTCAAGGAAAGGGAATTTTTGTAGTTTGCCATATACCAGAAACTCCATTTGATTAAAACCGTGACACTTGAGAAGCGCTTGGAAAAACAGTTTAGATCAAAGAGATGCTGAGAAAATCAATTGGGTTAAGGGTAAAAGACTTTGTAGGTTCAGACTCATGTTCTTTTAAAAGCATGCATGGGTTAAGTATGATTGTAAAGCTGTGTTGTTTGGGTTAACGGGTTTTTCCTATTTATGCTTGTTGTGGCTACAGACCAAACAGAGAGAGAGATGGTAGTGGAGAGTGATGAAGATAAGTGTAATGGCCTGGGTCCTCCCCATGGCTTACTCATATATATATACACATGAGGAGTGCTTTTACAGATATACCCTTACATCTGGTTATCCCCTCTGGGGGCAGTTATGTCATTACACATGGCCTATTCTGGGCCTTATAATCTCCTACCCGGCCTGCTGGGTTTAGGTGGGGGCCACCCCTACGACAGGAGCCTCTCATGGTGAAGGGCTTCACAGGGCCGAAGCCATGTCGCCGAGTCCTTTGGCCCCCTCCGTCCCCTGCGGCCTGTGAATTCCTCCAAGCTTGTGGTTGGGGAGCCCGAAGTCTAGGATGGTGTTAGCGGAGGCGGACGCCTGATTCGAAGCAGGCGCGCGCGCGCTCCGTCCCCTGTCCTTCGAACGGGTGGCAGCGAAGCTGGCGCCCAAGTCGAAGTAGACGCGCGCGCTCCATCCCCTACCCTTCGAACGGGTGGCAGCGAAGCTGGCGCCCAAGTCGAAGTAGACGCGCGCGCTCCGTCCCCTACCCTTCGAACGGGTGGCAACGAAGCTGTCGCCTAAGTCAAAGTAGGCGCGCGCGCGCTCCGTCCCCTACCCTTCGAACGGGTGGGCAGCGAAGCTGGCGCCTAAGTCGAAGTAGGCGCGCGCGCTCCATCCCCTACCCTTCG
Organism: Dendrocalamus latiflorus; assembly: GCA_017311315.1. Classification (NCBI taxonomy): domain Eukaryota; kingdom Viridiplantae; phylum Streptophyta; class Magnoliopsida; order Poales; family Poaceae; genus Dendrocalamus; species Dendrocalamus latiflorus. The sequence continues at coordinate 23,592,270 of CM029678.1, forward strand.
AACGGGTGGGCAGCGAAGCTGGCGCCCAAGTCGAAGTAGGCGCGCGCGCTCCGTCCCCTACCCTTCGAACGGGTGGGCAGCGAAGCTGGCGCCCAAGTCGAAGTAGACGCGCGCGCTCCGTCCCCTACCCTTCGAACGGGTGGGCAGCGAAGCTGGCGCCCAAGTCGAAGTAGACGCGCGCGCTCCGTCCCCTATCCTTCGAACGGGTGGCAGCGAAGCTGGCGCCCAAGTCGAAGTAGACGCGCGCGCTCCGTCCCCTACCCTTCGAACGGGTGGCAACGAAGCTGTCGCCTAAGTCGAAGTAGGCGCGCGCGCTCCGTCCCCTACCCTTCGAACGGGCGGCAACGAAGCTGTCGCCTAAGTCGAAGTAGGCGCGCGCGCTCTGTCCCCTACCCTTCGAACGGGCGGCAACGAAGCTGTCGCCTAAGTCGAAGTAGGCGCGCGCGCTCCGTCCCCTACCCTTTGAACGGGTGGTCAGCGAAGCTAGCGCCCAAGTCGAAGTAGACGCGCGCGCTCCGTCCCCTACCCTTCGAACGGGTGGCAACGAAGCTGTCGCCTAAGTCGAAGTAGGCGCACGCGCTCCGTCCCCTACCCTTCGAACGGGCGGGCAGCGAAGCTGGCGCCTAAGTCGAAGTAGGCGCGCGCGCTCCGTCCCCTACCCTTCGAACGGGTGGCAGCGAAGCTGGCGCCCAAGTCGAAGTAGACGCGCGCGCTCCGGGGCTGTTGTGACCTTGCAGTCTGGTAGTGCGCTTTTAATGGCGGCTTGAATCACGCCGACGCCTGACCTGGCAGAAGTCAGGCTGTCGCGTCGTGCAGTCTGCCCTGCTGCCGATCCATCAACATACGCCGGAGCCTTTGCTTGACCGGCTTGGCGTCGGGGCGGACCGCCAAACGATGCTCGATTACTGCTCGGTCTACGCCCTTGATGTCCTCCGGGGACCATGCGAAGATGTCAACGTTGTTCTGAAGCACTCGGAGCAGCTCCCGTTCGACCCCCGGCGGGAGCCCCTCGCCAATGGACACAAACTGCCCCTCCGCCTGGAGCGGCACCTTCTTGACGCCGCCTTCGGGCCGAGGCTTGGGCGTCCACCCGGGAGCGGAGGGCCCATCACCGGGCGCGCCGGAGAGGGCATGCACCGGGCGATGCGGGACGCGGCTGCAGCCTTCGGCACGTCTGGCCAAGTCCTGGTCGCCGAAGATGGTGATGACACCCTCCGGGCCCGGGAGCTTTACACACAAAAAGGCGTGGTGCGGGATTGCCTCGAAAGAGTTGATGGCGGGTCGCCCCAATATGGCGTTGTAGGGGTGCGGGATATCCACGACATCGAAGGTGACATGCTCGGTCCGGATGTTACCTTTGTTGCCCTCCTGACGGAAAGTGACAGGAAGGGACACGTGCCCCAGGACCTGCAGCGGTTGACCCCCGAAGTCTTGAAGTGGAGCTCCTGGCTGCTCTAGCCGGCTTCGGGGGATTGCCATGCGGTCGAGGGCTTCTGCGAATAAGATGTTCGCGGAGCTTCCCCCGTCGACAAGGACGCGCCTGACTTCACAGCGTGCTATGTGGGCCTGGATGACTAAAGGGTCTTGGTGAGGGTACTCCACGCCCCTGGCGTCGTTCAAGTCGAAGGTGATGTTGCGGGGCGGCATCCACAGTTGCGGCTGCTTCTTGGGGGCTTTTGAAGAGGAGCCTCCGGTGATGACGTTGATGGTGCGATGCTGCGCGCCCTCCGTTGCGGTGGCCCGTATGGGGCTATCCCTTGGGTGCCCTACGTGGGCTTCGGCGGGGGGACGAGTAGGCGGAGCCCGAGACCCGGCCGTCGCCCTCCGCAGCTCCATCACCGCGATGCATGCCCTTGTGTAATGATCGCCGTAGCTGTGTACCTCGCACCACTTGCCATAGTGCAGGAGCTCTTGCTGTGCGTAGGGTTGGCTGCCGTAGTCAAATCCGCCCTCCGATCCCCGGTCTCCCCTCCGTGAGGCGGGGTCGGGTCCTTGGTGGGCGCTCTCGGTAGCGAGGACATGGTGGGCTGCCTGCGACCGGCGCTGGCGGCGCCGAGGTTTAGGCCTGCACCGTGAGGAGCCTTCCTGTACCTCGGCCTCCCTGCCTCGGGGAGGGTCTCCTCGGGGCTTTCGGCTACGGCCCAGGTTCGAGGAGGGACCACCCACCCTGACCTCGCGCGGGGGGTGCTCCTCACGGGCGAGGCCGGGGGCGGTGATGCTGCGTCTTCGCGCATCCTCCTCCGCCCGCGCATACTCGTCCATTTTGTCGAAGAGCTTGGTAACTATCGTGATTGGCCTCCGCGCGTTGTATTCGGCCATCGGGCCCGGGCGAAGGCCCTGTATGGCTGCATTAACGACTGTGGTTTCATTAACATCGTTTACCTGGCCTCGAATCTTGTCGAAGCGCTTGAAGTAGCCCCGGAGCGTCTCCGAGGGTCCTTGCTTCACAGCGAAGAGCTGGTCCGCATTGATCCGCTCGACATAATGTCCTTGAAAGTTGCTACGAAGCCGGTCGCGAAGCTGCTCCCACGCGTAGATGGAGCCCGGCTCTATGGTAAAAAACCAAGAGAGCGCCACTCCGTGCAGTGCGAGGGGGAGTCCCTTCGCCTTCGCGGTGTCGTCTCCGCCCGCGGCCTCGATCGCGGTTTCGTACACGCGCACGAACTCGCGAGGATCTGTGTCGCCTTTGTACGGGTCGGTGATGCAAGGGAACTTGAAGTCTTTGGGCCACGCCGCCTGCTGCAGCCCCGCCGAAAGCAGAGATTCCGGATCTACGCGTCTCAGCGGGACACGGCTAGACGTGGGGGCTTCGCGGCTGTCCACCTTCTCTGGCGTGGGCTCGGACGCGACTACCGGCGCGACCTGCTGGCTCCGAGCCTCTTGTATATCTCGGACGGCTCCGCGAAGGTCCCTGAGTTCCCGCTGGAATGCGTTGAGGGCTACTAATAGGGCGCTTTCCACCGCAGGTGTCGTTGGGGCCGCCGGAACGCCCAGTGGACAGGCTGGTGCAGGGACCATCGCCTCACGATCTCCAGATCCGCCAAATGGTTCGTTGCGGCTACCCCCGGCCGTCGGATCTGCGCTACCGGCAAGGGTGGCGGGGGCTGTCGTTGCAGTGCCAGCGACGGGGTTAGGTGTCGTCGTAGCGGTGCTGGCGGGGTCGGTTGTTGCCGCGCGGGGCGTCGACGCCCGCGACCACGACGCGTACGCCGCCGCCAACTCCTTCGGCGGCCGATGCCGAAGCCCTGGTGCTCACGCGCTGCTCCGACCCATCCGTCTTCTTTCCCTTCGCCGCCGCTGGTGAAGCTCTCTTCGGTGCCATCTTTTTTTTCTTCGGTCTTCAGGCTTGTCTTCGTCCTCCCCACGGACGGCGCCAACTGTTGTGGCTACAGACCAAACAGAGAGAGAGATGGTAGTGGAGAGTGATGAAGATAAGTGTAATGGCCTGGGTCCTCCCCATGGCTTACTCATATATATATATACACATGAGGAGTGCTTTTACAGATATACCCTTACATCTGGTTATCCCCTCTGGGGGCTGTTATGTCATTACACATGGCCTATTCTGGGCCTTATAATCTCCTACCAGGCCTGCTGGGTTTAGGTGGGGGCCACCCCTACGACAATGCTAGTGGATAGTAATCATTAGGGTTAGATCTAGGCTAGTTACCTCATCTATTTAGTGGGTTAGAGATGGAGGCTTGTGGCCAACCATTCCAATTATCCTTGAGTTAGGATTAAGGATTGAGAGAGAAAAATGAGTGTTATAGTGTGAACTCTTGTCCTCCTGTGAAGTGGTTATAAAATTTCATACTCAAGTAGCAATATAATCAAATTTATTCATCTCTCATGAATTCTCTTGTCTTGGTTGATTTGCTCTTTTTTTGTTCTTTGCTTCTTCTCTCCTCTTCTTGATCTTATTGCACGCCAAAGATGTGTAAGTGATGAAGGTGACTTATGTAGATCAAATCCTATCTATCGAGGCACTTTGGCTTGTAAGATCTCGAAGTTGCCTGATTCTTGTTTGATTTAGAGCCCTTCTTAAGATTTCTTGACCTGAGAGTTTTGGCTTTTTTTCATCGGTTAGTTTTGCTTGCTATGACATATGAGAACTTATCTAGAGTTATCTTAGCTGTTCTTAACCCACATGCAAGTTGTATCTCACGTTTTTGAGGTTTGTCTGATTTTAGTACAACTTTGCATGTTTTAAGAAAAAGTTAGGACTTCAACCAAGATGAACACGATCCTTAGATGGAATAGATTCCTGAGACCCTCAGGAATTTGTATGTAAAATTTGATCTCATTTGATCATAGATTTTGAAGTTTATACCAAAAGCGGTTCAACCTCAGGCTGATTTTTTATTCTGGGAACAAGGGAGCGGTTAAACCGCTCCTTAGCCTGATCAAACTGGTGGCCGGTCAGACTACTGACCAGTAGCTAGTCAGACCATCGGCTTGACTCCTGTTAGACCGTTGGTCCGTGACCAGTCAGGTGCAGAGCTTGGCATCTTCGCTGTTTTGGGTTATTCCTTGTTTGTAGGTTATGGAATATGATCTTCTTAGCTCTCTAACTTCGGAGTAAAAAATTTCTGCTACTTAAAAAAAATTAGAGAAAACATCTTTGATCCATTCTGTTACTATTGCCGATCTTACACAGCCAGAGAACCAGGACAGCCCCAGATTCCTTCTTACAAATGATTTCTGAAAATGTGGAACTCAGTCGTTTTCAGCATCAGGCTTAATCCTTAAGCCTGACAAAGCCTTCGTGTCCATCAGCAGCATCAATGAGTCCTGGTTTTTCTGATTTGCCACCTCGGGTGCTACATGGGAAGGTCCTGTTCTTTTCAGCTTCTAAAAGCTGTTTTTCGGTTTTTCTATAGTAACTAACTTTTAAACAGAGTATTTTTTTAAGATAGGGTCTACTAGTTAATTGTAGCACATATTTTACTGACTTCATTTATATCGGCAAAAATCACACGTGAGTTTCTGTTACTCTGTAATTTCTCGTACAAACAGCCCAAAAACTACAAACCGTAGGCAAAAACTATAAGTCGCAGCTAAAAAGAACAGGTCCGGAATATCAGCACGGTCCGGTGCTACACGGCTCAGGTTCATGCAGAGTTCTGCTCGATTGATCGGTCTCCCGTTCCATTTCCAAGTCACGGTACCCTTTTTTCGGCTCCGTACAGAAGGACAGACTCAAATACAGTTAACCAAGTCGCTTCTAAGTTGTAATTAGCATCTTCAAGCAACGATCCATTTTTCAGAAAAGAATGGTTCTTCTCGAAATGCTGTGACTAATTAAGGTGTTGCCCATTTCGGTTTATTTTTCACTATTTGATACTGTAGCTAGTTTATTTTACACTATAACTGCGGGTGACTTTTTTAGTATAATTTAATTTAAAATAATTAAAAATAGAAAAAACATATTAGCCTATTATAGACAGTGCAAAAGAAATAAAAAAGAAAATCTAAAAAACCAAAAGCCATAAAAAATAAAATTAAAAAATTAGGTGCTAGAAGCCGAAAGCAAAGGCCAAACGAACAGAGCTGCAGCGATCACAAAACCCGAACGCATATCGTTGAAAGTGTTAAACACCAGTTACAATTAACTGACCAATGTACAGTTACCCCAAATGTACAGATGCATTTTCATTAGGCACCTTTTCTTGACAGCCTTTAATCATCTATATATATCTCAATGTACAGAATAACAATAATTAATGAAAGCATCATTTCTCTCAATCACTTGTTGTCCAGCCTCTCTTGCAATACGTTATCAGCACACATATTCACAAGTGACAACCAGAGAAGCAAAAAGGTAATGGCACTATGCAAGAATCATCAAAAAGTATTTCTGGAAATCCTTGCTTTGGTTCATTCCCTGCATGCAACACTACACGCTCTTCTTGCCCCTCTCCATGCACAACCTCCACCACCACGCCCGGCGACCACCACCATCATCTCCACCGGCCATGGCTCTAGGCCGGTTCGTCGTCGTCCATGGGAGGCGCACGGCGTCTTCTCACCAACGCGGGCTCCATGCTATGGACCTTACCGGCGACCGGCGCACGCCTCCACGGCGGCTAACCGCCGTCCCGGCCTCCGGATTCGTACTCCTCCACCGGCCTCCTCCGCAGAGGACGCCTTCTCCTCTACGTAGACCGGGAGAAGAGGGGAGAAAAGGTGGCCGGCGGCCAGTGCGGCGCGCAGCCGGTGCGTCCCGGAGCGGTGCACGGCCGGCGCGGCCCGGAGCGGCGCGCGGCCATCACGGCCTCGGCAAAGCGCGGCGCGCGGCCAGAGGGCGCGGCCCGACCCGGCTCGGTTGGCGCGACCGGCAAGGCGCAGTGGCCAGCCCGGCGCGACGGCGCACGGCAGCAGGCGCGGGGCAACTCCCAGCCCGAGGCGACGGCGCACGACGCGGCACCCGCGGGCGGAGGCGGCGCCCCCATGGGCCGACGGCGGCGGTGGAGGCCCCGGCGCAGGCGGATCCGAAGCCCGGCGGCCGGCTGCGCCCGTGACCGACGGCGTCCGTAGCATGGCGGGGACGTGTCCGGAGGCGGGGAAGAGGCGGCCCGAGGCGGCGTGTCTGGAGGTGGGGAAGAGGTGGCCCGAAGCGGCGGTGGCAGAGCCCATGGCCAGCGGCGGCGGCGCCCGAAGCCTGGCGGCCGACGGCGGCGCCTCCATGGCGGCGGCGGCTAGGGTTTGGGGGGAACCCTAATCCCCCCTCCCTCTTTTATATATGGCAGCCCCAAAATGGGCTTTGGCCCAAAACATCCCACCTTTCCTCCTTGGGCCTAAAGGCCGAATGGGCTTCAGCCCAAGTTTTCGGAAATTTGCAATTTCCCCCTCTAGTTCATGGCAAATGTAGAATTATTATTTTAAATAACTTTGTATTATAGTTTTTGCAGTATAGTCTTTATGCTTATTTATAATTGTACCCGTCGGATTGTACTGTTATAAATTAGCATTTCAGTCCCTACAGGACCTGAAAATTATGTAAATATTTAAATAAATGTGCAACCACATTTATAGCAAAAGGAAAGCCAAAGTGGAGAAGAGTGATGGAGGAGGAGATGTCCTCTATCCAAGAAAATGGAACTTTGTAGCTTGTTCCATTGCCAATCAATCACAAGCCGATTGGACTAAAGTAGGTGTATAAGGTGAAGGACACCCAAGGCATAGTCATAAAACACAAGGTGAGGCTAGTTGCAAAAGGATACGTTCAATGACAAGGAGTTGATTTCAACGAAGTCTTTGCCCCTATTGCACAACTAGAAATGATATGACTACTCATTACGATCGTGGCACAAGAAAGATGGGAGGTTCATCATATGGATATGAAGTTGGCCTTCCTCAATTGCGATCTGGAAGAAGAAGTTTATGTCATGCAATCTCTAGGTTTTGAGAAGAAAGGAGATGAACACCTGGTACTATGACTGCATAAAGTGTTATATGGTCTGCGTCAAGCCCAGAGATCTTGGAATGCGAAGCTAGACAAGTCTTTGATGGCACTCGGTTTTAAAAGGTGCCCGTTAGAGCATGCAATGTACAAATGGAACTAGGGAAGGAGTCTAATGGTTGGAGTTTATGTGGATGATGTAATCATCACTGGAGAGAGTATCAAGGACATCAATAGCTTCAAATGCCAGATGAAGAAGTTATTTAGCATGAGCGACCTCAGGTTACTCAGCTACTACTTAGACATTGAGGTACGACAATGCTCCGGGAAGATTACTCTTAGCCAGACCGCATATGCAACAAAAGTGTTGAACAAATGCAGCATGAAGGACTGCAATCCAATGCAAACTCCGATGGAACCCCAACTGAAGATGTGCAAAGACAGCACAAACCCGCCCTTAGACAAGACTTTGTACAGAAGAATGATCGGAAGCTTGAGGTACTTGCTACACACACGACCAGATCTGATGTTCTCGATTGGGATGGTGAGCAGGTACATGGAGAATCCAATAACAGAGCATATGGGTACAGTAAAACGTATCCTGAGGTATATAAAAGGAACATTGAATTATGGGTGTGTCTACGAGAAGAAGGAATAAGGTTTGGAGCTAGACGGTTACTCAGACAGTGATCTAGCTGTGATACAGATGATCGAAAGAGTACTTCAGGCGAGGTGTTTTTCCTGGGTTCGAACTCAGTCAGCTGGTGTTCACAGAAGTAGAAGGTGATCGCACTGTCTTCATGTGAATCAGAGTACATTGCACCTTGTGCGACGGCCTGTCAAGGGGTATGGTTGGGTCGGTTGTTGGCTGACATATTGAAGACAAAGGTTAAGAAGGTAACCTTGAAGATTGATAATCAGTCGGCAATTATGTTGTGCTAAAACCCAATCTACCATGAAAAAAGCAAACACATAGACACTCAATTCCATTACATAAGAGAATGTGTGGAGTCGGGGGTGATCAAAGTGCAGAGTTTGCACGGAAGACCAACTTGCAGACATCCTGACCAAATCACTCGAAAGAATGAAGTTTGTGGAGATGAGGGAGAAGATCGGTGTGCGAAACATCGAAGACGGAAGACAACAAGCTTAAGGAAGAGATTGATAGAGTTAACCTAGTTGTCTTCGGGTCTGATCGAATCTACGACAATGTTCTACGACCACGACAGACTACGGCCACGTTCAAGTTCTGTAATGGTCATAAGTCGTAAGTTATAAGGACTATAGCAGTCATAACTCGTAAGGGGTCAGGAGTCAGAGTCTGTTTAGATTCGGATTTGGACAGTCGGGTGTTTTTCATATTGGTTTTCAGCATGGTATGACGTGTTGGTTTTAAAGTCATATATGTTGCTCCTCTATATAAAGAAGAAGAAAAGGACGCATATGCATCGCATTGCATCGTGTCACAAAATTCGACTTGTATCTACTTATGTTTCGCGTGTTTATGTGATCGTAAGAAGTTGACGACCTTCGCTCGTCTAGACTCTCTGGACGATTTCCCCAACAGATTTCCTGTGAGTCGTAACTTGTATGTAACAACACACAGAAAGTACCAGCAGTAGAATTACTGCCACATTCCAAATGAACCCACTTGATCTTATCTTGGGAGATACTCTTATGCAACTCGGCATGTCATTAGCACACATTAAAACGACATAGAATAAATCTTGTTTGATTGTTTAATGGTCCAAGTTAAAAGGGACCTGTAATAAAAATCACAGCCCCTTGATTCAACAATATGTGATAACATGGAAGTTACTAATTTCTTCGGTCCAGGCTGTGTGGTCAAGAGATGCTGCTTGCTTAGATAGACTCTGAATTCCAAAAGTTGCTGCCTAGTCATGTGGTTCCCACACCACCTAGTCACTCTCATTTTTCCCAAGCCACATGACTTCCAAGAAAGACTTACCAGCCAGGATTGGTATTAACCAAAATTCATACGTGAATCCTAGTCATGTGGTTCCTACCAGGCCCGGACGGAACTAATAGATGAGTAGTTTTATTCTCTTTATTTTCTTTCTTAAGATTAAACTGTAAAAAATATTCCTACTTCGGTAGACATTGTATTGCATGTTGAGTATTCATATTACAAAGGGATAACCTACGTGGCCTTCTAGAGCCTACTTTATGTGGACGACCCATGGGAGTGGGTAGACAAAGACATACTTCGATAAACACTTCACAAGAGTGGAGAAAGACCTACCTCGGTAGACACCCTAAGGAAGTAGAGAATACCTACTTCGGTAGACATTCCACGGGAGTGGAGTTGAGACCATGTATGAGAAAGGACAGGGTAAAAGTAGTTCATTAATAGGTGAATACTCGGCTATAAGGTATAAGTAAGAGAAGCGCAGACATATGTATTGTATTCATGAAAAGAGAACTAAGATAATAAGAAACATATATGGAACTTGATGAGAATGGATATGTGAAATTGAGATAATGGTGAATAGATATGAGTTGCTAATATAATGTTGTCTCGTTTATTATTCTATTATATACTTACTGAGTCGTGGACTGACCCTTACTTTGTTGTTGTGTTTAGGTGCTCATTGATGACGATATGCATGGGCGAGAAAGAGCACATATTGTTCGCATATTGTTCACGTTATAGTTTTTCCTTTTATTTAGTGATCACTTATTCATTGCTAAAATTAAATATTGTCATCCATGAATTTGTTAGATAAATAATGACCTCTTTAGCACTTAATAGTTTTACATTTTTGCTACATGTAAATTCTCTTTAGTTAGATCTGCTATTGACTCAGCTTATTGTCAATTGATTTATTTTAATGTGAATCTATGATTCCTGCATTGCTGAAATTTTTATGTTCATGGTTATGTTGAGGAATTATATTTGAAATCTAGTTGTTGGTAATGTGTACTTAATGATTTAAATTGATAGCAGTTGTTGTTGTGAGTGATATTATGGCTGTTGTTAAGCCGGTGTGTTAAATTACAAGTCCAAATGCACCAGAAATATTATCAAACCAATCACAGGAAATACCATCGAATAAGAAAGTCTTCCGCAGTGTTAAATGAAGTCAGTTCAGTGCAGAAGTTCTAGATGGAGGAGACTAACGATTAGACGGTAAATACGATCAGCAGCGGCTGTCACTATGTCATTTTCCACAGGCAAGAGGAGAGAAAAAAAGAGGCAGAGATGGCGATCGCCGGAGAAGACCAACAAGGCAGCCCTGACCTTTGTAAAGATATGAAATGCTCCCAGTGAGCTGTGCCAATCCTGCAGCGCCCTGGGACAATGGATAACATTGCACATTACACTATAAATGTAGAGGAGCACCATGCCCATGTAAACGACCACAACTCCCCACAGAATTACTTCAAATCGTCCGGATCATCCTCTTCCTCCCAGCTCCAAATGTCAGAACCCTTGATCTTCTTGCTCGTGTCATGCCTTCTTTGCCTTCGACTACACGCGGTGCTGCACGGAGGCATCTCACTGAAGTCTCAACAGACGGCCCTGCTCCACTGGAAATCTACACTCCGAAGGTCACCGGTGCAGATGAGCTCCTGGCGAAGCAATACCAGCCCGTGCAATTGGACAGGTATCGTGTGTAGCGCCGTTCACCACGGCCGCCGGATGCCCTGGGCTGTGACCAACATTTCTCTACCAAACACCAACATGCACGGCCAGCTCGGTGAGCTCAACTTCTCGGCTCTCCCGTTCCTCACATATATTGACCTCAGTGACAACAATCTCCATGGCACCATCCCAGCCAACATCAGCTCTTTATCGGTACTCTCCTATCTTGACCTCAGTAGCAACTGGCTTACAGGTGAGATACCATCTGAGATTGGGAGCCTACATAATCTCAGGGAACTGATGCTGAAATTTAACAACCTCACAGGCCCCATCCCTACGTCCTTGGGTAATCTAACAATGTTAACTATTCTTGTCTTTCACCAAAACATGTTTTCAGATGCCATTCCAAAGGACATAGGAAGACTCATCCATCTACAAGTCCTGTCAATAAGCAACAACACCTTAAGCGGTGAGATACCCACAACTCTTGGAAACATGACCAAATTAAATACTCTCTATTTGTATGGTAATGAATTGTCAGGGGCTATACCTCCAGAACTGGGGAAGCTTATCAACTTGAAATTTCTTTTCCTCAGCAACAATCACCTTACTGCTACAGTCCCTGCCTCTTTAGCAAATCTCACTATGCTAACCATACTTTCTCTCCACAACAATAGAATATCAGGTTCAATCCCCCTAGAATTTGGCAACCTATTGAATCTCCAGGATTTAGTTTTATCCATTAACCAAATTTCTGGTTCAATTCCGGCTAGCTTGGGAAACCTTACCAAACTAGTAACACTATACTTATACCAAAATCAAATTAGCAATTCCATACCACATGAGATTGGTAATCTTGTACATCTTCTATTTATGTCGTTGGATGATAACCGGATTTCTGGCTCCATCCCAACAACTTTTCAGAAATTGAAAAACATCCAATATTTGACCATGAAAAATAACCAACTATCAGGTTATCTTCCTCGAGACTTGGGAAACCACACAGGCATGGTCAGGTTCGAGCTCTCAAATAATTCATTCTCTGGACCTTTGCCTGCAAATGTATGTATGGGTGACAAGCTCACCGTTTTGGGCGTAGCTTGGAATTTGTTCAGTGGCCCTGTTCCAAGTAGCCTGAGGACATGCACAAGCTTGGTCCTACTTTTCCTTGCAGGAACCCAGCTCACAGGAGATATATCTCAACATTTTGGGGTGTATCCACGACTTAAAATGGCACGTTTAATGTCCAATAGACTCTCTGGAGAGCTCTCACCAAACTGGGGCGCATGTCCCAACCTAGAGTATCTAAATCTAGCAAATAATATGATCACGGGAAAAATACCTCCCGATCTGTCTAAACTGTCCAAGATTGGGTCACTAATTCTCCATAATAATCTTCTGATTGGTGAGATTCCACAAGAAATTAGCAATATAACATTGTTGTATAACCTGAGTTTGGCATCAAATCATTTATCTGGATCTATACCAGTTGAGTTTGGAAAAATGAGAAATTTAGCATACCTTGACATATCAGGAAACAATTTGAATGGATCAATACCAGAGGAACTTGGCAGCTGCACTAAACTGCAGTTCTTGAATATCAACAACAACAACTTGAGTGGAAATTTGCCCGATACAATCGGAAATTTGACAAGCCTGCAGACCATGTTAGATCTTAGCAAGAACAAACTCAATGGTTCCTTACCGCAACAACTTGGAAGGCTGCAGATGCTAGAGATTCTGAATTTATCCCACAATCAGTTCACTGGAAGTATTCCAGCCTCATTTGCAAGCATGATTAGCTTATCAATGTTCGATGTGTCCTACAACAGTTTGGAGGGACCACTACCAGCAGGACGTCTTTTTCAAAATGCATCGCTCGACTGGTTTCTCCATAATAAAGGTCTTTGTGGCAATCTCTTCGGCCTACCACCTTGTTACTCAACTCTATCAACGGAACATCATAAAAGAAAGCAACTTAGTTTGATACTAACTATTGTTCTTCCGATAAGCTCTATCATTCTTCTTGCAATCATTGGCATTACATTTATTCACAACAAGAGAAAAACTCAAGAAACTGCAACTACCGAAGGAAGGCACATATTCTCTGTATGGAATTTTGATGGAAAACTAGCATTTGAGGATATTATCAGGGCAACAGAAAATTTTGATGACAAGTACATTATTGGAGTAGGGGGATATGGCAAGGTCTACAAAGCACATCTCCAAGATGGACAACTAGTAGCTGTCAAGAAGCTTCACCCAATTGATGAAGTGACTAATGAAAAAGCATTTGAGAGTGAAATCGAAATGTTAACAAAGATCCGACAACGAAGCATTGTCAAGCTGTATGGCTTCTGCTCCCATTCACAGTACAAGTTTCTCGTCTACGACTACATAGAGCAGGGAAGCCTTAAAACGAGGAACTAGCTAAGGAATTGGATTGGCAGAAGAGAGCTGCTCTTGCAAATGATGTGGCTCAAGCTTTATCCTATTTGCACCATGACTGCGATCCACCTATAGTCCATCGAGACATCACAAGCAACAATATCTTGCTTGATACAACTTCAAAAGCTTACATTTCAGATTTTGGCACAGCAAGGATTTTAAAGCCTGATTCATCAAATTGGAGTGCTCTAGCAGGAACTTATGGTTACATAGCTCCTGGTACACCCTTTCTTCTCATAACACGATTATTCATATCCAACCATTGATTCCTGATTCTGGTGTTCTCTTTGCTGTAGAATTGTCCTACACATCTGTTGTGACAGAGAAATGCGACGTGTACAGCTTTGGTGTGGTTGTGCTGGAGGTGGTGATGGGGAAGCATCCGAGAGATCTATTGCAACATCTTGCATCATCAAGGGAGCAACATACACTGGTCAACGAGATACTGGACCAACGACCTTTAGCACCAACAACCACAGAAGGCAAAAGCATTGTTTCCCTCATCAAGGTGGCATTTTCTTGCTTGAAAGCTTCCCCTCAAGCGAGGCCGACGATGAAGGAGGTCTACCAGACACTCATCAATTATCCGTCCTCTAGTTCAATGTCAACACTTTACGATGCACTTACGCTGGATGAACTATGGGATGCATAAGCACGGTATGGAGGATCGCTTCCCTGGTGTGTCGTCCTCAATAGTATTTCGGTAAACTAAAAGCCTTATATAGTTGAATCTTCTACTCCTGTGCTGTATCAATTTATACTCATTTGCTGCATTATTTTTCTTGTAATAAAGTTTGCACAGCACCTTCTGTGTACTGGCTTTGTTTAGCGTGGTGTTTAGACTTTCTCATTATAACCTTGATTTTCTCGTTCACAGACAACATTTCTAGCTTCTAGGTAAGTCGGTCAATGCAGCAGACTAAACATAGGCAATGTTCCTAGCAAGTAGACCTGTTAATGTATCGAGTTGGGCCAGGCCCGGAAAGTCCAACCCCAACAAGGCCGCACCCCAACAAGGGCAAGCCCGAAGCCTAAAAATTCCATTTTTTCACTTTTGGAATAAAATATTATCCCAACAGGTGCTGGCTAATCAACTGAAGAATAGTCTTACATTAAAAAAAAGAATGCCTCTTAAAGTTTTTCAATACATATAAAGATGCTAATATTTGGAAAGAAGAATAGTATAATCCTGCTATCATTTCCCACTGAATCACAAAAGAGTTTTCAGAAAATCTCTACAGTAGAAGAACTGAAAGAATCTCGCACATTCAGCCTGAAATGTATAGGAAGGCGAATGAGCATACCTATTGTCTGTGACTATATATCATGTAACGGATTATGTTGGAGGTCCAGAGCCCACATAGACCATGCTGTGGTGCACTGTAGCTGTTACGCAAATACATCAGTCTGTAATGAAGATTAAGCTCTGAGACATATTTCCCTTAATCATGAATTTCGAAGTATTCCAAGTTCCAACAACGTGATTGTGGATATCCCTGTAGAGAAAAATCTAGCACACTTGAGCATCATCAGACAAGTAGGCAATCAAGGATGTTCAGGTATACAGTGTTACTTTTTTTTCTCAACCACACTTACCAGTTATTGTTGTGTCATGTTCTTATCCCATCTCCCTGGAATCGTCACAGGAAAAAATAACAGCAATCATAGCATAGCACTTCTGGTCAATATGCATTTTTTTTAGATTTCAAGTTTATATTGATTTTTCGGAGACTTCCAGGAAATGAAAATGAGCATGTCCGTACTACATACAGAAAAGGGAGCTTCTTTGACACAAATGTTTGTTCTGAATCAGCAATTGTTTACCAGTGTCCAGTGTTAGTGGAAAAATAACAAGCGTCAGTTATCCAACACATGAAATTTTACACAAAAGAAGAAATCATGTATCTCAATCAAATTTGTACAAAACAAAGTTGAGGCATCCACTTCTCTAATTCAGCCAAACAAAAGAAAAGAAAATCACAACACTGTTAGACATAACAATGGAAAGTTCAGAACTATCAATTACAGTAGTCATAAGACATGTGGAGCTAAATCCGAAAATTAAAAAAGAAAATGAAGAAATATAGGAGTTACTGTTCATTGAAATTTGTCATTTTCCTCTTCTAATATTCATCAAGTTTTGAGTTGAAATGTTCCACATTGGTATATTATCTCATGACCCGTCTACTAAAATAAATTATTTCAGAATTATATTGTTTTGGAACAGTGCAAGCATGATCATCAATGTTGTTCATAACAAACTGTTATTTGGAATGAGAATTTTCTGTCTGAAGTCAACCATGCAAGAAACTACAGGTCAAGAATCTCAACAAGTAAAGTTTAAATTTAACATAAGATGGCATGTACTTCGAGTCAAAAGGCGCAACAGGCTCCGTAACTGCTGATGTTTATGAATGCCAACCATTCTTCATTCGTAGCTCGTCTCCACCATAATTATCACTCCCATGCAAGGATCAAAAACCCAGTACCAACTTAAATCCCAGCAGGGGGGCGATACCGGTTCGGTAACCGGAAAAACCAGGGAAAACCTAGTCAAATTTCAAGTTTTGAAATTTGAATTTGAAACCGATAACTGGAAAACCCGACCGGTTACTGCCAAAAAAACGGAGAAAACGCTAAAAACCAAAAAACCCGCTAAAAAACCCAAAAATAACAAAGAAAATTGAATTTGAGATGTTTCGAAACATATTTAGCTCATACAATACATAATCTAGCACAAAAAAGACCTAAACCAACCTAAGAGGTGCATTACGTAGTCACAAAAGACTCACAAATATCAATGCACTTGCAAAAACCCAGCCGGTTTTTTATTTTTCATTACCCACCAGGAAATCTAGCTACTGCCCGGTAACCGCCGGTTTTCCTCCCATGCCTTCTTTGATAATCCTTTCTTAATATACTAGTTATCAAGTGATCGTTGTTTAGTAGCAGGTTATGGAAGTAATGATCATCATTTAGTGGCTGGTTATGGAAGTAGAAGATGTTTCTTGCATATCGTTACAGCACAAGCTAGAGCAGCAGAAACTTCCAACTAAAAGGCCATTTCTTTTCATACGCCCCTTGAAAGCTAAAGCAAGATCATGAGAAGTCAGCTGTCCAATAAATTAAAGCAAAGAACCACGTGGACAATTGAAACATTAAACTTGCTCTACGAAATAAATTGGATTTAGAAGTCACGTCAGCATGCACTCTACTATAGCAAGTAGCTAGCTAGTACACAAAGCAAGCGTGGAGAGGCACTCCACTGTGATCTCCTCTTGGTAGAAGGTGACGGCGACCAATTCTCCGACGTGGCGCCTCACCGTCGAGTGCACCATAGGAGCTCGCCCAAGAGAGAGAGAGGGCGGTACCCTTCGAGTTCTAGTGTTGGTGGGTGAATGCTTCCAAGCGAGGCGCACCGGTGACATGAGCCCCAACAACGCTTCCGCTCCCGTGCATCCTTCACGTCATTTTATCGATATTTAGTTGTTTCTTGCCACCGTCTCCTTTACTTTGGCTTTGATAATTTTTTTTTTTTTTGAAACTCTTCTGATTTGTATTAAACTTGCATGAAGCTCTTCTAAAACTCATTCAAATCTTTGGAAAATGTGTTAAAACTTCTTAAAACTTTCAGGTGAAACTTATTAAAACTTTTGATTCAAACTTGTTGAAAGTCTTTGGTTGAAACTTGTCTGTTGAAACTCTTTGGTTGAAACTTGTCGAGACTCGAATCTACAAATTCGGACCCTTTGTGTATTCTGAAATAGTCCCAAAATCAGCAGTTGGTTCACATAGTATCAACATTGATAAAATCATTTCCATACAACGAAACAGCTAAAAATAAGCCAAATTTTATTAAATAGTAATAGCATACCTTATAGTCAAGGTTTTACAATGATTGCCACACAGGGCTTAACGACAAAAAATAAACTTGCAGCAGAAGAGACATTTGTGGTAGCCATCCGATATACCCACAGGTAATCGAGTGGAGAGCACACCCTAGCTTGCATGGTCCTCGAATTACTCCTCGTAGAACTCGGTGTTCCCTAGTTCTTCTTCGATGACTGATTAATAAATGGTGTAAAGCTGTTAGTACATAAAGTACTCAGTAAGTCGCAGAGAAATGTATGCAAAATAGTATTCATGCCAGGCTTGATCAAGAGTAGCTTTATGGTTATTTTGCAGAAAGCAATATTAACAGTAAATACAGTATATAGATTGGAAAGCACAATTAAAAAGATTACATATATAAGTAAACAAGTATTTTGAAACCACTAGTGAACTACGTGTTCACTTCCCAACCATTCCATCAACCACAAATTCTTTTAAGATAAAATCTATCTCTCATGTGATTATCACAAGGCTTTTACAAAGCTCTGTTTTAACCCAGTTCTACTCGCTAAGGTTTCGCCTCCATCCGGCCCCATTTTGCGCCTAATATGAATATTCAACCCAAAATTCACACTTCAACTCAAACAAAACTAAATTAAAACATTACTAATTAATCAGCTAGGTCTATCCAATATTGGACATGTGGTTGTACGATAGAGCCCAGATCAATAGCGCACAAAATTAAGTCTTTAATGGCTACTCAGACGAAACAACCTCATCCAAAATGTGCTTCCCACACCCCCTTTTCTACACGATCATTCGCCTGAGTATCAAATCAATTTTTGTTTAACCAGTCTCAATGGCATCCCCTGCCATAGCACAACAAATTTTATTAACAAAGGCTACCCGCCACAATTTCATATATGGTTAAGTCAAATTTTCATGATAAATCTAGAAAAGGAACCCCTCGCACGACTAAAATATGACTAAGCATAACTTTGATTCCCATGTTGGTATTAAAATAGGTCGACTTAAAATTACCTATCCTATGGTATTCAAGAATATATGTCATTCACAATTTATTCAAAGTGGCATATTATCAAGTGGGTATTTAAATAGTCCCAAAAACATTTAATATAAAACTAGCAATGCATGATAGACGACATTGGATTCTACACACGCGAAACAAGAAAAATAAACAAATAAATAAATACAAATAAAATCAAAAAATATCAAATACATTTACTGGAAGGAAATTTATGATTTTAGATAAATTTAGAAATTTCAATGTGTTCAAACGGAGTTAATATGAAGAAATACGAGCTTCCAGAAGTGTTTGTCATGGTCAGAGTTGTCGGATCTACAAAGAGTGGTTTGTGGTCGAAATCAGCAGGAGGAGACGTTTGGAGCAGTCTGATCGGCAAGAGAAGATGTTTGGAGCGGTCCGATCTAAGACGTTCAAAGCGTCCGATCGGTATTGGAGGTTATAACATTGTCGGAGGGGTCAAAGGCTACACAAAGTGGTCGTTGGTCGAAAACTCTATAGAGTGGTCGAGGTTGGAAGAAAAAGTGTTTTGTGTGTGATCGGAAGGGTCAAAAATTATACGCGGTCGAAACACTGAGAGTGATCAGAGGCCAAGAGTGGTCGAATAGTCGTAGTCGGATGGTTCCGTGGTCGTGAACTATGGTGGTCATGAGCGGCTGTGGTCGTGAGCGACTGCGGTCGTAAGCGACTACGATCAAGAGAAGCTGTGATCGAGGGTCACCATGATTGAAAGACCGGAGGAGGCTAAGGGTAGTCGAGGAAGACTATAGAAGTTGAAAGATACAGAGAGAGATTGGGCACCTTGGTGCAGACTTCGAGAGGTTAAAAATCAATCGGCTGTGAGGAAGAAGTGGTGGCAGAACATGGCGTTGGCGATGAAGGGGTTCTGATGGACGGTCGTGTGGCTCGGTGAAGACAGAGGCGGTGGTGGCGAAGCGCGAAGAGTCCTAGGCTCTCCGAAAATACTCGCCGGAGCTTTGACTTAAGGCCGGTGGAGGAGAAACTCGGTGCAAAAAGTCTTAGGCGCTCGAAAGCAAGAATTGAGGGGCAGAAGAGTGTGAATAGGAGATGCTCGGGGAGGTATTTATAGGGCTCAGGAAAGAGGAATGGATGAAAGGCGGCTCACCGAATTTATGGCCGGTGTAGTGGCGCACGATCGTGATTGATGACGAGGTTTAAAGCAGGGAAAACCATCAGAGGAAGTGGGAGAATGAAGAGGGGTCTTCAATGGCAGTATTTGTTTCAACCCAAGGGAAATAACGGTCGAAATTCAAGCTCGAGAGAGGAGCATCAATGGTAGACACCGGAGAAAAAAAAGGAAGGAAAGTGATGACGGAGGCTCTAAAATTTTGATATTTTCTTCCAGTACTACAAATAATCCAAATAAAAACCCAAAAAAATTAAATAATTAATTTGAAATTAAATTGTTAAGGAAAGTGAATTTTTGAGATGTTACAAAACTCGTTGAAACTTGAGTTCGAAAATCTAAAATTAGTTGAAATTTTGGCTTAGAATCTTCTGAAAACTTCCAAGAACACGTGAAACTCACTGAAACATAAAAATTTTCAAATGTTTTCTTGAAGCTTACTAAAACTACATAAATTCTGTTATTGTATAGTTGCAACAGTATACCGTTGTCTAGTAGAAAAATATAGCATTTTTATGGACTGAAAATGCACAGCCTACGAAACTGAAAAATTGCGCAAACCAAAAAGGTCTTTTTTCCCCCCATTTAGATCTAAGCTCATTCCTAGACGTGCGCAAATTTAACCCAACTTCGTGCCGGTTTTAGGGCTAGTCAGGCTTTAAAAAAATCAAAAAAAGTGCAAGGCTCGGCCGAGCCCACCCTAAAACTATGTCGGCCACCTCTGGCGGCTAATCTGAGCCCATCTCAACATGGCCAGGCCCACCCTGAGCATCACATATGTTGAGGCCTAATCCAAAGCACAAGCCCATGGCATTGGCATTGCCATACACGGTAGGTAAAATTGGCTATTTAGTAGCATTTGCTCTAAGACACTTTTTCCTCTTTGCTGCAACACACTGCTAAATTGTGGTTGTTTATTTATTAAAACACGTCTTGGCTATTAAAATATTATTTTTGACCCAATCAGAGAGAAAAAAAATTCAAATTGACTTCTGGTGCCACTGACGCCTTCCAGTTTGGTTTAACCAAGTGGCTGATCTGGTACCAAACAGATAGTCTTATGGCTAAAATTGTGGCTCGGTTGGGTTGAAAAGCTGAGGCTTATGGCTAAAATTGCACTGTAGCGGCTGAAATTTCACTATAGCTGAAGGTGGCTTATTTGGCGTAATTAAATTTAAAAAAAAATTAAAATAGAAAAAGTATGCTAGCTCATCACGGACAATACAAACGAATATGTGAAAAAAAGAACCGGCAAAAAGCTCAAAATAAAGCCAAAAGTTTAGAAAAAGACGAAATTTAAAAATAGTAAAAAATAAGCCAGAACCTGAAGCCGAAACGAGCGGGGTTATACCTCGAAAACCCTACCTCCTATCCCAAAATTCCCTGCTCGCCTACCCCACTCCCAGTTAGGGGTGAAAACGGGCCGGGTATTTCCCGCCCGCCCGCCCGCCCGTATTAAAGCGGGTCAAATTCGGGTACCCGGAAACTTATACGGGTATCGGATCGGAATACGGGTATTTTTTGGCGGATACGGTATCGGGTTTGGGAGGTCGGTATCCGACCGATACGGATTATCCGGTATAAAATTTGGATATTACCCGCTTAACTATTCAGGTATTACCTGGATTACTTTGCCAGTCCGAACTTCCGAATCATCCGAACTCACCGGCTCCACAGCGCTCCAACCATTCGGTTCGGCCGTTCGGGGCTTTGGGCGACCTGCGACCATTCTTTCCTCGGCCGATTCCCCAATCCTCATCTCATTTCCCTTCGGCCGAGTGCCCGACGCCGACTACCCGAGTGCTCGACGCCGACGGCCGACGCGGCGGCGCCCTTGCCCCTTGGTCTTCCCCTCCCAGCATCGCCTCCGCCCGTCCGCAGATCCACTGGTCGAGGCGGCGTAAGGCAGGCACCGAGCACGGGAGATTCGACCTCGCCGCCGTTGATTCAACCTCGCCGCCACCGGATCTACGCCCGAGTGCTCGACGGCCGACGCGGCGGCGCCCCTGGTCTTCCCCTCCGTGGACGTCCTCAGGCCGCCATCCCAGCACCGCCTCCGCCCGTCCGCAGATCCACTCGGCGATTCGACCTCACCGCCGTCGATTCGACCTCGCCGCCACCGGATCTACGCCGCCAAGTCGAGGTACGCCAGATCTGCCTAGAGGGGATTTGCTTAGCACTTTGCTTGAGGGGATTTGCCTAGAGCCTAGAGGGGATTTGCTTAGCAATAAACCAGATGTTCAATTCTACAATGCATTTGAGGATGATTCATATGTGTATATTGTGATGGAGTAAGTAGTCACTTCACCGGTTCACCCTGCTGCACTGCCGCCTCTCCAGAAGCTTGCATTGTAGAACAGATCAGTGAACTCCTGCTACTCCTGCACTGTTGCCGCAAGTTGCATGGAACAGATCAGTGAACTCCACATTTTTTAAGCAAAAAAACATATGCCCGTGAACACATATAGCTTCAGATCAATTTACATGTTAGGTGAATATTTCCTATGAGTGTATATTTGCTCATGTTACATGTTCGATTGTACCTGATACATGTTACATGTTCAATTTACATGTTACATGTTCTATTGTAGGATAAACAAACTTATGAATTATGATGGGTAGTGGTGATGCAAATGTGAGTGCTTGTGCTAGCACAGCTGGTACCTCAGTAGTTGGTACAGATCACTCGGCGTTGGCACCAAAATCGTCAGCACCGAATGCATTAGTACCACATGAGACAACCACGGCCACTGTCGTTATTCCTGATGAAGACGATGGGGCATTAACAGGAGATGTTGAACCTGCAGCCAAGAGGCAGAAGAAGTGTACCTCCGAGGTTTGGAATCATTTCAAGAAGTACACTGACAAGGTTAAGAACAAAGTTACTGGTGTGGTAGAGAAACAACTTAAAGCAAAATGCAACAAATGTGGTAGAGTGTTTGGTGCGGAGACAGCAAATGGCACAAAGCACTTATGGAATCATTTGAACCGTATTCACTCCTTGAAACGAGGTCAGCAGGAACTTGAGTTGAAGCAGGGCGAAGTTCAAACTTTCAGGTATGATCCTGAAGAAAGCTTGCAAAAGTTCTATACAGCTGTTATTATGCATGAATATCCATTTTGTATGGTTGAGCACGAGTATTTTGTTGATTTCATCAAGTCGTTTCGGCCTAGTTTTGCATTCAAGTGCCGCATTACCACTAGGAAAGAGATACTAGAGATGTTTGAAGCTAAAAAGAAAGTGATGTATGATGAACTGAAATCTGTATCTAATAGAATTTCTACAACCATGGATATGTGGACATCAAATCAGAATAAAGGTTATATGTGTATCAATGCTCATTGGATTGATGAAAATTGGTTGATGCAAAAGAGAATACTCAGGTTCATTCATGTTAAAGGGCAGCATACAGGAACTAGGCTAGCAAGTGAATTTGTCAAGGGAGTAATGTCTATGAATATTAAGAAAAAATTGTTTGCTCTCACACTAGACAATGCTTCATCAAATGATAAATGTTAGTATGCTACTGAAATTAAAGGATAGTAATGTGCTAGTGTTCAAATATTGTATTAACCTGAATGTTCTGTTGTTTTCAAGATGGGGCAGCGAATAGTGATTGAGGGTGAAAGCAACTGATGCTTGGCCAGGCCTTTTTTGCGAGGACTAATATGGTGACATGTCATCAATAGTTATATAAATGTATCTTTTGCCTTGACTGTACCTCTGATCTGAATGTGAGATTATGACTCATGAGGGTGATATTCTTAGTGTAAAAACTACTAATGAGTAATGATGTATGTCCAGTGATACTACGACTTTAGTACCGATGTATTGTTGCATTATGGATGTATGGAATGGTTGCATTGCTATTGTCTATGTGGTATAAAATGGTTGTTGCATCGACTTGATATCCGAATAAATATTCGTGACGGATAGTGTCCGTATCCGTCTTGGTACGTATTTGTTCCATATTTGTGCCTGACATTATCCGTGTTTGTATTCGTATTCGATACTATCCGTATTCGACCCGAATCCGATTAGAAAATGTGGGTTAGGATATGGGAAAGGTGAGATCCGACCGTATCCGACCCGATTTCACCCCTACTCCCAGTCCACCACTCACCCCAAGGCAAGATGGATTTTTCGCCAACCTTCTCTCTCCTCTTTCAATCAAAAATGATATTTTAATGATTGTAGTGTGTTTCAGCTAATAATCACGATTTAGTGGTGTGTTTCAGTAAAGACAAAAAAAAAAGTTGTCCTAGAGCAAATGCAAGAAAATATCAGTATTCTGTAGCCAATGTTTTTGCATACACGGTAGCAATAGCGATTTTTTCACGTCCTCGGAACCACAGCTGACGGTTGAAAAAAATGCAGAAACAGCATAAGCAAACAAAAGGAAAAATTAGCTGCGCCATGTCGGATGATCTTTGGCAGGGCATTGTACAACCTGCAGGATGTAACACTTTGTCGTTGTGATCTTTGGCAGGAGCCGCTGCCCACTGCTAGCTAGCCGCACGGTTCTCCCAAAACCATCCATGATCCATCCATGTATCGAACCCTGTTCTATACTTTCTGGAAGCTGCCGCTACTCACCAAACACATCCGACAATAGGCGGACAAAGAACAGGGCCTCTATACTTTCTGGTGCACAGAGAGAGCAAAAAAACACAGCAATATTTGTCACCTTTCTGGTTCCTTCTCAGCAGATTATCTTTAGTAAAGCCACGCCTTTTGCTTGCTAAACCAAACAAAAAAAACTATGATTTTGAGAGGCAGTTTGATCTTCCAGCTGAATTTGCGTGGAGACTGTACATATATGTTCGTCAATGCTTGATGAATGGACAGTCGAAAGGCCAGATTCAGTTAATTTCCGCGTTAACTTATCTTCGTCATCAGTCAGCGCGATCAGACAGGGCTTGTTTGGAACACAGAATTTCTTGTAGGATTGGAGAGAGAGAGAGAAAAACTCCCATGTACCAAACAGCACCTTGGGCCTGTTCTTTTTTGTTGTAGCTTATGATTTTTTTGGCTGCGACTTGTGGGTTTTAGGCTGTTCGTGCAAGAGATTACCGAGTAACAGAAACTCACGTACGGTTTTTGCCGATATAAATAAAGTTAGTACAGTATGTACTACAATTAACTAGTAGACTCTACCTTGAAAATATACTTCGTTTAAAAATTAGTTACTATAGAAAAACCAAAAAACAGCTTTTAGAAACTGAAAAGAACAGACCCTTACATTGGGCAGAATGATCTGAAAGTAAGCCCAAAAACCGAACCCATCATACATAATTGGGCCATCAAACTACTCCTCAGGAAGAGAGAACAAAGACGAGGAATGGGCTTACTTAAGTGTGCACTACTAGGATGAAAAGAACGGGCTACCAGTTAGGCAAACGTCTCAGAACGGGAGGAACTTCTGGTCAAAGCTCCAATCATATCCGAGTGGTCACTCACCGTCCATTGTTCTCCCTGGAGATCGAGATGATCACGCAACAGTACAAATATCCGTTGCCTGGCTACAATAGGCATCTGATTGCTCCAGGCTAACCTTGAACTTGGAAAAATTCGCATTCTCGTTCTCTTTCCTCTTTTAAATGGGCAAATCCTTTTTCTCATCCTTTTTACTTTTGCTGGTTTAAACTGACGGATTTTATGGCTTTCGTTTTGTTGGTAAGGACTGCGACAAGACAAAGAGATGATGATAAACTTGGCACCAGCGATTCTCTATGGCCATGTATTCCTTTGGTTAAAAGTAATAAAACAGAAATTAAGATTAGTGTGAAAATTCGCTATGAAGAACAGTGTGGTTCGACCATGCGACATCTCACTTTGAGTTTTTTTTACTGTTATATGTAATTTAGCATCTACTGTTTCGAATTTCTCCGCCTAAGTGCTCGTGCCGGAGCGATGGATGAAGTCCATGGTCATCTTCGTTGCAGTGAGTCGACGGTCGCCTGCCGTTGACAGCGTCTGGTCCCATCGAAAGATGACATCTATGTCCACTAGAAAAGTTGTATGCAATGATCGGTGTCAATCCTTCTTTGCTCTTGTCGGGTCCCATGCTAGTCGCTGGACTTGGATTTATCTATGGATGAATCTAGCTCTTAGACCGGCACATATTATGCTCTTTAATTTTTTTTCCCTGTTTCACTTACCATTCTCACGAATAGATCAAAACCATCCAATAAAATCAAATACTCCCTCCATCCAAATTTATAAGGCATATTTTTTCTTTACACATAAACCAATAAGATGTTTAAAATGACTAGACTACTCATAATTATTATCTCTAAACAATATAATTAATACATGCATATAGATAATATAAAGTAAAACTAGATATTTATTAGGAGTATAGAGGGAACATAACCGTTAATTTTACATTGGAATATGAAATATGCTTATATTTATGAACAAGACTATGTAAAAAGTACGTCTTATAAATCTGGACGAAAGAAGTACTAAGGAGCAGCTAGCAAAGTGCAACAGGCGGAAGTGGAAATAATGGGGGTGCTTCTATGCTTTTCTTAATAGTGATTTGCATAATTTTTAAAGCATGATTGATAGATGTTACGCACATCTTCGTTTACTTTAAAATTAGTGCTACTCTTAATAAAAAAAGCATGAAGCACCGCTCAGAACAATCCAATAAAATCAAAACGATCCAATAAAATCAAATCCTCCCTTCTTATAAATTTAAAAAGTACGTCTTATAATTTTGGACGAAAGAAGTACTAAGGAGCAGCTAGCAATATGCAACAGGCGGAAGTGGAAAATAAGGGGGGTGTTTCTGTGCTTTTCTCAACAGTGATTCGCATAATTTTTCAAACACATGATAAATGATTGATAGATATTACATACCTCTTCGTTTACCTTAAAATTAGTGCTACTCTTATTAGAAAGAGAAAAAAAAAGCATCGATGCACCGCTCGGAAAATAAAATGGCGACACACAAGTTGATCGTTCCCCTGCGGAATAGATTTGCAGAAAGTTGCCGGTGGGAGCCGTTAATGCGTCACACACAAGTTGATTATTCCCATGCTTTTCTTGTACAATTGTGCATGCGTAGCATAGCTCCAAAAAAAAAAAAAGAAGTGGCCATCATGGAGGCAGAGTCTACAGCCTAAGGTCCTTTCTTCTTTCGATGGGGATCCAGGTGGGAAGCCAAGCCTTTGCAGTTTGCATTCCTTCCTTCCTGCCAAGTGTAGACGCAGCAGCAGCAGCAGCAGCAGAGCCCCAGGAATGAAGGACCAGAGGAGCGCTTCGGAATTCCACGTCTGCCCCACCCCCCTCCTCCCCCTTCCAGATCCAAACCGATCGCCTACCGCCGTTCCCACCGGGCACCTCACTGACATGCGGGCGCGCCGAGACGTCCGGCCCCACGCGCGTGGTGATGAGCTGGAGTCTCCTCCTGTCGCCGTTCATCTCTCCGCCACCCACCCCCAGGAAAGCCGGATCGAGACGGACAGACGCCGCGGGAGGGCCCACCTGTCAGCGAGGCTTGCCCACGGACCGGGGCGTCCGGGTGCGCGTAGCCGCCCACGGACTGAGGCGGCCTGGACCGCGCCGCGTCCGCGTCAGCGCCAGTAGCGTGTGTGGAACGTCGCTGCGCACGCGCGTGCCGGTGTGAGGCGTCCGTCCGGTGCCCGGTTGGGTGTTTCCTTTTCCTCTCGAGTCCAGACTCGCGCCGGCGTCTACGAATACGCCTGTGGTTCTGCTCTAGTAACTTCAGATACACCCGTGATCCACTAGTAATGTTTGGGGCTGAAGAACCATGCAAAAATGTCTATGGTTTAGCTGCGTTGAACAGTTATTAATAGGTAATCGTGTCGAGTTGAAACTTATATTTATAAAAAATTTATGGTTTTCAGTGCTGCCTGTCAGGGACGGTCTGACACCTACGCAGAGACAAACTATTATGTAGGAGTATCTTGAGATGTTTTTCTACTATGTGTCACCTCAAATGGATGTTTGAGTCGAAACTAGATAGCAATAGGGGTGCAATCGGAGCGGATACGGTCGGTAATTGCTCATCCTGTATCCTATACCATATTTTTTCTCGGAATCGAAGCCGGACACGGATAGTGTCGGATACGAATACGAACGCGGATAGCATCGGTCACGAATACAGAACGAATACGGAGCGGATTCGATACGGTAACTATATTTTATCGGATAACACGCAAGAAGACAAATGTAAAACGTGTAGAGACTCCATAGCTAACGTCAAGGTTTGCACAGCATCAAAGATTCAAAATATCAACAAACGTCTTTCACATTGCAAAATTTGAAGGAAAACTGACCCCCCTTAACAGGCTTAACTGACACCTTTACTCACATCATAAAATAACTAAATAAGCACTTGCAGTTTTCATTGAAATAGCGATCAAATGCTGACATTAGGCAGTATGCACAAGAGTGCACAACAGAAGCATACGTTGAACCACACTGGATTGAAGTAGCGATCAGAAGCACAATTAAGGGAACTAGTATTGTGCCCGTGCTAATGCTACGGTAAAATACAAAAGAAGATAAAATTTGTAAAAAAATAAAACGAACAATCAGATTCATTAAGATTCACGTCTCATATATTGTATAACCAAATATTTTTGTCACAAAATGAATGTCACATAAATATGTGACCGGTCGGAACCACCCAACACGCAATGCTCAAAATCGAGACCCCATCCATGGACCAAGTCATTCTGCAGAACACAGTGCGTTAGCATACCACTCTAAAAAAACTAATAGATGAGCATGTAATGTCACTCCACCTGAATCATATGCCATACACAGCGCCATGCATCCCTAGAGAATACCCGTACGTTGTTACGGATTTAAAAACTTTTAGAATATATTTGTATGCATATTCTAAAAATTTTTACCACCCGTAAGTTTTTTTAAAAAATCTATAGCAACGCACGGACATTTAGCTAGTTATCTCAAAAAATGCAGAAGGAAACACGAAGCGACCTGCTGCTTTTCTTTTAAGACAATGTACAAGGAAGCACAAGCCAAAATAGTGTATTGTGTTAGAAGACTACAGAATGCCTATTTTATAGAAGTGAAATGTATTTATTACAGCCTTGCCTTTCTAGAGAGAATTTGAAGTTAGATCTACAGTACACAAGAGCTCAAAATTATTGAAGACAAAGTCAAAATTTATTCAGGAATTGCACATTACAAGCATCCCAATCCACCTGGAACATGCTGTGGTAGGTATTCGATCTACATACCTTAGTTTCTGCATTACAAAATATTACTTTATGACCAGAATTCATACATGCATGTTAAAACTTAGCTAGTGAGGAAGAAATTACAATATGTTCTCAAGTCATATGTGCTAAAGATATTGATCTTTATGAATATGGCATAGCAACTTAGCTAAAGCAATTTAGAACTGAAACTTTGGGCTTCTGAATGGTTTATATATCCGGTTTGAGAATCGCACCAGCATTTGGATGATTTAATCAAATTTTCTTTTGTCCCTTCTTTACAAGGCATGTAAAATTAATAAAACAGTTAACCATTTTAAACTGTACTATTATTGTCTCCAACACTCCGTACCAAAAGTCTCTCTCAAAGCAACAGCCTGAAGACCAGATGGTCGGTATGAGAATAGCTCAATTGGGCTCTCCTCCTAGTCCTTCCATACCCACGGATTATTTAAGCTTTTGCAGGTCTCCTCATGAAACATGGGAACAGGGAACGATGAAACAAAAATGTAGACACAACAATCCTTTTGATTCCCCTAATACATCAAACATCCGCCCAAAAAGAAAACCATCACCTTCAGCTCAACGTTTGTAAGCACATTCAAAATTCTCTCGTGCAACTCATCTACTAACATGCTTATAGCTAAATCAGATTGCTTGATTGCTGTTATTCCCACTAAAGCAATGGCTTAGCAGCGCTGGGAGGTGCAAAATAGACACCAATCTCAGAGAACAATCTACTCAGCCAATAAAGCCAACTACAACCACCAGCTAATCGAACATAACAGCATGTCACTGTAAGCATTCTGACCAATTGGCCAACTATTCTAAACCTAGAGTTAGATTCTTCTAACAAAATCGCCCACTTCCCAATCACCAATCCAAACCAGTATCTAATCCCTCAACAACTAATAAGGCGCACTCAATCATGTTCTTACCATGGTGGCATCGCGGCCGGACTAATACGGAAACAAAATGCTCTCGTCAAGTTTGGGGCGCTTACCGTGAGCTCCGGAAGCGCAGCATCCTGCAACACACCAGCATCCTCCAGTTTTTCTCCCCCACTAACACATCCATCAGGCAGCACTCACACCCATCAGACACACCCCTTAACATCTCATTTCCTACCACCGTGTCAGCACAAATATCCAATCCTAAAATCTGCAGATATGTAGCAGAGTAGCAGACACGAGAGCTGATTAATAAACAAATATCCCATGAAAAACCATCCTTGTAGTGCTAGAATTAGATCCATAGCTAGCAGACTACTGTACCTTCAATATGTACTCCATAACAACATTGGATTCTTGTCCTGCCATAGCTGAGACCTACAAGAGTAAAATAAAGAATTAACTATCTGTTATTTTTCCAATAAAAAATACAGTACATCTGAGAAGTCCCCTTGAAATGTTTCTGTTCAGTGCTATGCTAGTTAGATAAATATGTCTAAGCAACATAGAGTGCTCTTATGTGATAGCGACCTCACCTTCATATAGACATTAATATCATGATCTGGCTTGATGTTCTCAGCCTTTTCCCTTCTTGCCAACTCAATCGGCATATCTACAACAAGGAAAGCAAGAAAGCTCAGTATCCATTATATGGTCTCGAATAAGCCAAATTCAGGCACATACCGTTTAGTTTGATTACCATAGAATGCCTTCTGATACTTAGCAAATGGGATAACAAATTCAGTAGGGCTAGCTCTGAAAATATGAAGATGGTTTCAACAGCCAATACAATTCCGACTCTAAAAGAATGCAAGGCAAAATTGGAAAACAGCACACGCGGCCACATAGCTAGCTGATCTAGTTACATAATTTAGCACATGATACGGTGGCTGGCAGAAACAATGGTAATCAGAAGACAGGACTTATTTGTGTACCAAGATGCTCTCTATCAGCCATTCAACACAGATAGTGTCTATAAGCTAAAGAGTTACCATCATTAAGCAACAAAAGGATCCTGAACCATATAATAAATATCAATATCAGCAAAACAATCATGTGTATTTTCACTCACTATATTTTCTCAGTGCTACCTCTAACAAAATTTCAGAATTTTCCCAACAACGCAAATGAACAGTGCCTTAACTCCCAAAAAGGTTTGGTATTAATACAATGCAAGGATTCTAAGCATGAGGAACCTCATGATAAATAGAACATGAAGCACCTGCTGCTTGGTTATCACTTTATCAATACACACGATGATTTGCATTTCTTTTTTCCCTAAAAGATCATTACAGTTTGCAGTCATCAGAACATTGTTGAGGTTTGGAGCTAAAAGAAGCTAGCGATGAAAAGAGAAGAAATGTGACATTAGATACAATGGAAGGGGACAATTAAGACGATGGAGCTTCCTTTCCATGTCATGGAATAGGTTAAGGTAACCGACATAGTTCCCTAGATATAAAGCGAAAAATCTAGCAGGCCAAAGGAACAACGGCTGCAGGTCACATAGCAATTTAGAATAGCCACAAATATAGCAAGTATCATGACATGTTAGTGTGATAAAATAAACACAGGTATTTTAGTAAACACTCATTTTTCTGTTGACAGAAGATAAATCTATAACTAAAGCATTAGATAAAACCTAAAATAACTGCCACTACCAAAAAGGTACCGAATGCAACAACATGTGTCGTTTATAACTGGAAATGCATGTCACATATAAAGCAAGGATTTATCATCTTCATCTATACAGGGCATCCTATAACAAACCACAACAAAGCCCTAAACAATATGATGGAAATCTATGCAAGCCATTTGCAATCTTCTTTGTAAGTACGAATCCTACATTTGTGCTCCAGATTATGGAAATGCAGATACCATGATGCCATGAATGATTTTTTTTCTAAGGACTCTCGCGGTCGCACCTCATTTTTGAACTCGTAATATGTGAGGTCTCACTAATTATCTTATTCTGCGCGCGCGCACACACACAAGAATACAAATCATAGTGGACTAACAAAGACTAATCACAACATCCTCTAAGTAATAAAAATACCGGACATATGCTGCATTTGACGTCATGTACTATAGATCTATTCACTTCTAGATCTGGTTTTGTGGTTTACACAAACTTCGCTTGAGACACTCTGTTTACACACACTTCGATTGAGACACTCAACAAATTGCTCTTCAGAAAGGGCAACCTTCATAGAGCCATTTTGCTCCTCTAATGCTAATAATTCCTAACCAGAGAAAAATGGCTAGACAAACACAACAACTTCTAAGATCAATATATCCATAAGCCAGAAATGAATGGGTAGATGAAACAAAACTTAAATTTGGACGCTCAACGTGAGTGAAAATTGGACAAAGAAAGAACTACTCTATCGAAATAGAACTCACAGGGTAAAAGATTACAATAACATGCAACCATGCCAAATAAAAATGTGACTAAAGCTCTATCGAAATAAAGCTCTATCAAACCATGCCAAATATCCATAAGCCAGAAATGAATGGGTAGATGAAACAAAGCTTAAATTTGGATGTTCAACGTGAGTGAAAATTGGACAAAGAAAGAACTATTGTATCGAAATAGAACTCACAAGGTAAAAGATTATGACAACCTGCAACCATGCCAAATAAAAATGTGACTTAAGTGGCCAACACCATTACATGCTAAACGAATTACACTTCTCCATGGAATAACCTACAGGGCAGCAGCAATGGCTATGTAAATTAATATCACTCTTTGCCCATGGATATAATATGCATGTCCTATACACCTGTTTTTTTACATGTGGGAAAAAACATGGATGTAAAGAAATTTCGCTGTATATTTAGCCTTGACAAACTATCCCTTAAGAGTAAGATGCATCCCAAACAATAAAAATTTGCAAGTGTTAGGACAGTCTGTATATGAGATTAGTTGTTATAAAGTGACAGTCTCTCCTTTTCCATACTAAGAATGTAGATAACATAAGGATAAAGGATGATTGTAGGGAAACAAAACTTGCATCTCCTTTTGGTAACACAATCATATCAGCAGCTAAGTAGGAAAAAACTATAAAACATAACAATTAACAAGGCACATGATTCAAAGTACTGCAAGATGTGGCAGTGAGAAAAAAACCTGCAGATGATGCACTCTCTCTGTCAAATCATGAACTTCATCCAAAGCTCTTTTCTCTGACTTCACTAAAATCTCTTTTTCATGCTTTAAAATAGATACCTAGAATATTGGAAAACTATGTTAGGATTTAGTGTCTTAGAATTATTTGAGGGATGTAATAAAATCCAACACACCTCCATTGAGAGCTTCCTTGAGTTTTCATCTAAAGCTTGCATAGAATCTGAACTTTCTCGGAGTCTTTTTTCGTAATCAACTACTAAATGCATCAGCTCCGCATTTCTGAGCGAAACAGAATTAGCTTCTTTCCTCTGTATTTATGAGTATGAACTAAATTAGGGTAAAGCATATCTGCATTTAACAGAGTTGTCTTCTCCTATGAAACTAAGCATTCATGATGTCATTTCAGTGTGAGGAACAGAAATATGAAGAAAACAACATTACAACACACAAAAGTAACATGATGTTCAAGCTCTACGGCAAATCCATTAAGCCGATCTTGAGCAAAATCAGCTTCAAGCACTGCCTTATCACGCTCAGATCGCAAAGACACAAGCTCAGTCCTAAATGAATGATAATAACTAATTAGTATTGATCAAATATTCCAAGTAAAACCAAAGAGAGTAGCACATAATCAACCTCGATAAGTAGGCCATCTAAAACGATATAAAATAAGCAGCAATTAGAAATGGAAGCATATGCAAACTTAACAGTGTACCTGATTTGGTGTGAATCCAGTACATTCAAAGTTCCATGCACATGTTTAATTATAAGGACCCAACCTCAACGCAGTTGGCCAGTAAATATGGTAAAACCATAAAAGGCAGCTTTCGCATAGTGCTTTTCATAATAATTTTTGGAAACAGTAAATATTTATATGTCACAAAAATTACAAAGACGAAATTATGCATCGCAAGCTGTAAACCAAAATGCCTAAAAATAAGTTCCAGGAAGCAACCACGTAGCATATGCTGTGACCACCCACCCACTAAGAGCTTATTGTATTGCTTCCTAATCACCACTCTTCTTGTCCAATGATAGAAAAAAAAATAAAAATATTCTCAAGATTTTTAGCTATAACTACTATTTGTATACAGCAATCAATGTATGAAAGCAGATAAAATCATAAAAAAACACCTCAACTTAGTCAACTCTTCATCGAGGCTTCTGGCCCGCTCAGAGACATGCTCATAAGCTTTCTTCGAGACATCCTGGACAAGATTAGATAGAGTTTACAATGAGAACATTCATCAAAACTACGGTATTCTATGGGCTTTATAACCTGCATCACTGAGAAAATACATGTGATCCTTCAAATAGAACCATCAAGTCCTTACTGCCATCATCTAGAGAACAAAAAGAAAACCATAACATAACAGTAACATGCATGCCACCCCACACAAATGACAGACATTTAACCATATAGTCTTCTGAACATAAAAGATCATAAGAATAATAGAGTGAACCTTGCAAATTATTGGATACGGGTTCAACATTAGAGCGAGTCTTCTGTTGTTCTTCACACATCTTCCTATACATCGCCACCTACAGAAATAATCAACTGTATTAGGGTTGATGTCACATGCAGTTTGTAATCAACTATATTCAATCAAAAGAATTTCCATGTCCAGGCGAGGAGAATATATATGACGTACAGATCTATGAAGAGATTCAATCATTATTGCTTGTTCTTCAGATTTCTTCATCACTTTTTCAACTCTGGATGCAGCAGCATCTGTAATTCTCTTCAACTCAATTTGGAAGCTCTCCTAAAAATGACACAAAAGGAACGTTGTCGGAGGATGGGCGGAGGAAGTATACGGCCTTGAGTTGAGGTGCGCCATGGCCTCCCTGGAGCTGGAGGCGTTGTCGACCGTCTCCACGAGGAACACCTCCTTCCGCAGCAGATTCGATTGGCTGTACACAACGCTCACCATCCCGACCTGGAACGAATCCGCGGACCTGGTCAGAGAAGATTGGGTCAGATCCGACATTTGAGGAGGCGACGGCCGCATGGGGGAGGGCGAGGCGGTGGCGCATGGGGGGCGGAAGAGGAGGCGGTGCGGGATGGGGAGAAGGAGATGCGGGGTGGGGAGGGAAGGAGGCGGCGGCGGCGGGTGGGGAGGGAAGGAGGTGACGGCGGGCGGGGAGGCAAAGCCGCAAGGGAGCTCGCGTACCTCCTCCTTCTCGGCCGCGGCTGCCGCGTCCGGCGCACAAGCGGCGGCGGAGGTGCGGATCGCGGATCTCTGCGGCCCACCGCCCCCACGACTGCTGGCGCACGCCGCGAAACCGCAAGGCCAACCTCGCCCCAGACTCCTCCCTCCCCGCCTCCATCACACGACGCTTCACGCCCGCCATCCCCCTTCCCCTCTCCCTCCGCGGATGCGGTGGCAGCGGCGCCTCGTCCTCGCTCGACGATGAGTCAGTGGCGTCGGCGTCGCGCACGAGGATCCGCACCACGCGTCCCTGCGGCGGCGCCTCCCCCACCTCCACCGGCCCTGTGGCCAGCTCCACCAGGCTAGGGTTTGGATCTCTGCGGATGCGGAGGGGTGGGGGGGAGGAGGAGGTGGCGACGGCGGCGCAGGGTGGGGAGGAGTAGGCGAGGGCGGAGCGGCGAATGAGGGAGGGGAGGAGGCGAGGGCGGAGGATAGAGGGGAGGAGGCGGCGCGGAGAACCGAGGGTAGACGCGGGGGGGGGGGGGGGGAGACGGGAGAGACCGTGGGGAACGCGGGATTCGCGTGGGGGGTGGGCAGCGTACGGTTTTGTGAGGCATGGTTCAATGATGTGCATGATCCAGATGATTTTGGCCTTAGGATCTTCAATGAGTAAGAGAAGAAGGCTTGAGGAGAGATCCAGGCCATTCATTTGTATGAAGTTGGATTACTTTGGTACACAAATCTGGGTGGACTTAGATTAGGCATGACTGTGGGGGTGGTTGAGGGGGGTGGACTTAGTAAAGAAAATTTTGGTGTATTATAGAGTAGGGTAGATATCCAAGCCGTCAAGTCCAGGCATTAGGCAATAACTCCTTCCCATTTTCTTGCAGAGAAAGTGTTGTAACCAAACCATATGCCACCATACCAAGCTGCTCCGTACAGTTGTACGTGTCGTCACGGATACGTAGGATCTATCCGCGAAGAAATCGGAGCTCTTGAGGTCTAAAACAGAAGAAATCTCATTGGGGAAGGACTGGATTGTAACTTCTGAAAATCTGGAGGACTAAATCGCAAAACCGCCAAATCCCCACCCGGCCACAAACCTAGCCGCCTGCAATTTCTTTGAGCCCAGCATTTGCTTCTCTTCTTCGCCACCTTCTGCTTCCTTCCCCCTCCTTCTCCAGATCCGGCCGCCGGCCAGGCTGGGCCAACTCGCCGGCGAGCCACCAAGCGCCGCCTCCCTTCTCCCTTCTTCTCCACCCGCCGCTCCTCCGTGTACCTCGGCGCCGCCGCCTTGCTCTCGACTCCCTCCTATCTCGGCCGCCGCTTCTCCCTTACCTCGCCGCCCTGCATCTTCCCCTCTGCCGCATCCTCCATTAGCGCCACCATCTTCCCCACATCCGGCCGTCTCCCATCCGGTGCACACCGCCGCTTCTCCATCCACGCAGACTCGCCGGCGGCCAACCACCTTCTCCTCCCCACTTCTTCCACCGCCCACATCGGCGCGTCACCATCACCACCACCGCGACACCTCATTCCGACACCTCCCCTTTTGCTCTCCTCCCCCATCTCTTTCACCTCCACCGACATCGGCGCCGCCGCCTTTCTTCCACCGCCTTTCGTTGTTGGCTATTAAAGGGTGGAGAGGAGGTAGTAGAGGGTAAGGATTCTAGGTTTTAGGTTCTTGATCTACCACATTGTCTCATTCTATGGTTGTGTGAGAGAAATAGAGAGAGAGGAAAGAGTAGTGCTTTAGCTAGACCTTGTAATCATCTATGAGAATATAAATCTCATCCTCCACTGAAATAGATTAAAATTTGTGTCAATCATGTTCTTGTTTGTATTTTTACTTAGTTTTGCTTACTCTTGTATTAGATTTGTGATTTCTTATTTGTGGAGTTCTAACTCAATCTGTTGCTTACGAGCAAAAAGTAGTTTGAGTTTTAGTGTTTTTGGTGTTTTGTGAACTAGATTTGGTTCTCTTCAATTTAGTGAATTTGAGTAAAACAATCTTATGATTTTTTATTGGTTTAGATTCCTTTTACCTTGAATAAGTCTAATGTAAAATTTAAAAGTGTTTAAATGAGAATTAAATATGTTCTTGATATTTGAGTTTTTGTCTTGAGAAGTTTTTAGGTCTTATAATAGAGGATCGGTCAGACCGACCCCTAAATTGCAGTTTGACCGGTCCTATGCAATAGGTTGCTGTTTTTATTGGCCTTTGTCTCTAGCTTTGTCTTGCTTAGCCTAATTGGTGTGATCGTCACTTTGCGACTATCATAGTCACTTCAGTGAAGATTTTAATACCTTAAAGAAAAAGTTTTGAAAATCATTCATTCTCTCTAATTGTTGAGATCGGTCTTGCAGAGAGGTTTTTTTGGTCGTTAAACAGATATTTTTGAAATAGTTCAATTTGTATTGTCTGCATTATCGTCAAGACCGTTCTTGTCATTTTGGAGGCCCTAGGGCGAGATAAAAGTGAGGCCCTTCATTCTAACACAAATATGTAACAATACTTTTTATATTAATTGTAAAAGTTAAAATTCAATATAGTAACCATTAGACAGTACGTCATAAAATACAAAGTACTTATTAACAATATTAGACTTAGTATATTATAAAATACAAAGTACTCATTGTCGACAATCCACCGGCATGTTAATATTATTAATAAGTCTTAGAAAACTATAATATACTACTAAGGACAAAACAATTTAAGAGAGAACATTCAACCTTTCATGTGAAATTGATGACCTCAAATAGTTTTTCAACATGTCTCTCTCATATCAAATAGATATCTATATATAATAAGGAAACTGATGTTACAAGAAAGTCAAAGTTTTATTCTAGATAGTGTAGATATTGCGTTGGAGACTTGAAGAGATATTTAACAGATAATCAAAGAACAAAAATTCATAAAAATGTATCAAGTATGCAACAGCTATACGAGGAGATTTCGAGTAGAACCGTTACAAAATGAAGAAATCGAAGACGAATTGGTTGGGAATCGATGAAATCGGACACTCCTTTTACTTGATGTGTTCTCTCTATAAATATTTATGCTTAGATATTTAGGGAGCACACAATGTTGGATGCATAGTAAGGACCAAATGGGTCATTACTTGACTTTGACAGCTGACTCAACTAATCATTAATCAATTATATCCAATATTCAATACATATGTTATATCATACATGTATATATATTAACATACATGGGCTAGGGGCCCCTAGCTTTCGTGGGCCATAGGCGGTTGCCCTTGCTGCCTAGGCCCAAGGCCGACCCTGGTTATCGTTGATTGCTCGTCAGTTTAGAGAGTATTTAAACTTCAAATATATAAGCCACATGTAACCTCAAGCAATTAAAACGCTTGATTTAATTTGGGAGGCGCAAGGTAGCCCTACCAACCAAGTATCTAATCCTGTAATCGACAAAATCAAATCGTCCGAAGGGAAAAAAAATCTAAACACCCAAGAACCAACGAGACACAATTCACCAATAAACCGTTGCCTTTAAATTGCTTATCTTAAATAGCGGTGCCGCCAGAGCTCCGACGATGCTGTTGATCATCGTCGTCCGTCGTCGTCGTCCGTGGACGAACAAATTAAGGTGCTTTCATCAACCTCGCAGCCAGAATTAAATGGAGAGAACGAAGAGCAGGGAAAGGAAGTAAGGAAGATTCCGTCCAATTGATAATCCTCCGTCCCAATCTTCTCTCCTCTCCTCTCTCTCTCTCTCTCTCTCTCTCTCTCTCTCTCTCTCTCTCTCTCTCTCTCTCTCTCTCTCGAACAGCTTAGAGATAGTTGTTAGGAAGAAAACAACGCCATCCTGTTTAAATAGTGCCAATTGGGAATATGTATCAGTGGCAGTAAGCCCCTTATTAACTCACCTGCAACTCTTCCCCAGCTATCCTGGTGATCAGTTGGACTTAAAAGCTCATGGCTTATGACTGAAAACACTGTAGCTGGTTGAAAAAAACACTGAAGCTGACAGAGACTTATTTAGTATAATTAAATTTAAAAAAATTTAAAAATATAAAAAAAATATGTTAGCCCAATATGTATAATACAAACGAATACGGGAAAAAAAAGAACCGGCAAAAAAACTCAACAAAAAGTCAAAAGTTCAGAAAAAGACGAAATTTATAAATAGTGAAAAATAAGCCAGAACCTCAAGCCGAACCGATCAAGTTAACTTAACTTTCAAGTTAACTTAACTTGGCAGTTTTTCTTTTGAAAAAAACCCATACCTGTTTGAAACGCAAGAATTCAACAGAATCTCATATGAAAATTGCACAAGAAGCAGTTTGATTGTGCATAAGCACCAATGTGCTGTCAAGTTCCGAAGAAAACAAACGTTCCAAACAGCCCAAATGTACTGTTAAATTCCAAAGAGAAATAAAAAAAGGTATGTATGTTTTCTTCGTAACAATTATTCAGATTTGAGACCGTTAGATTAGAGATCCAATGTTCCTTTTTTGGAGGGGGAGAATTTTTTGAGGAGGGGGACATTTTTTTCTTGGAGTGGGTGAGGAAGAACTTATAGCCGTTGGATCTCTAATTTAATAGACATAAATTAGGATGATAGTTAAGAAGAAAATATCTAGATGATATTTATTAATACCTTACAAAAATAACGAGGAGGAAGAAAAGGGGTAAATTCCAACCTGGTGCGGCCGCACCGAGACGCAAGCGCGCGCACGAGGGGCGCCCTCCGAGCCCGCCACACCGTGACAGACAGCTGGTTCCCACCGCCGAAAGGCCCCACCTACTAGTCACTGTGGACAAACTGGTGGTATCCGGCCGGTGCGCGTAGCGCGTGACCTTTAGCCCCTCTCCGAATGGCTATAAATAGAGCCCCCACCCCCGGCCTCTTCCCCTCACACCCACCCCCCCCCTCCCTCCCTCCCTCTCGCGAGAAGAAGAGGAGCAAGTTGTCGTCACACACACGCGCGCACCGACCGACCGCTCGCTCGTGAGGAGGAAGCCCACCCTGCCCCAGAAAACCAAACCAAAAAAGAGGAGGAGGAGGAGGAGGAGGAGGAGAAGAACGAACGCATCGCGAGGGAAGCGGAG
Organism: Dendrocalamus latiflorus; assembly: GCA_017311315.1. NCBI lineage: Eukaryota > Viridiplantae > Streptophyta > Magnoliopsida > Poales > Poaceae > Dendrocalamus > Dendrocalamus latiflorus. The sequence goes on from CM029678.1 coordinate 23,632,281, forward strand.
GCGGCGGGGCAGGAAGGGAAACCCTAGTCAAAGCCGCCGCCCGCCCGCGCGGATCTGGCCGCCGACGCCGACGATCGCCTGGTACGGAGACCCCCCGACCCCTCCTCCGTCCCTTCCGGCGCCTCGATTGGAACCTAGGACCGTGGCACGCGATTCGACGCGGTGCGAGGGTGGACGGAACGAATTGAACGGTACGGGATGGGGCTGGTGAAGTGAAACCCTAGCGCGTGGTGGCACGCGGGTTTGGTTAGAGGACGAGACGGGGGTTTTTTCCCCCGGGGTTAGGGGGGGAAGGCTGCCGAATTCGGGCTTTTATTGTGGAAATAGTTTTGCGCAGGTGATTTTGCCGAATCTGGAAACAAAATGGGGATCCGGGTTCAGGGGGGTTGCCAAATCTAGTAACTGTTTAGGGGGATGATTCATGCTTTCTGAAAAATTTCGTAGATATTTTCTGGTTTAAGACGGGCTATAAATACTGGCGTCCTGGTAGATCGAGCGAAGCAAAGGGGGTGGTTATGGCGTCATAGCGTAGCAGTAGTAATAGAATGGTACGTGTTCTTTTTTTTTTTTAAAAATGGAGTGAAACGTTTGAGTGATGGTTCGATTGAAATGGTCCATGTGCTGCTGTTATGTTCTCCTGTTATATTTCCTTTACAATCTTGCTAATTGATTCCACTGCTTGACCTAGGGTTAGCACCTACATTGTTTTGCTATCAGCATTCAGTACGACGGTAGCTGTTCTTGCTATTGTGTAGGGTTATATAGTTCACCTGCTTAGGCTAATAAAAGAAGCATATTGCATTGGTTTGTTCCAATAGGGGATTATTTGTCAAATTTGAATATTCCTGTTACGTTGTGCTAGCCATCAAGCTAGGTTGTGCCAAATAGAAGATTCGAAGGTTGGCTCAGGTGTCCTGTTTTGTTAGCTAGAAATCCAGTTGCGCCGTAACTGAAGTTGTGTAGGATTTGTACTGATTGAGGGTGGATCCGTCATATGTGTATAGCAGAAGGTACTCCTTTCTGTTGTAGGTAGCTTTTAATTTGGAGTAGAGTAGCAGTGTCTAGCAGAAGGTACTCCTTCCGTTGTAGGTAGCTTTTAATTTGGAGTAGAGTAGCTGTGAATAATTGTCTAGTTTCGGTCAAGTTTGTATTAAAGGATTGTTTGTCATTTATACATGTAGATATTTTCATATTTATTCTGTTATAGTTAGCTTTTAATTCAAAGTGTTCATCTGCTTAGGTCAATAGAAGAAGCATTTTGCATTTTCTCTGTTATGTCCGAATCTGGACTTATGTGTCAAATTTGAATATTACTTTTACGTTGTAGTAGTCATCAAGCTTGGTTATGCCAAGTAGAAGATTCCAAGAGTCAGTTCTGCTGCTGCTACTCTGATGTCCTGTTTTGTTACTTAGTTAAAATCTCAGTTGCTGTGTAACTGAAATCATGTAGGATTTGGGCTGATTCTGTGGATTTGTCGGACATGTCTAGCAGAAGGTACTCCTACCGTTGTAGATAGCTTTTAAGTCGGAGTAGCTGTGAATCATCGTTGCATGTTGATCAAGTTTGTATAAAGGGATCATTTGCCATTTATAGATACATATTCCATTTTAGTTAGCTTTTAATTCGTAGTAGCTGTGAATCATTGTTTCGTTTTGGTCAAGTTTGTATAAAGGGATCATTTGGCGTTTGTAGATACATATTTCATTTTAGCTAGCTTTTAATTTGTAGTAGCTGTGCCTGTGAATCATTGTTGTGCTTTGGTCAAGTTGGTGTAAAGGGAGTATTTGTTGTTTACAGATACGTATTCCGTTTTAGCTAGCTTTTAATTCGTAGTACCTATGAATCATTGTTGGTGTTTTGGTCAAAGTTGACTAAGGGGATTCCTTGTCCGTTGTAGATACAGTGTATTTGTTCACAATTCACATGTAGCATAAGGTCAAATTGATCATGCATCTATGCAGCAAAAAGCATGGATACTATGTTTCTCTCATGTATCATACTCTTTTAGGTATGTCGGTGAGGGTATCAGTCATCTTCTGTTATAGGTCCTTTTGATAGGTTACTGCTTTGCTAAGTATTGGGTATCCAATCAGAATATGTTTACAGTTGAACTTGGGGATTATGATGGAGATTGTTATTACCAGATTAGCCCTAGGATTGGGTGGAGTCAGTGAAAAGTTACTAGATTCATTGGGCTATGCTCATTCTTTTGCTGCTCTTTATGTAGTCTCTGTTTGATAGGAAAACCATTTTTGGGTTAGAAGAAATTGAAACTATTCTCATAATACAAGCTTTAATTAGTGTTATTTTAATTCAGTACTTTGTTAAGATTGGAAAACCTGACCACTGTAGCCTACCCCAACTTGTTTGTGACAAAAGGCTTTATTGTTGTTGTTGGAAAACCTGACCACTGCGTTGCTATAATTTATGTTAACAGTCCAACTGGCTTCTGTTTTTTCAATAGAATGTTGTGTATGCTGTCTTTTTTTTTTTGAAACATAATGGTGTGCATGATATCACTGTTGTCATCATTTCATTGCTGTATTGATTTCCTTTGGAAAATTACACCAAATCTAGGCTAGCCTGCTCACTCTTAACTTAGCATTCCCATGTATACAATAGGCCAATGCACCATCGTTCTTTTGTTCCCTTCTATGTTCTATATACTTATTTACTTTCTCTGTAAAAGGGTCTGCCTGGATGCTGAGATCCTGTATCACTAGAATCCAAATTCTTGAGATGGGTAGGAAGTGGACAACAAGAGGACGAAGTGGGCTGGGTTGGAACATGAAAGGAATCCAGCGAAGATTGATATTCAGGTCACACCACCTGATTGAAATGTTTCTTTCCTGCAGTACCATGCAATGAGGACTCTGCTGTAATTGTTCACTTCCTAGTTCAGTTCTCCTAGCCTCTTGTTGGCGGGCCATCTCATTAGCGGACCGAAGCATCCAAGCACCCCTTGAACACCCTGTTTTTGTTGTATATTACTGATATCTTGTGCTGGTTGGAGTTGCAGATATCTTTTCCTACAGAAGGTCAATATTAGCTCTCCTCCACTAGGTGCTGTTGTCCCAGAAGATTGTTACCGGGTCCACTAGTTAAAAGATTCAAGCTATATGCATTTACACATGACATGGGGTCTCGTGGAAGGATGTTATTTGACCTTAATGAGCTCCCAACAGAAGGTGAAGAAGAAGCTGCGGCTGTCGAAGCTGCAGTTGTTGTGTCACAGCCTCAGAAGTCCCTTCCTGTTCCCACTGCACATCCCTCAAATTTGTTTCCGCCTGGGGAAGTATTGCAGTCAGAAGGGATATTGAACAACAATGCCTTTAAGCATGCATCCTCTTGTTCAGGTTTTCAACCTTTTGTTAGGAGCAAAGATTCACAAAATACAAAGGAACTGATCAAGACAGAGGAGAATTTGAATGCTAGTGCAGCATCTACATCTATGGTAACCAATCATATCTCTGATAATGTTGCTCAACAGGCTGAGCCCTCCAATCAGGTTTCCCAAGCAGTTGAAAGAGAAGAAGGAGAGTGGTCTGATGCAGATGGTGCTTCTGACACCGCAGGAAGTAGTGTCAGCAACAAAGAAGAGTCGGCTGGTACTGCAACTACTCAAGTGAAAAAAGAATCCCAAGAGAGTGGACCAGCTTATGTTAAATCTGGTGATGTGATTAAAGACGACACTGCTGCTGAGCCTAGTGACACTGAAATGGCTGATGTGTCTAAAGATCCAGTGGTTCGTGGTCCCACAGGACTAGAGAGCATGAAAAATTTAGAATGTAAAGGAAATCAACCTGGGGATGATTTAGACCTGTGCAACAGGTCAAAGGATGTTAAAGGAGTAGAAGCCACCTATGCATTGAAGTTCGCGAACAACCCTGCAAAAAGACCTAAGTTGGATGAACACAAAGTGGCAATGCTAGGTAAAAAGCGAGCCAGGCAAACTGTGTTCATTAACGTTGAGGATGCAAAACAAGCTGGCACAATGAAGACATCAACACCCAGGAGACAATCGTCCTTTCCAGCACCAATCGTCACACGTACTGTGAAGGAAGCTTCTCGTGGTGCTGGTGGTGTTGGTGAAAGAGCTGCAGAAAAACAAAGCCTGGTCATCAGGGATCAAAGGCAATCTGAGATGATGGGTTCAGAACGAAGTAATTCTGCAGATCCAAGCGAACAAAATGCTGAATCCAATGGTGATGTTGAGTTGGGATCTCAGGGCCGGCCAAAGAAAGTGAATGCTGAAGAACCCCCCTCAGATGGGTATCAACAATCTGTCCCAAGGCAGGCTTCTTTGAAACAACCTGTGGATTCGAAGCAGTTCAAGGGCCGGCTAGTCTCTTCTCAGAGAGCAGTTGTAACAGGACAGAATAATGCAGATCAGAAACCAGCCAACAAAAGGTCTCTTATTTCCAAAAAACAAGCTTCATCAAATAACACACAATATGAAGACACATCTGTTGAACGACTTATACGGGAGGTGACAAGTGACAAGTTCTGGCACAATCCAGGTTAGTTCTTCTGCATTATCCATGTTTGTTTTGGATTTCTTTGGTTTAACTAACACCACTGCTTATTCTGAAAAACTATATACTATGCTATGAGGAAATGCATTGGGTTTATGTGCTTGCAAAGTTTGTGGCATTTGCCTATTTCTGCTTTCTCACAATGCTATTATCCTGTTTTAGTGACTCCCATCAACATAAGGGGCAACTATTACATGCTGTAATGACTGTGTAGTCCTGTTGACATACCTACCTTATTTAAAAAATGTGGTAAACTATATGTTACTGTTCACCACTTGCGTTCTGTACTTTAGGTTCTATTTTTCTAAAAGTAGAGCTCTGCATGTTTCTTCTCTCATGTTTGATACTGTGGCGCTGATACTTTTTTTAAATGCATTCCTTGTATGTAATGTTTGCATCTTCACTGTTTGATTGTTTCATCCTAAAATGGCAAAACCACTGTTTGTGTGTGTGCTCCGAGTTTGACAAGCCAAGTTTTATATTTCTTATCTGAACAGAGGAGGCAGAACTTCAGTGTGTTCCTGGAAGCTTTGAATCTGCTGAGGAGTACATTAGAGTTTTTGAGCCTTTGCTTTTTGAGGAATGCCGAGCTCAGCTATATAGTTCCTTTGAGGAGAGTCTTGAGGCTGTATCAAGGGATGCACATGTAATGGTGCGTGTGAAAACTGTGGATAGGCGTGAAAGAGGTATGTTACTATGTTCATCACATATTTTTTATTGACGGCATTTTTGTAGAGCAATTATAAAAATGTTATCTTTTCATTTTTTTAATACAATCACCTGACTGAGTTGTGGTGGATGCATTCAGGATGGTATGATGTTGTTGTGCTACCGACACATGAGTATAAATGGACTTTCAAAGAAGGTGAAGTCGCAATTTTGTCGTTCCCTCGGCCTGGTTCAGGTAGCCTACTGAATTTCTCCTCTTTTATTTATATTAAGCATGCAGATTTTTTCTCTCAAAAGAAAATGTTTTGACAACTGCGCTTATGTACCTGTTTCTCTGTTTTTTAGCCGCCCAATCAAGTCGATCTAATAGGAGGACAATTGGTTCAAATGAAGACGTTGAGTCCGAGTGTGGACGGCTTATTGGTACAGTTAGGCGTCATACGCCTATTGATACACGTGATCCCATTGGAGCAATTATTCATTTCTATGTCGGGGATTCATTTGATTCTAGCAGGTACTCGAATATTCGTGATACCTCTGTTCTTTAGCTGTCCTATGATCCATCTTTTGATAAAACCACATTTTTGACGCATTTGAACTTGTGTTCATTAAACACATTAACATAGTTTCTATTGAAACATTGCTGCTGGTTCATTGCAAATGCATTTGTTCTTGTGAATGCAAATTCTTTAGGATTCTGTTATTTTCAATGTTAAATATCTCTGATGTTGTTTGCTAAGTAAAGACTTATTTGTCCACTCTGTTCCCTTGATACTTGTACGTAGTATCAATGATAAACGATATTTTCTGTAAGATCTTTTTTTCAATCACAGGAATATGATAGGAGTTGCATGCTGAACTTATTTAGGTTGACTATGCTCAGGAATATATCATGTTGGACATGCCTAGAGCTTGCACTGCACAATGTATAGGATTACTTGTCACAAACAGTTATTTTTGGTTGATACGATAAGCAACACTATCTTGTCTAAGTTTGCCTTTTGCTTTTAAGTTCATGTTCACACACTCAGTTACATTAAACAGTTGGACATGCATGCAAAACCGTTTGCTCTGCAATTCTCTGTAGCTTCCTAGTTCTGGTTTGTTTCCTATTGGATGAATCTAAGCTATACCCGAACTAAATGTCACTCATCCTAACATGTCCTGTTATGAGGTAGGTTTTATCTCATGTGCATGGAGTAGAGTTTTCTGAGATTTTAGTTGCTAGGTTGATAGATTCAGCTCATATTTCTTTGCTAATTTTGCTTGATTTATGAACAAAATTGTTGACCTTTTCTCCATTCTTTATACATTTGTTTACTGAATCCTTTACCTTAAATGTCTTATTATTTGTGTTGTATTTGCAGCAGTGAGACTAATGTTCTGAGGAAACTCCAACCTCGGAGTACCTGGTATCTAACTGGTCTTGGTTCTCTTGCAACAACACAAAGGGAATATGTTGCGTTGCATGCATTCCGCCGTCTTAATTTGCAGGTAATGTGTATTATACTTATGGTATCTAGTTTCCTTGGTTAATATTTTTCAGTTAATTTTGATAGAAATCTTTCCATCAGATGCAAAATGCAATCCTTCATCCCAGTCCAGAGCACTTCCCCAAGTATGAAGAGCAGCCACCTGCTATGCCTGACTGTTTCACTCCAAATTTCGCTGATCATCTCCATCATACTTTCAACGGGCCTCAGCTATCGGCAATTCAGTGGGCTGCAATGCATACAGCTGCTGGTACTAACAATGGGGTGGTGAAGAAACAAGAACCATGGCCTTTCACATTAGTACAAGGCCCGCCGGGGACAGGGAAAACCCATACGGTGTGGGGAATGCTAAATGTTATTCATCTTGTTCAGTATCAACATTACTATGCTGCTCTGCTCAAGAAACTTGCTCCTGAAAGTTACAAGCAAGTTAGTGGTAGTGTTAGCAGCAGCTCAGAGGCTGTTGCTGCAGGGTCAATTGATGAAGTTTTGCAGAGCATGGATCAGAACCTATTTCGCACGCTCCCGAAGCTTTGCCCCAAGCCACGGATGCTTGTGTGCGCCCCATCAAATGCTGCAACAGATGAACTGCTTGCTCGTGTTCTTGACCGTGGTTTCATAGATGGTGAGATGAAAGTCTATCGCCCTGATGTTGCCCGTGTTGGAGTTGATTCACAGTCTCGCGCTGCCCAAGCTGTTTCAGTTGAGCGAAGGACAGAACAGCTATTAATGAAGGGCCGCGATGAAGTAATTGGGTGGTTACATCAGCTAAAATGCCGTGAGCAGCAGTTATCGCAGGAGATAGCACTTCTACAGAGGGAACTTAACATGGTTGCAGCGGCTGGTAGATCCCAGGGTTCAGTTGGGGTAGATCCTGATCTGCTTGCCCAAAGGGATCGTAACCGTGATTTTCTGCTTCAGAAACTTGCTGCTTCAGTCGAAAGCAGGGATAAAGTACTGGTAGAGATGTCACGCCTGCTGATATTAGAAAGCAGGTTCCGTGTTGGCAGCAACTTCAATCTGGAAGATGCTAGGGCTAGCCTGGAAGCCAGTTTCGCCAATGAAGCAGAAATTGTTTTTACAACAGTGTCAAGCAGTGGCCGCAAGTTATTTTCTCGCCTTAGTCATGGCTTTGATATGGTTGTAATTGATGAGGCTGCTCAGGCCAGTGAAGTAGCTGTCCTCCCTCCACTTGCACTCGGTGCAGCCAGATGTGTCTTGGTTGGTGATCCACAACAGCTCCCTGCCACTGTTATTAGCAAAGCAGCTGGAACTTTACTCTACAGCAGGAGTCTTTTTGAGAGGTTTCAGCAAGCTGGTTGCCCTACCATTTTGTTGTCGGTGCAATACCGGATGCATCCCCAGATCCGTGAATTTCCATCAAGATACTTCTATCAAGGGCGCCTTACAGATAGTGAAAGTGTTGTCAAATTGCCTGATGAGGCATATTATAGAGATGCATTAATGGCACCTTACATTTTCTATGACATCTCACATGGTCGTGAGTCTCATAGAGGTGGGTCATCTTCGTACCAGAATGTTCATGAAGCGCAGTTTGCATTGCGTTTGTATGAGCATCTTCAAAAGTTCCTGAGAGCTAATGGTGGCAAGAAAGCATCTGTTGGTATAATCACTCCGTATAAGTTGCAGTTGAAATGTCTTCAGCGGGAATTCGAGGAGGTTTTGAATACTGAGGAGGGGAAGGATATTTACATAAACACAGTTGATGCTTTTCAAGGCCAGGAGCGTGATGTGATTATTATGTCATGCGTCCGTGCCTCAAACCATGGTGTGGGTTTTGTTGCAGATATACGTCGTATGAATGTTGCTCTTACTCGAGCTAGGAGAGCTCTATGGGTACGCCTCTGTCCCTCTTCCAAAATTTACTTCAAAGCATGTACTTGTTTGGAGATGCTCCTAGATGTATGCCATGGTACTAATAGTCTTTGTTGTTTTCCAGGTTGTTGGTAATGCCAGTGCTCTCATGCAGTCAGAGGACTGGGCGGCACTGATAGCAGATGCAAAGGCCAGGAAATGTTTCATGGACCTGGATAGCATTCCCAAGGACTTCCTAGCCATGAAGGTTTCTTCCAACACTCCAGGCAGGAATTCTTCAAACAACATAAGGAACATGAGGATTGGTGGACCAAGACCGAGGCATTTGGACATGCTTCCGGAACCCAGGGTTGGCATGAGGGTTGATGAGGACGAGCGTTCCAACTCTGTTCTGAGAAATGGTAGTTACCGGAATTTGGATGATCTGGGACGCCCTGGTGATAGGTCTAGGGATAATTTGCAGTTTGGAATGCCCAGGAGGCCGAATTCATCCAATGGTCCGAGGAGAGAAGTGTAAGGAGAATGCATTGCTATCTTCAGCTTTGCATGGTTGGTGCAGCATTGGAACAATGATGAGCAGCCTTGGGACGAGGCCTGGATGGAGCAAGGTGTTGCATGTTCAGAAGATGTGCACTTGCTTGTGCATTAGATTCCTTGCGCCCTGGGACCCTGGGTGGCGATGGTCATGAGAAGGCATTTGTACTGGCAGATTCATCATGAAACAAGTAGGCCTCTTTACGGCGGGTTGCAACCATAGCTGCCGGCGACTAGCTAATCAGATGCCATCTTGTTGGATGGGGCTATGGCTGTTGATTTGTCGTAGCTAATCAGATGCCATCGTGTTGGATGGGCTATGGCTGCTGATTTGTTGTTGCTAATCAGATGCCGTCGTGTTGGATGGGCTATGGCTGTTGGTTTGTCAGATTGCGGAACAAAGGAAGGCTGGCTCAAGCCCTCATAATTGTGCTGGAGAGATTATGCCCATTTATATCGACCAGACTTGATGCTGTCAGCTGGACAGATTTCGTCTGGCATTGCAATACTTGCTTTAGTGTGCTATAACAGGATCAATCATCTTTCCATTCCATAGATGTACACATGCATGGGCATTTCCATTTTGAAACATGCCAGGAGAAGTAAATTCTCTCTTTGACTCTAGAGCAGGTTAGGTTTCAAGCATTGTTACGAGATTGCTGCTAGCTGCGAACATGCATGCGTGCTTGATATGTCCTGTAGGATTTAGTATGCTAACATAGGCAGGGCTTTTGTAACAAAATGACATAAGCTCCCTCCCTCTGTATACAAAGTCCGCATCTAGGGAAAGTTGATTATTTGATTCAGCTGGCGCGCTGTTGTTCTGCTTGTCGTGGTCCGTTGAATGCTGTGTCGTGTATATGGTTGGATGATGTTGCTGTGCCATGTTTTTCAGTTGTGATATTCTCCTGATTTTGCATCGTCTTGCATGTTGTTGATCTCTGATGTGGTTTTGGTTCTTTGCAGTGAAGCGAAGTTGGCCTGTCGATGTTTCTGTTGTATTGGTCCAGTGTCCTGCTTGTGTGGACTTGCCGTGATATGTAGCTACGTGAAGTTGACAGCATTAGTGAGCATGAAAAAAGCAGCTGTTTTTTTTTGTTTGGGATATCTATCCGTGTATGTAAAGAGATAAAAACTTAAAAATGATGGTGATGCTGTTGCAGGCTTGTTGCAAGTCGTGCCGTTGTTTGGAGCTACACGGTAGCTCTTCTTCATCATTTGCTTGGATGCTGGTGGAGATAGCTCAGGTTAGCACTACACGTTTCCGTCTTATTCGGTGTCATTTGCTGGTGCTCCGTTGCCCTATATGTGGTTTTGTATACTGATGATTTTGGTCTCCATGCAGCAGGGTACCAAAAAGTTTTGCCTGCCAGCTTGTATGGCCCCCGTCTGTGGCTTGATGCGTGATATCCTAACAAGATATGTCATGAACCGGGGTAAACACCACCAAGGAGATGGCCGGATGGCGTCGGCGTAGAACGAGAGGGAGAGAGACTAGATGTTTAGGCGAGGAAGACTATGATAATTCTCTGATTGATTACAATAGCATGCGGTAGCCTCCTTATATAGATGGCTCCCCCTAACAGATGGAATCTAATCCCAATTGTATCTCTAACTCATATCATATCTCTAACTCTATCTTTAACATAAGGAAACTAATCTCTAACTCAAATGGAAACCAATCTCTAATTCAAATAGAAACCAATCTCTAATTCCTAATAATAACCCGACTGGGCCTTGAGCCCAAGGCCCACACCCCTGACAAGATAAGATGGCCAAATTGTCGATTTTGTACATCCATCTCCTGAATTTTTTGTACGGATAATCCGTTTTTTATTCGAAAATACATAAATATACCCGCGACAACATTTTTTACAAAAATAATCTCCAGTCGCCACCCCATTGGGCGACTGCAGCCTTTCGCCCAATCGGGAGGCGACATTTAGGGAATCTGTGTACCGTTGGGCGACTTCTTCAATCGCTTTACGGTTGAGCGACTGCAATTGCAGTCGCCCAACGGTTGAGCGACTGAAATTGCAGTCGCCCAACCGTAGGGCGACTGCAATTATGCCGCCCATTACCCCGGGCACATTCCCCTCGTTCTGCGCAGCCTCATTCTGCCCAGAGAGAAGAGAGGAGGAAGAGGAAGAAAAGAAGAGGAGAAGAGAGGGAGGAGAGGAGGAGAGAAGAGAAGGAGAGGAGGTGAGGGAGGAAGAAGAAGTCGAAGCTATTCCATCGATTTGGATTCAGGTATTTTTTGTAATTATGTTGTATTTACAGTCTTCAACTCCCATGTTATTTGACATGTCGTAAATTTCAATCATACATCTAGGCATACATCATTAATGGCCAGTACTACATTGAGAGTGTATTATGGTGTTGGAATGATTCGTGAAGGTCCGACTGGTGTGGATTTGAGCGATTTTCCGCAAGTCACTCTCGTACTTCCGGATGACGAGAATGCTCGAATGACAGATGTGCAGCATTGGCTGACCCAGAGTTTTTCATTGGACCCCGAGGTGTGCAGCGTCGTTGTGCAAGGGCTTTGGAGCCGGTCTTCCACTGACATCAGATGGGAGTTGAAGACATTGGTGCGCTCTGCTTCGTGGAAGGGCTTTGTGCAAGGGTGCCGGCGCCGTGGATACGAGTGTGTCCTGCTTGTGCAACCGTGCTCACTACAAGCAGCTGCGCAAGCTCGTGCGTCCGCCTATGCTTCGGGAGGTGCTAGCACCTTGGGCGGGCCGCACGTCGGTGGAGCTGATGAAGTTGCTCGTGATGAAGGCGATGCGGTACACGGAGGAGAGTTAAGGCCGTCAAGCTATAGAGAGGGAACTGGGCAAGCCGATGCGGTACATGGAGGAGAGTTACAGCTGTCAAGCTATAGAGAGGGAACTGGGCAAGCTGATGAAGGAGAGCATAATGAGTATATCGTGCATCAGATGGAATCTGATGACCAGAGGGCATGGGATGAAGAGCAAGCTGTAGAGGACAACGAGGAGGACAGTTCCGATGATGAAGAAGTTCCTATCCCCGAAGAATGGAACCAGTATAATGCGGAGAGTGTTTCCGCACATGATGAGCATGAATCGCCATGGGAGTATCATCAAACAGAGGTTCGGGTGCATGCTATGTTTGCTGACAAGGAAGCGCTGCAGGATGCCATCAAACTTTGGGCCCTTTCAATGCAACGGACATTTCGCGTCGTCAAATCAAGCCAGGAGCAGTACACTGTGAAGTGCGAGCAGACTGGTTGTCCTTTTAGGGTGCACGCACGTAGACCCAAGTATGAGACTCACTGGATTGTGTCCAAGGTGGAGCCGCACTCCTGCATTCTAAACACAGTCTTGGCGAGGCATCGTAACCTTACGTCCGGATTTATAGCCAATTTGATGTATGGGGAGATAGTGGAGAAGAAAGATGTTGCGGCCACACATATTATGCTAGCTATTGAGAATAAATTCAAGTATAAGATTAGCTACGCGAAGGCGTGGCGTGCCAAGCAAAAGGCGTTGGAAAAACGTTTTGGCACTTTCGAAGCGGCGTACGATAACCTTCCTCGTATGCTTAAGGTGTTGCAGCAAAGGAACCCGGGCACGTACATCGCGGTGCACGACAAGCCGTCCATAAGTCCACCGGGATTTGCAGTGTTGCAGAGAGCATTCTTTGCATTTGGTGCTAGCATTGAAGCATTCAGACACATGCTGCCAGTTATCTCAATAGATGGGACCTTCTTGACAGGCAAATACAAAGGGCAGCTCCTGACGGCCATAGGCGTTGACGGTAACAATCAAATATTGCCGCTGGCCATTGCATTTGTGGAGAGTGAGAATTATGAGAGCTGGCTGTGGTTTCTCAGACATGTGAGGGGTGGAGTTGTAGGCACCCGTCCTGGTGTGTGCATAATCCATGATCGCCACGCCGGTATTATGAAGGCGATACGAAAACTTCAAGAAGACCCTGAGGAGACCTTTTTTTGGCCGGACATGAGAAACCGGTGGTGCAGTCGTCACTTAGGGGCAAACTTTTTCAAGCAATTCCCGAAACAATCTTTGATGAAGCTATTCAAGAGGCTGGCTAGGCAGAACCAGCAGAGAAAATTTGATGCTTTATGGGGGTTGTTGGATGAGCACACCAGGAAGAACGTCGACGAGAGGAGCAAGGGGCCGGTCACTCCTGGGGAGGCACAACCGCAATGCTTGCCAGCAATCGATGAGTCTAACCCAAGTGGTTCAAGAAGGAGGAGCGCGCGAAACATCAAGTGCTTCTCGCAGTGGATCGAGGGGGAACCATTGGAGAAGTGGTCGCTGTTGCACGACACGGATGGCGCAAGGTACGGAATAATGACAACTAACCTTGCCGAGGTGTACAATTGAGTTCTCAGAGGTCTCCGTTCTCAGCCCCTTGTCGCCATCGTGGAAGGTGTTCTTCACAGCACAATCCGCTACTTCAGGGAGAGGCACGCGAGTGCCTCGCTTCATGCGGCCAATCCCGGAGCCCTGTATTCGTCAAAAATTACTGCGTACATGGAGACGAAGGCACAGAAGGGTCAATTGCACACAGTGCATGTCATGGGCAACAGGGAGCATCGTTTCGAGGTGATACTCCGTGACAGAGCCGGATTTGGGACATCTCGTTCACTTATTACTCACGAGGTATGTCTTCGAGATCATGCAAACGAACCTAGCTGCACATGCAACAAGCTTAAGTTGTTACACAAGCCATGCTCTCATGTCCTCGCTGCATGCGCAACGGTGGGCATGGATCCTTCCAACTTCATGTCCGAGTACTTTTTCAAGGAGAGAATACTGCAAGCTTGGTGTGGGGAGCTCCGGGGGTTCAGGGCGGTGGGAAACTTCACCACTTTGGACATTTCAGCGAGGACTTGGGTTCCGGATATTAACATGCTGAAGGGTGGGAAGGGTCGGCGACAGAGCCGACGTATTAGAAACGACATGGACGAATCACAAGCTGGAACCTCTGGTGCACGTTGTGGGCGATGCGGTCAGGAGGGGCACACAGCTAGACGATGCAATGCATTTCCGGATCAGTAGTTGGTGTTGTAATGCATGCTATAATTCATGTACCATTTGTAAACCTTGTATGTTACATCCGTTTTCTGTAATGAACTTATTTCGTTGAACGTATTGTTTCCCTTTTAAGTATTGCAATTTATTGGTGCCTACGAATCCACTTTTATTACGAAACTACAAGCTCTAAAGTGCCTACATAGAGTCATTTATTGCGAGATGACAAAAGAGGGCTTAAAACACGAAACAACACATACATTGCACATGCAGGATCTATGGAAAGTACTACACCCAACAATTTTACTTAACACAACAGTCCTACCGCCACAGCATCAACACATCAACAAATACATGAAATAAAATACGACACAACCATAACCCTCGTTACCTACATGCCAAACGAGCCTCGTGGCACCCACATGGAGAATTGCTGGGGGGGCCGCCTCGGACGTGGCTGGCCGTCGTGGGAGTGGCATGCACATATGCAGCTCGGGTTCGCGCAGCAACATGTGGGATCGTAAGAGCTTCCTATATTCACGACCTCCTCGTTGCCCCTCTCGCGTTGCATCTGTTCGCGGAGGTCGTTGTTCTCCTCAGTGAGACTCTCCATTCGGTACTCCAAGTCCCATATTCGAGCCCACAATGTATCCACATAACGATTAACATATCGTTCATGAGGAGGGTCGATCCAGCGGGAGAAGTCGCATTTTGCCATCTGCAAAACAAAGGACGCTAAACTTTGAGGGTCCATAAGCAATAACAAATGTAATATTACTAATTTGTACCCCGGAGCGTGAGCATCGGAAGAAACGTCGCCCGCCATCGTTCGGGGAATCCAAGATCTGGACGACCGCGTACTCATTGTGTCTGCATTTCGGCCACGCTGGTTGAGCACGCCGACTTGATATCAATCGGTACTGTGGACCGAACATATCCCTCCTTTCTAAGGGAATGTCGTCCTTCGGTGACCCAAATCCCACTGGCCCCTCGGCTTCTGACATGGTATATTTCACCACGAAAGAGATGGTTCTTCTTTGTTCGATTTACAATGTCATGGGACCCCAACCGTGCTACTTATAGCAACACGGAGGGACATTTATTGCTACACTGGCCTCTGAAAAGGCTACATAGACTGGCCTCTGAAAAGCCTACATAGACTGGCCTCTGAAAAGCCTACATAGACTGGCATCTGAAAAGCCTACATAGACTGGCCTCTGAAAAGCCTAGCCTACATAGACTGGCCTCTGAAAAGCCTAGCCTACATAGACTGGCCTCTGAAAAGCCTAGCCTACATAGAGTGGCCTCTGAAAAGCCTAGCCTACATAAACTGGCATCTGAAAAGCCTACGGAGGGACATTTATTGCTACACTGGCATCTGAAAAGCCTGAAAAAGCGAAAAGATTCGTATGTACTCTCCATGGACTATGCCCACTGCACCAGTTCACCTGCCTACATAAAGGCATCACATGTATTACATACCACAACACAACTCCTCCTCAAGCCATCACAATACTACTACACAACAATGTCTTCCTGGAGGTCCGACCCTTTTCGAGTGCCGGAGTGGCATGAGCGTCCGAAGTGCCATTGCGGTTTTAGGATGATGCTGTGCGTCTGGACGGATCCACTACCACGAGCCTATTACGGCCGTAGGTACTTCAAATGTCCAGACCTGGATGACGACTTCGTGGTAACGACGACAACTAAATCCTTTGTTTCTCGTTATCGTTCTTCAACTTTATCCATGACATCTACCACGACACACATAGCCTTGCAAGTTCATCGAATGGGTGGATCGGGTGCCGCCGGCATGGCCACGGAACCCTCGCGAGGTGGAAAACAAAGGACAATACCTTGTCAAGATGGATCAGGCTCGCGAGGTGGAACGACAAATGCGGCATGAGCAAGAGCGTCGCGTGAGGGTGGACCAAATCCGTCTTAAGGGCAAGGAGGATGAGCTGCAAAGGAGGCGGGAGAAGTTAGGTCTGCGTGAAGCAGCCATCAAGCGTCAGGAGGAAGAGCTTCAAGCTCGTGAGGCAGCTCTCAAGACCAAGAGTGACAGGAAGAAGGATGCAGCGGAGCCATCTTCAGGGCGCGACAAAAAGGGCAAACAACCACGCTACACCCAGTAGACAAAATGTAATAATTCCTAAGGCATGTTACGACTAGCGGTGGAGTTCTGAACATTACAACTACAGAGTTCCACACATGCCACTGGTCACATCACTTACCACTTTATGTATCAACCGTTCTACGGTCAATCGTGCCTAATAAAATTTACCAAAATTTTTTTTGCATCTACAACTTACATTGAACATAAACTTCTATTACAAATTTATCTGATTTTTACGCAGTTTATAACTACAAAATTGACAAAACATACAAAATTCACGCGGATTGCAAACCCTTAAAACATACCAATGTATATATCAAACGTTCTACAGTCAATTGTACTTAAAAAAATTTCCTCAAAATTTTAAATGCACCTACAACATACAATAAACATAAACTTTTATTACAACTATACCATATTTTTTTCCAGTTTAAAACTACAAAATTGATAAAACTCTAAAAATTCACGGGGACTGAGTAAAGTCGCCCATCCATTGGGCGACTGCAATTGCAGTCGCTCAACCGTTGGGCGACTGCAATTGCAGTCGCTCAACCGTAAAGCGATTGAAGAAGTCGCCCAACGGTACACAGATTCCCTAAATGTCGCCTCCCGGTTGGGCGAAAGGCACCAGTCGCCCAATGGGGTGGCGACTGGAGATTATTTTTGTAAAAAATGTTGTCGCGGGTATATTTATGTATTTTCGAATAAAAAACGGATTATCCGTACAAAAAATTCTCCATCTCCTCAGGTGGATATATCGATTCTTTGGTACTTCAAGCCAAAGAATGACATGCTGTGGATCGTAATTGGTTGCTAATACCTAGTTACTGTCGTCGACAGACGCGGAAACAGGGAAAGCAGCTGAACGAGGACTGGATCATTGGATGGTCTGCCTGCTTGCTGCTGCAGTGTGTTCAGTTCAGACATGGGGTTCAGGGCAGTTTTGGCTGGAGATCTGTTGATCCAGGCACACACGAAAAATGCCTTTGGCAGAGGCAAATATTGGAATTAGCAAGTCACAACTCTGCCGTATATCCCATGCTTGTATTTGTTTGCCGGTTTATCCCATGGTTGAAAGTTAAAAAAAAAGCCAGAAATCCGGGGCTTGTATTGATTTGGGGTCGGTGGTGGTTAGACTCCCTGTGTTGTTCCGCACGCTTTGGTTCCCCAGTGATGAGATGCTGGGGAAGCATTCTACGTTGGTTCCAAATAGCAGAGCACCGCACAAACTGAGCGAACACTGCCAACTAGCAGTGTGGTCCAGTTTGCAAGCCACTGGTTCGGTTTGCTATTATTTCTTCAGGATTAATTGGGCGGCCATTTGACTCGGCCGGATATACTGTTGATGAATCAATCCATCTCAACTACTCATTCCTCTGACGTCCAGACAGCTCAAACCAACAGCCACCTTCCTTCGTTAAATCCCAAACGCAACCAGAGACAGAGCAACACTCCAAATCGCATCTTTTCCTCCGGTTCTCCCATCCTGTACTTTTGCAACATGTCGAAATAGTTACACATTAGTTGTCGATGGTGGTCATGTCGCAGCTGCTCGCCGCCGCCGTGCTCACGCTCACGCTCGTCTGGGTGCTGCGCTTCCGGCGGGACGTCTCCTGGGAGACGAACAAAACCCCACAGTTCGTTTACACGGCACACCCTCTCTTCATGGTGACTGGCCTTGTCATCTGCACAGGAGAAGGTAATTAAACATTGTCATCTGCACAGGAGAAGAAGGCATGTTAGACCATGTGGATGGTTGTGAATAAAGTAGTGATGAATAATTGACATTTTGATTGATTTGAAATTTGCGTTTTCGGAAGTTTTGGTCGATTGCAGTCAAAGGTTTTGAGTCCGAGTGGTTTTGATCGGTTCTGAGTGGTTCCGAGTGGTTTTGATCCAGTTCGAATAGTTTTGGTTTGCTTTGAGTGATTTTGGGTCCAGTCCAAGTGATTTTGATTGGCTCCGAGTGGTTTCAATCGGGTCTGCGGATAGATTTCGAGTGGCATCGGAGGATCGAACGACTTGTGTTGGGTGGTCTGAACGACAGACTTCGACCATGTTCAACTACGACTACGTCCGACTTCGACCATGTCCGACTACGACTATGTCTGGCTTCAACCACGACAGCCTTCGACTACGCCTTTTCAACCATGGCAGAAAAACCACGTTAGGTAATCCGTAAGCTTTGATCTCGACCAGTTAATTGGTCGGAGCTACAATACTTTTCGATGGTCATAGCTATATTAATTTTTATAGTCGCAGCTACAATACTTGATCGATACTCGATGGTCGTGGACTTTATTGGTCGTTCTCGATAGTCGACGACTTTGTGATCAGTAGTCGTATATTTTACTAGTCGATACTCGTAGACTTTGTAGTCTGCTGTTGGTGGTCTTAGACTTTGTGATCGGTTGTCATATACCTCGCGATCGGTAGTCTTAGACTTTTGCGATCGATTGTCGTAGGCTTCACGGTTAATGCTCGTAGACTTCATGGTCAGTTCGAGTGCTTTATTTCTGCTATCTTTGAATACTCGTATTAGGCCAGCAGTAGGACTAGCTGGTGGTGATCAGTGAATAGTACCCGAAGGATTCATTACTCGAAAGATGGAAGTACTCGGTGGTGAGATGGTCGTGGTACTTGGTAGTCGGAAGGACTTGGTACTTGGCAGTCAGAAGGATTCAGTACTCGGTAGTCGGAAGGACTCGGTACTCGTAGACTTTGCTGGTTGGTTGTCGGAGTGGTAGCGATCGGTACTCGGTGGTCAGTACTCAATGAATTTGTGGTTGGTAGCGTTGCTTGCTATTCCCCAATGTTTTGTGCTAGGGTTTTTAGGGGTGCCGTGAGGCACTTTGTAGGCAAAAATATGATATAGAAATAATAGATCAGATCTATTTCAAGAAACGTTAGTCGGCATCGGCAATATGTTTTCTGAGCATCGTTTTCTTGTGTCCTCAGCGGTGGCGTGTTAACAAATCTTGATCTTGCATGATACGAGCACGGTGTTAGCTTCGGCGTGTTCTTGTTCAAGCAGCTGAAACTTTCGAGTAGAGGGAGATTTTGACTACGTGCAAAGGAAGTCGAACAAAGCGGTTGAAGCGAGCGATCGAAGTGTTCTAGTGGTTGGATAGCTAGAGCTATCAAAGCAGTCAAGCGAGCGGTAGAGCGAAGTGTCTTGTGGTCGAATTCCACTCTATAAGTTAGATTGTTTTTTTTGTTGGTTTGAGATTTGTTTTTCAGGTGTCAATAAGCGGCGACAATCATTCACCTCACTCTGATTGCTGTATACGATTTTACAAGTTATATCAGAGCGAGGTGTGATGGCATCATAGAGGTATATGAATCGCCCCCCATGCTAGATGGTACTGATTTGGCTTTTTGGAAGTGCCGTATGCAAGCATATATTGAGGCTCAAGGTAGTGAGGTTTGGAAAAAGGTTTCTAGTCCATATGAGGTCGCTGCTACTGTTACAATTTTGAATAAAATAGATGTTGATTTGAATACTCAAGCTCGTAACTTGCATTTTCAAAGAATTTCTCACAAAGAATTTGATCGTGTAGCTCATATTGCTTCTGCGTACTTAATCTGAAAAACTCTTTGTGATTATCATAAAGAAACATCTAAGATTAAGAAAGTACGTAATAATCTTTATCCAAAAGAGTACTCGAATTTTACTATGAAACCTCATGAATCTATTGATGATCTTTTTGCTCATTTTGAGAAGATTTTAAGTAACTTGTGCGGAGTTAGTGTTATACCAGCTGATGGAGATAATGCAACTAAAATTTTGAGGCCTTTAGGTTCAGAGTGGTTGATGGTCGTCACAACTATTTTATCAAACAGTCGATCTAGATACTCTTACCATGGATGATCTATACTCTAGATTGAAAACCTATGAGATCGAAGCTTTGCCATCTAAAACTGATAAATCTTTATTTTTAGCATTTGTGACTAACTCATGTAGGTTGCTTCGTCGAGTACTTTGCCTTGTGTTTCTGTATCTGCTTTGTCCTCTTTTTCAGAAGATTAGTTTCATCAGCTCCTGAAAGAGGACTTAATCTTAGAATTTTTGATACAAATAATCCATTTTTTATTCGAAATTACAGAAATATACATGCGGGAAATTTTTTTTACAAAAATAGGCTCCAATCGCCCAATGGTTGAGCGACTGGAGCCTTTCGCCCAACCAGCGGACGACACAATAGCTGTCGCTCTACCCTCGGGCGACTGCATCTAGTCACCCTCCCATTGGGCGACTTTCATGCAGTCGCCCAATGGTTGGGCGACTACACTCAGGGGCCGACAAAACCGTATGTACCGATCGTTTTATATACCGATGCAATATAAACAACTAGTCTCAAAAGATAAAATGGCAAAGTTCTAAATGTCTTATATATACTCATTGGAAAGGTTTCGACGAGATCTACAACTTTTCAGTTGAAGACAAATCCAAATTCCGAAGGGAAGAACAAGAAAAAGGGCAAAAACAGAAAGAAAAAACTTGCGACGCAGGTTTAGGTCCAAAGATAGCCGATTTTCGGGGTCTTGGAGGGTGACGGGCGCAAGCGGGTCATTATTTTTGGCTCGGGCTCGTCGTTAGCTTTCCAACGAGTACAAGAACGTCGAAAACGGACACCGTATGCAAAAGTTATGCCCATTTTACTGAAGGTGTGTCGGAAACGGACTCGAATTCGTTTCGGCCTCAATTGAAACTGCTATAACTTTTGATCCCATGGCCGCAATTGCTCAAATTTTTTTCTGGAGGTTTTTGGATGTATGAAGAACAGTCCACTAATTTTCACTATTTTTGGCGAAGGTTTGATGCACTATCCAAATTTCGGCAAAATAGACTCTTTCCTCTCTTTTTTCTCTCAGGGACCTGAGTGCAGTCGCCCAACCATTGTGCGACTTTCATGCAGTCGCCCAATGGGAGGGCGACTGGATGAAAGTCGCCCAACGGTGGGGCGACTACAATTAATCGCCCAACGGTTGGGAGATTTTCCAGTTGTCGCTGCTGGGTTGGGCGAAAGGCTCCAGTCGCCCAATGGTTGGGCGACTGGAGCCTATTTTTGTAAAAAAATTTCTCGCAGGTATATTTCTGTAATTTTGAATAAAAAATGGATTATCCATACAAAAAATTCCTTAATCTTAATCTCCTCACGATTATACAAGGCACTCAACAACATGAGGATGAGGAAGCGAGGTGGCACTCTAGGTTCAATTAGATGCTTCAAGTGTGGCGAGCCAAGTCACATTAAGGTGGACTGTCCCAAGCTCAAAGAAGAGGACGGAAACTATCATCGTTGACCATCTAAGAACAACATTAAGGGTAGATTTTTTTATCGTAAAGTGGCTGAGAAGGTTCTATCAGCAATCGAGCACCTTGATCTGAGTGATATGGAATATGAGAGTTGCGACGACGTTGACCACAACCATGATGATGCTAAACGTAAGAAAAAGAAGAACGATGACTTCACAGGCATATGCTTCATGGCAAGCAACAACAACGATGACGACTACAATGATCTTGATGAGGTAAGACTATCATATGATGAGCATGAAGAAGGTATAGCTAAACTTGTTGTTGAATTGAAAAAGACAAAATTTTTTGAAGAGAACAATTTTGTGGTCAAAAACTTGAATTCAAAGATTACTAGACTTAGAGTATCTATTCCTAAAGATGATTCTTGTGAAGCTTGTCAAGTCTTACACCATGAGTTGGAAACTACTAGATCTATTAATGCAATAAGCCTAGTTCAACTTAGAGAAGCACATGATAAATTTGATCAACTAAAATTGGCTCACGATTCTTGTGATAAAAAAGTTAAAACTTGCAAATGACGAAATTGGAAAGCTCAAGTCTAGTTTTTCTGCTCAATCTAAAGCATGCTCTAAATGTGATTTGCTCCAAGTTAGACTTAACTCTTCTCAGGAATTAATTCAATAGATATTTTATTATGAGACTCTTTCGTGCTCTAATTGTCCCAAGTTTAACACTGAAATAGAATATTTGACTTGACAACTTAATGATTTTGCTAAAAAGGAGAAGTCAGCTCAGTCTAGTGCTTCTAAGAATTTAGTGAATGAACTGGTTAAGTGTACATCTTGTGTCACTTGGCTAAAGAGAATGAGTGTCTTAAGGACAACCTAGAGAGGTTTTCTTTGGGCAAGAAAAATCTGAATATGATTCTAGACAAATCAAAAATAAGTATGAAGAATCGTGGTCTAGGATTTAATTTTATTGAGCATGCCAAGAATAATCCTTCTAATATTGTTAAGCTTCTGGAACCTAACAGTTTAAAGTAGAATATTAACCAAAGCCAATTGTGTTTAAATCTTGTGGTATTGCAAAGAAATTCTCTACCAAACTGAGTGCTATAAAATCGGCTAGTATGACCACTCAACAAGTCAAGTATCAATGCACTCTTTGCGGTAAAGGCGATCATTTGGTTCAATTTTACTTTAGAAGAGCAAAGAGAGAGAAGAAAGACAAGATCAGGAAGCAGTTTCGACTAGTTTTTTCCCATGGTCAGATCAGCGTGGTCAAACCAGACACTCGACCAACACTTTCAAAAAGGAGTACTCGAATAGGATCTGTGCAAGCGCCTTGTCATTACTTTGCTCCCTCTAATCAGTCTTCTGCAGATTCGGGAGCTTATTGTCTCTTTGCTCTCTCTAACTAATCTTCTGCAAGTTGTCACTCTGCTCTCTATTATCATATTTTTATAAGGTCAAGAGTTTGTTTAACAGGACAGGTTAGATAAGCTTTTCTCGTGTTAGGAACAGTGTGGTCGGATCAACGTCTCGACCAATGCTTCAACGACCAGTGTTTCGACCAGTACTCTCTACTCGATCAGACTTGTCGAGGGTTAGATCAGCTATTCAGACGCAGTCAGACTGATCTTGGGTGATCAGACCAGCTAGTTCCCGCGGTCAAACCAGCTTCTCGAGAGATTTTTTATCAGCGTTCTCTGCTCGTTTAGACCGGTTGGGAGTCAAACCAGCTTTACACAGGCAGTCGGATCGTCCTTGACCAGCGATGTCCATGCGATCCAACCGATCGGTGGTCAGACTAGCTCTGCTAAGGAGGTTGGACCGCTCTGTGGTCGAACTAGTTTTTCAATGACCGTTTGATCGGAATTTGATAGAGGCTAACTGTTCACTTAAATCTTTATCAATGTTTGTTGTTGCTCTTGTTTGTCGTGTGTCACAGTACTAGATTCCTAAGTCTTATTTCATTAACCCCAGTACATTGAGACAAACGTTTCTTGTGATGTAAGACCAGCTAATGCGGAATTGAGAACATGCGCTTGATTGGGGTCTAGTCTTTTTACATCATCTTAACTGGAACATTTGATGGTTCTTCACTTTGTTTGATGGCGTCCAAGAGTTCCATCTACTAGTTAGATCATGTGGGAAAGGTGATGTTATCCTACAAGTGGTCTTTATCAAGTGGTCTTAGAGTTCCTTTATCGGATTGTTCGTTTTCACTCTTAACTGATTGTTCCTGCTCAATTTGCTCTTTTGCTGAGTGAGATGGGATTATTCTGAGGGGGAACATGGTGTTTAAATATTTTCCGTTGCTTTGTTTATTATACCTGTCAAGAAATACATCAAGTCCAAGTCTTTAAAATCAAATAACGAGTAGTAGAGCTGTCTTTATCATATTCATTCATATGCTCTGTAGCTTTGGTCATGACTGGTTTTAATAAATTTGCTACATTTGATTTAAAGTATGACATGGCGGAATACCTTGACTAGATTAATTATAGATAGTACTTTGTGATGTTCATCTAAAATGATTAGCTAGATTGTGAGTCTTATTTTAAATCGTAGCTATGAGGCTAGTTTGTTTCATATTGCAATATTTTTATGATTACTCAATTGGTATTTCATTAAAAAAAGATGCATAAATGGAAAGAAATATGCTTCAAGCATGCCATGGTTAAACAAAAAGAAAAAGGCACAAAAAATGCATAAATCAAAAGAAGTATGCTTCAAGCATACCACTATTTAAGAAAAAATTGCTACAAAGATAGTATTATGAAAAGAAGTATGCTACAAGCAAGCCACATGCTAAAATATTTGAGTATAGAACAATAGGTTGCTATACAAGAATGCTAGCTCGCCTAGATTTAAAGTTTGCTTCACTTTTGAGCTTGCCCTTTGCGTTGTGATATCTCATTGCTCTATAATTGGTTTGGTTATTGTTGAGATGTCTGTCATTGATATAAATCGCTTAATCATGTTAAAGACTAGTTTTGACAGTGCTATATGATATATGACTTTATATGATCTAGGGAGATTACTCAAAAAGATGGCTTGGTCAAAATATTAAATCGACACAAAGTGACTTGGATAATTTATAAAGCTTTTGGATGTTTACTCTCATTGCTCCTTCTTAGAATCTCTCTCTCTGAATTTCTTGATGATTACATTGCCAAAAGGGGGAGAAATTAGAAGAAAAGGGGGAATTTGGAGAATTTAATTGGAGAATTTTCTGAGAGTTTGGAAAAATTTGCAAAAACTTAGTTCTCGGGTACTTAGGGGGAGTTGTTTGAGCTTTCTATGAGTTTTCTGTGGTCTACGACTTTTGGTTTCTTTTCCTTCGCAAATTCTCCCAGACGCGTTTGCAGTGTTGTCATTATATTCATCAAGAAGGAGATTGTTAGACCGTGTGGATGGTTGTGAATAAAATGATGAATAATTGACATTTGGATTGCTTTGGAGTTTGCGTTTTCAGAAGTTTTGGATGATCGCAGTCAAAGGCTTTGAGTCCGAGTGGTTTCGATCAGTTTTGAGTGGCTTTGAGTGGTTTTGATCTAGTCCAAGTGGTTTTGGTTTTCTCTGAGTGGTTTTGGGTCCAGTCCGAGTGGTTTTGATTGGCTCCAAGTGGTTTCAATCGGGTCTGAGTTGTTTCAGACAGATTTCGAGTAACATCAGAGGATTGAACGTCTTTGTGTTGGGTGGTCTGAATGACAGACTTTGACCAGTTTGACTTTGACAACGTCCGACTTCGACTATGTCTGACTTTGACCATGTCCGACTATGACCATGTCTGGCTACGACCACGGTAGCTTTCGACTACGCTTTTTCGATCACGGCAGAATGACCACGCCAGGTAATCGGTAAGCTTCGGTCTCGACTAGCCAACTAGTCGTAGTTACAATATTTTTCGATGGTCGTAGCTACGGTACTTGGTTGATACTCGATAGTCATGGAGTTTACTGGTCGTACTCGATAGTTGACAATTTTGTGATCAGTAGTTGTAGATTTTATTGGTCGATACTCGTAGACTTGTGGTTTGTTGTTGGTGGTCTTAGACTTTGTGATCGGTTGTCGTAGACCTCGCGATCGGTAGTCTTAGACTTTTGTGATCGGTTGCCATATGTTTCACTATCGGTACTCATATACTTCATGGTCAGTTTGAGTGCTTTATTTCTGCTATCTTCGAATACTCGTGTTAGGTCAGCGGTAGGACTGGCTGGTGGTGATTAGTGAATAGTACTCGAAGGATTCGATACTCGGAAGATAGAAGTACTCAGTGGTGAGATGGTCGTGGTACTTGGCGGTCGGAAGGACTCGATACTTGGCAGTCGGAAGGACTCGGCACTTGGTTGCCAAAAGGATTTGGTACTCGTAGATTTTGCTGATTGGTTGTCGGAGTGGTAGTGATCAGTACTCAATGAATTTGTGGTCGATAGCGATGTTTGCTATCCCTGAGTGTTTTGAGTGGAGCGATGGCAATTCCTGAGTACATGTTGTTTTCGAGTACTCGATGAGCTAGCGGTCGTATTGAGTCGTCTAAAGCAGATTTCTGGATAGTGATGGGATGTGTAGTCGTGGATGATCTGGTTGTCGTGGATGGTTTGGTTCTTGTCTCTTAATAGACAAGGGTGTGTTCTGATGACGGACAAGTTGTGGAGAATTTGTGCCAGGAAAACTTTCTTTAGTCTTTGCATGTGCAGGTGAGTGTAGAGATAATCATGGTCGTTGACGAGGAGAACTGAGACGAGAATGGGGAAGTCTGAGGTCCAGGCGGTTAAGGATGTCACGCGAGGTGGTCGGGCTCACGCTAGAGCACGTGGAGATCAAAGGTGGTGATTCGTGAAGAAGCTACGGGAGCTACGGTCCAGAAGGCTTCGACACGAGCAAGGATAATGCATGGAGAAGATGCAAGAGGTGTGTTCCCTGAGGCTTCGACACGTAATGATGGTGCGTGATAAAGATACAAGTGGTGCTGTCCTATAGGCTTCGTCACGTGGTGAGATTGGAAGCGTTATAAAAGGAGTATGTAATGAGAATGATTAGAGATTGATTAAAACCTGTGTGTAGAAGGGTTTTGGGTCCCTTGATTTGAGGAAGAGATATGATTGCGTTTCCAGGTTGTTATGGACACGGTTTGAGATGTCCGTGTTTGTGGTGAAATACGGTTTAGGGCTCTAGCATATAAAAGTACAAGAGAGGCTAAGGGTTTAGTTGTGTCTTTGCAGTGGCTTTGTGAGGCTTTTGTGCTAGGGTTTTTAGGGGTGCCGTGAGGGCGCTTTGTAGCCAAAAACATGATATAGAAATAATAGATCAGATCTATTTCAAAAAAAGTTTGTCGGTGTCGGTGAAATGCTTTCTGAGCATCGTTTTCTTGTGTCCTCGGTGGCGCCTTGTTAACACATCTTGATCTTGTGTGATACAAGTATGGTGTTGCTTTCGGCGTATTCTCGTTCGAGCAGCGGAAAGTTTCGAGTGGAGGGATATTTCAATTACGTGCAAAGGAAATCGAACCAAGCGGTTGAAGCAAGCAATCGAAGTGTTCTAGCGGTCGGATAGCTAGAGCTATCAAAACAGTCAAGCGAGCGGTAGAGTGGAGTATCTTGCGGTCGAATTCCACTCTGTTAGTTGGATTGTTTTTTTATTAGTTTAAGATTTATTTTTCAGGTGCCAATAAATGGCAACAATCATTCACCCCTCTGATTGCTGTATATGATCATACAAGGTAATTAAACAAGCTAATTAACTAGATCAATCCATCTTTACTCTGCAAGTGATATGAGGAGCCAAAGGAGCATTGAGCTGTGACTCGCGTAGCATGCAATCCATGATGGATCATGCGTGCAGCGGTAATGGCGTACAGGATCATCCTGGGGCCGCGGGCCGGCGAAGAAGGCGGTGCACCTGCTGCTGCATCTGGTCGCCCTCGCCTTCGCCGCCGTCGGCCTGTACGCCTCCTTCAAGTTTCACCGTGATGCCGGCCTCCCGGGCATCCACTCGCTGCATTCTTGGCTGGGGATAGCCACTGTAGCCCTCTACGCTCTTCAGGTAAGTCGGAGGATGCCACTTGCCTTCTCCTGTTCTTGTTTAAGGCCAAACTTTTGTAGCCCAGCTGGCCCCCATAAACAGCAAAACTTCTTCATGTTAACTGTTCATTCGGACACTTACACTAAAAAAATTCTTCAGTAAGTTTATCCACTTTCAGTGCAAATTGGTTTGTGGTGATGGATTTGACCGTGTACTAGTGCGTAGATAAAAATGGATACATGAATCACACGGCCTTTTGCTATGGTGTAATTGGCTTATCCTAAAACCCAACACCAAAACAAAAGAAACAAGACTCTAACCAGGGTTTTCAGTACCGGTTCTAAATTTTTACCGGAGGGAGGGGGTAGTATGACCCATTTTGCCGATAATAAAAAGAATATCGGCCAATTATCAGATGAAATTATCAGTTGAATTCAGTGGCTTGGCTTCGGTGGGGGCTGCTGGTGCTCCTCCATGGCAACCCTGGTGTGCGCTGGCTCGGTCTGTCTCTACTCTGTACCGGAGGCCGTCCCTGCCTCCCCAGATGGCGGACTCCGACATACCTTCTTCTAATGCTGCTGTCAGTGCTGCTGCGGTTGTTCAATCCACCGTTTCGGCGGTGCCCGCTGACTGGCTCATCATCAACAGTCCGGCAAGCCTTTATGAGCACATTGCTACGATTTACATCATGGACTTGTGGCAATGCAGGGAGATCCGGGCATACGATAGAGGTGACATTGTTGTTGTGGATGTCACTTCTGAGATCGCAGTACAGGACCTGTTCCGCATGTGCTACATGATGCCTAGGATAGGAAGCGAGAACTTGCTCCGTATGTGCCCAAGGTTGCTAGCTCTGATCGAGGAACGTGAAGAAGAATTGGACCAATGCCACCATGATCGTGTTGAGCTTGGAGGTGTCTATGCAAGGGGAGGTGGAATTGGAATTCGACCTCTGGTTTTTCTGGTCTGCCAGAATAGGACCAGGTGAGCACTTTAATTTGTGTCAATCTTACTGCTCCGATTAATGCACGCTGATCAAATAGCAGATAAAGTAGAATTGGCAATCCCTGTGACATTACTAAAGAGAGCTATGCCATGACAGCTTAAATGTCTGTTAAGTGCATTAGATTACTCCTTATGGGTATGAGATGCTGAGAGGTTTATCAAAGTTTTTTATGACTCCCCTCGTCAAAACAAGCAATTAAAAGTAAACAAGAGCTAATGGGTGTTAAAAAATAGTAATAATTGCTACTATTACTTGGACTTCGTGGGTATGCGATATCTGTGGATTCGTGCGTAACACAGAGAAAACTGTCTTCTTGTTGTGGATATGTTATTTGATACCGATGTTACTATCAATCTAGCAATGAATTTCAGAGGCATTAAATCTTTACTATCCTAAAAGTTTGAGTTGGTGGTTGATCCATTCTCTCCCACCCTTCCCACCCCTTCTATAAGAAAGGTACGTTGGCTGACGTGTGGGTCTATAAATAGGTCACTACCGACCGCAAAGTCTATGACTACCGACCAGTAACATCTACAACTACTGATCACAAAGTCTTCGACTATTGAGTATCGGCCAGTAAAGTCTGCGACTATTGAATATCGACCAGGTACGGTAGCTACAACCATGAAAAAGTACTGTAACTATAACTGTCGACCATTTACTGTAGCCAATGACCTTACAACCTCCGACCGGTTCACTGTTGCTTATGACCGGTTAAATGTTGCTTACGACCGATTCACTATTTGAGGTCGAAATCTACGATTACCTTCTATGATCATTCTGTCATTGTCGAAATACCATAGTCGAAGGTTGCCGTGGTCGAAGGTTGCCATGGTTGAAGTCTAATATGGTCGAAATACCATAGTCGAATACCGTGGTCGAAGCTTAACGTGGTCGAAGTCTGACATGGTCGCAGTTGTAGGTAGTCGAAGTCTGACGTGGTCGAAGTCTGTCGTGGTTGAAATCTATCATTCAGACCTGCCAATCGGACCATCCATCGCAAGGCTGATCGAACCAGCATCACAAGGCCGATCGGACTACCATCCTGGTCGAAACCATACGTAGTCAATTTGCCATCTTGAAAACTCAAGCACAAAAGCCCATCAACCAAAACTTTCACAAATGCAAATTTTAATAAAATTAAATATAAATTATTCATCATCAACAACATGCACGACCATTACATGGTCTCACATTTCAACATCCTCAAAATCAACATCAATCACTACTGGGGGATTGTCTTCTGGGGCAATCTCAGACAAAGTACTTTGACAGTCGGTGCTTGAATCTTCGAAGTTGATCAAAGCTGGGCTATCTGGGGTTTCAGTACTCATGGCTAGATCTCTTGTACCTCAAGGAAAGCGAATTCTAGAGTATGAGGGAGGCAGAATAGCCAATCTCTTATTTCTTTATAGGCTCTACCTTTTGACACTACTACAAAACAAGCTATACTGGACGTCTTATCACAGACGATTCATGTGGAGCTGTCTGTGCTTTGATTATTACAGACAATTCATGGCTAAAACCGTCTCTGAAACTATCACAGATGGTTAGGTTTAAAAGCCGTCTGTGATATACGAATTATCACAGATGGTTTTTAACTAGAATCGTCTATGAAACTATCACAGACAGTTAGGTTTAAAAGCCGTCTGTGATATACAAATTATCACAGACGGTTTTCAACTTGAACCGTCTATGAAACTATCATAGATGGTTTTTATTTACAACCGTTTGTGTTTTGTCGTTTGTCATATGAATTACAGAAGCTACTGAGACGAGAGACAAATTCAAGGTAAATTTATTACAAAAGTCCAAAAAAAAGATATTCCCAAATCTTAGTCTTCTGGACTTCATATGCTTCTTCCTCGACTTTTGGAGTTGAAGGATCAGCCGCTGAGTTCTCGAATGCCGTGAAGTTCGCTCTTGTCCTGTGCACTTCCCCCTCCAGCCTGGGCAAATCATTAGCACCGTCCATAATATCATAGAGGATGTCATGATAAGCTTCCTCAGAATCGGCGGCGTCTATTTGATCGGCAATGTTATTCATGTGTCTCTCCACTGCTGCAAAAACTTCTTCCGCTTTGTGCACATTGCAGAGAAGAACGAGGCTAAGGGCGGTTTCCCTTTGCTGAGCGACAATGAGACACCTCCGTCGACGACGGATGATGAGGTCCAGCTGATGGATGGAAGCGAGTCGAGGAAGGAGAGCAGGGCGAGAGCGGAGGAGTTACTCCAGACGTAAATTGTTGGCCTCCTGTGTAAGGTTGTGGCCGAACAACTCATAATGGATAGATGAGAGAAAGGAGATCAAAAGAATATTAGATGCCATTATTGAGAAATCTGGTGAAGAAGATGAGAGGACAGTTTAGAAGAGCTGAATTAGGGCACACATATTTAAGCGTTATCACATACGGTTCATATACCAAACCATCTCTGATATTAATATCATGGACGGTTCGTATACCTTATCACAGACGGTTCGTATAACAAACCGTCTCTGATATGTGTTATCACAGACGGTTCGTATAACAAACCGTCTCTGATAATGACACATCACCGATCCGTGGTGTGTCACCCAGGATTTCGATCTCACCTGTCCATTCTCTCCACATCGAATAGCAGGCACCAGTTCCTCCCACCACTCGGCCCTTATTAATTACCCCCATCCACCTTTCCACCGACAGTCATTGGTGAGTCCATCCACTATATAGCTCCCTGCATCCCCCTCGACGACGCCGACTACGACTACCACCGTGAGTTAGAACCTCCGTTGTGACACCACGGTCGATTGCATAACACACTCTTGGCATAAGTATCGTAAGAGTGTCTTACGCAGTCTCACCGTCGTGCCACAAAGGTGGCACTACCGCCGCCTCTCCATTGTCGGTGATATCTGGTCGCTATCCGATGCATCCAGCTTGTTCCTCGACCTCACCGACTACCGCCATGAGCTAGCATCTTCGTTGTGACACCACGGTCGACTGCACAACACACTCTTGTTGTAAATGTCGTAACATTGTCTTGTGTAGTCTCACCGTCGTGCCACAAAAGTGGCGCTATCGCTGCCTCTCCGTTGTCGGTGATATCCGACCGTCATCCGATGCATCCAGCTTTACTGTCTACTAGGATCTCTACTTCTTATATATTCTTGCCTTGTTAAAGAGTTGGATTCGTTATCTTGTTATGCTGTAACGGTAAATTCAAATCTTAATGAAAATAGAATGTGCTGTTGTGTTAATTTGCCATTGTATTTGCTTGTTTTCAAAGGACTAGGTATCATTATTTCTTGAGGCTAGTAAAAAAATAGAAAAAAAAATTGAGATATAGAGTGAACTATCATAGACAGTTTTGTGGTATAAACCGCCTATGAAGGACTATCACAGATGGTTCTATATACCAATCGTCTGTGATACTCGCTAATCACAGACGATTGGTAACTAGAACCGTCTGTGATGTGTGAGTATTACAGACGGTTTTTGGTTCGAGCCGTCTATAATAGTTTTCTTCACAGATGGTTCTAGTTACAAACTGTCTGTGTTATTTTTATCACAAATGATTCTAGTTACAAACCGTCTGTGTTGTTTTTATCATAAACGGCTCACAAATCGTCTGTGATAATCTTCGATTATTACTGACACATAAATACAGGTGGTTCAGAAAATCGTCTGTAATGATAGTTCTAAACCGTCTGTGATGACTCTTTTTGTAGTAGTGTGATGATATGACATTCTTCTAAGAAACGGCATTTGCGAGAAGGATGTAGAAAACACCCCAAACGAGCTGTGTTTGGGCTGGCAGATGGAGCATATATGCTAGCTTTCCTTTTCCTCAGTACGAACGCAAGCATATATGGAGCAATGGCAGTGTAGTAACCTGCAGCTTACATGTATAAAACACTACAAAGTAAGTATTGGTTAGGAGAGACATGCTTAAAGTTACAGCCGCGTCATGCATGCATGGAATGTACACACGTCGTAGCAAAACGGCAGGCTAGCTAGCCAAAGACTATGACGGCGCTCGGTTGGGTTGAAACAAATTAATTTATAATCGAAAATATACTATAACTGATTGGAATTACAATATAGCTAATAGTGGCTTATTTAACGTAACTAAATTTAAAAAATTTAAAAATAGAAAAAACAGGTTAATCCATCACGGACAATACAAACAAATACGGAAAAAAGAACCGGCAAAAAAAGCTCAAAAAAATAAACTAGAAACCAAAGGGTTAAGCCAAAATGAGCGGAGCTATATGTGCGAGCTGCTTTATGTAGTACGAAATAGGTTAACCAGGTAATCATACGGGCGCATGCGGATTGCCTACGGATCAACGGCCCGGATAGAGCCAATAACCTAGAGAAACATACTTGCTCCGCCCTACATCCGCCAGTGGGGTAACATGTCATATCTTAGAGCATGGACATACTTTATCTTATTGAGGTATATTCATGTCATAGACTACAAATCTAGTAGTAACTACATGATTACCGATCGCAACAACGAAAAGTAGATCATCCAGGATCGCTATGGATACACATAGAACATGTGTCCGGCAACGCTGTCGTTCATCGGTAGAAAGCCATAGGATATTTATTCGTACCCAACTCATAAACCTACTGCAGTTCCTTTGATACGAGCGATAATTTTTTAGAGTACAATAAAGACGCACACCACCAGCTAGGGGTGCAAATAGAGCGGATATTTTCCGACCGTCCGTCGGTTTTAATTAGGATACAATTCGGAGCAAATTTTCGGATATCCGAACGTTTTGTCGAATACGGAAACATAGTCGGATATTTTTTGTCGGATACGGAAACGGATTCGGAAAAAATATTATCCGACGGATACGGAACTATCCAGGTATTTTTCGGATAGTTATCGGATACGGAAACGGAGTCGGATACCTGGCCTCTCCGGATACTGGATACCGGATACGAAGGCCTTGTGGAATCATTTACTAAATATAATGAAGTTAAATGAACTAGTGATATACTTGACTACTTGGCTATGGATAATTCGTACTTTTGAACTATGTGACATGTAGCTAGTTAGCTACTACTTATTTAACAAGCCCCTATCATTTACTTGCTACTTTGCTAGCTAGAATTTACTAGTTGCTTAACTTGTCCCTGTCACCATGTGAAATTTGCTTTTGCGCATTATCCGATTAAATATTCGTGACCGAAACTAACCGTATTAGGAGCGGCATATATTCGCTCCGTATTCGTGACCGAGAATATCCGCATTCGTATTCGTATCCGGTACTATCCGTATTTAACTCTGACAAAAACTATAGAAAAAAATATAAAATAAACAATATCCATCCGCATCCGCTTCATTTACACCTCCTACCACCAAGCTTTACCTCCATCACCAGGATAATTTAATTATTTGACACTCTTATGAGTAGGGTGGCAACAAATTTGCCACCCTGGCCCGTTGTCAGTGACTCAGATGGCCCCGCATGTAAGTGAGAGAGGTAATTGGCCAATCTTCAGAGTGGCAAAAAGTTGAATTCCCCCACCACCAGGCTACGGGCCCGTGTTTTGAGCAACAAGTGTACTAACAAGGGAAGTATCACGAATCAACCAGGCTTTCACAGCGCGAAGTGACTCGACTGGGCGGATTGTATAGGAAACCGACCGTTTGATTTCGCCTGAGAATGCAAGTGCACACTTGCTGCACCTCATATATACCGGACCGGAGGCAGGTGAGAAATCTTCGATTAGAACCAAACGGGAAGAAATTAAGACACCAATAGCACCCAACCGTATAGATTGTTAACTTCAAAATATTTTTTAAAAAAGGATTAAATAATAAAAAGTAGGCTCCAGTCGTCCAACCGTTGAACGACAGGAGGTTCTGTCAGTCGCCCAACAGTATAGCTACTGCCTTTGTGTCGCTCGGCTATTGGGCGACAGGGGCAAGTCGCCCAACGGTTCGGCGACAGTAGATTACTTTTGCAAAAAAGAAAACAAAATCACATGTATAATTTTGTATTTTCGAATAAAACTAGAATATATATTTTTTTAAAAAAATCCCGGAAGAGTGTGTGTCCCCAAAAGTGCCTCAATAACTTCCAACTTGCGACATATCATCACAAAGGCTGGCTTTGCTCGGAATATTTTCCAAGCTATGGATGGGAAGTGGTAGGGCTCACCTCTGACAAGTCGTTGGGACGAGTAGGGACATCTAGCTAATGTTGATTGGCAAAACTTGAATGCATTTTCCAGTGAGGGAGTTGCAAATTTGCAATACTTGGCCAGCGGCCATAATTAAAACTAGGGAAAATTACTCTCATGCCATAAACTTAAATACCATCCTCTCATTTACCACATACTTAAGTGGCTTTGTTATTATACCACAAACTTAAGTGTTTTGTTCTTTGTTATGCCATTTTCTCCCTTTAATGTCTATTTTAATTTCATTTTGCATTTTCAGGGACTTGAACTGACCCTTTTTTGTATCTTTTTTGCATCGGTCTCTTGCATCTTTTTTGTACCCATGTTAGGATTGGTCCTCAAAATACAAAAAGATGCAAAAAAAGTACAAAAAAGGGTCAGTTCAAGTCCCTGAAAATGCAAAACAAAATTAAAATAGACATTAAAGGAAGAAAATGGCAAAACAAAGGACAAAACACTCAAGTTTGTGGCATAATAACAAAGCCACTTAAGTATGTGGCAAATGAGAGGATGGCACTTAAGTTTGTAGCATGAGAGCAATTTTCCCTTAAAACTAAGGGTGCCCGGCCATAGGACTACATGATATCCCACTGTACTGTACATCACTGATCAACCTAATTCTTTTTTCTGTAAAGACGACTAACAGAGGACCTGTTCTTTTCCTTCGAAGCTGATGACTTTTGGTTTTTGCTACAGTATCTAACTTTCAAACAGAGTATTTTCTCAAGATGAGATCTACAAGTTAAACGATGTACACGTTAAAAGCCCAACATCTATACCAGCCGCAGGGCCGGGCCCATGGGCGTGCAGGCCGTGCGCTTGTACAGGGCCCATGGGCGTGCAGGGCCTCCAAAAATCAATGTGTTCCGTGCGACCGTGCCGTTTCGTATCTGGCGGAGAGACGCGCTGTACAATGCCGCTTCGTATTCCGCCGCCGAGAACCTCCGACTTTGCATGCACGCGCACGGACGTGGACGTGAGGTGAGGCCCTGGCCCCTGGGCGTGACCGCGGCGTGAGGCATCAGGCATCAGCCATCACCCATCAGGCATGCACGGAAGACGGAACGTCCGAGTCTCCGAGACGTGAGGCGGTCGCCGCCGTCCTCTCGGCTCTCGCCGCCCGCCAGTCGCCAGCCATCTTCCGCCAACCTCGCCGCAACCAGCGCGGACGGCGGACTCCATTCGTGATTCGTCGTCGACTCGTCGTCCAGTGCAGGTATTCGTTTTTTTTCAATTCTAATTGTATTGTACTAATTAAATCCTTCGTATGAAAGTCTAAAACTGTTTGTATAATTTTAATTTTGTTCTTTTCATCTTTTGAAGCCATGTCTTCTGCAAATCGATTTAGAAAATATGAATCCGGTTCCCAAAAACGTAAGAAGAAACAAAGAATTGAGGAGTTAACTCAATGTCAGAAAGGAGCAATGGATAGATTTATTATAAAAGAATCACAAGTGTCTTCCGGTAATCAGGCACTTGATCAAGCTCCTGCACTTGATAGTAATATTGAAAATAATCCTAGAGATGGTCAGACAGGGAACACTAAGAGAATGATGTTATTCAAGTAAGGATTATGCAAACCAAGAGTTCAAAAGGTACTATTCTTGATATATCGCATTTGCTCTGCAATACATACATACATTATTTTGGCTTATTTGATACTTTGGTTTAGGCCTCGCTTAGAGCTTTGTACAGGGCCTCTAAATTTCACGGCACGGCCCTGACCAGCCAAAATCACAAGTGAGTCTCTCTCTCCGTAATCTATACCGTAAACAGCCAAAATTCAAAAATTTCAGCCAAAAGCCATAAGCCGTAGCCGTTGCCAAACAGGCCCAGAATGCAAACACATCTAACATTGAACAATATCATTCCTATAGAGTATAGCATATTTGAATCACATCTAAGGTCCCGCTCGTTTCGGTTTTAGTTTCTGGCTTCTAACTTATTTTTTACTATTCATAAATTTCGTCTTTTTCTGAACTTTTGGTTTTTTAGTTTTTTGCCGTTCTTTTTTTCTCATATTCGTTTGCGTTGTCTGTGATGAGGTAGCATATTTTTTTATTTTTAAATTTAATTACGCTAAATAAGGCACCTTCAGCTACAGTAAAATTTCAGTCATAAGTCACAGTTTTTCAGCCCAACCAAGGGTCCCGTACTCCTCTGCGAGGCAGAGTCAGCGGAGCATTTATGCTCTTACTGCACACGTGGGCCCACTTGCACGTCACTCCACCCGTCCACATGGACATCAAACGGCTAGCTTTTACGTACTGACATGGCCACCAGGACACGGCCACATCGGCTTTTGAGGCATCTGTGCCCTCCAGCTGTGTTAGACTAGTACACTGCTGCACTCACGCAGCTAGTGGTATTATATATCCAACCATTAATTAGCAGTACATCAATTGAGGTAACAACTAGGCGTGAAAAATGATAATAGATAATTCATTTTATTCGATATTCGTATATGAGAAAACACGAATGCGATAAATAAAATCTGTATTCGAAAATATTTGTATTCGTATTCGAGAATATTCGTATCCGTATTTGAGAATATTTGTGTTCACATTGGTATTCAAGAATATTCGGGAATATTCATATTCGTAATCAAGATTATTCGATTCATATTCGATCCGTTGCCTATCAGCGGTAACCGGTGAAAAACCGGTAAAATCGCTAGGAATTTGTTTGTTTGAGATTTGTTACAGAAGTTGTAGAAGGATTTGAGACCGACAAAACCGGCAAAAATATGAATTTGTATTTGAGACTATTCGATCTTATCCGATCTGTTTCTATCCCTACTAACACCCAGCTGCATCTGCATGCTCCCTAGCATGTTTGGAGAGAGAGAGAGAGAGGCCATCCTAAAACCCAATCTTCGGCGGTTGTTTACTTGTGGGCGATTGGGCTTGCTGGACTGAATTGGTTGCATCCCAATCCGGCAATTCCCTAGCACATGGATCCACACAAGCACTACTCATTAACCGTTGCAACTCGATTAGCGGAGAGTATCGGGCTTGAACGGGGTGCCTACATTTTACCTAGTTTACTAGTCAGGGTATCGGGCTTTCAAATGGAGTGTCTTTTTAAGATAGAGTCTTCTAGTCGATTATAGTAGACACTGTAGTGACTTCATTTATATCGACTAAAATTATATACGAGTCTCTATCTCCATACGGTTTTTCTAAAGCTGTTACTATTTATAAGCTAAAACCAAAAGCCATCAGCAAAAGTCAATATGAACAGTCCCAGTGCTCCTAACCGTAACAACAATAATAACAATACCTTTTGTCTTAAACAAGTTAAGATAAAATAGGAATGAAATTTTCTCAAGATAAAAAAAATGATAACCTTGTAATAATCCACAATGCGGCACCTTGGCCTCTAGCTGACAACTGATCTCGGTTTTCACTACCCGTGAGTTGTGTGAGTTATTTGTGTTTTTTTTTTCACTTTGATTTTCAATAATTTGAACCCGTAGCTTACGAGTTGTGAACCTTTGTACGATTACAATAGCCAATTATTTCAACTCTAAAAAAAGCAATCGTATTCTTATTAATCGATACCTAGTACCTTTGAACACTAGTTCGTGAAGATTCAAAATCATCATGCGTGTGAAGATAAATTCTCTTGGCCTTGTTTTTATCACGAGAGGTTCGCCCAAAGTAACAAGCATAGCCAAAATTTAGAATTAAGTAAGAATTGATTGCAGCACCAAATTCCTGGGGCAGTTTTCCTCGCAAAAAAAAAAAGAAATCCATTTTGCATGGTTGATAGTTGATACTAGTAAAATACACAAGGTTATTTTTCTAAATCCATATTCGAAAACATTCAGGAATAATCTTGTGCGCCTGCGCGTGAGTGTGCCCATTTCGGTTCGTACTGTGTTCATACACGATCCTACGTATAAGTTTTTTGAGTCCTTTTCCATGAATCATGATGGTGATCAGAGCAGACACACGTTTGATCCCATGAAAGTTCCATCTTGCAGTACTAGCGTACTCCCTGTACATGCATGTCCTTGCCAATTGACCTGTACCATGACTTCACGAGATGTGTGGAGTAGTGCTACACCAAGCGTATGTTCTTTTCGTCTATATTTTATGATTTTTAGTAGTAGGTTACGATGGTTTTGGTTTCAGCTTTCAGCTTTCAGCTTATTTTATACTATTTATAAATTTTATCTTTTTTCTAAACTTTTGACTTTTTGTTGAGCTTTTTTGCCGGTTCTTTTTTTCCCGTATTTATTTGTATTATACGTAATGGCCTAACATATTTTTATATTTTTAAATTTTTTTAAACCAGCTACAGTGCTTTTTAGCCATAAGCCACCAAAAATAAGCCCAAATGATCACCACCTTAGTACGAGCGTTTATGTGTACGAATTAAATACGAATAAACCACTCAAAAAGGCTATCTCGATTTGCCGCTTTGAAACGGCAGCAGAGAAACCGTCCTATTTGTTTATTTGAGAGAATGTTCTTTTCGACTTTTCAGTAATGTTCTTTTCGACTTTTCAGTCGGCTTTTGATTTCGACTTCTTTCAACAATTACTATTTAGCAGACTAATAAACTGCAGTAAAAAAAATCATAAGTTACAAGGAAAAAAAAATGCTCCCCGGATGGTAGTTGGCTCATCACGAGGTCTAGCAGGGCAGAGCAGAGCAATCTGCAATCCCTATCCTCGGTGTCCGAGGAATGGATATGCAGAAGGGTCCTGGGAATAAATAGCCACATTTAAGGCTACACGTTGCGTGTCATGCATGCATCATGTACCTGGGTAAAACTAAAATTACACCGAGCTAAATTACTCTGAAAATCTTAGGTTCGTTTGTAACGTACGAAAATTATGGATAGAAAAACACAAGAATTCGGAGCAATTCTTAGACAAAATTTAACATAAGATTAGACCATATGTTAGGATCTCAGAGGGTATAGGAAAATTTCTAATCTATATGTGAATCTACTTTGAAGCAATCCTACCACAATCTGAGTACCATTCACACGAAACCTACTCCCTTTAGATCAAATTCAGGGTTTCTTTGTTCCAAACGCCATGAGTTAATACGACTTGTACGAGTAAACTGGTCCAACCTAAACATCTTCACAGCTGACGTTTCGAGATATTTCGCTATACCCTCTTGCCAAGGGACCTCATGGCCAAATTTGGTAGACTCTTATGACAAAATCCCTAAATTTAGTGCTTCACAAATGCTTAACCACAAAAGATTAGACCATATCATAAAGGATTTAACCACATCACAAAAAAGATTAGACCGTTACGATTAGACTAATTAGCATAGGACAGGAGCATGTCCATTGCACATTCAATCCTGTGAAAGATAAACCTCCCTTAAGATCCTTCTGCACTGATGATCAACCAGTACAGTAACATACCCTGCCACCACTGCACACTATCTACTGTAAATCTCTCTCTCTTCTCTCTCTCATGCATCTTGCCTGGTGAGAGTGAGAGAGAGTGCAAGTCTGCAATTCCCAATAAAAGAGCTCACCAATGGCCTTCTTCCTCCTCCATTCACACCCCCAAATGCAGAAAAGATAATCTCCTTTCGAACCCAGCAGCACACACCCCAAGAAGCACAGAGCAAAACAGAGCATCGGAAAGCAAGAAACAGAGCAGAGAGAGATCAAGAAACAGAGCAGAGAGGGAGAGAGAAGCCATGGCCCCTCGTTGCCTCCTAGTGTCTCTACTTGTCTCCTTCCTCCTGGCGTTCTCGAGCGTCGCCGGTGAGGAGGAGGAGGAGGCCGTCCTCGCCATGGTGGCCAGGCTCCCAAGGCCGGCCGCCGTCTCCTTCGGGGAGGGGTATACGCAGCTGTTCGGCGACTCCAACCTCGTGTTCGATGGGGACGGCAAGCGAGTCCGCATCTCCCTCGATGAGAGGACAGGTGGTGCTCTCTCTCTCTGATCTCTTCTGTTTTAATCTGTCTGCGCTCTGGGTTGAGTTCTGGGCTTGGCTTCGCGTGGTTCTTCAGGTGCTGGATTTGCGTCGCAAGATGCGTACCTCCATGGATTCTTCAGTGCGAGCATCAAGCTGCCGGCCGATTACGCCGCCGGAGTCGTCGTCGCCTTCTATGTAAAATTATTTCCCCCCCCCCCCCCCCCCTGTTTCTTCACTTCTTGTCTTCTGGCATGTTGCATCATCCAGCAGAGTGCATATCTCATTGTGATTTGTTATACCAGAAAAAATAGCGAAAAGAAAATTGGGGTCTTTGGTAAAAAGAATGTACCTTTCTCTCTGTGTTTGGGAAAATTATTGCAGTAGAAAATAGCTAGGAACTGGTAGATTGCATCAAAATGTGCATTTCCTTCCCTAACAAAACGGTGCATTGTATGTTTCTTGCCTCTTCAGTGTCTCACAAACACAGAGAGGCTACTACAGAACAAACAAAGGAAGCTGGCATGGTTAAAAATGTGCATTTCTTCCATGATATATTCTGTATCTCTGAACTTTGCCTCTGAAAGTGTCGTCGTCGCAATGTCTTGCTGGATGTCAGATGTCGAACGGCGACGTGTATGAGAAGACGCACGACGAGCTGGACTTCGAGTTCCTGGGGAACATCAGGGGGAGGGAATGGAGGGTGCAGACCAATGTGTATGGCAATGGCAGCACATCGGTTGGTAGGGAGGAGAGGTATGGCCTGTGGTTCGATCCCACGGAGGACTTCCATCGCTATGCCATCCTCTGGAGCCATGGCAGGATCGTGTAAGAAACCCCCTTCCCTCCTCTAATCACTTGCGTGCATGATTAATTTGATCAAGCAGTAGAAAAGCCTCCCCCTTCACATCTCTTGTGACCTACCCTGATATAGCCATTGTCATTCTTTACTCATGAGTCCAGCTACTAATCGCTTGCATGACAACTCGTTACTTGCTTAGTTTTGTAGCTATGTAATGTGATGAAAAATCAGTAAGAATCTGAACAGTAATGGAAAGAAGGTGAAAAAGAAGTTCTAGAAATGGACTACTTTACTGTGAGATGTATGCCGTATGTTTCGAATAAAGATTACTAGCACTTCTTCATTCATCTAACCACATGTATAGACAAATAGCGGTGAGACCCATTTCAAGAATGGTGTTTGGTTGGAGAGATCGGGGGTAGTGTGGCTCACAAAAACATTGTGCACTTCCTGATTATACTTCAAATCAGGGTTCAAAATCCTGGTGGTTACCGGCGGTTACCGTTTTTACTAATGGAGACCGGTAACCGAAAAAACCGGTCGGTACCAATTTTTGATTTTCGAATTTTTTCCGGTTACCGGTTTCAAAACATCTCAAAGTTTAAATTTAAATTTTCAAATTGCGACCGGTTTTTTTACCGGTTTTTCCGGTAACTGGCCGGTTACCGTTACCGTCTGCCGACCGAGATTTCTTACGGTTCCGGTTTTTGGAACCTTGCTTCAAATACCTTCTATTACTTGGATAAAAATTTTACTCGATGTGTATGGCTTACATATGTTCTACCTCAACTGCTGGTTGCATTGCGTCCTACTATCACCAAGGCCATGGAAGAAGATGAGTTTGTGGCCATGTGCACGCTTAGATGCCATACGTACTCATCAAGATAGCATTACGATATCTGCTATGTTTGATCTGGCTATCCTTTTACTCGTCTAGTGCATCGAAACAAATCAATAATTACCATTATTAGCTTCAAGTAACTTTTTCTTTGCCCCCCTCTCCTTTATACCCCCCCTCATGATTGAGAGGGAGTAATTTTTTTTTCATTCTTTACAGCTTATGTGCTCCCCTGGGTCATTGCCACTTTAATGATGTAAGTACTGGGGACCCAAATTGAGTTAAATGACATTTTCACAAAGCGCAGCTTAGTAACAATGCACTGGAAAGTAAAAGGGATTTCAAGATTTAGTCTGTCCAGGCAGATTCGGTCTTGGGCATCTAACTAGTCCAATGCCAAATCAATTGTATCAAATCAATTGTTCAGGCCATCAAACCGATGTGGGTCATATAATTAAACTCAAAGTTTAGTTTTTTTTGGTTCTTCACTCGACTTTACTTTCTTCTCTCACTGCATTCCCTTTTGCACAAAGCTTAATCAGTTTCCACAGTCCACACTTGACTTAGCAGTCCCCTTTTTGTCTTCTTTGCAAGATGATCTCCACCCGATCCTTCCACCAATATTCTCGCTCTGCCTTTCATTGCGCACCTGCTTTCTCCACAGAGATAGAAAGCTATAGGATCAGTCCCAGGCAGATCTCTTGGTGCCATGTACCTGTCAGAGAAGCTGAAAAAAGTTGTCACCACTACCACCACTTTCATCATGTGCTTTCCCATGTTCAGGTTCATGCATCTAAAATGCCATCTTCTTTCTTCCTTTCTTGAAAGCATTGGGATGAACACCACAAGTTCAGATGCTGTTCTTGCTGATCTGTTAATTTCAGATTTGTGATGATACCTGCTTCCATACGCACGGCCTACAGGAATTTGTACCCACAAATGCAGAGTTTTCAAAATGTACAACCTGGGACGTTTGCTTCTGGTTATGCTAGTGAACCACGTGCGGTTCAGCACCTAACTTCAGGACATTGTTAGTTAATACTACTCATGATATGGGCAGTACAGGTCGGGAAACGTTTCTTGGAGTACATGCTCGAAATTTCCCATGATCATAATGGCATAATCATATGTGGTACACTTCTTACTGAGGTGGCAAAGTAGGATTTGACTAACAATCTGTTTAGTACCCAAAAAACTTACATTGGCTGGCAACAGTAAATGTAAGTTTTTTGGGTACTAAACAG
This sequence comes from Dendrocalamus latiflorus, assembly GCA_017311315.1. Lineage (NCBI taxonomy): Eukaryota > Viridiplantae > Streptophyta > Magnoliopsida > Poales > Poaceae > Dendrocalamus > Dendrocalamus latiflorus. The sequence continues at coordinate 23,675,747 of CM029678.1, forward strand.
ACCATCTGAGATTTTTCAGGTCTGTAATAATGTATTCCTGTTTCGACTCTCCAATGCTCGTTTTCAGGGTTTTCTCTCGTTATCTCGTTTGTTGATTCCTTCTGTATTGATCCATGCTCTCTCTCTCTCTCTCTGTCTCTGCAGCTTCTACATCGATGAAACTCCAATCAGGGAGGTTGTGAGGACCAAGTCCATGGGCGCTCAGTTCCCCTCCAAGCCAATGGCGCTCTACGCCACCATCTGGGACGGCTCCAGCTGGGCTACCTCCGGCGGCCGCTACAAGGTGAACTACAAGTACGCCCCCTTCGTCGCGGAGTTCGCCGACCTCATGCTCCATGGCTGCGCAATGGACACCCTGACCCGGAAGCCCACGTGCGCGCCGGAGACTGCCCGTGTCCACAGCGCGGTGGTGATGTCCGGCAGGCAGCGGTCGGCGATGGGGAGGTTCAGGACAGAGCACATGACCTACGGTTACTGCTACGACCGTCTCCGGTACTCCGTGCCTCCGCCGGAGTGCAATGTCGGGCCCGAGGCCGAGCTGTTCCTCCCGACGGGCGAGGCGAGGTCCATGGACCGCCGTGGGCGCGCTAGGCGCCACCGGCGTGGCGCGGCGGATTCGGCATTCTGACCATCGGCACACCTTACTTGGCTCATGCATTGGATGCATTTGTTCTTGCCTTGATTTCGTGTCTCGTGTGATGATCTTGAATTCTGTGGGGAAGTGTTGTGCATGCGTAATTAAGTTTGCATTTTGGAGATGTTAGATTTGGCTAGCTAGCAAGGTAGGTTATCGATTCAAACTATCATATTACAGCATTGATTCCGGTATAGCTAGGGTACGTTCTTGCTTGTAGTTCACAGTTTGCTCGCCTTGCGAGTAGTACTTTTAGATGTAGCATTCATGGTGTCATTGAGTTGAAACGCGCATGTAGTATTAGATATGGATTGATTTTTTTTTAAAAAAGAAATAAATCTATATAACATCCTAAACTTTGCTTGAAAATCCATCTAATACCCCAAACAATAAAACCAGACATTTGACCCCTGAACTTTGCAATTCGATTTAAATAACACTTTGATCTAGTTTTCATGGTAGTATTGCATGTGTAGCGTGATCAGTAGGCGATTTCGCCACGTAGAATGACACGTTGTCCAAGTTGTATCAGTAATATGTTTAGCCCACAAAGGCTTCTCTCCCCATTGAGCTCCAGTAGTGCTTTCATGAGCACCGCCCCTTTAGTTTCCACTCTCCCTGTTTCTATTTTGGAGAAAAGACCCTGTGCGCCCCACTTAAACTTAACCAGTGTGTCATTTCACGTGATAAAATCATCTATTCATTGCGTCATACGGGCAATATTATCATCTGAAATCAGGTTATGGTGTTATTTAAATTGGATTGCAAAGTTTGGGAGCCAAATGTCCGTTTTCATAGTTTAAAATGCTGAACGGATTTTCGAGCAAAGTTTGAGTTGTTATATGAATTTTTGGCACCCCTGTCTTTGCATCTTACATTTAGTTTTCCTTTGCCCTCGTGTTTTCCTTTCTTTACGTAGCCATGGCCAGGTTCATTTATTCAAAACAGAGTAACGGGCATGCGTAAGCTTTCTTCGAACTTCCTGCGAAGTCCCATTTCTCCCTACTCACCGTACCCCTTTTTTGGTTGTCTCCTATAGCACTGACGTGTTGCTGTGTAAACAAGTGAGCAGAGCCTAGTAGAACGCCGGTTGATCTTGCAAACTTGACGAGGCAAGTATGCAAGAAATTCCTTTTGGGCAGCCCCTAAAATAAGAACCTATGTCGATTCTGATCAGAGGGTCGGTCGATACACACTCAACGAACTTGCGGTAGAGGACCTGAATCCAAGTTTAACTGCGAAACAAAATGGCATTTTTTTTCTTTCTGTCGAAGAAATAAACAATATCGCATATTCAGGAAGGCTTGCAGCCCCTGGGGGCATGCGGCGACCCTTCGGATCTCTCTCTATACGGATGATGTGTTATCTTTTTAGCACCAAAGAAAGAGATGTTTGTACTTTGGTCAGAATCCTACATAAGTTCGGAGACACCATAGGCCTTCACACCAATCTCCACAAAAGCCAGGTGGTACCAATTAGCTACGACCGCATCCATCTATAAGAAATTTTGCAGGACCTTCCTGCCTAGCTTGCGTCCTTCCCTCTGAAGTATCTTGGCCTACCCCTCACTACCAAAAGACTATGGGCCTGTTCTTTTCAGCTTCAAAAAGTTGCTTTTCGGCTTTTCTACAGTAACTAACTTTTAAACGGAGTATTTTTTCAAAATAAGGTTTATTAGTTAATTGTAATACATACTGTGCCGACTTCGTTTATATCGGCAAAAACCGCACGTGAGTTTTTGTTACTCTATAATCTCTCGTACAAACAACCTAAAAGCCACAAGCCGCAGCCAAAAGCCATAAGTTTCAGCCAAAAAGAATAGGCCCTACAAAGGGTGGACTTCCAAGCGCTGGAAGATAAGTATGCGAGCCGCTTAGTAGAATGGACTGGCAAGCTACTCACCCTAATGGGCAGGAAGACCCACGTCAAATCGGTTTTGATGGCACATTTCACCTACTTTCTCACGGCCATCAAGCCACTAAAATGTGTGATCAGAACCTTGAATAGATAGATGAGACTTTCTCTAGGCCGGGTCAGAACAACAATTAATAAGTGGCAAATGCAAGGTCAACTGGGACAAAGGTTACAGACCTACACATCTTGGTGGCCTTGACATTATGGATCTAGAGTGCTTTGCTAGAGGCTAAGGTGGCTATGGCAACAATGGGGAGTTCAAACAAAACCATGGCAAGGAATGGAAATCCCATGCGACGACCTAAACTGGTGCCTCTTTACAGTGACCACTACCATAACGATTGGCGATGGAACGAAGGTGTCGTTCTGGACTTCATCTTGGGCGGAAGGGAATAGACTTTGCGATATCGCTCCCACTATCTTCAGGGCATCCACGCGGAAAAACCGCAACCTAAGTACTACCCTAGCAGGGAATAACTGGTTGCATGACTTAAACTGGGCAGGGGACCTTACCTTGCAACACATACACGAGCTAGTCTCCATTTAAGAATACACCTCCAATATAACCCTGTAGGACGACACCCATGATACAATTACATAAAAGCTAACTCCCAACGGAGAATACACCGTCGCTTCTATCTACAGAGCACATCTTCTTGGGGCAATTAAAACCACAATGAATCCTCTAGTTTGGAAGACTTAGGTACCACAACGATGCAAAATCTTCGCCTGGCTAGCAATACAAAATAGGATATGGATGATGAATCTCCTCAATAGGCGTGGCTGGCCGAACCACCTAACTTTTCCACTATGAACACATTCACCAAAGTCCACCATACACCTCCTGGCCGAGTGCCGCTACACCAAAAGAATTTGGACCTCCATAGCACATTGGACTGCATGCGATTCAATGAGCCTGGTGTCCTGGAGGACCAGCTACTCAGTCCGCGACCAGTGGGACTCTGTGGTGCTAAAGTCTGGAGCACTCCAAAAGGCAATGGCATCGCTAGTAATGCTTGTCTCTTGGTATATTTGGAAGAAATATATTGCCATGGTGTTCCGTGCGATAGGGACCACCCCGTTACCCTTGGTCACCAAAATAAAGGAGGAGACTGGCACCTGGTTGCTGATGGGTGCCAACAAGCTTGCAGATCTCTCAATGATCCCTGTAATAAACTAGTTTTTCCGTTTCTGTCAGGCCATCTACTGGCCAACTTTCTCTGCCCCCTAGGGCTATCCTTTACTCTTGTTGTTTTTTCAATTTACTCTCCCTTTGAGTTAATAGAAGACAAGCCTCTTGCCTACTTTTAGAAGAAAAAAAGACAAAAAGAAAAAGGAGTCGAAGATATTCACATTTGATGCAGTTTGCGGTGATGATGGTCCCGTGAGCGTGAGTACATTTGATTTGAGAGGGACTCGATCACTTGAGTGGGTGAATGGTGCGGTGTGGTGTGGTGTAAAATTTACTAAGTTCTGAAAAAGTATTTTTAAATCCTAGAAACTGAATATACGAGTTTCCATAATTTTGTGAAACTTTAGACTTAGCACACCATGGAAGCTTCGTATCAATGGGTTTATTTTTCCTGGAAATAATTTGTGTGCTGAAGTTGATTTTCTATCATATTTGTAATTCTGAAAATTGCACCAAGTCATCAATAATTAGCAGAAAATCATTAAAATTGCTAGGAAAATTCAGAAATTATGTGCCAAAATAGATATAAACAATTTAGCAATGTCCATGCTTTATATTTGTTTTTACCTACTGTAAAATTTATAGAAAATTGCATGAACATAATATAGGATATGTCGAACATCACAAAGAAGGAATTTGTTGAGCTAGCCACGAATGCAAGCAATTACCTCACCTAAGCGATGGATGTCAAGAACAACCTGACTGCGCGATTTCTTTGATCCACAATCACCTAGCTAGATGCTAACATCCCTACTATTCCTAAGGCCACTAAGTGTGCAGCCCTGTACTTCCTGAGGCACCATCTCCACGTAGAGCTGAAGGCTGAGTACTTGATGGAGGAGAACTCGTTAGCACTATGAAATTCCATTAAGAAACACTATCAGCAAAGATCCGTTCTGCTCGAAGAAGCGTAGCGTGAATAGAGCTTCTTACGCTTTCAGGATTTCAAGACCATGGTAGCATAAAACTCTGTCATGCACAAGCTTGTCTCTAAGTTGAGGTTTTGTAACCAAAAAGTCATACAGGCTGAGATAATAGATAAGACACTGTGCATCTTCCACCCCAACATTGTCATAGCCGTGGAAAGTGCCCAGAGTAGAACAAGGAGGTCGGAGCTTAGAATGGCAAGGGCAAGCCCCAAGGTAGAGGTAAAGGTCAGAGTGATGAAGATTTTATCTTTAAATCTTGAAGATTGAATCCCAAAAATTAAATGTTGTACTCTTTTTGCTTAGTGAGTTTTTTTCTGAAGGTTTCTCGCATGAAGGTAGAACACGCGGATCGTGTTGAGGAGCGTCAGCCGCAGAGGCTGGGGGTGTTGGTACGGTGCCATGGTGATGTTCTTGCCGTGCAATCGAGACGCCGCGAGCTCCCACGGTCCCTGCATGTCAGGCCCGGCCGCCGATGCCGGTGGGGGCTCCTTGTCGACCAGCCCACGGAGTGTGCTTAGGTTGCCCTGAGAGGAGAACATGTGCACGCCCTGGTGGAGAAGGCGGGACATTTTTGCTTAGCTTTGAACGCAGTTGGGTCCCACAACTTAATTTCTTTTCTGATTTACTTTTATATTAGAAAATATGCTAGAGTATGACATGTGGGGCCACATGGGTTACTAATTTCTTTTAGAATTAGTTTTCTTAAGGAAAAGCTATAAGTGACTGACAGATAGGGCCAAAGGCTTTATAATTTCTTTTTGATTTATTTTTCTTAAAGGAAAGGCCGGGTGCGACTGACAGGTGGGTTAGGGCTACAGTGATGGAGGCCCACATGTCAATGACTCAAAGTTTAAATCAGGTAATTAGATTTACTAATGACTTGCACCCACATATCAGTGATTAATTTAAACTAATGGGTGTCATTAACCTAACTTAATCATGCCTAATGACACAATTAACTTAATGACGTTACAATAATGATCTCCCTTTCTGTCGAAATAGGGCAACAGTTCCATCGGTGTTGTCGTGCTCAGCGTCCGCGAGCTAGGCGACAGCGGTGGTCGGCGACCCAAAAAAGGGCCGCTGAGGGTTAGGGGAAACAAGGGGAGGTGGTGTCATGGCTCGGGCAGCACCTAGGTGAGCCAACGGTGGTGCATGGTGGTCGGGCGTAGGGAGGGAAAAGGGGCGGTGGTCGGCGACCCCAAAAAAGGGCCGCTGAGGGTTAGGGGAAACTAGGGGAGGTGGTGTCATGGCTCGGGCGGCACCTAGGTGAGCCAACGATGGTGCATGGTGGTCGGGCATAGGGAGGGAAAAGGGGCGGTGGTCGGCGACCCCAAAAATGGGACGCTGAGGGTTAGGGGAAACTAGGGGAGGTGGTGTCATGGCTCGGGCGGCACCTAGGTGAGCCAACGATGGTGCATGGTGGTCGGGCGTAGGGAGGGAAAAGGGGCGGTGGCACCGAAGAGGAAGAGGGAGGATGTCAAACCCGGAAATAACATATCCAGATTCTCCGTGTAAATTACACTAGTCCAGAAAAAGCTAGTGCATATAGTGGTAACAAAGATACATATCATTCATATTGACAAATATAATTAAATAAAATGAGTACGGGCCTAATGGACAAAGTTTACATCAACAGTCCATAGGCCAAAATTAAATATAAGCCGTGGAAGTAAAAGTTGAGGTGGAAGAAGCCCATCCAGTCTGTCCATGGGGAAATGGCTGTGAGATGCAACCTAATCATCTAGATCCTCACCGTAGTCGTAAAATTCCTCCTCTGAGCAACAATAATTAAGCAAGGGTGGGTACAAAATATACTCCACAAGTTACACCAATAATAGAGTTAATTCATGCATAGATATTACCAAAGGAAGGCTTAAAAAGGGTTATTTGAGCATAAAGCAAATTTGGCTTTTATATACGTTAAATAGATTTAAACAGCTGAATTTAATACATTAAGTAAATAAAAATATATTTTTTAAATCAAAATAATACTGTTAGTGTAGGTCCGGCCTACCACTAACCTATCCACGGGTGAAAATGTGTGTTCTTCAAGGTGGTGTATTCACCAAGTTGGTGATTTGTTGTGTATGGCAAGGTATGGGCTGGGTGTCTGAGTTGAATTGTGTAACCAGGGTATAAATATATACCGTTGACCTCTTGTAACCCTAATTAGAAAGAGAACTCATATGGACAAAGCCGGAACACTTGGGCTCCAGGGTAGGGATGGGAAACGGTAACGGATAATCTGTTTTATCTGATATTCGTATATAAGAAAACATGAATATGGTAAGCAAAATCCGTATCCGAAAATGTTCGTATTTGTATTTGACAATATTCATATCTGTATTTGAGAATATTCGTATTCGTGAACATTCACATTCGTATTTGAGACTATTCGATTTGTAGTCGATTTGTTTGCTATGCCGGCCGAGATTCGTATTCGGACACGTTACATAAATTTGTTCTATCGAAATTTGTTACAAAAGTTGTAGGAGGATATTCGTATTTGATCGAATTAAGTACATATTCGTATTTGTTATGACATTCGATTTGTATTTAAGAATATTCGAATTCGTATTTATTTTAAAAGTATGAATTCGTATTCGTATTGAGACAATTCGATCGTATCCGATCCGTTCCACCTACTCCTGAGGATATAGGCATTGTCGAACCTTGTTAATAAATCATCGTATCCCTTAGTGTGCTTGATTTTCCCGTGAGATCATATTCGTTGTACTAAGGCTACTCCCGGTTCTAATAATCTGTCCGTATTCCATATGTTTTCACCCCTAGTGGCGAGGTGAGGTGAGGTGAAAGTTGACACGAGGTTAGTCACATCATTGTGGATGTAACGATGCATATGCGCCACTTAGAGAGGAGACAAACGTGAAGGAAATTCGAAGAAATGGTCGAGGGGGCAAAATAATCGACGAAATCACTTTCCCTAAAACTAAGAGTAGGGGCCAAGTCAAAAAAATGGATGACGTTAGGGTGTTTCTAGTTGTTTCCCCTTTCAATTCAGTTTGCCGCTCCTCCCTGGCTTCTTCCCCGGTCCTCTTCTCGCCCAAAACACCCACCTCGCCGCCCCGCAATTCTCCGCTCCGCTTCAGCTAACCTAGCCACCGGCGCCGCCGACTCTTCGATCGTCCCCACCACCGCCCAAAACCCCCACCTCGCCGCCCTGCATTTCTCCGCTCCGCTTCCCTCTCCGGCGTGATGAAGATTGAAGAAGGGGATTCAGACCCCGCTCCCTCTCCGAACCCTCCCCGACGTGCCGCGGCGGCGGATTCTAGGACGGTCTCCGCTCCCTCTCCGAACGCTCCGACGACTCCCCGTCATGCCGCGGCGTCGGTTTCTTGGACGGGCCGCGCTCCCTCTCCGGACGCTTCGACGACTCCCCGTCGTGCCGCGGCGTCGGATGCTCCCCCTTCGACCCCGGTTGCTACCTCTCCGGTCCGCTTCGACCCCTGAAGGTCCTTCTAGTTTTCTTTTGTAGTTGGATGTTAAGGATAAAATTTGTATTTTTTCTTTGATTTATTTCAGATCCGGATTGGTTCACTGCCTTGCTCCATATCTTGTCATCGTGCTGTAACATTTAGCCGATTTGGGCTTGTTATGACAAGGATTAGCTCTTTAGCACATGAAATTCATGCCTTTCTATCTTTGTATGGGCGAGAGGCCACATACATTCTCCGGGCAGCGGAATTGTCCGAGAAAATTGGAACATTCTTTGGACATGTCTCGCATCTGCTGGGCCACTGTGGTAGGGAGATAAACAACATCGATGCTGCACTAAATCAAAACCCAAACAGTGGCTTACTCATTAATGGTGCCAATCTTGGCAACAATGAAGGTGCCAATGACAATGAGGGATACGCCGTTGAGGCTGCAGAAGTTGCTGTTGCTGTAGATGCTGGCAAGGGCAGCAGCAGTGGTGATGGTAGTGAAAGCGGCAAGGAAAATGTGGAAAATTACCAGGATGCTGAGCCGACAGGAGCTTCTTGTCCTCCAGTAGAAAATGGTTCTGTTGATGACTTGGCTGGTCCTGTTGACATGAGAAGCAGAAGTCCAGAGCTGAAAAACCCTTCTCATCAACTTGCTGATGCGGGTATCATGAAGAGAATGGTTTCTAGCGCTGATGATGTTGCTGTGATAATAAATGAGGATCTCCAAAGCTCAGGCATTCCTATTATCATTGATGTACCTGAGAACATTTCTCTACGGGCAGCTCGTGCAATCCATAAATTCATTTCGAATCACGGTGTTGATAACATACTCAGAGGTACTTCACTTACTTCAAAACTTCAGCAAGCAGCAAGAGTGGAGCAGGAGTTGTATTGTATGAAAGCTCAGCATGGAACTAAAAGAAAGGAACTTGAGTCCATTGAAGCAAGGATCAAACAGTTAGAGCATACCCTTTCTGAAGAGTTTCCTTCACAAGGTTCGTAATGTTCAGAAATATCTTAGGAACAATGTGCCTTTTAAGAAGTGAGACCAGCAATGGTTGATAGATTTAATTTCAGTTTGTATATGGCTATATGCAGATTACAATCCTAATGACGAAGGACAGCCCTCTAAACGCCCTCGTGTTTGAAGTATGGTGTAGGTAGGATACAATTCACCCCAGCTCTTTTTTCAAATTCATCTTGTTTAAGTGTTTGTGCAGTATCAGATTTTGACAATGGAGATTGTTCTGTTTGCTGCAGCCTGACATCAAAGTCATCAAGAGGAGGACCAAGGACCTTATCAACTGGGAATACTTGGAAAGTGACAGTACATCCAGAATACGTACATATACTTAGCTTGATTGGTCGATAAACAACTTGCTAACTGTTAGTCCCACTTGGGAATCAGGATTCCTAGTGCAGTTTTGTTGTTGCAATTGGAGAATGTTTCTTCAAGGATTTCAGTTTGCATTGATACCTTCCTGCCATGCTCGCAGCAGTTTCAGGAGAACCTGGGCAGCTTGGAGCGTTTCTGGGCCTTTTCAATTTTTAGTTGCTTAGGTTGCTTGATACATACAGTAAAGTACTACGTATTGGGAATTACTCAAGTGCTTTAATCTGTTGAACATGCTTTCTGTTAATCCCGTGATCTTGTCCTATTTGATCTCTAGTATTTCAATTTGATATTGTTGTGGAAGTGAGAATGAAATAACAGAATCCAGTTAACCGCAATGGGGAAAAAATAATCTGATCTTACACTGAGGAATCCATATTTAAGTATACCTGGAATTTACATACTGCCCATTATGGATCATGCCAAGACCTACATTGTCTTGAATTGTGGATCACTTTAGACCTTATTTGGTAGCTCATAATTCCCGACCCATTCCCCGGGATAGGCCGGGCTTTAGTTCAGAATTCCCGCCCAATCCTCGGGAATGAGCCGAAAATTATGGATGCCAAACAAGGCCTTACTGTTTTCATATTTTTGATCTATTTTGATGAATTTTGTTTTGCACAAAGGGCTCCTGAGTCTTGCGCACCAACTTTTTTTGCAGAAAGATCCACAAGTCTTTCATTTTTGCTCACTGGCCCTCTTTTTTTCTGAATTAAACCTCGTATGCTTTCGTATGTTGAAAATATGCCCTTTTATTTATTCCAAATCACGTTCTAAAATTGGATCAAAGCCCTCGAGGTTTTCCAAAATTGATAAGAGTCGTAGTGTTTTGCAGGAAAAGGAACGCCAGGTTTTCCATAATTATGAATTAGTCGATGTTCCCACAAAAAACCTTTGCATTTCAATCCAAAAAACCTTTGCATTTCAAGATATAGCTGGATGATCAGATTGCCCACATCACAGTGATAATTACCTGAGCAGACCAGAGCATGTAGCAGGTCCTCTTCGGCTTTGCAAATCTTACGCAAGCAGCTGTTTTTGTTTGCTTCTTCTCCAACAGTAGATATTCAGTATAGCTTCAGCATCAGGATCCAAGGCTGATTTCAGGTTTTGGTATCAGCGCATTGAGTTGGATTAGAGCTCACAAACGGTAAGGCGACCAGATGAAGTTGGTCTCTCAAACAACCTGAATTTTGCAAAACAATTTGAATTTCTTTGAATCTTGTTTCCATTTGATTCTTGGCTCTATCCAGCACCTTCCTCACTCGTTCACACCACCTTTTCCCACCATACCATCTCCTTCGTCCATCTATGCGCAGCCCCAGCCGTAGCCACTGTTCATCGTCAGAAAATATTGCTGTCGCCAAGACACCTCAAACACCACCGCCATCAATTCCTCGCCTTTGCCATCTTCGTCAAATTGTCGTACTCCCTCGCCTTGGCCGTGCATCAGGACAAACGGCAAAGATTGCTGCCCCTGTACTTTTCCCGCCTTCTCTGCTCTTTCTCGGCCGACAACCCAGCACCGCAAAAATCTTGCGCGCTGAGCTCGCCGCTCATAAATAACGTGACCCTCACCTGGGCAAGCACCATCACCGCCTTACACCCTATTGCCTCGCCGCCCTCTCTGCACTCTCACTATACCTTCCCCTCACAATCGCAATGCCACGCCTGAGGCAGCCCATACCACCCCTCTGCCAGCCGCATCGCACCCTCCCGCGCCTTCTCGACCCCTGCCATGCACCACCGTTGCCTTAGCCCAGCCCCTATGCCAAACCGCCAGTGGCGTCCCGGAAAATTTGGGGGCCTTGAGCGAAACTCTAAATGCGGCCTTAAATTAAGTGTCAAAATAAAACGATAACAATGTATACTATAAGGCCCTGTTTGGCACAGCTCCACCACTGGCTCCTAGAGCTGTTTGGAGCCGTTTTGTTCCAAACAGGGTAAAACAAAATAGCTCACCCAAGGAGTCCCTTAAAACATGCTGAGACAAAAGATATGTACGAGATGGAGCTGAAAAAAGTAGCTCCACCCGGCTCCATCCGCAGGCCCGCATGCCACTGCCCTTGTACTTTCGTGAATTTACGCGATCTGCCACTGGCTCTTCTATTCTCCTGTTCCCGTTCCTCTGTTCGGTCTTCTCGTCTTCGACCGTGAAGGGAGCGTCACCGCCATTAAATATTGGTTGCTAATACTTTGTGTTATTTTAAAATTTTTTTGAATTCAAATTTACTCGGATGAAAAATCATGTAGAAACATACAGCTCTTGATGTTACTACAAGCCAAATAGACAGGGGTATATTGGACAATTGACATCTCTCAACCATGCATGATAAAACAGGTGGAGCTGTTTTGCCAAATAGTCTACCAAAACAGCTCCAGCTCCACCGGTGGAGCTGTTCGTGGAGCTGAAGCCAATAAAAAGAGCTCCACTTGTGAAGTGGAGTCGTGCCAAACGGAGCCTAACTATATAGTGTATTGCACTAAAAAGTAGAATAGTATGGACAATGGATACCTGTTGCTTGAAACACACATATATCCTCAAACTCTTGATTGCTATATAATTCACTTGAAGTGCATCATTCTTTTGGTGTTCTTTGAAATGAAATATTACTTATTAATTTGGGCCTTTTGGACTGCATAGATACTTAATACAAAGCCTTATACATAGTATATACTTAGGGTACCTATATTAGCATGGGCCCCTTGGATCTGGGGGCCCCGAGCGGTCGCACAGTCCGCACGGGCCCAAGAACGCCCCTGCAAACCGCCATTCCCGTCCTATTTAAACCCCCGAGCACCTCCTAAGAGATACATCGGCGCTCAGGTAAGTCACCCACACTCCCAATCGAGCCCTCAATCAGAGCATCATCGACGATCATCGGAAGTCCCCAAAGCAAGCCAATCTTCAATTCTTGCTATTCAGTCTATTTCATTTTGATTGCTTTTGCCTGTAGCCTCCTCATGCCCCTAGTAGCACTCCCGAAGTAAGACCCCAGCTTCCTGATCCCCCTGCTGCGCTCGCCACTAGCGTCGCCGCTCGGCCTTAGGAGGTCACTGTGGGTAGCTTAGTTCAGCCATCCTCGACCCAAACCACCACAGCTCTAAGCTTCCCCTACTAGTGATACTCTATCGCAAATGCTATTGTCCTCTTAAATCACCATTAACCTCTATGCCATTCATAAGTCCGGAGAAGACAAGACCTCACCACCGACGCTAGCCTGACTTCCAGCCGCTCCCGAGCCCATAAATGGAATTCTCGTGGCCCCAGGAACCCACCCATGGTCGCCAATTGATGTTTCGACCACGGATTCTCCGACCGCTCCTCCATTTGAAATCTCCGAACGCTTTGTATTCGAAAGAGACTTTGGCCGTACTACTTCGAGTCCTGTTGCTCCTGAGCAACACCACTTGTGTGCCGTTCGATGCTCTTAAGATACTCGTATGTCGTTCGATGCTCTTAAGCCACTCGTATACCGTCCGATACTCTTAAGCCACTCGGATGTCATCCGATCTTTGCAGCTACTCGGACGTCATTCGATCTCTAGAGCTACTCGAACGTCGTTCGATCTCCATAGCTACTCAGACACCGTTCGATCTCCGTAGCTACTCAAACACCATTCGATCTCCATTGACTTCACACTCAAAGTCGAACCTCAACTGTCCACTCAACTTCGTAGTCGTACCCAAAACCACTTGAGTGGCTGAGTACTCAAAACTCCTCTGTTCTCCGAGTACACAATGACAACCCGATAAGGACTAAACCCACTGTGAACAATAAAACCCACGATGAATAGTACCTAAACCCGTTACTATCCTCAAAACCCTAAAATACACACATACATCCATTCTGACCGTTTTGAGCCCATCTACCCATTTCTCAGTTCCGTTTCCCCATACAATATTCCTATAAACCCTAAACCTATTTTATTTGATTTTTCTAGATTTTATTTCTTTTTATTCCTAGCTCAAACCTTCGAGCATGGAATTGAATTATTTCTTTTGCTTTGCGCTAGCACACGACGTCGTAGACCAGCTAGTCCAGGATGGAGAAGCTCAAGTACAAGCACAAGACTCGAAAGAATACGAAATTATAGGATACCTTGATCTGCAAGGCAAGTCACATGTTTATGATCATATTGAACCCACATTCCGTTAATTATTTAATTATCAGTACTTTTATTATGTTATTTGCGCATGGTTATTTCTTATACACTAAATATTTAGAATGGCATGATTTTAGTTATGTCCTACGACCTAAAAAGCCATGTTTAATTTGATAACCATATTTAGCTTGACAAGACTTAATATTATTAAAAAATACTATTTAAATGATCATGGTAGACCAGGAACTCAACATTTTGACACTAATAAGACAGTTGGCAATGTGCCAGTAGAGTTTTAAAAAGTGGTTCTAGGATAAGGAGACATCATAGGAAGCTACGGGAAGGTCGGGTCCTATGACCTTATCCTAGGGTGGAGGCAATACCTACCGAGCAGAACTAAATGACAGTAAGGCCCCCTTCGAATCGGGCGAGGCTGTGGGCCACCCGAGTTTGCTAGGATGCAGCACCTACTAGGTAGAACTATACTTAACAACAGTATGGTCCCCTTCAAATCGGACAAGGCCGTGGGCCACCCGAGTTTGTTGGGAGGCAGTACCTGCTGGGTAGAGGCTATATAAAGAATTGAGCAGTGAAAAGCCTTATTTTTTTAACTCAGCTATGAGGGTTAAGGAATCTTGTGGGTAAAGCTGCGTAACTCTGCAGAGTCAATTATAAATGGTATTCGAATACGTCATGCTTCCGGTAAATGAAGCTATATTTAATGGGTCATTCCAACAGCGAAGCATAAGTAGATTTGGAAATGATTTTGGAAATGTTGAAGTCTGGTAATCAAGTTTTGAAACCCCAATTTCTTTAAGAAGTTATTGTTCTTTTGTTTTAAAAAATGTTTACAAATAAAATCGCATTTACAAATAATTAATAAAACCCATATATCCCCATCTCTTGAAAATCCTGGCAAGTAATTATATAGAATTTCCCGATGTGACTTGTTGAGTACGGTTGATTGTACTTAGTATTGCTTCATTTTCCACCAACACGGAGATCAGAAAAAGAAAGGATGTTACAATTTTTCGTGTTAGGGTTACGACCACACTCAAGCGTTCCTGTGGGAATTTTCTTCGGTTATACTAATCGTAAATTATGTTTTGGGCTTGGATGCCCATAAAAATTTCTAAAGTTGATTGTTAGGCCTTATTTTAATCAAATTAACCCATTTGAAATGCTTGTTAGCAAGCATGATACTCCTTTTGTCCGCCACCGAACTCGTGGGCTGTTGTGGGACTAAGACGACCCTGTTCCCAAAACGGGGTCATTATAGAGTGGTATCAGAGTAGGTTTGACTGTAGGTTGTAACCCTATAAATAGATTAGGTTACGATAGGAATATGGGTTTTACAAAACCCTATTTTCCAATATAAAATAATTTTGAAAACCATAAGTATTGTTGCTATCTCGCCTTTTCTATTTCTATCTTATCACTCATAGACGTGTATTAAAAAGCTTTTCTTTTGAGTTTTGTCAAAATCTCAAAACACGTGTAGTCATTTAGACTAATTTCCTGCTGTAGGTATTTGACCAAATGGAACGAATACTAACCCTAGTTGAAGTAATATTAAGGATGGTGTTATGAAGAATAGTGCAAATACCTGAAACGAATACTAACCCTAGTTGATGCCAAATCTTTTCCTTTTGAAAAGTTATAAGGTCACCGCTTGAGTAGTTAGCAAATGATACCTGCTTGTGACATCCTAAAAATATGAACTTGGCAAATGTGTAGCCCTTGAACTTTTTCGAAATATATTTTGTCGATATTTGGAGATTTTATGGATTTTCCTTGGATTTTGTGGTTGAGGTTCCAACAAACTAAAAATGAAATATGAAAGAAAGGGCAAATAAATGAATAAAAAGAGCACCGGACGAAAGTTTGGCTAAAGCCCAGCCGACCCTTTTTCCCCTTACCATGTCGACCACAGCCGAAGCTGTTACCCCCCTCGCCTGAGCAATTGAGGTCTGCGGCCCATCCGACCGCAGCAGCCACTCCGCCACCCGGCCGCAGCGGCCCACCCTCACGACCGCATTCCCTCTTTGGACCAGCAGTCGGAGGTGTGCCTCGTGCCTGCGTCACTGAGGCCTGCCCCTCCAACTCCCCCATGACCATGCGTCCCGCCCACCTGCCCGGCAGCCTCACTCCATCTTGTCGCCCTGCCACGGAGGCCAGCCCTTTTGACCAAGCGGTCGCACCGATCAAGTGCTGAAGTCACCGCCACCAGCAACCTGTCTGACCGCCTCCGTCTGCAGCAGCGCATTCCTGCCCCCGTCACCTCCCCTGTTCCGATTGTCACCGCACCTGAGCCGCATTAAGTCGGTGTCGACCGCTCTGGAGCTGTGCGACTGCTCCCGTCGCCTCCACGCCTACCCTCACGGCCCTGTCTCTTCATCACCTCATGACCATGCCCTGCGTCGCCCACACCCTGACCGAAGTCATGTCCCGAACCTTGTAGCCATACTACCGCCACGCTCCCAGCTTCGACTACTCAACCGCCCTCCATGCCGCCACCACCTTTTCCTCGGCTCTAAAGCCTCGCCCGGGGTTCTTGATCACTCCGCACCACCCACTAAGTCTACTACTTCAATGAATTGGCCTCCCGAGACCCATAGCCCGCTGGTGATCTCTTCTTCCCCAAGACCGGTGAAGGAGTCCGCCGTCGACTGTCGCCGCCACCGTCCGATTCCTCTCCACCGAGGCATCCCTGAAGCAGCACGACACCATCCCCGCCCTCGACCGGAGCCGCCGTCACCTGAGTTGCGCCCTCACCAAGCATCCTCATTGACAACCACCGTCCCACGTTGCCAGCTCGCCGTCGACCTTCCCGGGCCCAACCGACTGCCAAGGTACACTCCCCAGCCCACCTAGAGGCTCCCCTCTTGATTAATCGGACTAAGGTGTCGTAAATCGTCGTAGCCCAATATCCTCTGTTCCGCCCCACCGCCGCCCCACGTGGTCGGAGCCACCAGTTGCCGTGGTCGAAATAGCAACCACGATAGAATTGAAGTCGTGAGCTTTAGAAGTAGTCGAAGATGTATTGTAGTAGCCATTGGTCGAAGAACCCAGAGTCGTAAAAGAGACAGGGTCGTGAAGTGGTCATTTACGACCACGCGGTCGAAACTACGAACATGCGGTTGAAGTTACGACCATGTGGTTGTTTCCGACCCCATGAACGGATTCACAACCATGTCACCACACTCGACCACACAGGAAGTCTATCGACCACACTCATCCCTTCACACGTGGTCGTAACCCTTTACGACTGCTCACGCCATGGTCGAAGCAACCCCTGCCCACTTAAACCGTGGTCGAAGCCCCCACCGACCACTCACAACGTGGTCGTAGCGCCTTACGACCACATTCACCCCGATACAACGTGGTCGAAGCACTCTCTGACCACGTTCACTCCTTCACAGCATGGTCGTAACCCCATACAACCACGTCTGTGAGTACTTGGCCGCACCCAAAGTCATTTACGACCACCCGAAATCATTTACGACTGCCCAAAAGCACTTACACCACTTCATAGTCATTTACAACCACTTTGTGGCATTTACGGCCGCCCAGGACCATTTACGACCACTCTGTGCCATTTACGACCGCCCAGAACCATTTACGACCACTCCTGAGCCGTTTACGACCACCTAGGGTGATTTACGACCACTATATACCGTTTACGACCATTCTGTGTCGATTACGACCACTCGGTACCATTTACGACCACTCGGTACCATTTACAACCACTCGACCGCTACGACCATGCGGTCGTAACCAACCACTCCTCTGCTACGACCATGCGGTCGTAACCGACCACTCGATCGCTATGACCATGCGGTCGTAACCGACCACTTGAACTAACGACCACGTTTTCTGCAAATTACTTTTTTTAAATTATCAACTGCATGCTGTTATTTTATGTGCTAAAGTATATGCTTGATTTCAATACCCTAGTTACATACCCATTAATGAGCTTGTTAATAATGCATTCCTTGAAATATTCAATTATGTGAACCTTCTCACCCTAGTAAAACTATAGTAGTAATCTTTCGAAACTAAGTCCATACTAATATGCCATGTTTATTTCATTTAGGAACCTCAGGGGCGTCTAAATGCCCCAAGCAAGCATCATTTTAATCATGAGGAAAACTGGTTGGGCAGTCATGGTGGGAATGACTGGTATATTGTGGTATTATTATTTTACACTTCCAAAAATCTCAAAATTGCTTATCTATTTAGGCGGATGGTTCGGGGGTATGGTGCAGTGGTGCACGAGAGTGTGGTTTATGGTAGAACTGCCTAGATAACCCTAAGGACTGAATCTTGTTATGGCCTCCTGTGTAAAACAAGTACAACCACAAGTCTGTAAAGTATAACTTGGCTTAGTAAATTTACCAGACCCTGAAAGTCATCATCATTGGTGGAGGAGGTGAGGTAGTGCAAGCGGCTGTCTGTGTGGCGGGCTTGAAGGGGACACTCAGTGAGTGACGTTCTTCTGCGGCGTGCTAGTAGTATGGGAAGTAAGCTGCTAGGCGCATAGGAGGGGAATATCCCGCACAACTTATGGGACCTGCCGCAAGCGGGGTAAGCCCATATGGGTGAGATGATGGAAGGGGCAAGGTATTTTTAACGGTTACTGTGATGGTCTACTCAACCACACGACTAAGGAATTGTGTGGGGCACCAAGTGAACTGTCTCTTGTGGGTAAAGTGTGCAAACTCTGCAAAGTCAAAACTATTCGAATAGCCATGTCCACGGTCAAGGGCGGACATGGCACCGAACTAGATATAGTTCTATTTCAAAAACATTGTGGTAAGCTGAGGAGATATGGAGGGCAGTGGGAAGCCCTAATTGGTGTTGTCCTGGGTGTCGTCCCAGTGGTAATGTAAGCGGCTATAATGCTAAAGGTATAACATATGGTATAGAGACCATGTAAAGGTGGATGGTCTCTAGATCACTGTTAATAAAGCATTCTTTTACACACTTTATGCTTTGGTTCAAACTGCTAGGTCATAGGAAGTTTTCTATGTATATTTCAAAAAAATAAATTCTAGCAAATAAACCAACCCGAGCCTTCCCTTGTTAGGCCATGCATATTATCTATTTGCATTCTGTGTATTGGCTCACTGAGCACGGTGGATTGTGCTCACACTCGCATTACCAACATCAGATTCAAGGATCCAAGACCATTACGCACATGAAGGTACACCTGCTACGGATGGAGGAAGTAATGCCGTAAACTAGGACGACTACTGCGGTTTTTGGGTCCAAGGCAAATTAGACTATGGTGTTGTGTGCCTATAAATATTGTCTAGGCTTAGGTAATATTCATAGGCACATATTTACCCCCAGTCGCTTGCCTGTGGATTGTGGTCTCGCTATGTTTTTGCTTCCCCTATTGTGCTTTGTGATGTAAACATTTAGCCTGTTCGGCTCCTATGTAAACTTCGCCCGTCGTGGTGTAATTTCAAACTTATTATGTAATATAATGTTCCATGCGATGTATGAAATGATACAGTAATGTACCTGTGCGCACTATCTACTGATCATGGGAATAGTGCAGTGAAACACAGGGGATTCTGGGTTGAAAAATCCGGGTCCGACACTGCTTGATGTCCTTGATGAAATGGGTAAAACCATTTAAGTAGACAAAGTTTTTCTCATTATATTAATAGCCAAAGTGCACTATTAGCCTGTTAAGGCTACTATATAAGCAATTTGTGCAAAACTTATTTTTAATTTTAAATAAAGATTATGTTAAAAGCTTTTCGCTTCTACCCCATTTCGTCTCAGTTCTTATCTATGTTCTTCTACTCTACCCTTACCTATTAGACTCTAAATCTCAGAAGAAATTAAATGCAAAATTTTTATTGCCTGGGTAAGTTCCCCTGGTCTTTCTCATGCTCATGCGCTCGCCAATTTTCCCTCTCCACCACTCCGACGCCGCTGCACCGATTGGCCTCGCCATCAGTCGCCGAGCCTCGCCGCCATGCCGCCACTGCCCCACCTTAGCCCGAGCCACTATCTCCCCTCGCCTCTCCTACCATCCAGCAGTCCATTTTGTTATTCGCCATCACTTCCCTGGCCGCCCACCGCCAGCGACGTGTAGATTGCCTAGCGCCGGCCGCCTCCTCTGTTTTGGTTCCCAGACACTCCCTTAGTTTATCTCCCTCCAGTATGTCACCAAAAGGGCAACGCCTAGATGGTTAGCTGAGTTGCTCTTTAGCGCACAAGTCTCGGGTTCGAATCCACATTCTCAACCTTTTTCTTTATCCATTTTAATTAAGGAAAACTAAGGAAAATTAGAAATTAATCCATGGAATCTAATAAATTTGATTAGGATGTAAATAAGATTATATAAGATTTAATATTGGATTAATTATCATATATGAGTAATTAATGTGGCTTGAATATTTCTTTAAGGTCTAATTATTAATAAAGGGGCGTTGATAAAAGATGGTTTTGGTAAAATATCCAAATTTAATAAAAATCCCAACCCGAAGGTAGAAAAGTGGATGATAAATCAAGCCGCTTTGTAAAATTAATTAAATGATGTGCCGAAACCATTTAACATGAAATACACGTTTAAATTAGAAAGTCATAATTTAAAATATAATCCCTGCCATTAGCACGTCGCTGATAAATAAATCTCAACGGTATATTTAGTTAATAATGATAGTGAAATAGAGTTGTGTATAGCAAGCTCGGCCCTATGTAAGTAAAAAATTTAATTAAGATTAAATTATGCCAGATGCTAAGTAAAAGGGTAAAATATCAATGTCAGTTGATTCTCAGAGTGCCTCCAACTAAAAGGTCATATTAGTGTATAGGTACTAAAATATAGTAGTCATAGGTCATCAGACATTGAAATGATCTCACGAATATATATTCGGAAACAGATATTTAACCAATTATACAATTAATTGATAATTAGGACCGCATAAAATGCTACATATCAAATTATTAGCACTATTAATTATTTCAATAAACTAAATGTCGTATACATCGCCTATGGAACCCCTACCCTAATTCATAAATAGCAACACTCGACCAATACAATACTGAAAACCCAACTAAATTCAAACACCTGTCCATATGTCCAACTCGACTCATGGAACTTCCTTAATAAATATAAAAATACTCAAAAGAAGTTGCTAGATTAAAAGATCGAGATATGGCATTCTATCATTGGTTATGCCCAGCCATCCCCGAGTTCTAAGCGGGATATTCTCGTAAATATTTCTTTATCATAAACCTTCCTTAGCATCTATCTCGACATATTTTCCTTAGCCATTTATCATTTGCGCTCCAACCCCTTTGACTCCGTTAATACTCCGCGCCCCATCGACCTTGCCTCGAATCACCCAAATCACTATTAACTCATAATAAAGCTAAATTGAGTTTATTCACATTTATTTGGACTTTTTGAATTATTTGGATCCAGTTATTTAGTGCGTAATTAGAATTGGAGTCCTGAAGCATCAATGGATGAAGCGAGACCAAGATCCAGGTAAAGGTGAAGACCAGAAGCTCAAGACCATCGAGTGAGAAAGCTTTGAGTGAGCTCAAGACTGCGGTAAACTGCGCCAGGCGAGTCAATACTTTGATCATGTCGAACCTATATTTTCTGTAAATTATTTCTATTTTAAACTATCAAATTATATGTTGTTATTTCATGTGCAACTATATGTTGTTCTAAGATTCTAGTTATATGCTCATTATTTAACCTGTTAGTATTACACTCTTTTGGAACATTTGAGTATTTGAGCATTGTCACCCTAGCAAAATTATAATGGTAAAACTTTCAAAAATAAGTCTATAATTATACACCATGCTTAGTACTGCTTAGATACTCGGGGCACCAAAATGCCCCAAGCATCACTTTTAATCATGAGAAACTGATTTGGGAAGTCATGGGTGAAAATGGCTGGTATATTTTGACATGGATATTTTATATTACCAAAAACTCTAACTTGCTTAAATATCTGGGCGAATGGATTGGGGGTGTGGTGCAGTGGTGCACGAGAGCGTGGTTAGTGTAGAACCGCCCAGATACTCTGAGGACTGAATTTTATCATGATCTCCTGTGTAAGACAAGTACAACCACAAGTCTGTAAATTACAACTTGGCTTAGTAGATTTAGTGGACCTGAAAGTCATCTCATCGGTGGGGGAAAGAGGTAGTGCAAGTGGTTGTCTGTGTGACAACTTGAATGGGACAATCATTGAGGGTGAAGTTTACCATGGCGAGCTAGTTAGTGTGGGTAGTCCAGCTGCTAGTCGCTAGGGGTAGAACATTCAGCACAACTTATGGGACCCGCTGCAAGTGGAAGAAGCCCATATGGGTGAGATGATGGAAGGGGCGAGGTATTTTGAAAAGTTACTGTGATGGTCTACTCAACCGCCTGACTAAGGAATCATGTGGAGCAACGAGCGGATCATCTCTTGTGGGTATAGTGTACAAATCTACAGAGTCAAAACTATTCGAATAGCTGTGCCCACGGTCAAAGGTGGACATGAGAACTTAACCAAATATAGTTCTATTTCAAAAACTTTGTGGGTGGAATTGAAAAAGTGGTGGGTAGTGGAAAGTCTTGATTTGTGTTGCCCTGGGTGTCGCCCTAGTGATAAGGTAAGCATTTATAATGCTGAAAAGTTAGTATATGGTGCAAAAACCATGTAATGGTGGATGTAATCTGGATCACTATTATTATTGCATTCTTTCATACATTGATAAAATTTATTTTAGTTAAAATTACTAGATCTCAGGAAATTTCTATGTATCGTATTTTAAAAGCAATTTATGGTAAATAAAATAGCTTGATCCTTCCCCTGATAAGCCATGCATGTTATATATTTACATCCTGTGTATTGGCTTGTAGAGCACGGTGGTTTGTGCTCACCCTCGCTCATTCAATTAATCCAGAATCAGGAATCAGATTACTATGATTCAACAATCTACCTAGCCATGATTGTGAAGAAGATGAAGAGGTCAAGAACTAGGTCGCGTACCCTAGTCGGCTGCCTGTGGGCATGTCCCGAGGGTCCCACCCGTGTGTTCCATTTCCGCTACTGCATTTTATTAATTTTGGCCTGATCGGTCCATAAGTAAGTCTACTATTATATTTATGTTTCTGCATGATATGTATTTTGATGTTCAGTACTGTAACTGTAAGCGCTATCTACTGATCCAGGGAATAGTGCGGTGGAATCACAGAGGATTCTGGATTGTAATATCCGGATTCGATACTTGGGCAAGCACCATCACCGCCTCACTCCCTATCGCCTCGCCGCCCTCTTTGCACTCTCACTGTACCTCCTCCTCACAGCCAACCTGACCACTTTTTGACTACCACAATACCGAGCCAGAGGCAGCGCATACCACCCCTAAGCAACACCGCTCGTACGCCGTTTGTTGCTCTTAAGACACTCATTTGTCATCTGCTACTTTTAAGCCACTCATACACCGTCCGATACTCTTAAGCCACTCATACATCATCCGATGCTCTTAAGCCACTCAGATGCCGTCCGATCTTCGCAACTACTCGGACATCGTCCGATCTCTATAGCTACTTGGGCACCGTCTAATCTCCGTCGACTTCACAATCGAAGTCAAACCTTGACCGTCCACCCGACTTCGTAGTTATACCCAAAACCACCCGAGTACGCGAAACTCCTATGTTCTCCGAGTACGCAGCAGCAACCCGATAAGGACTAAACCCGCTATGAACAGTAAAACCTGTGATGAATAGTACCCAAACCCGTTATTGTTCTCAAAACCCTAAAATACACATATGCATCCATTCCAATAGTTTTGAGCCCATCTACTCATTTCTCAACTCTATTTCCTCATACCAAACTCTTGTAAACCCTAAACCTATTTTATTTGATTTGTCTAGATTTTATTCTTTTTATTCCTAGCTCAATTCTTTGAGCATGGAATTGAATTGTTTCTTTTGCTTTGCGCTAGCACACTACGTCGTAGACCAGCCAGTCCTAGAAGGAAAAGTTCAAGTATAAGCACAAGACTTGAAAGAATACAATATTATAGAATGCGTTGATCCACAAGGCAAGTCACATATTTTTGATCATATTGAACCCACATTCCGTTAATTATTTAATTATTAGTACTTTCATTATGTCATTTGCACATGGTTATTTCTTGTACACTAAATATTTAGAATGGCATGATTTTAGTTATGTCATACGACCAAAAAAGCTATTTTAATTTGATAGCCATATTCAGCTTGATAAGACTTAGTATTATTAAATATATTATTTAAATGATTATGGTAGACTAAAAACTCAACATTTGTGCCAGTAGAGTTTTAAAAAGTGGTTCTAGGATAAGGAGACATCATGGGAAGCCACAGGATGATCGGGTCCTATGACCTTATTTTAGGGTGGAGGTTTGGACCAAAAAGGTGGTAGTGCGGATGGGCACTGAAACAAGGGTTTGTGGATGGAAGTCGCCTCATTGAATATATAAGGACTAGAACCTTATACCAAGTGAAGATAGTGATCGCTCAACCACAAGCGTTGATTCGTCAAACCTGGTTTAGTAGCTGCTCAAGTTCGATTGAATATCTACAAGGGGTAGAGGGAGAAGAGGGAGTCTGTTGTATGGAAACGATAAGGTCTCCTTCAAGTTTATTGGGAGGCAGCACCTACCGAGTAGAACTAAACAACAATAAGGTCCCTTTCGAATTGGGCGAGGCCGTGGGCCACCCGAGTTTGTTGGGAGGCAGCACCTGCTGGGTAGAGGCTATATAAAGAATTGAGTACTGAAAAGCCTTGTTTTTTTTAACTCAGTCATGAAGGTTAATTAATCTTGTGGGTAAAGCTAGGCAACTCTGCTGAGTCATAATTATAAATGGTATTCAAATACGCCATGCTTCCGATAAATGAAGCTTTGTTTAATGGGTGATTCCAACAGTGAACCATAAGTAGATTTGGAAATGTTGATGTCTGGTAATCTAGTTTTGAAACCCCAATTTCTTTAAGAAGTTATTGTTCTTTTGTTTAAAAATGTTTACAAAAAAAACTACATCTACAAATAGTTAATGAAACCCATATATCCCCATCTCTTGAAAATCCTAGTAAGTAGTTATATAGCATTTCTCCATGTAACTTGTTGAGTATGATTAGTTATACTCAATCTTGCTTCATTTTCCACCAACACAGAGATGAGAAAAAAGAAACAATGTTATAAGTTTTCGTGTTAGTATTACGACCGCACTCAAGTGTTCTTGTGAGAGTTTTCTTCGGTTCTTCTGATTCTAAGTTAAGTTTTTGGGTTTGGATGCCCATTAAAATTTCTAAAGTTGACTGTTAGGTCTTATTTTAATCAGATTTTATTTATTTTTATTCTTAGCTCAAACCTTCGAGCATGGAATTGAATTATTTCTTTTGCTTTGTGCTAGTGTACGACGTCGTAAACCAGCTAGTCTAGGAAGGAGAAGCTCAAGTATAAGCACAAGACTCGAAAGAATACGAAATTATAGAATACCTTGATCTACAAGGCAAGTTACATGTTTTTGATCATATTGAACCCACATTCCATTAATTCTTTAATTATCAGTACTTTTATTATGTTATTTGTGCACGGTTATTTTTTATACACTAAATATTTAGAATGGCATGATTTTAGTTATGTCCTACGACCTAAAAAGCCATGTTTAATTTAATAGCCATATTCAGCTTGACAAGACTTAGTATTATTAAAAGTACTATTTAAATGACCATGGTAGACCTGGAACTCAACATTTTGACACTAATAAGAGAGTTGGCAATGTGCCAGTAGAGTTTTAAAAGGTGGTTCTAGGATAAGGAGACATCATAGGAAGCTATGGGAAGGTCAGGTCCCATGACCTTGTCCTAGGGTAGAGGCATCACCTACCGAGTAGAACTAAACGATAGTAAGGTCCCCTTCGAATCGGGCGAGGCTATGGGCCACCCGAGTTTGCTGGGAGGCAGCACCTACTAGGTAGAACTATACTTAGCAACAGTAAGGTTCCCTTCGAATCGAGCAAGGCTGTGGGCCACCCGAGTTTGTTGGGAGGCAGTACCTGCTGGATAGAGGCTATATAAAGAATTGAGCAATGGAAAGCCTCATTTTCTTAACTCAACTATGAGGATTAAGGAATCTTGTGGGTAAAGCTGCGCAACTCTGCAGAGTCATGATTATAAATGGTATTCGAATATGTCGTGCTTCCGGTAAATGAAGCTATGTTCAATAGGTGATTCCAACAGCGAAACATAAGTAGATTTGGAAATGATTTTGGAAATGTTGAAGTCTGGTAATCAAGTTTTGAAACCCAAATTTCTTTAAGAAGTTATTGCTCTTATGTCTCTAAAAATGTTTACAAATAAAACCACATTTACAAATAGTTGATAAAACTCATATATCTCCATCTCTTGAAAATCATAGCAAGTAGTTATATAGCGTCTCCCCATTCTGTCCACCACCGAACTCTTGGGCTGTTGCGGGACGTACGACAGCCTTGTTCCCAAAAACGGGGTCGTTACAGAGTGGTATCAGAGTAGGTTTGACTGTAGGTTGTAACCCTATAAATAGATTAGGTTACCATAGGAATACGAGTTTTACAAAACCCTATTTTCCAATATAAAAGAATTTTGAAAACCATAAGTATTTTTGCTATCACGCCTTTTCTATTTCGATTTTATCTCTCTTAGACGTGTATTGAAAAGATTTTCTTTTGAGTTTTGTCAAAATCTCAAAACATGTGTAGTCATTTAGACTAATTTCTTGCTTTAGGTATTTGACCAAATGGAATGAATACTAACCCTAGTTGAAGTAATATTAAGGACGGTGTTAAGAAGAATAGTGCAAATACCTGACACCAAATCTTTTCCTTTCGAAAAGTTACAAGGGCACCGTTCGAGTAGTTAGCAAATGATACCTGCTTGATATCCTTGATGCAATGGGTAAAACCATTTAAGTAGACAAAGTTTTCCTCATTGTATTAATAGCCAAATTGCACTATTAGTCTGTTAAAGTTGCTATATAAGCAATTTGTGCAAAACTAATTTCTAATTTTAAATAAAGATTATGTTAAAATCTTTTCGCTTGTACCCCATTTCGTCTCAGCTCTTATCTATATTCTTCTACTCTATCCTTACCTATTAGACTCTAATTCTCAGAAGAAATTAAATGTAAATTTTTTATTGCAATGAGCAGGTTGAATTACACCTATAGGAGCTATAAGTGAAGGAAGTAGAAAAACCCATAAGGAAATCGAAATATGAGATGATGAGTAGCCAAAATATTGGTGGAATTATGTTAAATATTAGGAAGAGTTTGAATGGATAAATCAATAGAATTTGTTAGATTGGATTAATTAGATGAATGGATAAGCCGAGTTTTGGAGAGATAGGGAATGTGATAATTGGACTTATTGTTATATAGCATTTCTCCATGTGACTTGTTTAGTACGGTTGTTTGTATTCAATCTTGTTTTATTTTCTACCAACATAGAAATCAAAAGAAGAAATTATGTTATAAGTTTTCGTGTTAGAGTTACGATCGCACTCAAGCATTCCTGTGAGAGTTTTCTCTGGTTTTTCTGATTGTAAGTTAAGTTTTGGGCTTGGATGCTCCATTAAAATTTCCAAAGTAGGTCTTATTTTATTCAAATTAACCTTTTTGAAATATTCATGAGCAAGTATGATACTCCTTTTGTCCGCAACTAAGCTTCTAATCCATTGCGAGACGTAAAACGGTCCGTTCCTAAAAACGAGGTCGTTACAGTCTCGAAACTAACTGAATTAGATAAGCCATTTCAAATCCCAAATTGATGAGTTCTCTCCATACCAATCCTATTGATCAACCCTAGCTGCAAGACCTCACCACTTGCCAAGCAGAGGGAGGGATTCCAGCTGATATGACAAGAAATAGCTGGCCAACTGGGCCATGTCTGCTGGGCCGACCCAAAACATGGTATCATTAGTCTGATCCACACATGACCCATGACTAAATCATGCCGGACCAGCGCGGCCCAATGCGAGGCGCCATGTCATGCCGCCCATTTGGCTCCGCAGAATACCCTGTATACCGAGAAGCGCAATAGTGATAACAGCAAATCTCGGAAACCCATCCCTCCACTGTTAATACAAAAAAAAAATTAGCAGACAGCCCTTCTTACGAAAGGATATCTTCCCAGAGCAGTTCGTCATACACAAGACGCACAACAGGTACAGAGAACAAGCAACACATAAGTACCTTTTTCTCTATGAACAAATATCAACTGAAAAAGCATGCGGCAACACTTAGGTGGCTCAACTAGTACACAATACAGTTACTTTAAAAACACTCCAGGTGAGAGGAGAAACAATAACATTAGCTAGAATAAATAGCAATTTCCTACATACACAAGACCCACTAACAAAATGGGCATCATAAAAAGGAGCCTGCTGATATGTACAAGAGTGTAGCACTCAGGTGAAACCTCCTCTAAAGTAATCTTAGACAACATTTGGGTGAAATCTTTCCTGCAACATGACTTCTAGCCGTGCTATGAACTGCAGCTACAAATATTGCTTCTTTCTCACTATCTGCCCATGGATCTTCTCTAACCACAATATTTGTTACATCAATGGTCAAAACTTCCAGTGCAGGGGCATTTTCTGCTACATGTACAAGAAATTCAAGTTGGCCTTTGGACGCTACAAATCCTGTAATACGCACATCCTTCAGATGACTATACAGGTGCTCCGGAAGTCGCATGAGCGGCTCTTCATCAGCATAGAAGAAGGCACAAACACTAAACTGCACATTAAAACAAATCAAGAATATGATCAGCAGACTTGTAAATAATGGTTCACGAAATAACAAAAAAAATGCATTCTGGAACTAAATAACAAAAAAAATATGCATTCTGGACAAAAACGTTTCTGAACTTATAGCATCTTCTATATCAATTCAGTTGCTGAAAATTAAGATCAAACAAACCAATATGTTAAGTGAAGGAAAGGTAGTGTTTATGGATTGTTTGTATAACAACAAATAAGTCCATCACCATTCCTCTAAGTTTAGTGCTCAAAGCTACGATACAGAAGCAGCACAGCACCCTACAATTTCAGGTGACACATGAAATCGTGAACACAATGGGCGTTATTATGTAGGAGTGACTGCAGAGGGCCTAGAAAGCCACAATATGTGCTCCTCTTTTTCCCTATAAACGCAACAGTTCGTATTCCATCCTCACACCAAATCTTCATAAGTATAAAAAATAAGCCGGTGTTAGGTCAAAATTTCCATAATTATGTGCATAAAAGATAAAGCAAACATTAATAGCTTCACAATATTCGAGTCCTTAATCCTCCAAAAAAGGGTAAACTGCAACAAATAATGCAAATCATGTAGAAGGGCAAAGAAAGGAGGAGAGGTAGACCCATTATGTACCACAAATGTGAAATAAATGATATATCACTCGCTAACAGGAAAGCAGAAGAGTGCTTACATGCATCTCTAGCTTTTCCATGAAAGGAGCTGCCCTCATTATTGAGACCAAAGACATGTTGACATCTTCAAGAAAAGTCAATAGCAGTCGCAGATGCTTCATGTGAGAAAACTTGCATGGGTTTTCTATCAAGTAGGGTATCTGGTAGATACAAATAGGTCATAACATGAGAAAACATGAGACAAATTACATCATAACTTAAAAGAGTGTTCAAAGGAGCTAACCTTTGGTTGTTTGAAAACAGCATTCAAGGTCAGACTTTGCATGTTTGGAAGCTCCTTAGGAAATGCAGTGATGACATGCTCAAGAGTTACACTACAAAAACCTATATGGACATTTTCCAGTTCCAAAGCTTTACTGAGGTCAATAGGCACCATCAGTCCTTTGTAAACAAATGTTGTAAGTTTGATGGCATGGAGTTCAACCTTTGTCATATCGCAGTACTTAACATTCAAATATTGCAGCTTGGGCAGTGGATGATCCACCTTTAGTTCACCATTCAGATGACACTTCACGGTACTCAACCACTCAAGATTACAGCAGTTTAACAGCATGACTTGAAGATCCTTTCCACTGGCATGCACCATGTGCAGATCAAGCTTTCTTAGGTTTGGGAAACCTCTGAATTGGGAAGGTAGTGTGAAACATACAAAGCTGAGCTGAATATGTTGTAGGCCAGATATGCTTCCATTGTCTAAAAGTTGAAAGGGGAACACGTACCTATCATCACAATCCCCAAAAGTGTCTGGCACTAAATGTAAAGCTAGAAACTTTATTCGTGACGACACAGCAAAACGAACCCAATTATTTAGATGGCCAATTAACATGGGGTCAAACCCGAATTTGACTGCAAGCTCTTCGACCCCCTTCCCATGGTGCTGCTGCAAGACTGCATTAACATTGTCAATGAATTTTTGAACATATTGTTGCTTCTGTGCCCCAGAGATGACGTTGCCACATATTGTAATTCCATCAAAACTTAGTTTGGGACAAACTGTCCACAAATGTTTCCATTTAGTTGATAGAACACTAGTCCTCACCACCTCTTTCAGAGGCAATTTCGATAAAATTATGCACAGCACATCCTGCAGCGATGCAGTACCATAACGCACAAGTTGAGAAATTGCAATTATAATCGATAACGACAACAAGAAGAAAGAAGAAAGGGAAAGATATTCAATATACCTCTGGAAGCCTTTCGAACTGATCGTTTACTCTTCTCCTTTTGTACATGGGTTTAGAATGGCATTGGCGTTGGTCTGAAGTAGTTGTGCAAGCCATAATGCTCCCCACTCCAGAAAGATCATCTAGTTTCCTCTTTCTGTCTATTGGGTTGGGATGGGAATCATCTGATGACGATCTCCTCCAAACCAGTTTGTTCCCCATCTCCTGTGATGCAATGAGCAAGGTCATCAGTTGATAAAAACATGTGGTAAGGTTCTCATTTAAGGGGTTCCAGAGGCATCTCGAAACAAGCAATTTTGTAACTAATCAGCACAGGTTGCTACAAACAATTAGAATAGAACAGTTTAGAGAAGAGAAAGAAGGAATTTTGCAACAAATCAGTACAGGTTGCTACAAAGAATTAGATTAGATCAGTTTAGACAATAGAAAGAAGCAATTTTGCAACAAATCAGTACAAGCTGCTACAAAGAATTAGATTAGATTAGACAAGAGAGAAGAAGCAATTTTGCAGCTATTCAGTACTACCGGTTGCTACAAAGAATTAGATTATATTAAATTAGGTTAGATTATATTAGATTAGACATGAGAGAGAAGCAATTTTGCATATGAGGAGTGGTTGATTACCTTCCCTGTAACGTCGCCGTCGGTCCGAACGAGAAAGCTGGAGGGTTAGATCTCTAATTTATAGAGCAGTGTTTGCTTGCGATGCGGAATCGAAACCCGAAGCCTCCTCGGATTAGAAGCGGTCGCCGGATGCAGTGCGGACTCCGAGTAATCGGCGCTGCCTGCAAGGAAGACCAGTCCCCTCCCCCATCTTCTTCTCCGCCGGCGTGCAGCGGTAGCACACCGGCGGTCGCAAGTGGGTGCGCGCACGTCGCCGGCCGGTGAACAGGAGCGGAGAATGGAGGCCAGCGGCGGGGGACGTCGAGGAACCGGAGCCGGTGCCGGAGGAAGACTAGGCGCTCGGAGAGGTGGCGCCGGCAACCGCGGAGGTAGGCAGTGTGATGTCCCAATCGCCGCAGGGTAGTTTCCGGCGACCAGAACACACCAATTCAGCAGCGATTTGGGGTAAACTGGGATATCGGAAATCAGAGGCGGAGACGGGGAAAGTAGACTACTCCGTCTGCTCATTTTGGATTAACCTTTTCTGACTTATTTTTTTATTATTTTTAAATTTTGTTTTTAGTTTTTTGGCTTTTTAGACTTTTTACTGGTTTTTTTATTCATTTGTATTGTTTGTAATAGGCTAACCTGTTTTTTCTATTTTTATTTTTTAAATTTAATTACACCAAATAAGTCACCATCAGTTATAATATAATTTCAGCCAGCTACAGTGCAATTTCAGCCATAAGCCACATTTTTCAGCCGAACTGAGCAGGCTGCAAATAGGACGAGCACGGCACTATTAGTTCGGACACGAAAATATCAGTAAATAGGCTGTACTAGCACATCAACATGGCGGGTCACGTAGCACAATATGTACAGTAAAATTCTATGATAATGCTGTGAAATTACTTGTAACTGGTAATAAAATTGCCTATGTTTGGACGGATGAGTTGATATCAAAATTACTTACAAATGCCAATAAAATTACTTATGATTGACAGTCAAATTACCTGTGACGATTAGATTAAGCATGCGTGGGCCGGTCTAGAACGACAAAACTCCTCTTTGTGTCGTGCTTGAGCTGAAAAGCAGGCACATAGACCGACAAGACATGGTATGGTAAGTTATTCAGTCCAGCATAGCTATGCCTAATTAGGCATTTGCCAGGTTGTCCATATGGCCAAGTCTAGTAGACTTTTCATTTGCTTGATACTTTAAACTTGGTACAGGGATAACCTCTAGTAGACTTGTTCATTTCCTTATGCTTCGAACTTGGTACAGTGATAGCCTCAACATCACTCTAATAACCCTTACAGGAGGGCCCTCTGACTTATGCACCAATCTGCACACACTGCTGCTGAGAAGGGTTATCATTACAGACCAAATAGTTCTTGAAAAGGAGGACCTCCGAATGTCTCCATGGTGAGAAGGGTTGAAGCCCCGATTTGCAATATGAAATTTTATGTGTTTTGCTATACTATTTCCTAGATTAATAACTAGTGCACATAGATACATTGCTGAATCACACACACATATCGTATTGAACCATACCAATCATTTATATTACATAACAAAGTTTGATAACCTATATAGGGAAGAGTTTTACATAGCGGATCGATTAGGCCAAATATTACATTACAGAGAACCAAAAGCTAAAGCGGAAGCAGCAAGTAAAGGTGAGACCTACACGATGCCACAGGAAACAACTGGGGGTAAAACATATACAACAAGTTACTATCCAAGGTTTGAATGATAGATGTATACACAATCATCATCAAAATCTACCGAGTAGAGGTTGGGATGAGAGACAACTAGAGAACAATCTAGATTCCACCATCTTCTTCTCCATCTGGTCCAGGCGTGGCGTAGAAGGCACAGGGGTCTTATCCATAGGCTCTGAATTAGTTGTGTGCTCCATGAGCCAATACACAAAATGAATATTATAGATGCAAAGTTTAACAAAGGAAGGCTCACGTTATTTTATTTGTGAAATGCCAGAGTTGAACTATAGTAAGTAGAAAACGTGAGACTTAGTATTTTAACTAAACCATATTTTAAAGAGTGTGAAAGTATGTAGTAATAATTATAGCGAAGGTTCCATCCACCTTTTGTAGAGCACAATCTATCCACTATATGCTATTTTTATTTATAGGATTCTATCCACCCATTATATTCATTGGGTTCTATCCACCCTGGGGAAATCTAAGTCAAGGTTCTTACCAATGTCATATTTTTCATCCCAACCACAAAGATTCTTTAGTGAAATAGACATTAACTCGAGTAAATTTCCATGCCTGCCTATGACCGTGGGTACGACTGTTTAAATAATTTTTACTTTGCAAAGATTGCACACTTAGCCCATAAGAGATGACCAAATTATTCTGCTACCATGCTACCTTTGGCATGAGACTCAAATGGTTAGCACAAAGCCTTTACAATACATCATCCCAACATGGCAATACCTGCTACGGTTTCCACCGCCGCAGGGTTCTATCCACCTGCTTTAGAGGCCCCTCTTGCGCCGTCATGTAAAAGGCCTCCCTCCAGCACTCTTTGCCCGTATTCTGCTGGATGGAGCATCTAGAGTTGGGTCGATGCAAATTAATTGGCCAGGTCGTACCAATTATAGATATATGGCTGCACTGTTTTACCTTAGAAGGCCATCACAATATTCAATCCTTAAGCTTTCTCATTCGATGGGCTTGAGCTTCTGGTCTTTATCTTTACCTCGATCTTGATCTTGCTTGATCCATAGAATCTTCAAGACTCAAATTTCTAATTATGCGTTAAACAACTGAATACAAATAAAGGCAAATAACTCAAAAGATCCAAATAAATCCGAACAAACTCAATTTAGCTTTATTATGAGTTAATGGGTGATTTGAGGCAAGGTTGATTGGGTGTGGGTTATTTTTGGAGTCAAATGAGGTTTGAGCGTGGGGAGGAATGAAGGGGAGAAATCTGCTGAGACAGATATCAACGAGCTTTCATGATAAGAGGAATATTCAAGAGAATATTCCACTTTGGATTTGAGGATGGCTAAGCATAGCCGACTTTAAAATACCATGGATCGATCTTTTTATTAAATAACTTCCTTTATTATTTTTATATTTATTTAGGAAGTTCCATGAATTAGGTTAGACTTATGGGTAATTGTAAGAGTTTGGTTGGGGTACTGAGCACTATTTGTTGGATGTTAATATTTAAGATTTAGGGCATGAGTTCTACACGCGAGGTGCGTCAAATTAATCTTAGAGTTTATATTTCTAGCAATTTGGGAGGTAGTATTTTATGGGGTCCTAATATTACCTTGCCCTTTAAAATGCAATTTAGCGAGATTATTATAATTATCGATGACCCTGGGGATTTCAATAGACGTGCCAACATGATCCTTAATTAAAGATTCCCTTCGGATTTGGCATTATTAATATTTTATCTATACTTTAGTTATCATTAGGCATAGCTTTATTTTTAGTTTAAATTTATCTATCTAGGGCCGAGCGTGTTATACAGGGTCATATTTCAATATTGTTATTTAATTAAATCTACCATTGATATTTATTTAATGGCGGCATGTTAAATGTTAGGGCATATATTTTAATTATAATTAAGGGTAATCTTTAATTTAAAGCCTTGCTTTTATAGTTAAACATAATATCCAATTTATTTCCCTTAACTTTAATTGGATGTATTTTTAATTGGGATCTTGATTAACTTTGGACATTTAACCAAAGCCATCTTTTCTTAATGCCTCTTTATTAATAATTAGACTTTAAATGCTCAAGCCACATTAAATACTCATGTATGATAATTAATCTCATAAAATCTTAAATAATCTTATTTACATCCTAATCAAATTTATTAGCTCCCATGGTTTAATTTCTAATTTTTCTTAATTGAAATGGATTAAAGAAAATGAAAATAAAAACAGAAGAAAAATGT
This sequence comes from Dendrocalamus latiflorus, assembly GCA_017311315.1. Lineage (NCBI taxonomy): Eukaryota > Viridiplantae > Streptophyta > Magnoliopsida > Poales > Poaceae > Dendrocalamus > Dendrocalamus latiflorus. Next base: position 23,710,584 of record CM029678.1, read on the forward strand.
GTGGGTGAGAGGATTCGAACATGGGTCTGTGCGTTAACCGTTGGCTGGGCTGATCTACCGGGCAACGGCTTGCATGTGAATGAGAGGGGGATTAAATTAGAAGAAGCAAGCACAGAGGCAGAGCCCAAAACAGAGGTGGCAGCCGGCGCTCGACGCTAGGCTCGCTGGCGGCAGCAGAGGAGGTGGCTGGACATGAGCACCCGCAAAATGGATTGCTCACGTCCATGCTTACCGGTAGGCGAAGCCTCGCAGGCCAATTTGGCTGGGGCGTCAGTTGGCTGCTCCCATGGGCAGCGGCAGAACAGGGGAAGGGCGGGCACGGCAGTGTACAGCCCTAGAGTTCGATTGCGGGCTGGGGGAGCATGCTGGCGAGGTTAGGAGGCTACCTCGGGGGTTGGCGCAGCGCGGGAGTGGCAGTGGCGGTCCAGTGGCATGAGACAGTGTTGGGTGGTGGCGACGCACGGTGCCGGCGGATTACAGGTGGCGAATGCTTCGGCCGAGGGTGGGGATGGCAATGTGGTGCTCCGAAGAAGCTCCGGTAGCGCGAAATTGACTCAGCGTAGCTCCAATCAACAGCCCTCCCACTGGCCGACGTTGGGGAAGAAGGCATCACCGGTGAGTTGTGAGGCATGGGAAGTCAATTCCTTGTGGTAGGAGGAGGAGTAGGGTGTGACGACTTCAATGGCTTTTATAGGCTCCGAGTGAGGCGAGCGTCGTGGAGCTCTGTGTGACGTCCAGGCAGGGTGGCGTCGGCTTCGGCATGGCTACAAGGTCGCTGACTCGAGCTCATGTCATGATTGCGACAAGCCGCAGGGCGTGGTTATCGCACGGTTGGCAGGGCGCAGGTTCTGAGGGGCATGTCTATCGTGCGGATGGGGGGAAGCTTCCGGGCGGTCAGCGGTGACACACGCGGCGGTGAGGGAGCAGGCATGTGGTTAATGCTAGAACAGGGGAGACAGGGCCATGGTGACGCGCGCACAGGGCGCGGCGATGTGCGTGAAGAGATGGGAGCGGTTGGCGCTAGGGGAGGCAGGGCAGGCCGATCGGGATGACAAGCACAGTCAGAAGAAGAAGAAAAAGGGGGAAGGAAGGAAAGAGAAGGAGGTGGAGGAGGAAGAGGGCCCGCAGGCAGAGGGAGAAAAAGAGAGAAAGAGACAGAGAGGGGAGAGGAAAGAAAAAGAATTAGGAATTTGTTTTTGAAATTTTAATTTTAATTTACATTAGGATTTACTGATTTGAATTTTGCATGATTTTGGAAAACACATTTGTAATTTTTATTTCCAATCAGTAAACTCAAAATTAAATCCGAATTTGAATTCTTGGGTCAATTTGATGAAAGATGGATTTTCATTTAATTTGATTTCTAGATTTTGATTTTTAGAGTTTTAAACTCACATTTAAATTATTTTTTTATCTTTTATCATCCTGATTCTTATTTGTATTTGAGAATAATTTCCAGTTATTATTTTGCTTAGCACAAAACTTGGGAAAATTCAAATAAGATTTTGACAATATTTCAAATGCCAACAAGATGCAAATAAAAGTTTTAAATTCTTCACAATTTCGGACATTCAAAATTTAGGATGCTACAAATACTATTGCTTGAACCTCAACTTAATGATTTCTTTTATTATTATTTTCTATTTATTAAGGAAATTCTGTGAGTTTGGTGAGATATATGGACATATTCGTTGGATAGTATTACCAAATATTATTGTTTACAGATTATGGCACTGGCTCTACAAGCAATATCTATAATTTTAATTAACCATATTAATCTTAAATTTCATATTGCTAGGAGTTTGTGGCATATTATTATTTGAGGTTCAAATGGTAATTTAATTGAATGATTAATTTAATAATTAACTAAAATGTGGGGTCAACTATTTTATTAATTTCTATAAAATTTTAGACAGGAGACGCACCTCGATGGTTGCAAGGTTATACCACTAATAGTTAGGACACTAATTACTCATAAACCATGATTCCTAATTAATTGATCCTGTTGTTTTAACTTTTGATTACTCTGTGTGCTAAGCAATAATCCTAATACTCTTAGCCTCAATTCATGCACAACCGCTTAACAATTTACTTTAACTAATATATAATACTAACTAGCTTTGGTGTGAAATCTAATTACATGGACGAGCTAGGACACCTATTACTCTATATATTGTGTTGCAAAGGGACTATTTATGGTCCAGAGCTTATTTGTATTTAGACATCATTCCTATCTATGTTCTAACATCATCCTTACAGGAATTGGTATATTAAATCAAGTCCTAATGGCATGCTAATGATTTTTATTGTCTTTCTTACTTATACAAAGTTATACTTTAGTAGTGTCTTTAGTTAGTATTTAAATTCTAAAATAAACATGAATGACATCCCATACATACATAATTATATTTTAGCACAACTTAATAAGATGAACTCCAAAATTCATGATTTTGCCTTTGCTAGAAAGATCTTAAATTTAGATTAATTTAGAAACAAGTTTAACTTGATTTAGATTTAAACAAATTCCCCATAATAAACAGAGGAGAGAGAGTCTCTCACTAACAGTTGGGTCCCACGATTTAATTTCTTTTCTGATTTACTTTTATATTAGAAAATATGCTAGAGTATGACATGTGGGGCACATGGGTTATTAATTTCTTTTGGAATTAATTTTCTTAAGGAAAAGCTATAAGTGACTGATAGATAGGGCCAAAGGCTTCATAATTTCTTTTTGATTTATTTTCTTAAAGGAAAGGGCGAGTGCAACTGACAGGTGGGTCAGGGCTACAGTGATGGAGGCCCATATGTCAATGACTCAAGTTTAAATCAGGTAATTAGATTTACTAATGACTTGTGCCCACATATTAATAATTAATTTAAACTAATGGGTGTCATTAACCTAACTTAATCATGCCTAATCACATCCGTTGGTGTTGTCGTGCTCGGCGTTAGCGACCAAGGCGACAACGGTGGTCGGCGACCCCAAAAATGGGTTGCTGAGGGTTATGGGAAGCTAGGGGAGGTGGTGTCATGGCTTGGGCGACACCTAGGTAAGCCAACGGTGGTGCATGGCGGTCAGGCGTAGGGAGGGAAAAGGGGCGATGGCACCAAAGAGGAAGAGGGAGGATGTCGAACCCGGAAATAACACATCCAGATTCTCTGTGTAAATTACACTAGTCCAGAAAAAGCTAGTGCACATAGTCGTAACAAAGATACATATCATTCATATTGACAAATATAATTAAATAAAATGAGTACGGGCCTAATGGACAAAGTTTACATCAATGGTCCATAGGCCAAAATTAAATATAAGCCGTGGAAGTAAAAGTCGAGGTAGAAGAAGTTGTGGAAGTAAAGCCAGAACACTTGGGCTTCAGGGTAGGGATGGGAAACGGTAACGGATAATCTGTTTTATCCAATATTCATATCCAAGAAAACACGAATGTGGTAAGCAAAATCTGTATCCGAAAATGTTCATATTTGTATTCGACAATATTCATATCTGTATTTGAGGATATTCGTATTCACATTTGTATTCGAGAACATTCACATTCGTATTTGAGACTATTCGATTTGTATTTGATTTGTTTGCTATGCCGACCGAGATTCGTATTCGGTCATGTTACATAAATTTGTTCTATCAAAATTTGTTACGAAAGTTGTAGGAGGATATTCGTATTCGATCGAATTAAGTACATATTCGTATTTGTTATGACATTCGATTTGTATTTAAGAATATTCGAATTCGTATCCAAGAAAACATGAATGTGGTAAGCAAAATCCGTATCCGAAAATATTCGTATTTGTATTCGACAATATTCATATCTGTATTTGAGAATATTCGTATTTGCATTCATATTTGATACTATTCGATTCGTATTCAATTTGTTTGCTATGCCGGCCGAGATTCATATTCGGTCATGTTACATAAATTTGTTCTATCAAAATTTGTTACAAAAGTTGTAGGAGGCTATTCATATTCGATCGAATTAAGTACATATTCGTATTTGTTATAACATTCGATTTGTATTTAAGAATATTCGAATTCATATTCATATTTATTTTAAAAGTATGAATGCGTATTCGTATTGAGACTATTCGATCATATCCGATCTGTTCCACCCACTCCTAACTTAATCATGCATAATGACACAATTAACTTAATGACGTTACAACAATGATCTCCCTTTTTGTCGAAATAGGACAACTGTTCCATCGGTGTTGTCGTGCTCAGCGTCAGCGAGCTAGGCGACAGCGGTGGTCAGCGACCCCAAAAATGGGCCGCTAACGGTTAGGGGAAGCTAGGGGAGGTGGTGTTATGGCTCGGGCGGCACCAAGGTGAGCCAACAGTGGTGCATGGTGGTCGGGCATAGGGAGGGAAAAGGGGCGGTGGCACCAAAGAGGAAGAGGGAGGATGTCAAACCCGGAAATAACACATCCAGATTCTCTGTATAAATTACACTAGTCCAGAAAAAAGCTAGTGCACATAGTGGTAACAAAGATACATATCATTCATATTGACAAATATAATTAAATAAAATGAGTACAGGCCTAATGGACAAAGTTTACATCAACGGTCCATAGGCCAAAATTAAATATAAGCCGCGGAAGTAAAAGTTGAGGTGGAAGAAGCCCATCCGGTCTGTCCATGGGGAAATGACTGTGAGATGCAACCTAATCATCTAGATCCTCACCGTAGTCGTAAAATTCCTCCTCTGAGCAACAATAATTAAGCAAGGGTGGGTACAAAATATACTCCACAAGTTACACCAATAATAGAGTTAATTCATGCATAGATATTACCAAAGGAAGGCTTAAAAAGGGTTATTTGAGCATAAAGCAAATTTGGCTTTTATATACGTTAAATAGATTTAAACAGCTGAATTTAATACATTAAGTAAATAAAAATATATTTTTTAAATCAAAATAATACTGTTAGTGTAGGTCCGGCCTACCACTAACCTATCCACGGGTGAAAATGTGTGTTCTTCAAGGTGGTGTATTCACCAAGTTGGTGATTTGTTGTGTATGGCAAGGTATGGGCTGGGTGTCTGAGTTGAATTGTGTAACCAGGGTATAAATATATACCGTTGATCTCTTGTAACCCTAATTAGAAAGAGAACTCATATGGACAAAGCCGGAACACTTGGGCTCCAGGGTAGGGATGGGAAACGGTAACGGATAATCTGTTTTATCTGATATTCGTATATAAGAAAACATGAATATGGTAAGCAAAATCCGTATCCGAAAATGTTCGTATTTGTATTTGACAATATTCGTATCTGTATTTGAGAATATTCGTATTCGTGAACATTCACATTCGTATTTGAGACTATTCGATTTGTAGTCGATTTGTTTGCTATGCCGGCCGAGATTCGTATTCGGACACGTTACATAAATTTGTTCTATCGAAATTTGTTACAAAAGTTGTAGGAGGATATTCGTATTTGATCGAATTAAGTACATATTCGTATTTGTTATGACATTCGATTTGTATTTAAGAATATTCGAATTCGTATTTATTTTAAAAGTATGAATTCGTATTCGTATTGAGACAATTCGATCGTATCCGATCCGTTCCACCTACTCCTGAGGATATAGGCATTGTCGAACCTTGTTAATAAATCATCGTATCCCTTAGTGTGCTTGATTTTCCCGTGAGATCATATTCGTTGTACTAAGGCTACTCCCGGTTCTAATAATCTGTCCATATTCCATATGTTTTCACCCCTAGTGGCGAGGTGAGGTGAGGTGAAAGTTGACACGAGGTTAGTCACATCATTGTGGATGTAACGATGCATATGCGCCACTTAGAGAGGAGACAAACGTGAAGGAAATTCGAAGAAATGGTCGAGGGGGCAAAATAATCGACGAAATCACTTTCCCTAAAACTAAGAGTAGGGGCCAAGTCAAAAAAATGGATGACGTTAGGGTGTTTCTAGTTGTTTCCCCTTTCAATTCAGTTTGCCGCTCCTCCCTGGCTTCTTCCCCGGTCCTCTTCTCGCCCAAAACACCCACCTCGCCGCCCCGCAATTCTCCGCTCCGCTTCAGCTAACCTAGCCACCGGCGCCGCCGACTCTTCGATCGTCCCCACCACCGCCCAAAACCCCCACCTCGCCGCCCTGCATTTCTCCGCTCCGCTTCCCTCTCCGGCGTGATGAAGATTGAAGAAGGGGATTCAGACCCCGCTCCCTCTCCGAACCCTCCCCGACGTGCCGCGGCGGCGGATTCTAGGACGGTCTCCGCTCCCTCTCCGAACGCTCCGACGACTCCCCGTCATGCCGCGGCGTCGGTTTCTTGGACGGGCCGCGCTCCCTCTCCGGACGCTTCGACGACTCCCCGTCGTGCCGCGGCGTCGGATGCTCCCCCTTCGACCCCGGTTGCTACCTCTCCGGTCCGCTTCGACCCCTGAAGGTCCTTCTAGTTTTCTTTTGTAGTTGGATGTTAAGGATAAAATTTGTATTTTTTCTTTGATTTATTTCAGATCCGGATTGGTTCACTGCCTTGCTCCATATCTTGTCATCGTGCTGTAACATTTAGCCGATTTGGGCTTGTTATGACAAGGATTAGCTCTTTAGCACATGAAATTCATGCCTTTCTATCTTTGTATGGGCGAGAGGCCACATACATTCTCCGGGCAGCGGAATTGTCCGAGAAAATTGGAACATTCTTTGGACATGTCTCGCATCTGCTGGGCCACTGTGGTAGGGAGATAAACAACATCGATGCTGCACTAAATCAAAACCCAAACAGTGGCTTACTCATTAATGGTGCCAATCTTGGCAACAATGAAGGTGCCAATGACAATGAGGGATACGCCGTTGAGGCTGCAGAAGTTGCTGTTGCTGTAGATGCTGGCAAGGGCAGCAGCAGTGGTGATGGTAGTGAAAGCGGCAAGGAAAATGTGGAAAATTACCAGGATGCTGAGCCGACAGGAGCTTCTTGTCCTCCAGTAGAAAATGGTTCTGTTGATGACTTGGCTGGTCCTGTTGACATGAGAAGCAGAAGTCCAGAGCTGAAAAACCCTTCTCATCAACTTGCTGATGCGGGTATCATGAAGAGAATGGTTTCTAGCGCTGATGATGTTGCTGTGATAATAAATGAGGATCTCCAAAGCTCAGGCATTCCTATTATCATTGATGTACCTGAGAACATTTCTCTACGGGCAGCTCGTGCAATCCATAAATTCATTTCGAATCACGGTGTTGATAACATACTCAGAGGTACTTCACTTACTTCAAAACTTCAGCAAGCAGCAAGAGTGGAGCAGGAGTTGTATTGTATGAAAGCTCAGCATGGAACTAAAAGAAAGGAACTTGAGTCCATTGAAGCAAGGATCAAACAGTTAGAGCATACCCTTTCTGAAGAGTTTCCTTCACAAGGTTCGTAATGTTCAGAAATATCTTAGGAACAATGTGCCTTTTAAGAAGTGAGACCAGCAATGGTTGATAGATTTAATTTCAGTTTGTATATGGCTATATGCAGATTACAATCCTAATGACGAAGGACAGCCCTCTAAACGCCCTCGTGTTTGAAGTATGGTGTAGGTAGGATACAATTCACCCCAGCTCTTTTTTCAAATTCATCTTGTTTAAGTGTTTGTGCAGTATCAGATTTTGACAATGGAGATTGTTCTGTTTGCTGCAGCCTGACATCAAAGTCATCAAGAGGAGGACCAAGGACCTTATCAACTGGGAATACTTGGAAAGTGACAGTACATCCAGAATACGTACATATACTTAGCTTGATTGGTCGATAAACAACTTGCTAACTGTTAGTCCCACTTGGGAATCAGGATTCCTAGTGCAGTTTTGTTGTTGCAATTGGAGAATGTTTCTTCAAGGATTTCAGTTTGCATTGATACCTTCCTGCCATGCTCGCAGCAGTTTCAGGAGAACCTGGGCAGCTTGGAGCGTTTCTGGGCCTTTTCAATTTTTAGTTGCTTAGGTTGCTTGATACATACAGTAAAGTACTACGTATTGGGAATTACTCAAGTGCTTTAATCTGTTGAACATGCTTTCTGTTAATCCCGTGATCTTGTCCTATTTGATCTCTAGTATTTCAATTTGATATTGTTGTGGAAGTGAGAATGAAATAACAGAATCCAGTTAACCGCAATGGGGAAAAAATAATCTGATCTTACACTGAGGAATCCATATTTAAGTATACCTGGAATTTACATACTGCCCATTATGGATCATGCCAAGACCTACATTGTCTTGAATTGTGGATCACTTTAGACCTTATTTGGTAGCCGGGATAGGCCGGGCTTTAGTTCAAATCCCGGCCCAATCCTCGGGAATGAGCCGAAAATTATGGATGCCAAACAAGGCCTTACTGTTTTCATATTTTTGATCTATTTTGATGAATTTTGTTTTGCAGAAAGGGCTCCTGAGTCTTGTGCACCAACATTTTTTGCAGAAAGATCCACAAGTCTTTCATTTTTGCTCACTGGCCCTCTTTTTTCTGAATTAAACCTCGTATGCTTTCGTATGTTGAAAATATGCCCTTTTATTTATTCCAAATCACGTTCTAAAATTGGATCAAAGCCCCGAGGTTTTCCAAAATTGATAAGAGTCGTAGTGTTTTGCAGGAAAAGGAATGCCAGGTTTTCCATAATTATGAATTAGTCGATGTTCCCACAAAAAACCTTTGCATTTCAATCCAAAAAACCTTTGCATTTCAAGATATAGCTGGATGATCAGATTGCCCACATCACAGTGATAATTACCTGAGCAGACCAGAGCATGTAGCAGGCCCTCTTCACCTTTGCAAATCTTATACTAGCAGCTGTTGTTGTTTGCTTCTTCTTCAACAGTAGATATTCAGTATAGCTTCAGCATCGGGATCCAAGGCTGATTCCAGGTTTTGGTATCAGTGCATTGAGTTGGATTGGAGCTCACGATCAGTAAGGCGACCAGATGAAGTTGGTCTCTGAAACAACCTGAATTTTGCAAAACAATTTGAATTTGAATCTTGTTTGCATTTGATTCTTGGCTCTATCCAGCACCTTCCTCCCTCGTTCACACCACCTTTTCCCCACCATACCATCTCCTTCGTCCATCTGTGCGCAGCCCTAGCCGTAGCCACTGTTCATCGTCAGAAAATATTGCTGTCGCCAAGACACCTCAAACAACACCGCCATCAATTCCTCGCCTCTGCCATCTTCGTCAAACTGCCGTACTCCCTCGCCTTGGCCGTGCATCAGGACAAACGACAAAGATTGCTGCCCCTGTACTTTTCCCGCCTTCTCTGCTCTCTCTCGGCCGACAACCCAGCACCGCAAAAATCTTGCGCGCTGAGCTCGCCGCTGCCATCATAAGCCGCTGTACGCCCCTCATAAATGTCGCGACCCTCACCTGGGCAAGCACCGTCACCGCCTCACACCCTATCGCCTTGCCGCCCTCTCTGCACTCTCACTGTACCTCCCCCTCACAGCTGACCTGACCACTTTTTGACTATCGCAATGTCATGCCCGAGGCAGCCCATACCACCCCTCTGCCAGCCGCATCGCGCCCTCCCGCGCCTTCCCGACCCCTGCCATGCACCACCGTTGCCTTAGCCCGGCCCCTATGCCTAACCGCCATTCCCATCCTATTTAAACCCCCGAGCACCTCCTATGAGATACATCGGCGCTCAGGTAAGTCACCCACACTCCCAATCGAGCCCTCAATCAGAGCATCATCGACGATCATCAAAAGTACCCAAAGTAAGCCAATCTTCAATTCTTGCTATTCAGTCTATTTCATTTTGATTGCTTTTGCCTGTAGCCTCCTCATGCCCCTAGTAGCACTCCCGAAGTATGACCCCAGCTTCCTGATCCCCCTGCTGCACTCACCACTAGCGCCACCGCTCGGCCTTAGGAGGTCACTGTGGGTAGCTTGGTTCAGCCATCCCCGACCCAAACCACCACAGCTCTAAGCTTCCCCTACTAGTGATGCTCTATCGTAAATACTATTGTCCTCTTAAACCGCCATTATCCTCTATGCCATTCAAAAGTTCGGAGAAGACAAGACCTCATCGCCAATGCTAGCCTAACTTCCAGCCGCTCCCGAGCCCATAAATGGAATTCTCGTGGCCCCAGGAACCCACCCATGGTCGCCAATTGATGTTTTGACCACGGATTCTCCGACCGCTCCTCCATTTGAAATCTCCGACTGCTTTGTATTCGAAAGAGACTTTGGCCGTACCACTTCGAGTCCTGTTGCTCCTAAGCAACACCACTCGTGCGCCGTCCGATGCTCTTAAGATACTTGTATGCCGTTCGATGCTCTTAAGCCACTCGTATACCATCTGATACTCTTAAGCCACTCGGATGTCATCCGATTTTGTAGCTACTCGAACGTCATCCGATCTCTAGAGCTACTCAGACACCGTTCGATCTCCGTAGTTACTCAAACACCGTTCGATCTCCATTGACTTCACACTCAAAGTCGAACCTCAACTGTCCACTCAACTTCGTAGTCGTACCCAAAAACCACCTGAGTACTTAAAACTCCTCTGTTCTTCGAGTACGCAGTGACAACCTGATAAGGACTAAACGCACTGTGAACAATAAAACCCACGATGAATAGTACCTAAACCCATTACTGTTCTCAAAACCCTAAAATACACACATACATCCATTTTGATCGTTTTGAGCCCATCTACCCATTTCTCAGCTCCGTTTCCCCATACAAGATTCCTATAAACCCTAAACCTATTTTATTTGATTGTTCTAGATTTTATTTCTTTTTATTCCTAGCTCAAACCTTCGAGCACGGAATTGAATTGTTTCTTTTGCTTTGCGCTAGCACACGACGTCGTAGACCAGCTAGTCCAGGAAGGAGAAGCTCAAGTAAAAGCACAAGACTCGAAAGAATATGAAATTATAGAATACCTTGATCTGCAAGGCAAGTCACATGTTTGTGATCATATTGAACCAACATTCCATTAATTATTTAATTATTAGTACTTTTATTATGTTATTTGCGCATGGTTATTTCTTATACACTAAATATTTAGAATGGCATTATTTTAGTTATGTCCTACGACCTAAAAAGCCATGTTTAATTTGATAGCCATATTTAGCTTACAAGACTTAGTATTATTAAAAAAAAATACTATTTAAATGATCATGGTAGACCAGGAACTCAACATTTTGACACTAATAAGAGAGTTGGCAATGTGCCAGTAGAGTTTTAAAAAGTGGTTCTAGGATAAGGAGACATCATAGGAAGCCACAGGAAGGTCAGGTCCTATGACCTTGTCCTAGGGTGGAGGCAGTACCTACCGAGCAGAACTAAACGACAGTAAGGTCCCCTTCGAATCGGGCGAGGCTGTGGGCCACCCGAGTTTGCTGGGAGGTAGCACCTACTAGGTAGAACTATACTTAACAACAGTATGGTCCCCTTCAAATCGGACAAGGCTGTGGGCCACCCGAGTTTGTTGGGAGGCAGTACCTGCTGGGTAGAGGCCATATAAAGAATTGAGCAGTGAAAAGCCTTATTTTCTTAACTCAGTCATGAGGGTTAAGGAATCTTGTGGGTAAAGCTGTGCAACTCTGCAGAGTCATGATGATAAATGGTATTCGAATACGTCGTGCTTCCAGTAAATGAAGCTATATTTAATGGGTGATTCCAACAACGAAGCATAAGTAGATTTGAAAATGATTTTGGAAATGTTGAAGTCTGGTAATCAAGTTTTGAAACCCCAATTTCTTTAAGAATTTATTGTTCTTCTGTTTTTAAAATGTTTACAAATAAAACCGCATTTACAAATAGGGATTGATGAAGAGTGAGCTGATAATGGAATTTTTCTTCGATAAAAAGGAAACTTAAGATTAAGATGCTCCGGAATGGAAATGAGGGAATGTCCACAATACCCGGATTTAGTCAGATCCAATTCGAGGGATGTTTACGTTCATTAATCAAGGCTTGGCAGAAGAACTTGAGAAGTTTCCAACATTTAAAGATCCAGATCACGAAATTGCATTTCAATTATTTGCGAAAAGTTAATAAAACCCATATATCCCCATCTCTTGAAAATCCTAGCGAGTAGTTATATAGCATTTTCCCATGTGACCTGTGAAGTACGGTTGATTGTACTTAGTATTGCTTCATTTTTCACCAACACGGAGATCAGAAAAAGAAAGGATGTTACAATTTTTCGTGTTAGGGTTACGACCACACTCAAGCGTTCCTGTGGGAGTTTTCTTCGGTTATACTAATCGTAAGTTATGTTTTGGGCTTGGATACCCATTAAATTTCTCAAGTTGACTGTTAGGTCTTATTTTAATCGAATTAACCCATTTGAAATGCTTGTTAGTAGGCATGATACTCCTTCTGTCCGCCACCGAACTCGTGGGCTGTTGTGGGACTAAGACAGCCCTGTTCCCAAAACGGGGTTGTTATAGAGTGGTATTAGAGTAGGTTTGACTGTAGGTTGTAACCCTATAAATAGATTAGGTTACGATAGGAATACGACTTTTACAAAACCCTATTTTCCAATATAAAACAATTTTGAAAACCATAAGTATTGTTGCTATCTTGCCTTTTCTATTTCTATCTTATCTCTCTTAGACATGTATTAAAAAGCTTTTCTTTTGAGTTTTGTCAAAATCTCAAAACACGTATAGTCATTTAGACTAATTTCCTGCTGTAGGTATTTGACCAAATGGAACGAATACTAACCCTAGTTGAAGTAATATTAAGGACTGTGTTAAGAAGAATAGTGCAAATACCTGACCAAATCTTTTCCTTTTGAAAAGTTATAAGGTCACCGCTTGAGTAGTTAGCAAATGATACCTGCTTGATGTCCTTGATGAAATAGGTAAAACCATTTAAGCAGACAAAGTTTTTCTCATTATATTAATAGTCAAATTGCACTATTAGCCTGTTAAGGCTGCTATATAAGCAATTTGTGCAAAACTAATTTCTGATTTTAAATAAATATTATGTTAAAAGCTTTTCGCTTCTACCCTATTTTGTCTGAGTTCTTATCTATGTTCTTCTACTCTACCCTTACCTATTAGACTCTAAATCTCAGAAGAAATTAAATGCAAATTTTTGATTGCCTAGGTAAGTTCCACTGGTCTTTCTCATGCTCATGCGCTCGCCAATTTTCCCTCTCCACCACTCTGGCGTCGCCGCACCAATTGGCCTCGCCATCAGTCGCTGAGCCCCACCGCCGTGCCGCCACTACCCCACCTTAGCCCGAGCCACTATCTCCCCTCGCCTCTGCTACCCTCTGGTAGTCCATTAAGGGAAACTATGGAAAATTAGAAATTAATCCATGGAAGCTAATAAATTTGATTAGGATGTAAATAAGATTATATAAGATTTAATATTGGATTAATTGTCATATATGAGTAATTAATGTGGCTTGAATATTTATTTAAGGTCTAATTATTAATAAAGGGGAGTTAATAAAAGATGGTTTTGGTAAAATATCCAAATTTAATAAAAATCCCAACCCGAAGGTAGGAAAGTGGATGAGAAATCAAGCCGCTTTGTAAAATTAATTAAATGATATGCCGGAACCATTTAACATGAAATACACGTTTAAAGTAGAAAGTCATAATTTAAAATATAATCCCCGCCATTAGCACGTCGTTGATAAATAAATATCAACGGTATATTTAGTTAATAATGATAGTGAAATATAGTTGTGTATAGTAAGCTCGGCCCTATGTAAGTAAAAATTTAATTAAGATTAAATTATGCCAGATGCTAAGTAAAAGGGTAAAATATCAATGTCAGTTGATTCTCAGAGTGCCTCCAACTAAATGGTCATATTAGTGTATAGGTACTAAAATATAGTAGTCATTGGTCATCAGACATTGAAATGATCTCACGAATATATATTCGGAAATAGATATTTAACCAATTATACAATTAATTGATAATTAGGACCACATAAAATGCTACATATCAAATTATTAGCACTATTAATTAATTCCATAAACTAAAAGTCGTATACATCGCCTATGAAACCCCTATCCTAATTCATAAATAGCAACACTCGACCAATACAATACTTAAAACCCAACTAAATTCATACACCTGTCCATATGTCCAGCTCGACTCATGGAACTTCCTTAATAAATCTAAAAATACTCAAAAGAAGTTGCTAGATTAAAAGATCGAGATATGGCATTCTATCATTGGCTATGCCAAGCCATCTCCGAGTTCTAAGCGGGATATTCTCGTAAATATTCCTTTATCATAAACCTACCTTGGCATCCATCTCGACATATTTTCCTTAGCTATTTATCATTTTGCTCCAACCCCTTTGACTCCGTCAATACTCCGCACCCCATCAACCTTGCCTCGAATCACCCAAATCGCCCATTAACTCATAATAAAGCTAAATTGAGTTTATTCGCATTTATTTGGACTTTTTGAGTTATTTGGATTTATTTGGGTCCAGTTATTTAGTGCATAATTAGAATTGGAGTCCTGAAGCATCATTGGATGAAGCAAGACCAAGATCCAGGTGAAGGTGAAGACCAGAAGCTCAAGACCATCGAGTGAGAAAGCTTTGAGTGAGCCCAAGACTACGGTAAACTGCGCCAGGCGAGTCAATACTTTGATCATGTTGAACCTACATTTTCTGTAAATTATTTTTATTTTAAATTATCAAATTGCATGCTGTTATTTCATGTGCAAATATATGTTATTTTAAGATTCTAGTTATATGCTTATTATTTAACTTGTTAGTATTACACTCTTTTGGAACATTTGAGTATTTGAGCATTGTGACCCTAGCAAAATTGTAATGGTAAAACTTTCGAAAATAAGTCTATAATTACACACCATGCTTAGTACTGCTTAGATACTCGGGGTACCAAAATGCCTCAAGCATCACTTTTAATCATGAGAAACTGATTTGGGAAGTCATGGGTGAAAATGGCTGGTATATTTTGACATGGATATTTTATATTACCAAAAACTCTAACTTGCTTAAATATCTGGGCTAATGGATTGGGGGTGTGGTGCGGTGGTGCACGAGAGTGTGGTTAGTGGTAGAACCACCCAGATAACCCTGAAGACTGAATCTTATCATGATCTCCTATGTAAGACAAGTACAACCACAAGTCTGTAAATTACAACTTGGCTTAGTAGATTTAGTGGACCCTAAAAGTCATCTCATCGGTGGGGGAGAGAGGTAGTGCAAGTGGCTTTCTGTGTGACAACTTGAATAGGACAATCGTTAAGGGTGAAGTTTACCGTGGCGAGCTAGTTAGTGTGGGTAGTCCAGCTGCTAGTCGCTAGGGGTAGAACATCCAGTACAGCTTATGGGACCCCCTGCAAGTGGAAGAAACTCATATGGGTGAGATGATGGAAGGGGCGAGGTATTTTGAAAAGTTACTGTGATGATCTACTCAACCGCCTGACTAAGGAATCGTGTGGAGCAACGAGCGAATCATCTCTTGTGGGTAAAGTGTACAAATCTATAGAGTGAAAACTATTCGAATAGCCGTGCCCACGGTCAAGGGCGGACATGGGAACTTAACTAGATATAGTTCTATTTCAAAAACTTTGTGGGTGGAATTGGAAAAGTGGTGGGCAGTGGAAAGTCTTGATTTGTGTTGCCCTGGGTGTCGCCCTAGTGATAAGGTAAGCAGTTATAATGCTGAAAAGTTAGCATATGGTGCAAAAACCATGTAATGGTGGATGGAATCTGGATCGCTATTATTATTGCATTCTTTCATACATTGATAAAATCTATTTTAGTTAAAACTGCTAGATCTTAGGAAATTTCTATGTATCATATTTTAAAAGTAATTTATGGTAAATAAAATATCCTGATCCTTCCCTTGATAAGCCATGCATGTTATTTGTTTGCATCCTGTGTATTGGCTTGTGGAGTATGGTAGTTTGTGCTCACCCTCGCTCACTCAATTAATCCAGAATCAGGAGTTAGATTACTACGCTTCAGCAATCTACCTAGCCATGATTGTGAAGAAGATGAAGAGGTCAAGAACTAGGTCACGTATCCCAGTCGGCTGCCTGTGGGCATGTCCTGAGGGTTCCACCTGTGTGTTTCATTTCCGCTGCTGCATTTTATTAATTTTGGCCTGATCGGTCCATGAGTAAGTCTACTATTATATTTATGTTTCTACATGATATGTATTTTGATGTTCAATACTGTAACTGTGAGCACTATCTACTGATTTAGGGAATAGTGCGATGAAATCACAGAGGATTCTGGATTGTAAAATCTGGGTTCAATACTTGGGCAAGCACCATCACCGCCTCACTCCCTATCGCCTCGCCACCCTCTTTGCACTCTCACTTTACCTCCTCCTCACAGCCGACCTGACCACTTTTTGACTGCCACAATGCTGAGCCAGAGGCAGTGCATACCACCCCTAAGCAACACCGCTCATACGCCGTCTGTTGCTCTTAAGACACTCGTATGTCATCCGCTGCTTTTAAGCCACTCATACACCGTCCGATGCTCTTAAGCCACTCTACACCGTCTGATGCTCTTAATCCACTCATACATCATCCGATGCTCTTAAGCCACTTGGATGCCGTCCGATCTACGCAACTACTCGGACATTGTCCAATCTCTGTAGCTACTTGGGCACCGTCTGATCTCCGTCGACTTCACACTCGAAGTCAAACCTTGACCGTCCACCTGACTTTGTAGTTGTACCCAAAACCACCCGAGTACTCAAAACTCCTATGTTCTCCGAGTACACAGTGGCAACCTGATAAGGACTGAACCCGCTATGAACAGTAAAACCTGTGATGAATAGTACCCAAACCCCTTACTGTTCTCAAAACCCTGAAATACACATATACATCCATTCCAACAATTTTAAGCCCATCTACTCATTTCTCAGCTCTGTTTCCCCATACCAAACTCTTGTAAACCCTAAACCTATTTTATTTGATTTCTCTAGATTTTATTCTTTTATTCCTAGCTCAATTCTTCGAGCACGGAATTGAATTATTTCTTTTGCTTTGCGCTAGCACACTACGTCATAGACCAGCCAGTCCTGGAAGGAGAAGCTCAAGTACAAGTGCAAGACTTGAAAGAATACAAAATTATAGAATACGTTGATCCACAAGGGAAGTCACATGTTTTTGATCATATTGAACCCACATTCCGTTAGTTATTTAATTATTAGTACTTTCATTATGTTATTTGCGCAAATATTTAGAATGGCATGATTTTAGTTATGTCATATGACCAAAAAAGCTATGTTTAATTTGATAGCCATATTTAGCTTGACAAGATTTAGTATTATTAAATATACTATTTAAATGATCATGGTAGACCAGGAACTCAACATTTGGACACTACTAAGAGAGTTGGCAATGTGCCAGTAGAGTTTTAAAAAGTGGTTCTAGGATAAGGAGACATCATGGGAAGCCACGGGATGGTCGGGTCCTATGACCCTATTTTAGGGTGGAGGCTTGGACCGAAAAGGTGGTAGTACGGATGGGCACTGAAATAAGGGTTTGTGGATGGAAGCCACCTCATTGAATATATAAGGACTAGAACCTTATGCCAAGTGAAGAATATAGTGATCGCTCAACCACAAGCATTGATTCCTCAAACCTGGTTTAGTAGCTGCTCAAGTTCGATTGAATATCTACAAAGGGT
Organism: Dendrocalamus latiflorus; assembly: GCA_017311315.1. Taxonomy (NCBI): domain Eukaryota; kingdom Viridiplantae; phylum Streptophyta; class Magnoliopsida; order Poales; family Poaceae; genus Dendrocalamus; species Dendrocalamus latiflorus. Next base: position 23,728,185 of record CM029678.1, read on the forward strand.
AGAGGGAGTCTGTTGTATGGAAACGGTATGGTCTCCTTCAAGTTTATTGGGAGGCAGCACCTACCGAGCAAAACTAAACGACAGTAAGGTCCCCTTCGAATTGGGCGAGGCTGTGGGCCACCCGAGTTTGTTGGGAGGCAGCACCTATTGAGTAGAACCATACTTAACAACAGTAAGATCCCCTTCGAATCGTACGAGGCCATGGGTCACCCGAGTTTGTTGGGAGGCAGAACCTGCTGGGTAGAGGCTATATAAAGAATTGAGCAGTGAAAAGCCTTTTTTTAACTCAGTCATGAAGGTTAATTAATCTTGTGGGTAAAGCTGGGCAACTCTGTTGAGTTATAATTATAAATGGTATTCAAATACGCCATGCTTCCAGTAAATGAAGCTATGTTTAATGGGTGATTCCAACAGTGAACCATAAGTAGATTTGGAAATGATTTTGGAAATGTTGATGTCTGGTAATCTAGTTTTGAAACCCCAATTTCTTTAAGAAGTTATTGTTTTTTGTTTACAAATGTTTACAAATAAAACTGCATCTACAAATAGTTAATAAAACCCATATATCCCCATCTCTTGAAAATCATAGTAAGTAGTTATATAGCATTTCTCCATGTTACTTGTTGAGTATGGTTAGTTGTACTTAGTCTTGCTTCATTTTCCACCAACACAGAGATGAGAAAAAGAAACGATGTTACATGTTTTCGTGTTAGTGTTACAACCGCACTCAAACATTCTTATGGGAGTTTTCTTCGGTTCTTTTGATTGTAAGTTAAGTTTTGGGTTTGGATACCCATTAAAATTTCTAAAGTTGACTGTTAGGTCTTATTTTAATCAAATTAACCCTTTTGAAATGCTCGTGAGTAGGCATGATACTCCTTCTGTCTGCCAGTGAACTCCTAGGCTGTTGCGAGCCGTACGACGGCCCTGTTCCCAACAATGGGGTCGTTAAAGAGTGGTATCAGACCAGACTTGACTGTAGGTTGTAACCCTAGAAATAGATTTGTTTACGATAGGAATACAAGTTTTATAAAACCCTTTTTCCCAATATAAAAGAATTTTAAAAACCATAAGTATTATTGCAACCTTGCCTTTCCTATTTCTATCTTATCTCTTTTATACGTGTGTTAAAAAGCTTTTCTTTTGAGTTTTGTCAAAATCTCAAAACATGTGCAGTGATTAGACTAACTTCTTGCTGTAAATATTTGACCAAATGGAATGAATACTAACCCTAGTTGAAGTAATATTAAGGATGGTGTTAAGAAGAATAGTACAAATACCTGACCAAATCTTTTCCTTTTGAAATGTTATAAGGTTACCGTTCAAGTAGTTAGCAAATGATACCTGCTGTAGGGGTGGCCCCCACCTAAGCCCAGCAGGCCTGTTAGAAGGTCGTAAAGCCCAAGATGGGACATGTATAATGACATAAATGCCCTCGAGAGGGATACTTGGGTGTAAGGACATTATTGTAAAATACTCCCCCATGTGTGTATATATATGCTATCCAGGCAAGGGGGAGACCCCCAAGCATTGCTTACCTAACTCTCCACTACCATATTTTCTCTCTCTATTTGGTCTGTAACCACAACAGTTGGCGCCGTCCGTGGGGACGACAAGAGCAAGCTCCAAGATCTGAAGAAGGATGGCACCAAAGAAGGCTTCGTCATCGGCGGCGGAGAAGAAGAGAAGGAGCGCGACGGAGACGCGCGTCAACACCAGGGCCTCGGCATCGGCGGCCGCGAGTGCAGGCATCAATGCCAGCACTGTAGCTGCTAACGTCAACGCTCATGGTACGACGGTCGCCTCCACCGCTGGCGCAACCATCGGCACCGCAAGCACCGATCGGGTTGTCGGGAGTGGTGACACCGATGCCCGCGCTGGCATGGCCACCGCCCCCACATCCGGCGTGGGAATGCTGGGCGGCTCCAGCAGCAACGTCGACCTCATCATCGACTCCGGAGCCCATCGCACCGACGCGCCGAACAGCTCCAGCTCGCATGCCGTGGTCGCTGCCAACCCGACGGTGCAACCGGCTGTGCCGACTGCTGCAACCGCAGTAACGGTGGAGAGCGCTCTACTGACGGCCATCGGCACGCTCCAACGGGAGCTGGCGGACCTCCGCGGAGCCGTTCGAGATATGCAAGAGGCTCGGAGCCAACAAATCCCGCCGGTGGCCACGTCGGAGCCTATGCCAGAGTGGGCGGACAGCCGTGACGCCCCTATCTCCAGTCGTGTCCCATTGCGGCGCGTAGATTTGGAATCACCCTTCTCCGGGGGCTTGCAACAATTGTTGTGGTCGGAGGGCTTCAAGTTCCCTAACGCCATCGAGCCGTACAAAGGCGACGCGGACCCTCGGGAGTTCGTGCGCGTGTACGAAATTGCCATCGAAGCTGCAGGCGGAGACAAAACCAAGGCGAAGGGGCTCCCCCTCGCGCTGTAGGGAGCGGCGCTCTCTTGGTTTTTCACCATAGAGCCAAACTCTATCTACGCGTGGGAGCAAATTCGCGACTGCCTCTACAACAACTTCCAGGGGAACTACGTCGAGCGCGTCGACGCGAATCAGCTCTTCGCCGTCAAGCAAAAACCCTTGGAGAAACTGCGGGAGTACTTCAAGTGCTTTGCCAAGGTACGTTGCCATGTCAAGGACGTCAATGAGACAACCATCATCAATGCAGCGATACAAGGCCTCCGCCCGGGGCCATTGGCCGAGTACAACGCTCGCAAGCCAATCAAGATGGTCGCGAAGCTCTTCGACAAGATGGAAGAATATGCGAGGGCGGAGGAGGATGCGCGGCGACACAAGGGCGGCGACTCTGACACCAATCAGGCGAAGGACTCGTCGCAGAAAGGAGACCCATTGGCAGGGGAAGGCTCCCCGAAAGGCAAGCGCAAGCAAGAGTCTCCGGGGGGCGCCCCCAAGCGCAAGGATGCCAAGAACAACCAGGGCTCGTCGAGTGGCAAGCCCAAGCCCAAGCGCAACCAGCGTAGACCCCAGAGGGCCCGTCATGCCTTCGACATCGAGGACGCCTTCGAGGACGCCGCCTCCGCCTTTCGCGGGCGGGGCCGCGGAGGCCGGGGAAGGGGACGCGGCCGAGGCCACGACGAAACACCCCATGCAGAGCAGGAAAACCGGGGCTACGGCATGTGGTGCGAGGTGCATGGCCGTGGCGACCACTTCACGAGGACATGCACCACCATCGCGGCACTACGGCAGACAACCGCCAGGGATAGAGTCCTGGAAGCAGCGCCCCCCGTCGTGGCCCACGTACAGCAGCCACAAGAGAGCCCCCTATGAATTCAGGCCCCAGAGGGGGCCCAGCGCCGGGCCATCAATGTCATCTCGGAGGCTCCTCGCTGGAGGCCTCCTCGGCGCAAATACCTCCGGAGATGGCGCATTGTGAAATCACTTTCACACCTGCCAATGCCGACGATGTGGAATTCCCCCACCAAGATCCGCTGGTCATCCAGGCCGCCATCGCAGGCTGCGATGTCAAGTACATTCTGGTCGATAGGCAGCTCCGCGAATATTCTGTTTGCGGCAGCCTTCGACCAAATGGGGATCCCTCGGAGTCGCTTGGGTCCCTCGGGAATCCCGCTGCAAGGCTTCGGGGGTCAGCCGCTGAAGGCGTTGGGCCAGATACGCCTCCAAGTCTCCTTTGGCCACGACGACAATGCGAGGAGCAAGGACGTCACCTTCGACGTCATCGACATCCCGCACCCATACAATGCCATACTAGGGCGAGTAGTCATCAACTCCTTCGGGGCAGTCCCGCACCACGGCTTCTTATGCATGAAGCTCCCGGGCCCGCAAGGTGTCATCACCACCTTTGGTGACCAGGACCTCGCCCGACAGCTGGAGTCTGGCGCTAAGGGCCCGCATCGCAAGGTGTACATCCTCTCCGACAAGTCAAAGGCAGACACGCCATCCGCTTCGGGATGGATGCCTAAGCCCTGGCCGGAGGGTAGGGTCAAGAGGGTGTCTCTGCAAGCCGAAGGTCAGTTCATATCCATCGGCGAGGGCCTCCCGCCGAAGGTGGAGCAAGACCTGCTCCGCGTTCTCCGGGACAACGCCGATGTCTTCACGTGGTCCCCGGAAGACATCAAGGGCGTGGACCACGCCCTCATCGAGCACAACCTAGCGGTCCGCCCCGAAGCCAAGCTAGTCAAGCAGAGGCTTCGCCGCATGTCCTTCGACCGGCAGCAAGCGGCTAAGGTGGAGGTAGCGAAGCTTCTCCAGGCCGGAGTCATCTGCGAGGTCCAGCACTCAGCTTGGCTTGCCAACCTGGTGCTGGTGAAGAAGGCTAGCGGCGCCTGGCGTATGTGCATCGACTTCACTACCCTTAACAAGTCATACCCGAAGGACGACTACCCCTTGCCGCGCATAGATCAGCTGGTGGATGCCACCCGGGGTGCGAGATCATGAGCTTCTTGGACTCATACTCCGGTTACCACCAGATCTACATGGCCAAGGATGACGAAAACAAGACCAGCTTCATCACGCCGATTGGGACATACTGCTTCGTTAGGATGCCCTTCGGCTTAAAGAATGCGGGGGTCAACATTCACCCGCCTTATTGCGCTAGCGCTGGCCTCCCAGCTCAAGAGGAATGTGGAGGCTTACGTTGACGATGTGATCATCAAAACCAGGCAGCTCGTCTCTCACGGTCAGGATCTCCATGAGACCTTCGACAACCTTAGGAGAGCGGGCATCAAGCTCAATCTGGACAAGTGCGTCTTCAGCTTCCAAGCAGGCAAGCTCCTGGGCTTCCTCGTGTCCGGATGTGGCATCTAGGTGAACCTTGGCAAGCCTCCCCACTTTGGTCGCCCCAGCGCCAGAGGCTCCCCTTCTACTTTACCTCGCTACTACAACAATAGCGGTCAGCGCCATCCTTGTCCTCGAGGAGGGTGCCCTTCAGCGCCCCGTATACTTCATCTCTGAAGCCCTCCAGGGCGTTAAGACGCGGTATACGGAGCTGGAGAAGTTGGCATACGCGCTGGTCATGGCCTCGAGGAAGCTCCGACATTATTTTCTGGCCCATCCAATCACGGTGCCATCCTCATTCCCTCTGGGGGAGATGCTACACAATAAGAAGTCCACGGGGCGCATTGGCAAGTGGGCGGCCAAGCTCGCGTCGTTCTCCTTGACATACGCCTCGCGAACGGTAATTAAATCTTAAGTCCTTGTGGACTTTCTCGCGGAATGGACTCCGCCGGCCCAGCACGTCCAACAGCCGGAGGACCCGGTGTGGATGCTCGATACCGACGGAGCTTACGGCGCTTCGGGCGCTGGTGTGGGCGCAGTGGTCACTACATCGGAGGGGCACCATCTATTGTACTCAGCACGCCTTGGATTCCCGGCCACCAATAATACGGCCGACTACAAGGCGCTGCTCTTCGGCCTCGTGAAGCTTAAAGCTCTTGGTGCGTGGTGAGTCCTTGTCCTCACCGACTCATGTCTGGTGGTGGGCCATGTGGACAAATCCTACCAAGCCAAGGATCCTAAACTGGCTAAGTACCTAGCAGCCGTAAGAGCGAAGGAGCGACAATCCCTGGGCGTCACGGTCAAGGCTATCTCTCGCGTGGATAACGAACAAGCTGACGTCCTCACAAAGGCCGCCAGCCAGCAGCTTCCCCTCCCTGAGGGAGCGTTCTACGAGGTCCTGCCCGCGTCAGCCATCGCTCAGGACAACCGCGACATGGCTCTCGTCCACCAAATTTCCCAACAGGGTGACTGGCGGGAGCCCATCTATGGTTTCATGCAGGGCATCGCAGAGCCAAACGACCCCCTAGAGCTCCGACGCCTGCAGCATCGTGCCAGATCCTTCCAGGTGCTCGATGGTGTGCTCTACAAAAAGGAAGTCTGTGCCCCGCTCCTACGATGCCTTTCACGCGATGAAGGAAAGCAACTTCTCGCAGAGATCCATGCGGGGCTCTGCGGCTCGCACATCGCACCGAGATCGCTAGTCGGCAAGGCATTCAGGCACAGTTTCTATTGGCCAACTGCCGTTGCTGATGCGCAAGACCTCGTGTGCCGGTGTCAAGGCTGCCAATGGATGGGGCGGGTCATCCGCAGACCCCTGACGAGCTTGCAACCCATCCCCCCAGTATGGCCGCTGGCACGGTGGGGCATTGACGTCGTTGGGCCACTTCCCTGGGGCCTGGGAGACCTCCGGTTCGTTGTAGTCGCCTTGGAGTATTTCTCGAGGTGGTCAGAGGTTGTCGCTCTGGCTAAAATAACCTCCATAGCCATGCAGCGCTTTCTTTGGCAGAACATCATATGCCGCTTCGGGGTACCTAGGGAGCTCACCGTAGACAATGGTCTGCAGTTCGACTCTGCTCCGTTCAAGGAGTTCTACGACAGTATGGGCATCACACTCCGATTCGCTTCGGTCGGCCACCCACAGTCCAACGGAGCAGTCGAGCGGCTGAATGGCGGCATCTCCGTCGGAGTCAAGAAGCATCTCGTCAGGCTGCCGAAGGGCAAGTGGCCAGACGAGCTCCACAGCGTACTCTGGTCCCTCCGCACAACGGTGACATGTCTGGCGGGATTCACGCCATTCAAACTCCTCTTCGGCAACGAGGCAGTGATGCCCAAAGGAATTAAGGCCGACTCGAGGAGGGTCCTCGTCCAGGCACCGACGGGGGAGCGCCAGCTGTCCCTGGATCTTCTCGATGGAGACCGAGTGAGCGCCACCCAGCACGTCGTGAAGTACGCGCGTCAAATGGCACACGCACGCGACCGCACCGTATACTCACGGGAGTTCCAGCCAGGAGATCTTGTCCTCAAAATGGCGCTCCATGCGGAGATAGTCGGCAAGTTGGAGTCCATGTGGGAGGGCCCATACATCGTCGTTGCAGCTTTGCAGTGGGGAGCTTATCGCCTCGCAATGTTGGTAGGGCAGACACTCCGTCACACATGGAATGCAGATAGGCTACGGCGATACTATGTCTAGGGCCGAAGGGAAGCCCGTAGCAAGGTCAGCACCCTGCCCTCTGTAAGATGCTCGCCCGCACAAACGGAAGATTAATAAAGCCAACCATTTGCGAAACTTTGCCCCTTTCCGAGCAAAGACGCGCAGAGGCACGCCTCCACGCGCACTCTCTGGAGTATAAAAAAAAGACACAGATGTTGTTCCCGCGCACGCGTGGATGTTGTCCTTACGCGTACTCTTCGGAGTATAAAAAAGGACGCGGATGTTGTTCCCATGCACGCGTGGATGTTGTCCCTAGGCGTACTCTCCGGAGTATAAAAAAAAGACGCGGATGTTGTTCCCGTGCACGTGTGGATGATGTCCCTACGCGTACTCTTCGGAGTATAAAAAAAGGATGCGGATGTTGTTCCCGCGCACGCGTGGATGTTGTCCCTACGCGTTCTCTCCGGAGTATAAAAAAAAGACGCGGATGTTGTTCCCGCGCACGTGTAGATGTTGTCCCTACACGTACTCTCCGAAGTATAAAAAAACGTGGATGTTGTTCCCGTGCACGCGTGGATATTGTCCCTACGCGTACTCTCCGGAATATAAAACAAAGAAGACACGGATGTTGTTCCCGCGCACGCGTGGATGTTGTCCCTACGCATACTCTCCGAAGTATAAAAAAGACGCGTGGAGGGATGCCTTCGCGCGCACTCTACGGAGTATAAATAAGACGTGGATGTTGTTCCCATGCACTCTACGGAGTACAAATAAAATGAGTAGAGGCCTGCCCCCCGCGCTCTCTACGAAGTATAAATAAGGCGTGGATGTTGTCCCTACGCGAACCTATGGAGTACAGATAAGGCGCTCGAGCGTCTACTTCGACTAGGCGCCAGCTCCGCTGCCACCACTTCGAAGGGTAGGGGATGGAGCGCTCGAGCGTCTACTTCGGCTAGGCGCCTGCTCCGCTGCCACCACTTCGAAGGGTAGGGGACGGAGCACTCGAGCGTCTACTTCGGCTAGGCACCAGCTCCGCTGCCACCACTTTGAAGGGTAGAGGACGGAGCGCTCGAGCATCTACTTTAGCTAGGCGCCAGCTCCGCCGCCACCACTTCAAAGGGTAGGAGACGGAGCACATGCACGCGCGCCTACTTCGACGAGGTGCCAGCTCCGCTGCCACCACTTCAAAGGGTAGGAGACGGAGCGCTCGAGTATCTACTTTGGCTAGGCGTCAGCTCTGCCGCCTCTACTTCGAAGGGTAGGGAACGGAGCGCGTGCACGCGTGCCTACTTTTACGAGGCGCCGGCTCCGCTGCAACCACTTCAAAAGCTAGGGGGCGAAGCGCTTTGACGTCTACGAATTGCTACGTCCTACGAGTTGGCCGAAGGCAGGCACAATCGCGAAAAGTGACAGGGGCATGTACCCTAACCACCCTTTATTCATAAGGGAATAATTACACGGATTCGACAACTACATTTGTGGAGGGCTAAAGTTTACAAGTGCCTTCGAGTGCCTAAGGTCGCTACTCGCCCGGCTCCTCCTTAACATACTTCTGCGTCGAAATATCACCCGCTGAAGTTCGGGTCACCCAGAAGTTCCGGGCCTCTTCCGCCCATGCACAACGCCGAAGATGCCGTCGAATCATGCGATCCGAAAGTACTAATCGGCCTTTATCAGACATCTGCCTGGAGCAAAAATAGTACGCATCGTCAGAACGCTTTGGGCAATACCATTTCATTCATGCAAAGGGGAGGGGACCACAGGGCGCCAGCTTACAAAACGGATACTTAACAACGCACGCCTACACATCGGACCCCGAAATCACACCTGTGGGTCTGCGCCATGCCCAGGATTGGCGGCACCATCTTCGTAGCGCCGGGGGACCTCGTCGAGCCACTGGCCGAAGTTCCCCTCCCTATGCAGCGTCTGCCGCAACGCTACCTTGGCCGCGGCCTCCCCGATGTAGCCCCAGATCCAGTTGTAGAAGGCCCGGACGGCGGGACGGACAGCACGAACGAGACTCGACATCGCCTCGGCTCCGGCTGGCAGCTCCAGCTGGGGGTTGTCCAGCGCGTCGATGTGCTGGCACCCTCGGTTGTGGAGTATGGCAAAGGCAATGCAAGCGCTGGTGAAACGTAGTGGTTGCCGAAGGCCCTGGCGCCGTGAAGGGCAAGGCCCGAGCCCTCTCCAATTCGCCAAAGCGTCTGCGCTAGGTCTTCGGGACCAAACGTTAGGTCCGGTACGTCGACGGAAAGATCCTTGAGGGCACCCTCCAGAGACTCCATCGCCACCCACGCCGCCACCGACGTGTCACCCAGAGTCCGGTTCCTCTCTCCAAGGGACGCGGCGAGCTGGGCCTTCTTCTCCTCCAGCGTTGTAATCTACTGGAGCAAGCCATCGCGCTCTTCTGCCGCTGTACGCTGGGCCTCCATCGTGGCACGTTGCACCTCCGCGGCAACGTACTGCGCCTCCGCAATGCGTATCTGCGCATCGGAGACCGCCCTCGCGCTTTCCATCTCCAGCACACGGATGCGCTCGTCCTTGGTGGCGTGAGCCTCTTCGGCAGCCCGAAGATGGCCCTCCAGCACCCTCCGCTCGCGGATGCGTGCCTCCTCCAGGGCTCGGCTAAGGGCAAGGGTCGGCAAAGTGCGGTTGTTAGCAAAGTCCTGGACAACGACATAACTTGTAAACCTGAGCGCCTACTGATGTGGATATGCACATGCTTAGCAATTTTCAGTCAAATACATTATTTCACTACAAAGAAGTATTGAGCCACATTAAATATTGTCAGGTGAATTTGTTTCTTAATGAATTTCCTTCTATTCATGGGAACGACATACTACCTTATGCCAAATTCTCGTTTATTATTAGGTTTGAATATTATGATGATTCCGGGGCCAAAGCAATGGAGAAGCACAAGGAGGATAATCATATTTGCTACCAAGAACAAAAAGTTCAAAGCCCATGGGGATGGAAAGGAGAAAGCTAAGCAGCCCATGTAGCTGATCAAGGAGGAAAGAAGCCCATGCAGTGGGAGAGCAAAAGGGGAGAAGCCCAAGAACTTAAAGACCAAGTTTTGGACAAGATTTTGAAGCCCAATTCGGACCTCCCACATGTACAACCGAATTCAAACTCGGATTCAACTCATAACTCAATTCGGATTCGGTTCAGGACAGCCCAACAGGCACCTACTAAAACGGCCATAACTTTTACAAACAGAATTCGATTGAGGTGTTCTTGTATTCTATGGAAAGCTCTTGAAGTCTACTTTCAGATGGATCTGGCCTTATCTCCAAATTCCTTATGAGTCAATCAAAAACTGTGAAACAAGTCACATTCTTTTTTCAGTCCGAGTCAAAGTGGGCCTAGGGCTTTGTAATCAAGTCCTATTCGGCCTCCAAGTGTTTGGCCGACTCTCCACCCCTTGTATCTCTTTAAAAGATAGCCACCACCCCTGTAAAATTGAGACCACTTTTGATAATAGAATACTCTTGTTCTTTCTGTTGGCCGAACCAACTTGAGGGAATTGGGAGTTCGCTGAAATCAAGATCGTTCAACCTTTCCGCTGGGAATTGGGAGCGCGATAGAACTTCATCGGTGGTCGTGAAGTTCAGCACGTGAGGTTGGGCGAATTATAGAGTGCTAACTCTTACATTGGCAACGGGAGATCACTGTGGTTCGTCGAATCTTCGTGAGTATTCAGATCCTACGTCGAGAAGATCGTGCTCCTTGGCCGTGTATGGCCTAAGGAATGCAACTACCGTGCGCTCCGCGTCCTCCAGCGGGAGCCCTACATGCAAAGTGACACATGTTCACAAAAAGTTGCACGCATACGCGCATATGTGTGTGTAGCCTAGGGCAGAATAACTTACGATGAGCGGAGGGTTTCGGAAGAGAAGACATCGTTGGCCGAATGCCATCCCACCGGGTGGAACCTCGCTGATGCTTCCACTGGCATGAAAGCGGCGCCATCCCGTACATGACAAACTCCTCGGTGAATTCGCGCATGTTGAACCAGAGGGTCGTACCGACGAGCCTCCGCACCCGCTGCTCATCGTCGCCTTTGGACCCCACATTTGGCGAACTATTGAAAGATATCAGCCGTCCCTGGCACTCAAGACCGCTGGTGCTCGTCACGCAATGGTAGAACCAACGCCGCGTCCAGCCGGACTCCCACTTCCCTCTCATCGCCAATGCGGGGAAGAACTTCGTGCATTGCGACCTCAGGACGAAGTTAGCGCTACCGAAGTTCGACAGCGCCCCCCTTCGAGCCTCTTCGGTTGGCAGCGCGCGTCATGAAGCAATGCGAACAGGCTCACGCTGGGATGGACACCTTCCGTCTGTGCTGCCCAGACATAAACAGCAAGACGAACTATAGCATTCGGGGTCACCTGCGCAAGCTCCAATTCATAGGTCCGCAGGACCTCGCCGACGAAGAGCGTCGCTGGTATCCGGAGCCCGGCCTCGAAGTACACCACAAAGATGATTGCCTCCGATTCCCTCAGGTGCGGCTCTGCTTCGTCACTGGCGGGCAGGCGAACCGCAGCACGGTCCTCCAGCCTCGTCTCCCGAAGGAGAGACTGGATCATCTCCTCCGTTATGAGACTCAGCCCTATCACACGGGAGTAGCAGCCTCCCGCCTTCTCCCTGGCCTCCCATCGCTTGTTGGCTTGCGTTGGATCGCAAATCACCAGAGAGTATTCCGCTGAGGGTGGCGACGTCTCGCGCTGGCTAGATAAGGCACTCTCGTTGGGCCGGTGAGCAAGATCTTCGCGGCAAGCCATCCTCCCCTCGAAAGAGCAAAACCAAATGACTAGGCGCAGAGGCAGATCGCGCTAGCAAGAGGGGAGAGAAGAGAGCAAAACAACGGCAAGCGAGCAAATAAGAAAATGGGAAGAAGCTCACGTTCCCGTAGCAAGCGTATATAAAGCCCTCTCACCTCCCCCACGATCGGGAAGCACAACCGCTGGCAGCCGGAGGCGCGCAATCGCAGGCTGCCTGACAGCGCACGACGCGCTAATAGCACCCCGCCACATGTCCCCCTCCTCTCGGGAAGGAGCGCACGACTGCGGTCGTGTGACCGCTGACAGCGCACGACCCGCCAATCGCGGCTTGCCGCGTGTACCTTTCCATCGGGATGGAGCGCATGACCGCAACCGCCCGACCCTGACACGTCAGGGGTCGGTGCGATTCTCGCCGCCATCGCGGCATCGACTTCGAACTCGTCTCCGGAGGGCCAACCCCGGCCTTGGCTCTGACCCTGCGCACTTGGCGCGGACCCGCTCCACGCATCGACAGCATATCTGCAAGATGAGCACGACCTCGCTTCGACGACTCCGCCGGCAACTTCGACTCCGCGGCCTAGGTACTTCACGGTCATGATTCGGCCCCATATCCTCGGCACGGAGCGGGGCTGTGCCGGCAAATGCATTCCCATCCAAGATCACAGGCCGCAGGGACGGAGGGGGCCAAATGGCTCGGCAACATGATTTCGGCCCGTGAAGCCTTTCACCATGAGAGGGTTTTGTTGTAGGGGTGGCCCCCACCTAAGCCCAGCAAGCCTGTTAGAAGGTCGTAAAGTCCAAGATGGGAAATATATAATGACATAAATGCCCTCGAGAGGGATACTTGGGTGTAAGGACATTATTGTAAAATACTCCTCCATGTGAATATATATATGCTATCCAGGCAAGGGGGAGACCCCCAAGCATTGCTCACCTAACTCTCTACTACCATATTCTCTCTCTGTTTGGTCTGTAACCACAACAATATCCATGATGCAATAGGTAAATCCATTTAAGTAGACAAAGTTTTTCTCATTGTATTAATAGCCAAATTGCACTATTATTCTGTTAAAGCTACTATATAATCAATTTGTGCAAAACTAATTTCTGATTTTAAATAAAGATTGTGTTCAAAGCTTTTCGCTTCTACCCCATTTCATCTCAGTTCTTATCTATGTTCTTCTACTCTACCCTTTCCTATTAGACTCTAAATCTCAAAAAAATTAAATGCAAACATGGTATCGTTAGCCTGACCCACACATGATCCATGACTAAATCGTGCCGGACCGGCGCGGCCCAATGCGAGGTGCCATTTCATGCCGCCCATTTGGCTCCGCAGAATACCCTGTATACCGAGAAGCGCAATAGTGATAACAGCAAATCTTGGAAACCCATCCCTCCACTGTTAATACAAAAAAAAAAAAAAGCAGACATCCCTTCTTACGAAAGGATATCTTCCCAGAGCACAACAGTTACAGAGAACAAGCAACACATAATTACCTTTTTCTCTATGAACAAATATCAACTGAAAAAGCATGCGGCAACACTTGGCTCAACTAGTACACAATACAGTTACTTGAAAAACACTCCAGGTGAGAGGAGAAACAAAAACATTAGCCATAATAAATAGCAATTTCCTACATACACAAGACCCACTAACAAAATGGGCATATAAAATGGAGCCTGCTGATATGTACAAGAGTGTAGCACTCAGGTGAATCCTCCTCTAAAGTAATCTTAGACAACATTTGGGTGAAATCTTTCCTCCAACATGACTTCTAGCCGTGCTATGAACTGCAGCTACAAATATTGCTTCTTTCTCACTATCTGCCCATGGATCTTTTCTAACCACAATATTTGTTACATCAATGGTCAAAACCTCCAATGCAGGGGCATTTTCTGCTACATGTACAAGAAATTCAAGTTGGCCTTTGGACGCTACAAATCCTGTAATACGCACATCCTTCAGATGACTATACAGGTGCTCCGGAAGTCGCATGAGCGGCTCCTCATCAGCATAGAAGTAGGCACGAACACTAAACTGCACGTTAAAACAAATCAACAGTATGATCAGCAGACTTGTAAATGATGGCTCACTAAATAACCAAAAAAATTATGCATTCTGGACAAAAACGTTTCTGAACTTGTAGCACCTTCTATATCAATTCAGTTGCTGAAAATTAAGACCAAACAGACCAATAGATTAAGTGAAGAAAAGATAGTGCTTATGGATTGTGTGTATAACAACAAATAAGTCCATCTCCATTTCTCTAAGTTTAGTGCTCAAAGCTACAATACAGACCAATAGATTAAGTAAGAAAAGATAGTGTTTATGGATTGTTTGTATAACAACAAATAAGTCCATCTCCATTCCTCTAAGTTTAGTGCTCAAAGCTACAATACAGAAGCAGCACAGCACCCTACAATTTCAGGTGACACATGAAATCGTGAACACAATGGGGATTATTATGTAGCAGTAACGGCAGAGGGCTTAGAAAACCACAATATGTACTCTTTTTCCCCTACAAAAGCAACAGTTCATATTCTATCCTGACACCAAAGTTCGTATTCTATCCTCACAACAAATCTTCATAAGTTTTTAAAAATAAGCCGGTGTTAGGTCAAAATTTCCATAATTATGTGTATGAAAGATAAAACAAAAATTAACAGCTTCACAATGTTCAAGTTCTCAATCCTCGAAAAAGGGTAATCTGCAACAAATAGTGCAAATCTAGTGGAAGGGCAAGGAAAGGAGGAGAGGTAAGACCCATTATGCACCACAAATGTGAAACAAATGATATATCACTTGCTAAAAGAAAAGCAGAAGAGTACTTACATGCATCTCTAGCTTTTCCATGAAAGGAGCAGCCCTCATTATTGAGACCAAAGACATGTTGACATCTTCAAGAAAAGTCAATAGCAGTCGCAAATGCTTCATCTGAGAAAACTTGCATGGGTTTTCTATGAAGTAGGGTATCTGGTAGATACAAATAGGTCTTAACATGAGAAAACATGAGACAAATTACATCATAACTTAAAGAGTGTTCAAAGGAGCTAACCTTTGGTTGTTTGAAAACAGCATTCAAGGTCAGACTTTGCATGTTTGGAAGCACATTAGGAAATGCAGTGATGACATGCTCAAGAGTTACACTATAAAAAGCTATATGGACATTTTTCAGTTCCAGAGCTTTACTGAGGTCAATATGCACCATTGGTCCTTTGTAAACAAATGTTGTGATTTTGATGGCATGGAGTTCAACCTTTGTCATATCGCAGTACTTAACATTCAAATATTGCAGCTTGGGCAGTGGATGATCCACCTTTAGTTCACCATTCAGATGGCACCTTACGGTACTCAACCACTCAAGATTACAACAATTTGACAGCATGACTTGAAGATCCTTTCCACGGGCATGCACCATATGCAGATCAAGCTTTTTTAGGTTTGGGAAACCTCCAAATTGGGAAGGTGGTGTGAAACATACAAAGCTCAGCTGAATATGTTGTAGGCAAGATATGCTTCCATTGTCTAAAAGTTCAAATGGGAATATGTACCTATCATCACAATCCCCAAAAGTGTCTGGCACTAAATGAAAAGCTAGAAACTTTATTCGTGATGATACAGCAAAGCGAACCCAATTATTGAGATGGCCAATCAACATAGGGTCAAACCCGAATTTGACTGCAAGCTCTTCGACCCCCTCCCCATGGTGCTGCTGCAAGACTGCATTAACATTGTCAATGAATTTTTGAACATATTGTTGCTTCTGTGTCCCAGATATGACGTTGCCACATATTGTAATTCCATCAAAACTTAGTTTGGGACAAACTGTCCACAAATGTTTCCATTTAGTTGATAGAACACTAGTCCTCACCGCCTCTTTCAGAGGCAATTTCGATAAAATTGTGCACAGCACATCCTGCAGCGATACAGTACCATAACGCACAAGTTGAGAAATTGCACTTATAATCGACAACGACAACAAGAAGAAGAAAGGGAAAGATATTCAACATACCTCTGGAAGCCTTTCGAACTGATTGTTTGCTCTTCTCCTTTTGTACATGGGTTTAGAATGGCATTGGCGTTGGTCTGAAGTAGTTGTGCAAGCCATAATGCTCCCCACTCCAGAAAGATCGTCTAGTTTCCTCTTTCTGTCTATTGGGTTGGGATGGGAATCATCTGATGACGATCTGCTCCAAACCAGTTTGTTCCCCATCTCCTGTGATGCGATGAGCAAGGTCATCAGTTGATAAAAACAGGTGGTAAGGTTCTCATTTAAGGGGTTCTAGAGGTATCTCGAAAGAAGCAATTTTGGAAGTAATCAGCACAGGTTGCTACAAAGAATTAGAATAGAACAGTTTAGACAAGAGAAAGAAGGAATTTTGCAACAAATCAGTACAAGTTGCTACAAAGAATTAGATTAGATCAGTTTAGACAATAGAAAGAAGCAGTTTTGCAACAAATCAGTACAAGCTGCTACAAAGAATTAGATTAGATTAGACAAGAGAGAAGAAGCAATTTTGCAACTATTCAGTACTACCGGTTGCTACAAAGAATTAGATTATATTAAATTAGGTTAGATTATATTAGATTAGACATGAGAGAAGCAATTTTGCATATGAGGAGTGGTTGATTACCTTACCTGTAACGTCGCCGTCGGTCCGAACGAGGAGGCTGGAGGGTTAGATCTCTAATTTATAGAGCAGTGTTTGCTTGCGATGCGGAATCGAAACCCGAAGCCTCCTCGGATTAGCAGCGGTCGCCGGATGCAGTGCGGACTCCGAGTAATCGGGGCGCTGCCTGCAAGGAAGACCAGTCCCCTTCCCCATCTTCTTCTCCGCCGGCGTGCAGCGGTAGCACACCGACGGTCGCAAGTGGGTGCGCACCGTGCGCGGTGGCGGTCGCCGGCCGGTGAACAGGAGCGGAGAACGGAGGCCAGCGGCGGGGGACGTCGAGGAACCGGAGCCGGTGCCGGAGGAATGCCCGGAGCGCGGAGGGGCGGCGTCGGCAACCTTGGAGGTAGGCAGTGTGATGTCTCAATCGCCGCAGGGTAGTTTCCGGCGACGAGAACACACCAATTCAGCAGCGATATGGGGTAAATGGCAAGAAACTGGGATGAGGAAGGGAAGAACAGATATTGGAAACCAGAGACGGCGACGGGGAAAGTAGACTTCACCCGATCCAACAGGCCGAGCACGGTACTACTGGTCCGGCAAGACATGATAAGAACAGCAAATGGGCTGTTCCGGCGCACCACGATTGGGCACAGCACATCGCGGTCGACCTAGCACGGTATGTATAGTAAGTTTTTTTTTATAATAATACTATAAAATTACTTACAACTGATACTAAAATTATTATGTTTAGATGGATGACTGAGCAGTAATATAATTACGAATGGCAATAAAACTACTTATGATTGACAAATAAATTACTTGTGACCATTAGACTAAGCGTGTCTGGACCGATCTGGTATGGCATAACCCCTCTCCGTGTCGTGCCTGAGCCGAAAGACAGGCACTTGGCCCGACACGATATGGTATGATAACTTATGCGACTCAGCAATGCTATGCCTTTTGGCTTGTGCCAGACGATCCATTTGGCCAAGTCTAGTAGACTTGTTTATTTGCTTGATGCTTCAAACTTGATACAATAATAGCCTTTAGTAGACTTGTTTTTTAGGGAAAAACAGCAGGAGAGGCTTCTACCGTGTTATATTAAATACATAATAATTAACAGAGAAAAAGAGAGATGGGGGATAGGAAGGAAGAAAAGAAAAGGCTAAAAGGACCGAAGCCAAGAGCAAATCAAAAGATGATCATCCGGTCTAATTGTGTTGAGGAGTAGAGCAACTTTTGATTTCAGATTTGCCTTCTAGTCATCTAGATTGAGTAGCTACTGACAAAAAATAAACTCATTCCTAACTTTCTAGATGTACCAAGCAACCATGGTGAAATTCTCCATAAAAAAGGAACCAGGGTACGTTGATCTTGCAGTGTAGGGACCCGGATTTTACAATCCGGAATCTTCTGTGATTCCACCGCACTATTCCCTGGATCAGTAGATAGTGCTCACAGATTACAGTTCAGATTATCAAAGTACCTATCATGCGAAAGCGTAAATATAATAGTAAACTTACTCATGGGCCGATTAGGCCGAAATCAATAAATTGCAGCAGCGGAAGGACGAAACACACATGTGGGACCCTCAGGACATGCCCACAGACAGCCAACTGGAGGTTCGCGACCTAGCCCTTGACATCTTCATCTTCTCTGCCAGCATGTCCAATCTTGTTGCTGAGGCGAGGTGATTTGATTCCTGATTCTGAATTTTGTCGCAAAAGCGAGTGTGAGCACTCCAACCCCGTGCTCCGCGAGCCAATACACAGAATGCAAATAAATAGTATGCATGGCTTAACAAAGGAGAGGCTCGGGTTATTTTATTTGCCAAAAATTGCCTTTGGTAACATTATTATGATTTAATTATAGTGTCATTGCTGCTACCTAAACTCTACTCAACAATTGACATGATTGACTTAATCCACCAAAATACACTTTTTTTATATTCAATGCTGTCTAAACTCCACCTAGCGACTACTACAATTATTCAATCCACCAATCAAACATTCATTGCTGCCTAAATCCCCAAATAGCGAGTATCATAACTTATATAATCTACTGATCAAATGCTGCCTAAAAACTTTGAACAGCTAATGACATCATCTGTTTTGAATCCACCAATATCTTCTGTGTTATGCATTCCTAATAATCCAATCTTGTAATAACTATTCATCAACTCTTCACTTCTGAATATTAGTGATCCTCTAACATAATTACTTTTAAATCCACCGACATTATTTGTATCAGGACTTTCTAATAATTCAATCCTTTTGTTATTGATCCAAAACCATAATTTGATCTTCCAACAACCCTTCTTATTTCTCATTATCTAACTCTAAATAGTTCACTAGTATACCTCCGCCAAGAATATCAATGATCAAACCTACGATTCACTAGTATACAGTCACCAAGAATATCATTGATCAAGGTTACACTCCAATTATCATATCTCCGAATCCTCACAAATTCTATTTATCCATCTAGTATTTGATCAAATCCTATTAATCCCATTATCTCCAACATCTCCCAAGAATTTATATTAGTTATCAGTATCGTAATCCAACAATTACCTTTACACTCCCTAAATCTCCAAAAATCATTTAGATCATCTACCTAGCCTAGCTATTCATTTAAGCTCCCCCATTTTATTTCTCTCATAACCCACACTATTGTTTCCTTTTTAGGATCGACATGAATCCACCAACATTTTTATATATTTACCACAAACAGCCATCCTCTTTTCTTATGACTCTATTTATTCCCCCATATATTTTATTTTGTGTGAAGAGGAAACATTTTACTTTTGAAATATGATACATAAAAATTCCCTAAGACCTAGCAGTTTTGAGCAAAAACATAATGTGTAAGGAAATGCATTAATAATAGCGATCCAGATTCCATCCACCATTACATGGTCTCTGCACCATATGCTAGACCTTCAGCGTTATAGCCGCTTACATTACCCCTGGGACGACACCCAGGACAACACCAATCATGGCTTTCCACTGCCCTCCGCTTTTTTTCCATTCCCACACACAAAGTTTTTGGAAATAGAACTATATCTGGTTAAGTTCCCATTTCCGCCCTTGACCGTGGGCACGGCTATTCGAATAGTTTAGACTCTGCAGAGTTTGCACACTTTACCCACAAGAGACAGTTCCCTCGTTGCCCTACACGATTCCTTAGTCGTGCGGTTGAGCGAACCGTCACAGTAACCGTTCAAAGTACCTCGCCCCTTCCATCATCTCACCCTATGGGTCGTTCCCACTTGCGGTGGGTCCCATACGTTGTGCGGGATGTTCTCCTTCTGAACGCCTAGCAGCTGGCTACCCACACTGCTAGCGCGCCACAGCAGAACCTCACCCTCCGCGGGTGTCCCATTCAAGCCCGCCACACAGACAACCGCTTGCACCACTTCACTCCTCCACCGATGATGATGACTTTCAGGGTCCGGTAAATTTACTAGGCCAAGTTGTACTTTACAGACTTGTGGTTGCACTTGTTTAACACAGGAGGTCATGACAAGATTCAGTCCTTAGGGTTATCTGGGCGGTTCTACCACAAACCACACTCTCGTGCACACCTGCACCATACCCCCGAACCATCCGCCCAGATAAATAAGCAATTCGAGGTTTTTGGAATATAAAATAGCCATATCCAACATACACCAGTCATTACCACCATGACTGTCCAACCAATTTTTCTCAGGATTAAAAGTGATGCTTGGGCGCTCTCGTGCCCATGAGTATCTAAACAATACTAAGCATGGCATATATTTAGGGAGTTATTTTCGAAATGTTAATATTATACTTTTTGCTAGGGCGACAAAGTTCACACATTCAAATATTCCAAAGGAGGTGTAATATTATTCAAGGTAAACAATAGGCATATAACTAGAATATTAAATTATCATGTATTTGCATATAAAATAACATCATGCAATTTGATAATTTAAACAAAAGTAATTTGCAGAAAATGTAGGGTCAACATGATCAAAGTATTGACTCGCCTTGCGCGGTTTACCGCGGTCGTGAGCTCACTCAAAGTATCTCATTTGATGGTCTTGTGCTTCTGGTCTTTATTTCCACCTTGATCTTGATCTTACTTGATCCATCGATTCTTTGGGACTCCAGTTTCTAGCTATGCGATAAGCGACTGAATCCAAATAAAAAAAAACAAATAACTCAGGAGATCCAAATAAATCCAAACACTTTAAATACCCAATTTAACTTAAATTATACATCTATTATGACTTGGGAGTAGAAGGATAATTCAGGTTAGCGTGTTGTAATCACAGTGGTAGCCGGATTTGAGCAGGAGGACGAGTTGTCTGAATGCTTTACCGTGAGGGAAAATTTTAGAACCACTAGGGATCAAAAGTGAAGATGTACCTACAGGAATTATCTGCTTTTGGGAAAAGAAGGTGGCGAGACATGGCCGATTGGGGAAAAGTGAGGCTTGACCTTTTGCTTGATGACTTTCTTTTAATTGATTTACATTTATCAAGGAAGTTCCATGAGTCGGATTATATCTATAGGTAGATGTGAGATTTTAGTTAAAGATGCCCTTCGGTTTCGATTTCGTAGATATTTTATGTACATTTTAGTTACCATAATAGTGTTATTATTATTTTTAAGGATTGGGGTCATGAGTTGTGTTCATGGTATACAGTAGTTGAACTTATCAAATTAATCTCAGAACTTGGGTTTGTGGCATTTCATCCTGTGTTATTTTAGGTGAGTTTTACAGTCAATTAGTCAACTTATTAATTAAGCGATTAACACCCTAACTCATGACCCATTGGACCATTTATTTGGTCATTGTTTAAAGGTTTACCTCAGCCGATTTCTATTTTTCATTGACCCGAGACCTTTGAGCTACTCTATGGCGACCTACTGTGCTATCCTCGGCTTTAGACACAACTTAGATATAATTACTATTCCTAGCTATGCCTAGTATCATTGGGCTTCAGGCTACATATTAGCGAGATTATTTTTATTTGCTTTTGATCTATAGCTATTATATTTTTGTAACCATACACTAATACGGCCTTTTAATTGGAGTCTTGGTGATATTGATATCTTTATCCTTTTGCTTGGCATAATTTAATCGGGAGTACACTCTTATTTACGGGAGGGCAACTTGTTGTACATAGCTATACTTTCATACGGTGTTTGATTTAATCTTCTACTTGAGACTTGTTTGATGGCGGCATTTTAACTTTAGGTCATATATTACCATTATGGGTAGCTTTTAATTAAAGCCTTGATGTTATAGTGTTTAACCTTACACCCAATTTGTTTTCCTGAATTTTTAAATTGAAAGTACTTCTAACTGGGGGTCCTTATTAAATTTGGACATCTAACCAAAATTGTTTTTCTCTACCAAGGCCTTTAATGAACCATTAGTCTTTTTAGAGAATTATTCAAACCATATTACTTATATATGACATATCCTAAATTTAGATCTCCAAATACTCTCATTTATATCCTAATCATATTTATTACATTTCTTAGGTTATTTCTTAATTTTTCCTTAATTTATTTCCTAATTAAAACGGGTTAGTAAAACAAAACAAAAATAACAAAAGAGTACTGAGTGGGGATCGAACCTGCGACCTGTGGTGTGCACTTGACTCCACTAGCCAACCGAGCACAACCTCACTTCTCATTGAGTGGAAATAGCTAATTAGATGAATCAAGGGTGTATAGGGGGATCGGAACAGAAGCAGTGGCCGAACAGGGGAGGGCGGCGGCGCCGGGCGGGTGGCAGCATCGCCGGCGAGGGGTTGCCGGGGAAAGGTGGCGACCAATAAAATGGACGTCCGGGTGGATAGGAAAGCTAGGGGTGGCGGCATATTAGCTGGGGCGGCGTGAGGCGGGCGGGCGACAGCCGGAGATGCCGGCGGCGAGGTGGTTATGGGGTGACAGCGCCGCTGTGGAGGAGAAGAAAGATTGAAGTGCGCGCGAGCAGCAGGGAGTACAGAGGAAGCTTCATGCGGCGTTGGTTGAGTGGGAGGAGACCCGAGGTGTGCCGGCGGCGGAGGCCCATGTCGGCGCGGGTGGTCTTGCGACGCTGGCGAGTTGGGGCCAGTGGGAAGGCTTGGCGGCGATTGTGGAGGGTTGGCGATGTCTTGAGGGTGCTCCAACCGAGAGGAATCGAGTCGGGAAGTAGGGAGCCAGAAATGGGGTGGTGGCGGTGGCTTTCGGCCGGCAGTGAGGAAGAAGCCGATTCCGGCGAGCTCGGCGCACGATTTTCCA
Organism: Dendrocalamus latiflorus; assembly: GCA_017311315.1. Classification (NCBI taxonomy): domain Eukaryota; kingdom Viridiplantae; phylum Streptophyta; class Magnoliopsida; order Poales; family Poaceae; genus Dendrocalamus; species Dendrocalamus latiflorus. The sequence goes on from CM029678.1 coordinate 23,750,763, forward strand.
ATTAAACCTACTGGGAAGTATCTGGGGCTTAGGGGCACGAAGGAATGCGCTCGAATTTTGGAGGGGCTCGCCGGAGACGCGACACGGTGAGGAGGCGATGGAGGCTGATGTTTTCAGGCTTGCGCGGGAGAACACAGAGAAGGGAGGGGAGGAGGCGGCTCGGGTCTTATAGCGAGTGCGCGCGCGGGAAAGGGGGCGAAGCCGGGGCGTGGGCAGCGGCGTGGCCGGACGGCGCGACGTGGGAGCACAGAGAGGGCGACGTGACGGCGGGGCAGGCACGCAGGGCATGGGCGCAGACAGGAGGCGCAAAGCGACGTGCGGCTCGAGGTGACAGAGGCCAGCGGGGATTGCGCGGTAGGGCAGAGAGTGGCAGATGAGGCTTGTGGGCGGCGAACACAGGGGCAGGGGCAGCAGGGAGCAACAGAAAAAGAGGGAGGAGGCGACGCGGACGGAGTTTGACCACAAGAAACGAAGGGCAGAGGAGGTAAAGAAAAGGAGTGCAGCGCACAGGGAGGAGAAGAGGAAAAAGGGAAGAGAGAATAAGGAAAGGTGGGGCCCACCTGGAAGTGAAAAAGAAATGCCAGGGCACTGATCTGAAATTTTGATTTTTAATTTGATCTTTAATTTGCATTAAAATTTACTGATTTTTAGAATTTTGCATGTTATTCAAAATTTAAGTTTTTATTTAAACCTTGTATCAAATTTTGGATCTTCAATTCAAGTCTTGGTTCAACTACAAAATCTAATAGTCTTCTATTTTCAATTAAATTTGGTAATGAATTGTTTATACAAATTTTTGAATGCCCAACCTTGGGTTTTTGGTATGCTATTTGAATAAAAAGATGGAATTCTTGGTTTTATTTTATTGACTTGGATTTGAATCCAAGATTTTTTGGTATTTTGATTCTTAGAGTTTTAAACTCCCCAAAATTATTTCTTATCCTTTATCGTCATAATTCTTATTTGTATTTGAAATTTATTTCCAGTTTTTATTTTGCTCAGCACAAAATTTGGGAAAACCCAAATAAGATTTTGAGCCAAAAATTCAAATGCCAATAAGATGCAAATAAAAATTTTAAATTATTCCAAATTTCAAACATCCAAATTTTAGGACGTTACATGCAGTGAGAATTCTCTCTGGTGCACCCAGATCTGCTCCCCATTGGATCCCAATGACATTCTAGCATTGCACGGGCCACTCAAAGTAGAGGTGTGCAAGAGTTTCCATCCCGTTGATTGCATAGAGAACGCATAGGTTATCCCCATTCACATTAAGATTTTTTCTCATTAGTATTTCTTTTGTGTTCAGTCAATCCTTTAGGAGTAGCCATACGAAGACCTTATACTTGGGCATACATCTGCTCTTTCAGATGAGGGGAAATGCCGGAGAAACGGTCAAGTGACTATACTGACGAGCATACCATTTTCATGAGGAGTTACAGGAATTACCCCAGATGAATGTCCGTTGATATGAGGAATGCTGGTTTATAGTGACACCATTAAGAATATTTGACAATTGAGAGAATTCCTGAAAGGCTTCTTTAGACAATAGCAAGTGATAAAATGTTTGAGGCTGTAACGCCCCCATTTTTGGGAACAGGGACGTCGTACCACCCGCAACAGCCCAGGAGTTCAGTTGCAGATAGAAGGAGTACCATGCCTACTCATGAATAATTAAAAGAAGTTAATTTGATTAAAATAAGACCTAATGGCCAACTTTAGTAACAATACAGGCGTCCAAGCCCAAAACTTAACTTACATACAGAAGAGCTGAAGAAAACTCCACAGGAACGCTTGAGTGCGGTCGCAACCCTAACACGAAAACTTGCAGCATTCTCTTTTCCTCTGGTATCTATTGTGGTGGAGATATTGCAAGACTGAGTACCAACAACTGTACTCAGCAAATCACATGGGAAAAAACTATATAACTACTTGCCAGGATTCTCATATGAAGGGAATATAATTGTTTCCTTTTGAGGTGGATGCAATTTTATTTGTCAACATTTTTAAACACAAAAGGATAATAACTACTTAAATATATGGGGTTTCAAGACTTGATTAACAGACTTTAACATCTTTTAACTCATTTCCAAATCTACTTATGCCTTGCTGTTGGAATCACCCATGAATATAGCTTCTTTTACTGGAAACACGATGTATTCAAGATAATATTGTGATTACTCCGTAGAGTTGCCCAGCTTTCCCCACAATAATTTCTTAACCCTCATGATTGAGTTAAGAAAACAAGGTCGTTTCACTTCTCATTTCTTTATATGGGCTTTTTCCGGTAGACCTCCAACTCAGACTCGGGTATCCGCCGACACGGCCAGATATTTTCTGCCCGTCCTGAGAGGAATCTACCGTTGTTCAGTATGGTTTTCCCCCTCCCATACTAACACTCCTTTACTCCTGTAGAGATTCAATCCATTTGAGCAGCTACTAAACCAGGTTTGATAAGTCAAATCTTGTGGTTGGGCGATCACTATGTTCTGTGCTCAGCATAAGGTCATCCTTGCTTTCTCCAACTTTACCATCACTTTACTAGCCTTCACCCTAGGGTAAGGTCATGGACGAAGGTCACTCTGTGGCTTTCCACTAGACCCCCTTACCCTAGAGCCAGTTTAGCATCTCTTTCATCCTAAGGTAAAATCGTGGACGAAGGTCACTCTGTGGCTTTCCACTAGACCCCCTTACCCTAGAGCCAGTTTAGCATCTCTTTCATCCTAGGGTAAGGTCATGGACGAAGGTCACTTTGTGGCTTTCCACTAGACCCCCTTACCCTAGAGCCAATTCAACAATTCTATCGGCCAAAAGCCAACACAAAATTCTCATGATAATCAATTCCAAAGAAACATTTTTGTACAAGTACAGGCAAAATGATATGTTCAGCACTAGTATGAAGTAGTTGAGTTTCCTACATTACCATGGTTATTTAAATAGTAAATTTAGTATTACTAAATCTTGTCAAAGTGAATATGGTCATGAAAGTAAACTAGGCTTTTTTAGTGGTAGGATGTAACTAGATATCATGTCATTCTAAATATTTATTGTACAAAAATATTAGTGCGCAAATAAATGATAATTGAAATACTGATAAATAAATAGTTAACAAAATGTAGGTTCAACATGATCAAAAACATGTGACTTGCCTTCTTTCCGTTGTTCTCGATCTTCTCTATCGACTTCAAGCTTACTTCATTTGTCTTTGCTGCTCTTCAGTTGACCAACTCGCTTGGTCCATTCACTAGCGCAGAAAACGTGGTCAAATAAGTTCCTGCCTTGCAGAATGCAAGTTGGGAACAATATGCAATTAAACACAAGAAAAGACATAAAAGGAAATGGGTTGGGTGGTTGGAGTTCTACAATGCTTGGTTAGTTGATAGGGCTAGAATTGGATCAGATAGGTTCGGGACAATCAAAAAGGTTATACGTCTTGGACGGATTTTAGAAATGGGAAATAGATTTTTAGAAATGTATGATTGATTTTTGAATTGGGTGAGTTTGGGTTCATCAAGATTTGATTTGACAAAACGGAGGTCGGAAATGGATTCACGGGATCGAAATGGTCAAAACGGATGTATTTTTGCAATTTCGGGTTTGGATGAACACTAATGGATTTATCACTGTTCATTGCGGGTCGGTTAGCTACAATGCCGGGTTCACACAATAGCGGGTCGGATTTTCGGGTGGACAGTACTCCACAGTACTAGGTTCGACCCAAAAGCGCGTAGCAAATCGGCCCAACTGGCGCACACGCGTGGACCGTTGATGGTGACATGGACGAACGAGATTGAGCCACGCCGTTGTCTTCTTCCTCCCCCCTTCCACCTCCTGGAGCTACAGGATGACAGAGCAGAGGATTGACGGTGGCGGCTGATTGAGCGCCGGTGAAGGTCGCCGACGGCAACCAAGATCATCTATGGGCTCCTTAGGACCTTGGGGTTCCATTTTCGATGTTGGCCGGACTTGAGGAGCGAGAATTTTTTCTAGCGATGAGAGGAGGCGGTACGGGCCGGGCATGGCACAAGGTGGCTCCGGTGAAGCTCCGATGGGGTACAAGGGTCTTTAACCATCTACGAGACAAGGTGAACCCATGGGAAGTGATGGCTCCAGCTAAAGTGGCCAGTGTTGGGCTATCCACGGTGACCCCCTAATGGTCAGCGGTGGTGCACGATGATGGAAAGAAAGAGACCGAGAAAAGGCTCGGTGAGCTAGGCTATGAATTGCTTGCGGCTTAAATGTTCTCTGGTTGCTAGGAATTGAAAAAGCATCAATCGAATTGCGGGTTTGGTCGGAAGGGCTTACCAGCACAGGGCGAGATGGAGATGGCAGTGCGGCGGCTCTGGGGATGATTACATGGTTCGGTGGTGATATTGAGGTAATCTCAAGGTGTTCTGGAGGCCTGGCTGGACTTAAGGATGGCCGAAAGGTGGTGGGAGCAGTAGAGTGAGGATGACGGCTCTGGTGCGAGGTTAAGGCGGTGGCGACTCGGCGTGGTCAGCATGGCAAGACTACAGGTGAGCTGGCACAGGTCTATACTCCTGGCAGAGCAGGGTATGCTGACAGGAGCAAGACTCAGCGGTCGAGGGTGTGCGTCGGCCGCACGGCGCACTGAGTTGCAGCGGCTGTAGTAGTCAACACTGCGGTTGGCGATGCAGACGAGGCAACGATTGGTCACTGGTGACACGACACACAAGCCGAGCTGTCCAAAGCCTGGTGTGAATGGAGGAGAAAACGACGGCACGAGTGAGCAGGTAGAGGCGGAGTGCGGGGTTGAGGTGAGGCAGAAGACGGAGGCGACGACGGTGGCGGCTTTTTAGAAGACGCCGAAGAGGGAAGGAAGCGGCTGGCCAAAAGGAGAAGGTGAAAATTCAAGGGATTTTGCCAAAAAGGGAAAGAAATCCAAATTCAAAGGAATTCAAGAAATTTTCAAATTTTTGAAAATTTTGGGTTGTTTCAGAGGCTCCAAGGAGCTCATGTAATTATTGATGGAGATGCCCTGATTCATGGCAAACGAAAATAATCTCGGGAATTTTGCACAAAGGAGAAGGTCTTCCTAGTAGTCCTTCCAGAACAGAATATCTTGTCCGTTCCTAATCTTTCTCATAGTTATGCCTCGAAATTGGGTGATGCCCTTCATTATATCTTTCCACTAGAAGGATCCACATGCTTTCAATGCATGAGGCACCGAGTTGGAATAATATTTAAGCCTACGAAGCTGGACCCAAGGAATATCACTTCTCATATAAAAATTTATGTAGGTGCTTTAGTAGAAGACCCTCATTAAGGACTCGTAGATTCAAAACCCCCAACCCACCTTTGCTTTTTTCAGTTTACACACTTTGTCCCAAGAGGTGAGGGAGTTGCAACGAGATTGAAGGGTTGTGGATCCCCTTCATAGACAATGCCTTCTCGCTTTATCATTGTCTTGGCAGTATGCTCTCTCTCCATGTATTGTATCCAATTACAAGTTGAAACTGAGTTAACTGTCTCAAATTGATATGCTTCTCAGCTTTTTCGGCCAAAACAGTGAAGTGTCTTCATTTTATTTTAGTTCTCTATTGCAGTTTGAATTCTGTAGTAATTACTGTGCTGAGATTATTTTAGTCAGCTTCCATCTGCTGTTTTCAGGCTTTTGTCAAAAGCTTCCTTTCTACTCGGTCTAGCTGCTCTGTAGTTTCTTTCGTCCAGCACTTTTCTGCACTCAGACCGCAGGCTTCATTTCTTCGGTCTCGTTCTGATTCTGAGGTTCAGTTTTCAGTGTTTTGGGTATTTTCGGCAGCAGCTTGCACTGTTCGGCAGCAGCCTGCATTGTTCCCGCAGAAAGTGTTTATTCAATTTTTTCGGCAAATATGAGTTTCTGTTCACTGCAGTTCTTCGGCCAGATTTCGGGCAGCTTTATTTTCAGTCGGCTAGAGATTACCAGTGGTCAAACCGTTTGCTCTTTTATTTTCAGTCCGGCTGCAACTTCCAGCGTTGAGGTTTCATTTGTTGTTCTTGCTGCTCTGTTCTTTGTAGTCCTCGGTCAAGTAAATTGTTTTGGCCTGGCTTTATTTTTTCCAGTGAGCATTTCTTTTGGGGGTCAAGGATAGTATTCACAAACCTCGGCAAGGTTGAACTCTTCAATTTTCGGCTGAGTCAGTTAAGTCCTTTGAGCCATTTTCAGCCAAGTATGTTTCAGCCAATATTTACTGTAGTCTTTTGTCGGTCTACTGTTTGGTTTTTAAGAGAGCATAAATTATCTTCTTCATAGCTTTTATAGCTATCGGAGAAGGAAATGTCGTGGATACTTGGGGGTGATTTTTGAAGGCACCATTCACCCTCCTCTGTTGCCATTTCTGATCCTACAATTGGTATCTGAGCTGGTTAGCTCTTCTCGATAGATCTTAACCGGTTTGTGAGCTATGGCAACGGACAAGTATTCCACCAAGCCCCCGATCTTTGATGGGATCTACTATCCCTTCTGGAAAAGTCAGATGGAGACCTACATACAGGCTCAGGGCTATGCGATTTGGCGAAAGGTCAAAACTCGCTTTGTTGTTCCTGCCAATGAGAACATCAATGTGGCAAACATGCCAGATGTTGAGGTGAATGCAAAGACAAGGAACATCATCATCCAAGGTTTGAGCCGAAACGAGTTTGATCGCATTTCTCATCTTTCGTCGGCCTTCGATATTTGGGTGACCCTCGATGCTTACCATGAGGACACCACCCAAATTAAGACGGTACGACAGGATCAGTACAAGCGAGACTACAACAAGTTTGAAATGCTCGCTAGAAAGTCCCTGGATAAGTGCTTTGCAAGGTTCCACAAGATCTTGAGCAACCTCCGAGCAGTCGGTCTCACATACCCCGACTCGGACAACGCTCGCCAAATGCTTTTGGCTTTCGATTTGCGTGTTTGGGAGATGAAAGTGACCACCATCAAGGACACGACGGATCTTTCGACTTTGACTCTTGATACGTTGTATTCACGCCTCAAGACTCACGAAATTGACATTGTCTCTCGCAAGTCGAAGTCACAGTCAATGGCTTTAGTCACCAATCCCAATCTTGCTTCTGGATCCTCTTCTGATGTGGTTTCTGGATTTTCTCTTGCTGCTTTTTGTGAGTTAGATCATGATCAATTAGACCAACTCCCAAAAAACCAATTAGCCCTCCTAGCCAGAAAATTCTCCCATGCATACAAGAGGGTGAGAGACAGAAAGAGAGGAGGGCACGTGATTTGCTTCGAGTGTGGTGGCCCCAACCACATTCGGGCTAACTGCCCCAAGCTGGAGAAGGGCAAGAACGACTACAACGGTCTGAGAAAGAACGACGACATCAACAAGAACCGCAACAAGAAGCCCCCAGGCAAAAGGAAGAAGTTACGTGACCTTGGCAAAGCCAAGAAGCTCTTCCACTGCGTCCTCACCGCCTTCGACGACATCGACCTCAGCGAGGTAGAAGGGTGGAGTGACGACGATGGGAAGGATGGTCAAGATCCCAAGGACGGCGACGACTTCACCGGCATGTGCTTCATGGCCCTTGAGGGCGACATCAGCGACATCAATCTCTACTCTGACTCCGATGAGGTATATCCCTCCTATGACCAGCTCAATGATGCTTTTCTTAAGCTAGAAAAATTTCATGCTAGATCTAGAGCTAGGTGTAGTGAGTTGGAGAAGGAAGTAGAGAGATTGTCACAGGAGCTTACTTCACTTATATCTGCTCCCTCCCGTGACGACTGTGATGTATGCTCTGCTTTGCTTGGTGACATGGAGAAACTAAGGACCTCTCATGATAGTGTGACCTCTGAGCTAGATATGCTTAAGGTGGAGAATGTTAGTCTATTAGCTGAATTAGAGATGACTAGGACTGCTGCTCTTTCATCTACTGTTATTGAGACTACTTCTTGCACCTCATGTGAGGATAAGGACAATGCTTTTAGAAGTCTTTATACCATGCTTCTCGATCTGCCTGAGACATGTGAAAATTGCAATAACTTGAAAATGAACCTAAAGAAAGCAGATCATAAAATTGCTGAATTGCATGCTTCTTTGCTTGAGCCTATTGCTTCATGTATGAACTGTCCTAAATTAACTGCTGAACTTGAATCTGTCTCAAAACAGTTTCAAGAAATGGTTGATTACAATAAGAAAATGGCTTAGTATGCTTCTAAGGACCCTGTTAGCTCACCATGTAATAACTACGAAAAACTAAAATCCGAGTTGATTGCTTTGGATGACAAATGTGTGAAGCTAACTAAGGACCTTTTAGAGAAGTCACCATTTACTTGTGATATGTGTGCTGTTGTGGGGAAAACGCCTGAGGGTATGGTAGAGACGCTTAGCGACGAGAACCAAATGGCTAGCAGTAGGATTGTCCCTGCTGAGGCGGCTGTGCGTGCACATGCCATCCGTTCTTCTGCTGTTGGTTCTTCTTCTACTCCCTTACCTTCTGCTATCCCTTCTTCCCCCTGCTCTTCTTATACCTCTCTCTTTCAGGAGTGTTAGTATCTTATGAACACTCTTGAGAGATTTGTTGGAGGCAAGAAGAAGTTGAATCTTATTCTAGACTAGTCCAAGATTTGCAAATTCAATCAAGGTCTAGGATATGATTTTCTTGAGGATGTTAGGAAGCATCCACCTGCTGTTCTTAGACCCTTAGTAGCAGGTGTGATCGAGGTCAAGCCCAGAACCAAAAAGGTTGAGTTCAAATCTACGAGCTTTGTCCAAGAGAATTCTGACAGTAAGGTGGTTCCACCTGTTGTTTCGACCTCTCAGAAGGCGAAGCCCCATCATGCTACTTCTACCTCTCAGAAGGTAAAGTATCATTGTACCTTCTGTCAGAAGGATGGACATTTGATCGAGAGATGCTTCAAGCGCGCCAAGATCGCGCGGAGAGACCGTGTTTAGGCTCTTAGGCATATTCAGGGTCAGCCCCAAACCTTGAGTGCACCTAAGACCAACACGATGTCGAGAGTTGCTTCTGTTGATGGTTTAGGCTTTTCTGATTTTCGTCCTCGATTTGCCTCTGGTCGTGATATCCGCCGTCCTGAGGGTATATCTCGTTTCCCCATTGTAGCAGCCCAGATTGTAACATCTGGAATCCCCTGTGATAACACCGCACTATTCCCTGGATCAGTAGATAGTGCTCACAGATACAGAAATGAATATCAAAATACATACCATGCGGAAACATAAATATAATAAAAGGCTCACACATGGGCCGATTAGGCCGACATCAATAAAAGGCAGCAGCGGAAGAACGAAGCACACAAGTGGGACCTTTAGGACAAGCCCACAGGCAGCCAACTGGAGGTTCGCGACCTAGCCCTTGACGACTTCATCTTCTCCTTCATCATGACCAAAAGTATTGCTGAAGCGTAGTGATCTGATTCCTGATTCTGGATTTGTTATGAGAGCGAGTGTGAGCACAAACCACCGTGCTCCACGAGCCAATACACAGAATGCAATTAAATAATATGCATGGCTTATCAAGGGAAGGCTCGGGTTATTTTATTTGCCATAAATTGCTTTTAAAATATGATACATAGAAATTTCCAAAGACCTAGCATTTTGAACTAAAACATAATATGTGAAAGAATGCAATAGTAATAGTGATCCAGAATCCATCCACCGTTACATGGTTTCTGCACCATATGCTTAATCCTTCAGCGTCATAACCGCTTACCTTATCACTGGGCGACACCCAGGGCAACTCAAATAAGGGCCTTTCTCTGCCCTCCACTTTACCATTTCCACCCACAAAGTTTTTGAAACAGAACTATATCTAGTTAAGTTCCCATGTCCTCCCTTGACCGTGGGCATGACTATTCGAATAGTTTTTGACTCTGCAAAGTTTGCACACTTTACCCACAAGAGATTGATCCACTCGTTGCCCCACTGATCGTGCAAAAATAGCACACCCGCAAGTGCACGGGTTGCCACTGAAATAGCGGCGAGTGTCGTGTTCTCCACAGGGACTAGACTAAGGCTACCGGTGCTCAGCTAAAGCTAGGTCAATCAAATCAGGGGAGAAAACTAAACTACTAAACAAACTCTAACTCGCACGGATAAAACAACGAACGAACTAAATAAACGAAGGACAACAGGACGAACGATCGTACGAATGGACGTCGTACGACCGAACGAACAACACGACTACGACACAACGACACACGAACGACAATGACGACTGCATGAACGAATACGACTACCGACCGACAATCTAACTAACTACCAACCGCGAGACAGAAAGAGGGAGAGTCGAGAAGCACTGGGGGAGTTTAGAAGCACGGAGAGAGTCGAGAGAGAACGAGGGAGAAAACGATCGACAGCTAACTAGACGACGACGGCACACGACAAACACATGACTATGACAAACGAACGCACGTCTTAACTATCGACAGACCGTAGAGAGAAGAAAAGAGAGAGTCTAGAAGCAAGGGGAGGTCGAGACGGCAAGGGTAGGAAGACGGTCGCCGAATCGCTAAACTGCGCAGCTCTAGCATTCACAGGTACTAACATTGACAAAAGGGCAAGCACAGGCCAGGAACACTACATACAGACACTAACCACTAACCATTGACACCAGAACAAATAACAAATTAACACCTTAACACAATTAGCAATGCTAAGCAGAGGCTACTGCTAAAAGACTTTCAGAAGGACCAATCAGACAGCAGATTATCACACCTAGAACAGATCACAGATGCTACTCAACCTAAACATCGCAAATCAACAGATCACAGATACTATAGCATCTAAACATCGCAGATCAACAGACTGGCATATAGCAATTTAGCATCCACAATTTACCATTAAATGCACTTGCACAATGCACAAATTAATCCACGTTCAATTACTACATTTAGAGTCAGAGAAAAATAAAGAGAAATGTAAAGAGCCAACTGAGGAAGAAGATGTAGCAGGTGGTGGCCGAGGTGAAATTGAGGCAGAGGAAGAAGCCGTCGGTGTAGAGGAGGATGAAGCCGGCGGTGTCGGTGAAGAAGTGGCGGCCGGCGGTGCTGAAGAGGAAGCAGTGAAGAGGTCGGCGGTGCCGTAGAGTAGTTGGGGGCGGCGCTGATGGAGGTCGGCGGTGCTACGGTCGCCGCAGAGGTGTCGTCGGATGCAGGCGGCGTGTTGGAGACGGGAGTGATGAAGAGGAGAGGTTGGGGCTGGCGGCCGAAGGCGGAGAAGGGTGGCCGGAGCGGAGAAGCAACACGGAGGAGGAGAGGCAGGTGGAGAAGTAGCCGAGAAGGGAGGTGCGGTGGAGAAGGGAGGCGAAGGGGAGCGGTGAGGAAATGGCGGCGCGGAGGCGGAATGAAAGTGTGGCGCGCCGGAGAAGGTGGGTTGGCCGGAGTTAAAGAAGAGAGGAGGGAGAGCAAGCGGCGACCGGTGGAGTAGGTGGAGAAGGGGCGGTGGCCAGTTCCAGTGGATTTGGGTTTGGTGGCGCGGTGGATCTGGGTTTGGAGGCACGGTGGCGAGCTGGATCTGGGAATGAAGGATCGGTGGGGAGCGGCGGAAGGGAGTGGAGGTGGTTGGCCGGAGCGGCGTGAGGTGGTGGAAGATGAGTGGCCGTGGCTCTGGAGGGGTCACCGGTGGAGAAGAGGAGGGAGGTGAAGGGAGGAGCAGTGGAGTGGTGATGGCCGGTGGATGGAGAAGGCGGTGGTGTCCGCAGACGAGGTCTGGCCCGGCCCGGCCCTCGCCGGCGCCGGAGCTGAAGATGGGGGAGGAAAAGCACGGGGAGGCCAAGGGAGAAGAAGTGCCGGGCTCAGGGAAAAAATTGCGACGTCGGCTAGGGTTTTGTGGCCGGTTAGGGATTTGGTAATTTTGCGTTTTAGCCCTCCATGGTTTCAGCATTTACGAACAGGTCCTTCCCCCAATGGATTTCTTCTGTTCTGGCCCTTGGAAACTCCGATTTCATCGCGGTTTGATTCTACATATCCGTGACGACGTGCACAACTATACGTAGCAGTCCCAGAATTGTCGTTTATGCGCCTAGATCGCGCCGGCCTGCGGAAAAATAATAAAAAACGTAAAAAGGTCCATTTCGAGCAATTAAATATGGAAAAGCGTGTAAATAGTGATAAATGGTCCCAAAATGTGAAGAATATGAGGGTAAAATGACGGCTAAATAAATGCAAATATGACGCATGTCATACCCCCAAGCTTAAACTTTTACTTGTCCTCAAGTAAATGGCATGGTATTATCGAACCCGGACAAGAAGTCATGATTGTAAAAGACTAGTGTCATGCATGTAATAAGTCATGAGGCATATAACAATGTAAAATGAGATCATCTGACTTGAGTTTTGAGAACTATCTAAGATGAGAATGAATCAAGCAAAGATCTCAAATGATAGCTACAACATTTGACCAAATCAAGTTACACACAAAAGTGTCAAAATACACTCAAGTGATCACATGTATCCAACCAGAATTGTAAGGCATCGGAACTAGGTATAACATCAAGAATGAGCATAGCAAAGGGTCACGCTAAGGCATATGCTATTTGAGACAAAGAGACTAATACTTGCATGATATTTATGAAAAAGCCCACACTTGAGCCATGATACCTAATTTTTGTTAATTTTTAGCAAATTTAAAACACACATTGGGCACAAGTGCCACTTATTCCAATCCTTGGGCAAACTTGCCACTTATTCACACATTCAAACTTCAATTGGGCAAAAATGCCACTTATTCAGACGTTTGCAAACCAATGTGACAAAGTCACTTATTCAACTCACTCACTCCTTGCAAAACGATTTTTTTTCTTTTCCTTTTTTAGATTAAGCATCTTTAACCGGTTTTCATTAATGCTAAGTAACACGTGTCCCGAAACATGGATACCTAGATAAATCAACCAAGTTATTGGCTCAAGATAGGACTACCCCTTTCACAAATTTTTCATTCAAGCAAAGTATCAATATCTAAAATAACATATGCCAAAGCATGAAACTAAGATATGATCATTCAAGAGGCCATGACTAGAACCAATTCAATTCGCAAATGGTTAAGACACATGCGTAACTCGCAATGAATCAAATGCTATAGGATCATAAGGTTTCTAAGTACATCAAGGATAATAAACAAAACTCAAGCTCTACAATATAATGCCAAGTGACTTAAGGCATACAAAGAACTAGTAACAATATAGCTCAATGAAAATTTCAGCATGACCTTTCTTAAATAATCATGGTATGGGCTCACATGGCCAAGATGTACAATAAGCATAACATGAGAGCAATAGTAAAAGCCATATATCATCAACATAAGCACAATATAAAGCATACAAATGACCATATATCATCAACTACACGACAATAAGCTCAAATGCTCACAAATATAATACAAACATGCTAGAACATCATCCATGCACATACAAGTCCTCCCCCAAGCTTAAATTGAGCAATGAATCAAGAATGTGCTTAAAGGGGTAAGAAACAGCTCACCGGGCGTATATGATGTAGTGGAAGTGACAAATCATCACATGGCTTCTCGCACATGCAAGGATGAGGATCTAGCACGAGACCTAAAATAAAAAAGAAAGAGAAGAAAAGAAACCAACAAAAACTAACAAAAGATATGAAAAAAAAGGGAAAAAGAGATGCTCATTTGGATGTAGCGGGAGGAGGGCCAAGGACGGGACATGGAAAAGGCACATGTCCGCCCTCCTCATGAAGCAGCATGCCTCGCAATCCACCGGGATCCCAAGGAATATCGACTCGAGTCAAGTACACTCGTAGTCGATGGTACACAAGCGTAACCCTGCAAATAGACTCACAGATATGGCATGTATGTGTGATAGGGTCGACGCCCCCTAAATCATCAATAGAATATCCAATCATGTAGGTATATCGATAAAGTACATCATGAGGTCTATCAATGAGATGAGCACAACTAGTAATAGCATATGTCTCATCAGGGCCAAAGAAATCAAACCTGAAGTGGTCGAGGAAGAGTTTCCAAACTACCTGAAGTGTAGGTGAAGTAGAATGCACGGTAGTAGAAACCTCCAGAGGGGCGATATCGACGAAAGAAGTAGCCGGTGATGGATCAATAGAAATGTGCTCCTCGTCGACATCGGAAGCAGCCCCCTCATCATCAAGAATGAATATCTCCATCTCAGGCTCAAACATAAAATAATCATCTAAGTGGCCCACATCCTCAAAGGTGAATCCCTCCATATCAAGCTCAAGAAGCATAGGATCGAGGTCAAAGCAATGAGAGTCTACCACATCAAATCTCTGAGTCTCAAGCTCGGGCTCATCAACACAAGTATCAGGGTCCATATATAGTGAGTCCATGGCATCAAAAGTGACTAACTCTAGCTCGGGTCCGTCAATAGAAGGATCATCATCAAAGCGGGGCACCTCTAAGGGGATAGGGAGCGTCTCAGTGGCACTAAATGAAGACTGTGGTGTGGCATGATTGTCCAAGCAACTACTCAATGACTGAAGTGAATGTCTATGGTCATCCACTTCTGAAATCAATATGCTCAATGCACTCAACTGGTTTTTTATGTCACTAAACTGAGTGTCCACCCTAGTAATATATGATGCCAACATCTCCTCCATCATGGACATACGATCAGATTGAGGGGTAGGAGGCGGATGCTGAGGTACAGGATAGTGCTGGTGTGACCAATGAGAAATATCCTGATCTCTATATCTAAAACCCTGCAATGGTGTACTAGAAGAAAATGATGAGATATCAGGGTTGTTGTTTCCATATGACAGACTCGAGTATTCAGGCCATCTAGGGTGATAAGTGTCAGGGAATGGTCCACTCGGCTGAGTAAAGCTCATCCCATAACACTCTGGAGTGGACAAATAACCACGCTGGCACTCAGCGGGTGAATGCCCCTGAAAACCACAAGTCTGGCATATAGAAACAACTAGAGAGTAGGCGCCTGATAAAGAACTATACTGACCATGCCCGCTCTCTAACACAACTCCTCGCTCTAAAGCATAGCATTCTAACTGACGAGACAATAGATTTACCTGCTCTTGAAGAATATCATAAGTAGGCGTGCTCATAAAACCACGAGAATCAAAATAGTAAGCCATAGCCTCAATAAGTACCAATATCAATCAACCTGCGAGAATGGATACGAAAATCGCGAAAGAGAGAAGTAACTAGAGAAAGGGTTAGGGATTAGCAATATATCACAAATATGAACAATAATGAAAAGAAAGACAAGTCAGCACAAACACAAAACAAGCTAAAGAAAACAAACGACCTAGTCTATAGCCTAGCACTGTCGCTCTAAGCTATTCCCCAGCAACGGCGCCAAAATACTTGATCGTGCAAAAATAGCACACCCGCAAGTGCACAGGTTGCCACTGAAATAGCGGCGAGTGTCGTGTTCTCCACAGGGACTAGACTAAGGCTACCGGTGCTCAGCTAAAGCTAGGTCAATCAAATCAGGGGAGAAAACTAAACTACTAAACAAACTCTAACTCGCACGGATAAAACGACGAACGAACTAAATAAACGAAGGACAACAGGACGAACGATCGTACGAATGGACGTCGTACGACCGAACGAACAACACGACTACGACACAACGACACACGAACGACAATGACGACTGCATGAACGAATACGACTACTGACCGCCAATCTAACTAACTACCGACCGCGAGACAGAAAGAGGGAGAGTCGAGAAGCACTGGGGGAGTTTAGAAGCACGGAGAGAGTCAAGAGAGAACGAGGGAGAAAACGATCGACAGCTAACTAGACGACGACGGCACACGACAAACACATGACTATGACAAACGAACGCACGTCTTAACTATCGACAGACCGTAGAGAGAAGAAAAGAGAGAGTCTAGAAGCAAGGGGAGGTCGAGACGGCAAGGGTAGGAAGACGGTCGCCGAATCGCTAAACTGCGCAGCTCTAGCATTCACAGGTACTAACATTGACAAAAGGGCAAGCACAGGCCAGGAACACTACATACAGACACTAACCACTAACCATTGACACCAGAACAAATAACAAATTAACACCTTAACACAATTAGCAATGCTAAGCAGAGGCTACTGCTAAAAGACTTTCAGAAGGACCAATCAGACAGCAGATTATCACACCTAGAACAGATCATAGATGCTACTCAACCTAAACATCGCAAATCAACAGATCACAGATACTACAGCATCTAAACATCGCAGATCAACAGACTGGCATATAGCAATTTAGCATCCACAATTTACCATTAAATGCACTTGCACAATGCACAAATTAATCCACGTTCAATTACTACATTTAGAGTCAGAGAAAAATAAAGAGAAATGTAAAGAGCCAACCGAGGAAGAAGATGTAGCAGGTGGTGGCCGAGGTGAAATTGAGGCAGAGGAAGAAGCCGTCGGTGTAGAGGAGGATGAAGCCGGCGGTGTCGGTGAAGAAGTGGCGGCCGGCGGTGCTGAAGAGGAAGCAGTGAAGAGGTCGGCGGTGCCGTAGAGTAGTTGGGGGCGGCGCTGATGGAGGTCGGCGGTGCTACGGTTGCCGCAGAGGTGTCGTCGGATGCAGGCGGCGTGTTGGAGACGGGAGTGATGAAGAGGAGAGGTTGGGGCTGGCGGCCGAAGGCGGAGAAGGGTGGCCGGAGCAGAGAAGCAACACGGAGGAGGAGAGGCAGGTGGAGAAGTAGCCGAGAAGGGAGGTGCGGTGGAGAAGGGAGGCGAAGGGGAGCGGTGAGGAAATGGCGGCGCGGAGGCGAAATGAAAGTGTGGCGCGCCGGAGAAGGTGGGTTGGCCGGAGTTAAAGAAGAGAGGAGGGAGAGCAAGCGGCGACCGGTGGAGTAGGTGGAGAAGGGGCGGTGGCCGGTTCCAGTGGATTTGGGTTTGGTGGCGCGGTGGATCTGGGTTTGGAGGCACGGTGGCGAGCTGGATCTGGGAATGAAGGATCGGTGGGGAGCGGCGGAAGGGAGTGGAGGTGGTTGGCCGGAGCGGCGTGAGGTGGTGGAAGATGAGTGGCCGTGGCTCTGGAGGGGTCACCGGTGGAGAAGAGGAGGGAGGTGAAGGGAGGAGCAGTGGAGTGGTGGTGGCCGGTGGATGGAGAAGGCGGTGGTGTCCGCAGACGAGGTCTGGCCCGGCCCGGCCCTCGCTGGCGCCGGAGCTGAAGATGGGGGAGGAAAAGCACGGGGAGGCCAAGGGAGAAGAAGTGCCGGGCTCAGGGAAAAAATTGCGACGTCGGCTAGGGTTTTGTGGCCGGTTAGGGATTTGGTAATTTTGCATTTTAGCTCTCCATGGTTTCAGCATTTACGAACAGGTCCTTCCCCCAATGGATTTCTTCTGTTCTGGCCCTTGGAAACTCCGATTTCATCGCGGTTTGATTCTACATATCCGTGACGACGTGCACAACTATACGTAGCAGTCCCAGAATTGTCGTTTATGCGTCTAGATCGCGCCGGCCTGCGGAAAAATAATAAAAAACGTAAAAAGGTCCATTTCGAGCAATTAAATATGGAAAAGCGTGTAAATAGTGATAAATGGTCCCAAAATGTGAAGAATATGAGGGTAAAATGACGGCTAAATAAATGCAAATATGACGCATGTCACCCACATGATTCCTTAGCCATGTGGTTGAGTAGACTATCACAGGACCTTTACAATGCATTTTTCCTAGCAGAGTTACGTCTGCTAAGGTTTCCACTTCCTTCGGGGTACGACCACCCTTTCAGAAGCCCCCTCTTGCGCCGTCACGTCGGAGGATGTGGCCATCCTCTGCCCGCCTGTGGTCACACCGGCGTCACCCTTACTAAGTCGATACAAATTAGTTAGCCCTGCCTACATTTTGCCAGCTTGTGGTTGTACTGTTGTACACTAGGAGATCATCACAAGATTCGGTCCTTAGGGTTACCTGGGCGGTTCTACCACTAACCATTTTGTGCTTCCACTGCACCACTCACACACACCCTCGAACCATCCACCCAGATAATTAAGAAATTTGAGGTTTTTGAGAGCATAAAATATCCATAACCAATATACCAGTCAATACCACCATGACTGCCCAAACCTAGTTCTCATAATTCAAAGTGACGCTTTGGGCATTTTTGGTGCCCCCGATTATCTAAGCAGTACTAAGCATGGCGTATAGTTATGGACTTATTTTCGAAAGATTACCAATATAATTTTGCTAAGGTGACAAGGCTCAGATATTCAAATATTTCCAAAGAAGGTATAATACTAGCAAGTTGAATAATGGCATATAACTAATCTTCAAACAAACATATATTTGCATAAGAAATAATAGCATGCGATTTGATAATTTAAACAAAAGTAAATTTGCAGAAAAAAGTAGGTTCAATATGATCAAAGTATTGACTCGCCTGGCGCAGTTTACCACGGTCTTGAGCTCACACAATGCTTTCTCTTGAGCTTTTGGTCTCTATCTTCACTTCAAGCTTGATCTCGCTGGATCCACTGAATCTTCACGACTCCCAATTTCTAATTACGCGATAACTGACTGAATCCAAATGAAAGCAAATAACTCAAAAGATCCAAATAAATCTGAATAAACTCAATTTTACTTTTATTATGAGTTAATGGGTGATTCGGGTGATTTGAGGCAAGGCCGGTGATGACCTGATATTTTTATTAATAATCTCTTTTATTACTTTTTTATTTATCAAGGAAGTTCCATGAGTTAGGTTAGACATATGAATTGGTGTGTGAATTTACTGAGCATTATTTTGTTGAGTGCTATTATTCAGGGTATACATCATATGCGGGGTATACAAATTTTAGCTTACCAAATTAACTCTAGAGCCCGGGTTCTTAGCATTTTATGGTGTGATATTTTATGTACACTTTAGTTGTCACTAGGCATAACTTATTTTGAATTAGGCTCCATTTGTTCGAGCCCTAGCTGGCCATATTCAGTTGTGTCCATCATTATTACCAAATCTACGTTAAAATTTAATAGTACCACTGGTATTTTGTCTATACTCTAGTTATTATTAGGCTTAGATTTATTTAATTTAGATTTATTTATCTAGGCAGAGGTTATTGTACAAGGTAATATGTCATTAGCGCTATTTAATAAGATATATCGCTGAGATTTATTTAATGGTGGCTTGATAAATATTGGAGCGTATACGTTTTCATTATAACTAGGTGTAATCTTTATTAGGTTTGGATATTTAACCATAGTCACATTTCCTTACCATTGCTAGGGCTTAGGGTTATCATTTTATGTTTTAGCTATGCAGTGGCTAGTTCCATCTCTTTTACTAAAATACATGGGTGTATGATTTTAAGTTTCCATTTGCTAAGTCGTTATTCCATGAAAGCATAACCTAAACGAGATTTTACTCAATTTCTTAATATGCACTTGATTAATAGTTAAACTTTAAAACAAATATTCAGAGCACATTAGTTACTAACATATGTTGTTTGATCTGGATTAGACATTTACTAAACTCACCTCTATCTTGACAAAATCCACCTCGAAGATTTAGTAAATGACAGTGTGCTAGACATTGAACATATATTTTAATTATAATAAAGGGTATTTTTACTAAATTTGGAACATTTAACCAAAGCCACTTTTCTTTATGAAATTTCAGATAATTAACCAAAGGCATCTTTTATTAATACCTTCAATTAAAACTTAGTCTTTTGTTAAATGTTCCAATTACATTAATTACTTACATATACATTTAATCTATTATTAAATCTCAAATAATCTTATTTTATATCCTAATTAATTTTATTGCACTCCCTAAATTATTCCCAAATTTTTCCATAATTTTTACTAATTAAATACTATTTAAAATGGGGTAAAAAGATTGAAATAGAACAAAATGGAAAAGGGTGCGATCGGTGGGACCGAACCCAAGACCTCGGCTATGTGTGTAAGGCAGATGCCGAGGAGGGGCCAAGGTGGGCCGGCGGCTTGAGGCGGCGGCGGCTCGGGGTGGCGCACGGTGCTGGCGACGTACAGGCGGCGATGACTCCGGCTAGGGATGGGCGTGGGTATGGGATGTTTTGGAGATGCTTTGGCCAAAAGCAATTGGCCCGTGGTGGTCTAGGTGGTTAGATCGCGGGCTTGTCGAGTTGGAGAAGAGGTGACGACCGGTGGGCTTGTGGGGCGCCATTGGTTAATTCACTGCGGTGGGAGGGAGAGGGGGACGAGGCGAGCCGGTTGGAGGCACTCTCTTACTTTTATAGACCTCGAGCCGACCGGGTGGCATGGAAGCTCCGACAGCGTCCAAGCGGGGTGGCGACGGCTCGGCATGGCTACAGGCCGCTGACTCAAGCTCGTGATGGGGATTGCGACAAGCCGTAGGGTGATGTGCACGCGGAGTATGGTGAAATCGCACGGCTGGTATGGGGGCAAAGACAGAGAGAAGCGCGATGACAGAGGGGGACCGGGCGATGTGAAGGCGCAGGAACGCAGAGGTCGCAGAGCGAGGGGTGACGCAGGAACAGGGGAGGCGGGAACTGTGCTGTGGCTGACGCGCGACGTGATGCGGTGCAGTTGCGGTGACGGGTGAACAGAAGAAAGGTGAGGCTGGCTGAGCAGGCGCGCTGCAGAGGATGACATGGGCGTTCGGGAAGAAAAGAAAGGGAGACAGGAGGGAGGAGGAGGGCAGGCCGGGCCCGCAGGCATAGGGAAAACGGGAGGAAAAAGAGTGGAACAGAGGGAAGTGATGGGGGCCCACATGGAAGGGATAGAAGAATAAGAGTAAAGGAAAGAGAAAAGAAAGGCTCAAGCCAAATTTTGTAATTTGGATTTTTACTTTAGATTTTTATCTTTCATTATTATTTATTGATTTTGATTTTTGCACAATTCTGAAATTTGAATATTTAATTTAAATTTCTATTATTGTTTTCAATTTTTGAGCTTTTAATTCAAACCTAGATTCAAATATCTAGACCCAAAATCTACTATTTCTCTATTTTCTATTTAATTTAATTTAATTTTGCCCTTGGATTTTGACTTTGACATTATTTTGCTATGAATTGTATACATAAATTTGTTTGAATGTCCAACCTTTGTTTTATATGCTAATTAAAGTAAAGGAAGGAATTTCGAGTTTAATCATTTAGAAATATGTTTTAATATTCCTTTTGGGTTGCATTTTATTGACTTGAATTTGAACCCATCATTTTTGGTATTTTGATTCTTAGAGTTTTAAAGCCCCCAAATTATTTCTTCTTATTATTATTTCCAGCTATTATTTTGCCCAGCACAAAATTCAGGAAAACCCAAATAAGATTTTGAACAAAAATTCAGATGGAAGTAAGTTGCAAATAAAAGTTTTAAATTTCTCAAAATTTCAACCATCCAAAATTTAGGATGTTACCCCCATCGAGATAGCTACCCGCGGCGAGATCAGAATGTTGCTGGTGCACCGACTCACTCTTCCAAAGCAGTCGGACTCAGCAACAGCTTCAGGTCTACTCATAGACCTTCTGGCTTTTTGAGCGACGGAGAGCATAGGGTAGCTAGAGGTCAGTCGTACGTGACTACTTCTTCTGCTCGTCGTGTGACTCAGTATTGGGTGCCAAAATCACTTTTGATTTATCCCAGTACTGAGCCATCTCTCTCTGTTTGACTCTTGTTCGTCGGGCTGGGAAGGGAGAGGTTTGGCTCGTGGACTCCGGTTGTTCTCGACATATGACCGGAGATTCTCGTTGGTTTTCTTCCCTAGCCCAAGCCCCAGGTGATGAGACTATCACCTTTGGAGACGCTTCGTCCAAGCGCATCATCGCGAAAGGTATAGTGCGCGTTAATGATTCATTTATTTTAAAAGATGTTGCCTTAGTGAGTAAGCTGTAGTACAATTTGCTTTCTGTTTCTCAGCTTACCGATGACGGTTTCGAGGTAGCTTTAAGAAAAATGCTTGCAAAATTCTTGCATTCTTCGGGGAGTCTGGTTTGCGGGATTTCTAGATATGGGAGGATCTTTCATGCTGATTTTGTTGAGTCTTCTGGTGATCCTCTCAGGTGTTTAGTTGCTTCTGGGTCCCGTGACCTCACTTTCTAGTATAGGAGATATTGGATTTGACTATTTGACTCGAGTTAGCGGCCACGATCTCATTCGTGGTGTGCCTAAACTCAAGATGGTTAAAGATCTTATTTGCGCTCCTTGTCGGCATGGCAAGATGGTTGCCGCTTCTCATCCTCTGGTCATAGTGACTATGACCGATGCACCAGGACAGCTGCTCCACATGGACACAGTTGGCCCAGCTCGAGTGTAGTCAGCAGGAGGGAAGTGGTATGTTCTTGTTGTGGTCGATGACTTCTCGAGGTACTCTTGGGTGTTTTTCTTAACCTCGAAGGGTGAGACGTTTACCTATTTTCGGGATCTTTTTAGTAGGCTTTCTGTTGAGCTCCCGGGTGCCTTACGAGCGATCCGCAGTGACAATGGCACGGAGTTCAAAAATTCCTACTTTGAGATGTTTTGCGATGAGACAGGTGTAGAGCACCAGTTCTCTTCTCCATACGTCCCCCAACAAAATGGCGTAGTGCAGAGGAAGAACCGTACCTTGGTCGAGATGGCCAGGACGATGCTCGATGAGTACTCTACACCTAGGAAGTTTTGGGCTGAGGCGATAGTCACCGCGTGCCATGTTTCCAATAGAGTTTTCTGAGGGCACACTTGCATCACACTTCTTATGAGTTGAGATATGGGCGAAAGCCCAGTGTCTCGTATTTTCGTGTGTTTGGTTGCAAGTGTTTTATTCTGAAGTCTGGGAACCTAGATAAATTCGATTCACGATCTTGTGATGGTATCTTTCTAGGTTACTCGACTTCTTCGCAGGCGTATAGGGTCTGGAACTACGAGTCTAGTAAAAAGGTAGAAACCTGTGAGGTGACCTTCGATGAGGCCAGTCCGGGGACTAGGCCCGATATCTCAGGTTCAGTAGAGCAGTCTGAGCCCATCTTTGTAGACGATGAGGAGGATGGGGATGAGGGTCGTCTACCCGATCCAGTTCCTCCTCCCCTTGAGGTGCCTGCTTCCACCAACGCACCTCGAAGAGATCAGCCCATTCCTTCCGCATCTTCTGGAGCTAGTGGCTCTGTTCCTACCTCGTCAGTTTATGAGGTAGAGGCCACTTCTTCTTCTCATCCAGGACCTCCTCGTCATATCCAAAAAGACCATCCTTCAGAGCAGATGATTGGAGATCTCTTTGAGCGTGTCACACACTCAAAGTCTGGCATGTCTCACTTCTGTCTCCACTCTACCTTCGTTGCCTCTTTTGAGCCCAAGGATGTTGATCATGTCCTTTCTGATGAGTCTTGGGTCAATGCTATGCATGAGAAGTTAGATAACTTTGAGATAAACAAGGTTTGGTCGCTTGTTGAGCCCCTTAGAGGTCATAATGTCATTGGTACTAAGTGGGTGTTCAAAAACAAGCATAGTGAATGGGGTAGTCATTCGAAACAAGGCTAGGTTGGTAGCTCAGGGTTTCTCCCAGGTTGAGGGTCTAGATTTTGAGGAGACCTTTACCCCTGTAGCTAGGCTAGAGGCCATTAGGATTCTGCTTGCATTTGCAGCGTCTAAGGGCTTCAAGATTTACCAGATAGATGTCAAGAGTGCCTTCCTCAATAGGTTTATTGAGGAAGAGGTCTATATTAGACAGCCTCCAGGTTTCGAGAACCCTAAATACCCAAACCATGTCTACAAGCTTTCCAAAGCCCTGTATGGACTTAAGCAAGCCCCTAGAGCTTGGTATGAGAGGCTTAAGTTCTATCTGTTGAGTCATGGGTTTGAGATGGGTAAGGTAGACAAGACCTTATTCATTCGCAAGCATGGCAATGACCTTCTACTCGTCCAGGTTTATGTGGATGATATCATCTTTGGCGGCTCTTTTCATGCTCTTGTTTCACAGTTCTCAGATGTCATGAGCACCGAGTTTGAGATGAGCATGATGGGCGAGTTGACCTTCTTCCTTGGCTTCCAGATTAAGCAGACTCGGGAGGGTACTTTCTTGCATCAGGGCAAGTACACTCGTGACCTCCTGAGACGCTTTGATATGAGTGATGGCAAGCCGATGTCAACTTCGATGGCATCATCAGCTTCACTTGACCCAGATGAGAATGGCGAGCCAGTTGATCAAAAAGAGTACAGAAGTATGATCGGCTCTCTCTTGTACCTCACGGCCTCGAGACCGGACTTACACTTCTCTGTGTGTCTATGTGCTCGATTTCAGGCTTCTGCTTGCGTATCTCACTGCCAGGCGGTGAAATGCATTCTTCGGTACCTTCGAGCTACCATTGACTATGGTATCTGATACTCTTCCTCTTCATGTGTTTCCCTCAGAGCCTACTCGGATTCAGACTTTGCTGGCTGTAGGATAGATAGGAAGAGCACTTTTGGCACCTGCCAATTCATTGGCACTTATCTTGTCTCTTGGTCTTCTAGGAAGCAGTCCGGTGTTGCACAGTCCATCGTAGAGGCCGAGTACGTTACTGCCGCCAGTTGCACTCTTTTGTGATAACACTTCTGCTATTAACATTGTTAAGAACCCAGTGCAGCACTCTCGGACCAAGCATATTGATATCAGATATCACCTCCTTAGAGACCATGTGGAGAAGGGTGATATAGTACTCCAGTTTGTGGAGAGTGACCACCAATTGGCTGATATCTTTACCAAGCCTTTGGATAGCTCTAGGTTTTCAGCCTTGCGGGGAGAGCTTGGGGTGGTTTGTCCTTATGAACTGTTGTGAGGGGGAGCTTTGTGCTTTACTGCTTTATCCTGTTTATTATGCTCTTTCTCCTTTCTGTTGCATTGCATTTGGGTGCATTTGGGTTAGTCCTCCTAACATATATTAGAGTGTTTCTCTCGTCTAGTTTCTTAGACTTCTTCCTCTCATCTTGTGATTCTAGGATGCTGCTTATTAGTTGTTTCTCTTCTCGCTAGTTGAGCTCACTCACTTCTTATAGGTTCTAGCAAGGGTTGTGCCACCCTTGGGTAGACAGGGAACGTGTTTGCTCGTTAGTATGTTATATGATCAGCTGATAGTCCTAGTGTCATATGGGGTAGATGAGAGTTAGTCTGAGCCATAGTATCCTCTATATCTTATCTATGCTTTAAGGACTAGCCTTTTATGATTTCTTTACCAGCTTCTCGTTTTATCGCTTTGGTTCAGGGGGAGTTCCTTTGGGAGTTTCTAGATCTTAATATTGACATAACTCAACCTGAACTAAAAGTGCATCTCATGTTGAGGGGGAGCTGGACCTTCTTGCATTTCATTTCAGCATTCTTCATTGTAATATAACTACATGAAGCCCTGATTATTATCCTGTTATGACATGTTTACAATGCATTACATCTCGCCATGATCTGTGCTTACTTGCTAGATTTATCATGACTCTTGAGAGACCATGTGGAGGTGACAACGTGCTTGTGATGAGTAATTGACAATTGTTTTGGAGAGTCTGAGTTTGGTTTGTGTGGTTTGTGCCAAATCGGCATTTGGCTCAGTCGGGTTTAGTTAGTCGGACTTATTGCATATTCGTCTTCCCAATTGGCTTGAGTATGGTTCATTGATGCTATTTATGCTTACATGTGTTGAGCGGTGCTATTTGATGTGTTTCTTGTCTCTGATGGCTGCAGGACGTCGAGACAGAGTCGTGGCGAGGCACGAGGTGACCGGACTAGGCGCAGGCGGTGCCAAGGTTAGAACGGTCGAGGTGTGCCAAAGACGGCGAGTACTCGAGGTGGTTCCGATGCTTGGACGGCAAGACACGAGGAAGCTTCCCGGAAGGTGCAGGAGGGGCGTTTCGGTAAAAACGCAAAGCTGCACTAAAGGAAGCAGATTATGGATAAAGCACTAGAGTTGTTGAGGCTTAGCGGGTAAAGAGAGAGGCAAATCCATTAGTGGGAGGCTATAAAAGGAGGGTGTCTCCTGCATGGTCTTGATGGCTTTAGGGTTTTGTTTTTGCTTTGCTTCTTTAGTGCTTTAGTTGGTGAGAGCTGTTGGAGAGAGCAGGAGAGTGGGTTTTGCTGTTGTGCATGTCTCCCTGCGTGAGTTCTTGATGTAGTGCTCCTCTTCTCTCAAGCATGTAGTGAGGAGGAAGCAATTCCTTGTATCAATCGTGTATGGGGACGTAGCTCTTTGTATCTCTTGCATTCATATATGGAAATGGTTTGAGTTTGTGCCTTATTGTGATGGATTTCAGTCTCCTTCGATGCTTTTGCTCTCTCTCTGTTGATTTCTTTGTTTTTGTGATTTGAAGTTGTCTCTTGCCAAGAAGGTGCAAAATTGGTTGCTCTATGTTGGGATGATGCCTCAAGATCATTTGATCAAACAAACTCCCAAGAGCATAGCTGAAAATCCAAAGATTCCATTTCTTCCCTTTTGCTCTGTTCTTGCTTTTCTAGGGTTAGGGTACAGAGGAACTTGGCCTCTTTTGAATCCTCTTTAAAAGATGGCTCATGATTCATGTTTTCAAGTCTTCCTATTGTTGCAAAACTAATTGCAAAGCCCCTTGAGCAAAGGACCCAAGTATCATGAGTAATTTTGGTTTTAGCTCATACCTTGCAAGAGTTTTAGATATTTGTCAAGAATCTTGATTCTCCTCTCCCCAGTTGAAATTCCTGGCTTTTAAAGATCACAATGGTATTTAGGATGAAGTATTGACCTTTTGGTTTGAATAGAACAGCTTCTGATCATCGAATTTCATTGTAGTGGAAACTTTCAGTTTTTCTGAATTTTTGTCGTGCCAAACTACTCTGGATTCAGGGAGGGCCAGTCAGACCGCTCCCTGACTTGCGGTCAGACCACTCTCATGTTGGTGGTCAGACCGGCTTGGAGAGGGCGGTCTGACCGGTGGGTGGCCGGCGGTCTGACCGGTTTTAGGCCTGCGGTCTGACCGCCCCCACTGATTCCTGGATTTTTATTTTGAGGTCTTTATTGTTAAATCCTTTTATTTGTGCTACTATTTTTCCTTTTATGTTAGTTTTCAGTAAGCTTGAGCCCGCACTCTTCGTAGCTTTTTAGCTATCGGAGAGGAGACTCGCTATGAGTGCTTTGAGGGGTTGAGATTTCAAAAAGTCGACATTCACCCCCCCTCTGTCGCTGATTTCGATCCAACAATTGGTATCAGAGCCAGTTAGCTCTTCTTCATAGATCTTAACCGGTCACTAGAGCCATGGCGATAGATAAGTACTCGACCAAGCCCCCGGTCTTCGATGGGATCGACTATTCCTTCTGGAAGAGCCGGATGGAGACCTATATTCAGGCTCAGGGCTACGCCATCTGGCGTAAGGTCAAAGTACGGTATGTTGTTCCTGCCGATGAGAACATCAACGCTGGAAACATGCTTAATGTCGAGGCAAGGAACATCATAATCCAGGGGTTGAGTAGAAGCGAGTTCGATCGCATCTCTCATGTGTCGTCGACCTTCGACATCTGGGAGACCCTCGATGCATACCATGAGGGCACCACCCAGATTAAGATGGTTCGATAGGACCAGTTCAAGCGAGATTACAACAAGTTTGAAATGCTCGCTGGTGAGTCCTTGGATGAGTGCTTTGCGTGTTTTCACAAGATTCCGAGCAACCTCCGAGCGGTCGGTCTCACATACCCCGACTCGAACAATGCTCGACAGATGTTGTTAGCTCTCGATTTGCACGTTTGGGAGATGAAGGTGACCACGATTAAAGACACGACCGATCTCTCGACCCTGACTCTTGATGTGTTGTACTCACGCCTCAAGACTCACGAGATTGACATAGTCTCTCGTAGGTCGAAGTCGCAGTCGATGGCCTTAGTCACCGATCCCGGCTCTGCTTCTGGTTCTTCCGACTTTTCTTCTAGATTCTCTCTTGCTGCTCTCTGTGACGTAACTGATGATCAGTTAGAGCAGCTTGCAGATGAGCAGTTAGCCCTCTTAGCTAGAAAGTTTTCTCATGCTTATAAGAGGAGGAGGGACAGAAAGAGAGGAGAACCCATGATCTGCTTCGAGTGTGGTGGCCCCAACCACATTCGGGCAAACTACCCCAAGCTGGAGAAGGCAAGAGCAACTACGGCGGTGTTAGCAAGAACGATTACATCAACAAGAACAGCAACAAGAAGCCCCCAGCTCATGCACAAGGCAAAAAGAAGTTCCGTGACCTTGGCAAAATCAAGAAGCTCTTCCATCGCGTCCTCACTGCCTTCGACGATCTCGACCTTAGCGAGGTGGAGGGGTGGAGCGACGACGATGGGACGGACGAGCAAGAACCCAAGGGCGGCGATGACTTCTCCGGCATGTGCTTTATGGCCCTTGAGGGCGTGATAAGCGACATCGAGCTCTATTCTGACTCTGACGAGGTATACCCTTCATACGACCAGCTTAATGGTGCTTTTCTTAAGCTAGGGAAATTTCATGCTAGATCTAGAACTAGGGTTAGCGAGTTGGAGAAGGAAGTAGAGAGCTTGTCACGGGAGCTTACTTCACTTAGATCTGCTCCCTCCTGTGACGATTGTGTTGTTTGCTCTGCTTTGCTGGATGACATGGAGAAGCTAAGGACCTTGCATGATAGTGTGTCCTCTGAGCTCGACATGATTAAGGTGGAGAATATTAGTCTTCTTGCTGAACTTGAGATGAGTAGGGTAGTTCTTTTTTCATCTACTACTGTTGAGACTATATCTTGCACCTCATGTGAGGATAAGGACAATGCATTTAGAGGTTTGTATACCATGCTTCTCGATCTGCCCGAGACTTGTGAAAATTGCAATAATTTGAAGATGAACGTAAAATGGGCAGATCATAAAATTGCTGAATTACAAGCTTTTCTTCTTGAGCCTGTTGCTTCATGTGTGAATTGTCCCAAGCTTACTGCTGAGCTTGAAGCTGTCTCCAAACAGTTTCAAGAATTAGTTGATGATAACAACAAATTGGCTCAATATGCTTCTAAGGACCCTGTTAGCTCACCATGCATTAATTGTAACAAACTAAAATCTGACTTGATTGCATTGGATGAAAAATGTGTGAAGCTAACTAAGGACTTTCTAGAGAAGCCACCTTATGCTTGTAATGTGTGCGCTGCTGTGGGGGAAAAGCCCAAGGGTAAGGTAGAGACGCCTAGCGACGTGAACCACTTGACTAGCAGTAGGACTGTCCCTTCTGAGTTGGCTGTGCGTGCACAAGCCATTCACTCTTCTGCTACTGGTTCTTATTCTACTCCCTTACCTGCTGCTGTCTCTTCTTCCCCCTGCTCTTCTTGCGCCTCTCTCTTTCGAGAGTGTCAGTATCTTATGACCACTCTCGAGAGGTTTGTAGGAGGCAAGAAGAAGCTAAATCGTATTCTAGACAAGTCCAAGATTTGCAAATTCAATCAAGGTCTAGGATATGATTTTTCTGAGGATATGAGGAAGCATCCACCTGCTGTGCTCAGACCCATAGCCGCAGGTGTGATCGAGGTCAAGCCCAGAACTAAGAAAGTTCAATTCAAGTCTGCGGGCTTTGTCCACGGGATCTCTGACAGCAAGGTGACTCCACCTGCTGCTTCGACCTCTCAGAAGGCGAAGCCTCATTGTGCTACTTCTACCTCTCAAAAGGAGAAGTATCATTGCACCTTCTGTCAGAAGGATGGGCACTTGATCGATCGATGTTTCAGGCGTGCCAAGATCGCGCGTAGAGACCGTGTTGAGTCTCTTAGGCGTATTCAGGGTCAGCCCTAGACCTTGAGTGCACGTAAGACCAACACAAGGTCTAGGTTTGCTTCAGGTGTTTCTGATGGGTTTGGGCGGCATCGAGGACTTGGTTTTTCTGAGTTTTCTGGCTTTCATCCTCATGCTCCCTTTGGTCGTGACTTCCGTCGTTCTGAGGGTAGATCTCGCTTTCTCCGTCGAGATGGCTACCCGCGGCTAGATCAGCATGTTGTCGGTGCTCCGACTCGTTCTCCCGTAACAGTCGGACCCAGCAACAGCTTCAGGTCTGCTCATAGACCTTCTGCTTCTTTGAGCAATAGAGAGCGTAGGGTAGTTAGAGGTCATTCGTGTTTGACTACTTCTGCTGCTCGACGTGTTACTCAGTATTGGGTGCCAAAATCTATGTTGATTTATCCCAGTACTGAGCCTTCACTCTCTGTTTGACTCAGGTTCGCCGGGCAGGGAAGGGAAAGGTTTGGCTCGTAGACTCCGGGTGTTCACGACACATGACCGGAGACTCCCGTTGGTTTTCTTCCCTAGCCCGTGCTCCAGGTGATGAGACGATCACCTTCGGAGACGCTTCGTCTGGGCGCGTCATCGCCAAAGTTACAGTGCGCGTTAATGAGTCTTTTATTTTAAAAGATGTTGCCTTGGTTAGTAAGCTGCAGTATAATTTGCTTTCTGTTTCTCAGCTTATCGATGACGGTTTTGAGGTGAGCTTTAAGAAAAACGCTTGCAAAATTCTTGATTCTTCGGGTAGTCTGGTTTGCTGAATTTCTCGTTATGGGAGGATCTTTCGCGCTGATTTTTCTGAGTCTTCTAGTGATCCTCTCCGGCGTTTGGTTGCTTCCGAGTCCCGTGACTTGACTTTCTGGCATAGGAGACTTGGTCATATAGGATTTGACCGTTTGACCCGAGTTAGCGGCCACGATCTCATTCGTGGTCTGCTGAAACTCAAGATGGTCAAAGATCTTGTTTGCGCTCTTTGCCGGCACAGCAAGATGGTTGCCGCTTCTCATCCTCCGGTCACTGTGACTATGACCGATGCACCGGGACAACTGCTCCACATGGACACAGTTGGACCAGCTCGAGTGCAGTCAGCTGGAGGGAAGTGGTATGTTCTTGTCGTGGTCGATGACTTCTCGAGGTATTCTTAGGTGTTTTTCTTAGCCTCGAAGGATGAGACGTTTACACATTTCCGAGGTCTTTTTAGTAGGCTTTCTGTTGAGCTCCCGGCTGCCTTACGAGCAATCCGCAGTGACAATGACACGGAGTTCAAGAATTCCTACTTCGAGAGGTTCTGTGATGAGTCAGGTGTAGAGCACCAGTTCTCTTCTCCGCACGTCCCACAGCAAAATGGCGTTGTGGAGAGGAAGAATCGTACCTTAGTCGAGATGGCCAAGACGATGCTTGATGAGTATTCTACACCTAGGAAGTTTTGGGCTGAGGCTATAGCGACCGCGTGCCATGTTTCGAACAGAGTTTTTCTTCGGGCCAACTTGCATCGCACTTCTTATGAGTTGAGATACGGGCAAAAGCCTAGTTTCTCCCATTTTCATGTGTTTGGTTGCAAGTGTTTCATTCTGAAGTCCGGGAACCTAGACAAGTTCGAGTCACGTTCTTGTGATGGTATCTTTCAAGATTACTCGACTTCTTCGTGGGTGTATAGGGTTTGGAACTACGAGTCTAGTAAAATGGTAGAGACCTGTGAGGTGACCTTCGACGAGGCCAGTCCGGGGACTAGGCCCGATATCTCAGGTTCTTTAGAGCAGTCCGAGCCCATCTTTGTGGATGATGAGGAGGATGGAGATGAGGGTTGTTTACCCGATCTAGTTCCTCATCCTCCCCTTGAGGTGCCTTCTTCCACCGCACCTCGAGGTGATCAGCCCATGCCTTCCGCTTCTTCTGGAGCTAGTGGCCCTGTTCCTACCTCATCAGCTCATGAGGTAGAGGCCACTTCTTCATCTCACCGAGGACCTCCTCGACATATCTAGAAAAATCATCCTTCAGAGCAGATTATCGGAGACCTCTTTGAGCGAGTGACACATTCAAAGTCTGGCATGTCACAATTTTGTCTCCATTCTGCTTTCATTGCCTCCTTGGAGCCCAAGGATATTTGTCATGCTCTTTCTGACGAGTCTTGGGTCAATGCCATGCATGAGGAATTAGAGAATTTCGAAAGAAACAAGGTCTGGTCGCTTGTTGAGCCCCCTCGAGGTCACAATGTCATTGGGACTAAGTGGGTGTTCAAGAACAAGCAGAGTGAGGATGGGGTAGTTATTCGAAATAAGGCTAGACTAGTAGCTCAGGGCTTCTCCCAGGTTGAAGGTCTAGATTTTGAGGAGACCTTTGCCCCTGTAGCTAGACTTGAGGCCATTAGAATCCTGCTTGCCTTTGCAGCTTTTAAGGGTTTCAAGCTTTACCAGATGGATGTCAAGAGTGCCTTCCTCAATGGGTTTATTGAGGAAGAAGTCTATGTCAGGCAGCCTCCAGGTTTCGAGAACCCCAAATACCCAAACCATGTCTACAAGCTTTTCAAAGCTTTGTATGGACTTAAGCAGGCCCCTAGAGCTTGGTATGAGAGGCTTAAGTCCTATTTGTTGAGTCATGGTTTCGAGATGGGTAAGGTGGATAAGACCTTGTTCATTTGCCGGCATGGCACCGACCTTCTACTTGTCCAGATTTATGTGGATGACATCATCTTTGGCAGCTCTTCTCATACTCTTGTTTCACAGTTCTCGGATGTCATGAGCACCGAGTTTGAGATGAGTATGATGGGTGAGTTGACCTTCTTCCTTGGCTTCCAAATCAAGTAGACTCGGGAGGGTACCTTCTTGCATCAGGGCAAGTACACTCGTGACCTCCTGAGACGCTTTGACATGAGTGATGGTATGCCCGTGTCAACTCCCAAGGCTACATCAGCTTCTCATGACCCAGATGAAGACGGTGAGCCAGTTGATCAGAAGGAGTATCGCAGCATGATTGGCTCCCTCTTGTACCTCATTGCCTCGAGATCGGACATACACTTCGCTATGTGTCTTTGTGCTCGGTTTCAGGCTTCTCCTCGCGTCTCTCACGGCCAAGCAGTGAAACGCATCCTTCGGTACCTTCGAGCTACCATTGAATATGGTATCTGGTACTCTTCCTCGTCCTGTCTTTCCTTGAGAGCCTACTCGGATGCAGACTTTGCTGGCTGTAGGATAGATAGAAAGAGCACTTCTGGCACCTGCCAATTCATTGGTACTTCTCTTGTTTCCTGGTCCTCGAGGAAGCAGTCCGGTGTTGCACAGTCCACAGCAGAGGCCGAGTACGTTGCTGTAGCCAGTTGCTGTAGCCAGGTGCTTTGGATGGTCTCGACCCTGTGGGACTTTGGGTTAGTTATCGACAGTGTTCCACTATTTTGTGATAACACTGCTGCGATTAACATTGCTAAGAACCCAGTGCAGCATTCTCGGACCAAGCACATTGATACCGATATCACTTCCTTCGAGACCATGTGGAGAAGGGTGACATAGTGCTCCAATTTGTGGAGTGACCACCAGTTGGGCTGATATCTTCACCAAGCCTTTGGATAACTCTAGGTTTTCAACTCTGCGGGGAGAGCTTGGGGTGGTTTGTCCTTATGGACTGTTGTGAGGGGGAGCTTTGTGCATTACTCCTTTATTATATTGATTATGCTCTTACTCCTTTCTGCTGCATTGCATATGGCTGCATTTGGGATAGTCCTTCTAGCATAGGTTAGAGTGTTTCTATTGTCTAGTTGCTTAGACTTCTTACTCTTATCTTGTGATTCTAGGATGCTGCTTATTAGCTGTTTCTCTTCTCCCTAGGTTGAGCTCACTCACTTCTTATAGGTTCTAGCGAGGGTTGGGCCACCCTCGGGTAGACGGGATACGTGTTTGCTCCCTAGTGTGTTAATTGATCAGTCGATAGTCCTAGAGTTATATGGGGTAGATGAGAGTCAGTATAAGTCATAGTATCCTCTATATCTTGTCTATGCTTTATGGACTGCCTTTTCTGATTTTATTGCCAGCTTCTCGCATTTATCGCTTTGATTCAGGGAGTGTTCATTTGGGAGCGTCTAGATCTTAATTTTGACATAACTCAACTTGAACTAAAGTTGCATCACGTGTTGAGGGGGAGCTGGATTTTCTACATTTCATTTAACATTGTAATATAATTATATGGAGCCTTGATTATTATCCTGTTATGACATGCTTACAATGCATTATATCTTCCCATGATTTGAGCTTACTTGCTAGATATATCATGACTTTATGTGTGTAGTCAAGTCTTTGCCATGATAGGTTAATTAAAATGCTCAACTTGAATTATCTCATGTCATGGTAGCACTTGAGACTAGTCTGTCTTTAGTTATCCTTTTATGATTCATGCCATGTCAAATAGGCTGAATTGAGTCTTGAATCTTTGTTAAGCTTTAGATTGGACTATAATATTTTCTTGATGAACCATGAGTTAGTACAATCTTCTAAGAAAGCAAAAAGATCTCTTTTGTGCGAAAAAACTGATCTCACCAATCTTTTCTCTTGAGACTGCTTGCCATTGCACTAGGCATGAACTCATGGGGAGTTTTGGATGACCAAGATCATTTCCTTAAGCTTCTAGCTTGGAATGGTCGCATAAAGCTTGAGATCTAGCACATAACTAAACAAAAATATGGTTGGAAATAATCATGAGATTACAAAAGAAAAACAAGTCAATTGTGCTCAATTTGCTTAACTATGAACAGAACCAAGTACTTAATCAAATGTCTCATTTTTGAGCGTGTTGCACTCTAATCTGACTCAATACTAGCTTCTTGGTTCCACTTAGACTATTGACATGGCCTGCATCATCTTTGGATACCTTTAGCTAGACTAGAATCATGGTTGACTTGACATACTAAGAAATTTGACTAAATTTCAGATTGTGACTTATTTGGCTTAGCTTGATTCTACATGTCTTGTCATGATCTTGATAGCATACTTAGGTGTTATGGCTTGATGTAATTCTCATATGGTCATTTTGGATAATCTTCATGGCTCTAAATGCTTAGGGCCTGTTTGGAACAGAGGAATTTCACAGGAATTTTGCAGGAATTTTACAGGAAATAGTTCAATTCCCGCAGGAATCGGGAAAAATTCCCGCATTCCAAACAGGCCCTTAAAATAAACAAACTTTAGCCATTTCATCCAACATCATGACTTATTCTCTTTTTTGCATGCTGGATGACTTTATTGCCAAAAGGGGGAGAATAGCGAAGAAAAAGCTATTTGGGAACTTGCTAGAGCTTTGGAGAACAATTTGCTCTTTCTGTTGTTGCTCTAGTGCTCCTTTGTCGACATGGTCATGAGTCTTAATTGCCCCTTCTTTTGGACCATGTTTGACTCTCTTTTTCATTTTCCAAACTCAACTTTGCGTTTTTTCTGGGTTTGTCAATATACTCATCAAGGGGGAGATTGAGAGACCATGTGGAGGTGACCACGTGCTTGTGATGAGTAATTGACAATTGTTTTGGAGAGTCTGAGTTTGGTTTGTGTGGTTTGTGCCAAATCGTCATTTGGCTCAGTCGGGTTTAGTTAGTCGGACTTATTGCATATTCGTCTTCCCGATTGGCTTGAGTATGGTTCATTGATGCTATTTATGCTTACATGTGTCGAGCGGTGCTATTTGATGTGTTTCTTGTCTGTGATGGCTGCAGGACGTCGAGACGGAGTCATGGCGAGGCACGAGGTGACCGGACAAGGCGCAGGCGGTGCCGAGGTCAGAACGGTCGAGGTGTGCCGAAGACGGCGAGGACTCGAGGTGGTTGCGATGCTTGGACGGCAAGACACGAGAAAGCTTCCCGGAAGGTGCAGGAGGGGCGTTTCGGTAAAAACGCAAAGCTGCACTAAAGGAAGCGAATTATGGATAAAGCACTAGAGTTGTTGAGGCTTAGCGGGTAAAGAGAGAGGCAAATACATTAGTGGGAGGCTATAAAAGGAGGGTGTCTCCTACATGTTCTTGATGGCTTTAGGGTTTTGTTTTTGCTTTGCTTCTTTAGTGCTTTAGTTGGTGAGAGCTGTTGGAGAGAGCAGGAGAGTGGGTTTTGCTGTTGTGCATGTCTCCCTGTGTGAGTTCTTGATGTAGTGCTCCTCTTCTCTGAGAGACCATGTGGAGGTCATCCCATGTGTGTGATGAGTAATTGACATCGGTTTAGGGAAGTCGAGTTTGATTTGGTTGGTTCGGACCATGTCGTTGCGTAGTGCAATGGACTCGGTCGGACTTGGTCAAACCTGGTCAAAGGGTTTAGATTGCATATTATGTCGACTTGTAAAGTTTGGGCTATTTCATTAATGCGTTTATGCTTACATGTATTGAGCGGTGCTATTTGATGTGTTTCTTGACTATGTTGGCTGCAGGACGTCGAGGCGGAGTCGTGGCGAGACATGAGGTGACCGGACTAGACACGGGCGGTGTCGAGGTCAGAATTGTCGAGATGTGTCAAAGACGGCGGAGACTCGAGGTGGTTGCGAGGCTTGGACGACAAGGAGCGCGGAAGCTTCCCGGAAGCTGCAGGAGGGGCGAAATGGTATTTTCGCAAGGTTGCAAAAGCGAGAGCGGGCTCCGTTCGGTTTTAGCGAGCGTAACGGGTTGGAGACCCGTTAGCCAAGGGCTATAAATAGATGTTGCTGGCTGCATGCCCACTCATGCACTCCAAAGGATCTCTAGGGTTTGCTTTAGTCAAAATGAGCTTTGTGAGTTTGTTTTGGCTTTAGGCTTTAGTTGGTGAGGCTTTAGTTGGTAGGAGATGGACAGAGTGTTGTCTTCATCGTAGCTTTCTCTGTGTGTTCTCCATGTAGTGTTCTTGTGCTCCTGAGTCTTCGAGAGCGAGAGGAGAGGGTGAGATGAGTTGAGCCACCATGTAATTAACCTTGTCCTAATGTCCATGCGTATGGGGACGTAGCTCCTTGTAAGTCTTGATTGGTTGGAATGCAATCTGAAGTTTTTCTCCCGTGCACTCTTTTTCCTTCGATGCTCACTGTGGTGGATTTGTGAGATTTTCGTTTTCTTGTTGTTTATTGCTGGGAAGGCCCAAAATGGGTTGCTCTAGGTTGGGATGTTGCCTCAAGATCATTTGATCAGTTTCCCCCAGAGTAAAACTCCGTTTATTCTCAGATTTCATTTTTGAGCCTTCTCTGTTCTTGACTGCATTTCTAGGGTTTTGTTGCAAATCTTGTTTCCCTCTTTGAGATGGCTTGAATCTTGGCTTGTAGAGTCTAGTGGCTATTGCTAACATATCTGCAAAGTCTTTTGGCCAAAGGATCAAAGAAGTGTTGGGAATTTGATTTTTGAGGATGCACTCTGTGCCTTTTTAGTTTCTTGCCCAAATCTGAAATTCCTCTTCTTGAGTTGGTTTTTGTTGATTCCCTAGGAACCTCTGGCAATTCTAGTTAGGTTCCTGCTTTTCTGGGCTAAGAAATCCTGTGGAAAGACTTCAATCTTCTCTCTGTGGCAAGTCTTGAGTTTGCTCAGAAATTTCAGCCTTCTGTGTTCTGAATTTTTCGAAGAGCGGCCAGACCGGAGTTTACCCAGCGGTTTGACTCGCCCAGAGAGGTCTGACCGGCCTCCTGTGCACTTGGTGATGCCTCTTATTTTCTTTGGGGTGTTTTCTGTCTTTCGATGTTTTGCTTGCTGTGGTTTTTCCAGAGAGTCTTGGTTCTCTTCTTTTTAGCGTTCCATAGCTATTGAGGAGAGTTTTCGAAGTAAGTACTTTTTGGGGGCAAGATTTAAAGAGGTCGACATTCACCCCCCCTCTGTCGCCATTTCGGTCCAACAATTGGTATCAGAGCCGGTTAGCTCTAATCAATAGATCTTAACCAGTCTCTAAGAGCCATGGCGGCGGACAAGTACTTGACCAAGCCTCCCGTTTTCGATGGCATCGATTACCCCTTCTGGAAGAGCCGAATGGAGACATACATCCAGGCTCAGGGGTATGCCATCTGGCGGAAGGTAAAGGTTCGATATGTTGTTCCTGCCGATGAGAATATCAACGCTGGAAACATGCTTGATGTTGAGGCAAATGCAAAGGCAAGGAACATCATTATCCAGGGGTTGAGCAGAAGCGAGTTCGATCGCATCTCTCATCTGACGTCGGCCTTCGACATCTGGGTGACCCTCGATGCATACCATGAGGGCACCACCCAGATTAAGACGGTTCGACAGGACCAGTTCAAGCGAGATTACAACAAGTTTGAAATGCTCGCTGGCGAGTCCTTGGATGAGTGCTTCGCTCGTTTTCATAAGATTCTGAGCAATCTCCGAGCGGTCGGTCTCACATACCCCGACTCAGATAATGCTCGCCAAATGCTGTGTGCCCTTGATTTGCGAGTTTGGGAGATGAAGGTGACTACCATCAAGGACACCACGGACCTCTCGACTTTGACTCTTGATGCGCTGTACTCGCGCCTCAAGACTCATGAGATTGACATTGTCTCTCGCAAGTCAAAGTCACAGTCGATGGCCTTAGTCACCGATCCCACGTTGGCTTCCGGTTCTTCTTCTGATTCTCCTTGCGGTTTCTCCCTTGCTGCTCTCTGTGACATAACTGATGATCAGTTAGAGCAGCTTGCGGATGAGCAGTTAGCTTTCCTCATGCGGAGATTCTCCCATGCTTACAAGAGGAGGAGGGACGGAAAGAGAGGAGGACCCGTGATTTGCTTCGAGTGTGGTGGCCCCAACCACATCCGAGCAAACTGCCCCAAGCTGGGGAAGGGCAAAGGCGACTACGGTGGTTCGGGCAAGAATGACTACATCGACAAGAACCGCAACACGAAGCCCTCAGCACCTGCCCAAGGCAAGAAGAAGTTCCGCAACCTTGGCAAAGCCAAAAAGCTCTTCCACCGCGTCCTCACTGCCTTCGATGACCTCGACCTCAGTGAGGTGGAGGGATGGAGCGACGACGACGGGACGGGTGATCAAGAGCCCAAGGACGGCGACGACTTCTCCGGCATGTGCTTCATGGCCCTCGAGGGCGAACTGAGCGACAACGAGCTGTACTCCGACTCGGATGAGGTATGCCCCACCTACGACCAGCTTAATCATGCTTTTCTTAAGCTAGGTGGATTTCATGCTAGAGCTAGGGCTAGGTGTATCGAGTTAGAGAAGGAAGTAGAGAGCCTGTCACGGGAGCTTACTTCACTTAGATCTGCTCCCTCCCGTGACGATTGTGATGGTTGTTCTGCTTTGCTGGATGACATGGAGAAACTAAGGACCTTGCATGATAGTGTGTCCTCTGAGCTAGACATGATTAAGATGGAGAATGTTAGTCTTCTTGCTGAGCTTAAGATGAGTAGAGTAGCGCCTATTTCATCTGCTGTTGTTGAGACTACATCTTGCACCTCATGTGAGGATAAGGACAACGCTTTTAGAGGTCTTTATACCATGCTCCTTGATCTGCCCGAGTCATGTGAAAATTGCAATAATTTGAAGTTGAACTTAAAAAGGGCAGATCACAAAATTGCTGAGTTGCGTGCTTCTTTACTCGAGCCTGTTGTGTCTTGCACCAATTGTCCAAAATTAACCCTTGAACTTGGATCTGTTTCCAAGATATTCCAAGAAGTGGTTAATCATAACAACAAGTTGGCTCAGTTTGCATCTAAGGACCCTGTTAGCTCACCATGCATGAGTTGTGAAAAACTAAAACTTGAACTCGTTGCTTTGAATAAAAAATGTGTGAAGCTAACTAAGGATTTACTAGAGAAGCCATCAGCTCATTGTGATGTGATTGCTGAGGTGGGGAAGGAGCTCAAGGTAAGGTGGAGACGCCTAGAGACGAGAACCAACTGGCTAGTAGTAGGACAGTCCCCTCAGAGTCGGCTGTGCGTGCACAAGCCATTCTTTCCTCTACTGTTGGTTCTTCTTCTGCTCCCTTACCTTCTGCTGTCTCTTCTTCCCCCTGCTCTTCTTGCACCTCTCTCTTTCGGGAGTGTCAGTACCTTATGAACACTCTCGAGAGGTTTGTAGGCGGCAAGAAGAAGCTTAATCTTATTCTAGACCAGTCCAAGATTTGCAAGTTCAATCAAGGTCTAGGATACGATTATTCTGAGGATATGAGGAAGCATCCACCTGCCGTGCTGAGACCCATAGCCGCAGGTGTGATCGAGGTCAAGCCCAAGGACAAAAAGGTTGAGTTCAAATTAGCGGGATTTGTCCACGAGATTTCTGACAGCAAGGTGATTCCACCTGCTGCTTCGGCCTCTCAGAAGGCGAAGCTTCCCCATGCTACTTCTACCTCTCAGAAGGTGAAGTATCACTGCACCTTCTGTCAGAAGGATGGACACTCAGTCGATCGATGCTTCAGGCATGCCAAGATCGCGCGTAGAGACCGTGTTGAGTCTCTTAGGCGTATTCAGGGTCAGCCCCAGACCATCAGTGCACCTAAGACCAACACGAGGTCTAGGTTTGCTCCTGTTGAGGGATTTGGGCAGCATCGTGGACTTGGTTTTTCTGAGTCTTCTGTTTTTCATCGTCATGCTGCTCTTGGTCGTGACTTCTGCCGTCCTGAGGGTAGATCTCGTTTCCCCATCGAGATAGCTACCCGCGGCGTGATCTGCTTGTTGCCGGTGCTCCGACACGCTCCTCCGTAGCAGTCGGACCTAGCAACAGCTTCAGGTCTGCTCACAGACTTTCTGGCTTGTTGAGTGACAGAGAGCGTAGGGTAGATAGAGGTCAGTCGTGCTTGACTACTTCATCTGCTTGACGTGTTACTCAGTATTGGGTGCCAAAATCACTCTTGATTTACCCCAGTATTGAGACTTTACTCTCTTGTTGACTCAGGTTCGCTGGGCAGGGAAGGGAAAGGTTTGGCTCATAGACTCCGGGTGTTCACGACACATGACCGGAGATTCCCGTTGGTTTTCTTTCCTTGCCCGTGCTCCAGGTGATGAGACGATCACATTTGGAGATGCTTCATCTGAGCGCATCATCGCCAAAGGTACAGTGCGCGTCAATGATTCCTTCATTTTGAAAGATGTTGCTTTGGTTAGTAAACTGCAGTATAATTTGCTTTCCGTTTCCCAGCTTACCGATGACGGTTTCGAGGTGAGCTTCAAGAAAAATGCTTGCAAAATTCTTGATTCTTCGGGTAGTCTGGTTTGCAGGATTTCTCGTTTTGGGAGGATCTTTCGTGCTGATTTTTCTGAGTCTTCTGGTGATCCTCTCTGGTGTTTGGTTGCGTCTGAGTCTCGCGACCTCTCGTTCTGGCATAGGAGACTTGGTCACATCGGATTTGACCATTTGACCTGAGTTAGCGGCCATGACCTCATTCGTGGTCTGCCGAAACTCAAGATGGTCAAAGATCTAGTTTGTGCTCCATGCCGGCACGGGAAGATGGTTGCTGCTTCTCATCCTCCAGTCACAGTTACTATGACTGATGCACCGGGACAGCTGCTCCACATGGACACAGTTGGACCAGCTCGAGTGCAGTCAGCAGGAGGGAAGTGGTGTGTTCTTGTCGTAGTCGATGACTTCTCGAGGTACTCTTGGGTGTTTTTCTTAGCCTCGAAGGATGAGACGTTTACACATTTCTGAGGTCTTTTTAGTAGGCAATCTGTTGAGCTCCCGGGTGCCTTACGAGCGATCCGCAGTGACATCGGCACGGAGTTCAAGAATTCCTACTTCGAGAGTTTCTGTGGTGAGACAGGTGTAGAGCACCAGTTCTCTTCTCCGCACGTCCGACAACAAAATGACGTCATGGAGAGGAAGAACCGTACCTTGGTCGAGATGGCCAGGACGATGCTTGATGAGTACTCTACACCGTGGAAGTTTTAGGCTGAGGCTATAGCCACCGCGTGCCATGTCTCAAATCGAGTTTTTCTTCGGGCACACTTGCACCGCACTTCTTATGAGTTGAGATACGGGCGAAAGCCCAGCGTCTCTCATTTTCGTGTTTTGGTTGCAAATACTTTATTTTGAAGTCCGGGAACCTAGACAAGTTCGAGTCACAATCTTGTGATGGGATCTTCCTAGGTTACTCGACTTCTTTGTGGGCTTATAGGGTCTGGAACTGCGAGTCTAGCAAAATGGTAGAAACCTGTGAGGTGACCTTTGACGAGGCCAGTCCGGGGACTAGGCCAGATATCTCAGGTTCTTTAGAGCAGTCTGAGACCATCTTTGTGGATGATGAGGATGATGGAGATGAAGGTTATCTACCCGATCCAGTCCTTCATCCACCCCTTGAAGTGCCTTCTTCCACCGCACCTCGAGGTGATCAGCCTTTGCCTTCCGCTTCTTCTGGAGCTAGTGGCTCTGTTCCTACCTCTTCTGCTCATGAGGTAGAGGCCACTTATTCATCTCATCCTGGACCTCCTCGACATATTCAGAAAGCTCATCCTTCTGAGCAGATTATTGGAGACCTTTTCGAGCGTGTGACCCGCTCAAAATCTGGCTTATCTCAATTCTGTCTCCATTCTGCCTTCATTACCTCCTTTGAGCCCAAAGATGTTTCCCATGCTCTTTCCGATGAGTCTTGGGTCAATGTTATGCATGAGGAGTTAGAAAATTTCGAAAGAAAGAAGGTCTGGTCGCTTGTTGAGCCCGCGCGAGGTCACAATGTCATTGGGACCAAGTGGGTGTTCAAGAACAAGCAGAGCGAGGTGGGGTAGTCATTCGAAACAAGGCTAGACTGGTAGCTCAGGGGTTTTCCCAGGTTGAGGGTCTAGACTTCGAGGAGACCTTTGCCCTTGTAGCTAGACTTGAGGCCATTAGAATCCTGCTGGCCTTTGCAGCTTCTAAGGGTTTCAAGTTGTACCAGATGGATGTCAAGAGTGCCTTCCTCAATGGCTTTATTGAGGAAGAAGTCTATGTGAGACAGCCTCCAGGTTTCGAGAACCCCAAATACCCAAACCATGTCTACAAGCTTTTCAAAGCTTTGTATGAACTTAAGCAAGCCCCTTGTGCTTGGTATGAGAGGCTTAAGTCCTACTTGTTGAGTCATGGGTTTGAAATGGGTAAAGTAGACAAGACCCTGTTTATCCGTAGGCATGGCAATGACCTTCTGCTCGTCTAGATCTATGTTGATGACATCATCTTTGGCGGCTCTTCCCATGCTCTGGTTTCATAGTTTTCGGATGTCATGAGCACCGAGTTTGAGATGAGCATGATGGGTGAGTTGACCTTCTTCCTTGGCTTCCAAATCAAGCAGACTCGGGAGGGTACATTTCTGCATCAAGGAAAGTACACTCGTGACCTCCTGAGATGCTTCGACATGAGTGATGGTAAGCTTGTGTCAACTCCGATGGCCTCTACGGCTTATCTTGACCCAGATGAGGATGGCAAGCCAGTTGATCAAAAAGAGCACAAGAGTATGATCGGTTCCCTTCTTTACCTCACTGCCTCGAGACCGGACATACACTTCTCCATGTGTCTGTGTGCTCGGTTTCAGGCTTCTCCTCGTGTTTCTCACCGTCAGGCGGTGAAGTGCATCTTTCGGTACCTTCGAGCTACCATTGACTATGGTATCTGGTACTCTTCCTCATCCTGTCTTTCCTTGTGAGCCTTCTCGGATGCAGACTTTGCCGGCTGTAGGATAGATAGGAAGAGCACTTCTGGCACTTCTCTTGTCTCTTGGTCTTCTAGGAAGCAGTCCGGTGTTGCACAGTCCACCGCAGATGCCGAGTACGTTGCTGCTGCTAGTTGTTGCAGCCAAGTGCTCTGGATGGTCTCGACCCCGCGAGACTTTGGGTTAGCATTAGACAGTGTTCCACTCTTTTGTGATAACACTTCCGCAATTAACATTGCTAAGAACCCAGTGTGGCACTCTCGGACCAAGCATATTGATATTCGCTATCACTTCCTTAAAGACCATGTAGAGAAGGGTGACATCGTGCTCCAGTTTGTGGAGAGTGACCACCAGTTGGCTGATATCTTCACCAAGCCTTTGGATAGCTCGAGGTTTTTAACTCTGCGGGGAGAGCATGGGGTGGTCTGTCCTTATGGACTGTTGTGAGGGGGAGCTCTGTGCTTTACTGCTTTACTATTGATTATGCCTCTGTCTCATTTTTGTTGCATTGCATTTACGGGTGCATTGGGTTTAGTCTTTCCAGCATAGGTTAGAGTGGTTCCCTTTCTGACTTTGTAGGACCGAAAAGGCAACAGAGGGGGGGGTGAATGGTGCCTTAAAATCTCTCCAAGTATTCACACAATCTTCTTCTCCAA
This sequence comes from Dendrocalamus latiflorus, assembly GCA_017311315.1. NCBI lineage: Eukaryota > Viridiplantae > Streptophyta > Magnoliopsida > Poales > Poaceae > Dendrocalamus > Dendrocalamus latiflorus. The sequence continues at coordinate 23,794,544 of CM029678.1, forward strand.
TAGCTACAAAGCTATGAAGAGGAAGATCGAATGTTCACTGGAGAACAGAAGATCAGACTGACACCCGAACTAGAACTGCCGCTGGCCGAGGACAAAACAAGGCAGTCGAAAGGATCTATCGTGATCACTCTGACAAAGAGATAGACCATCTGTTTCAGAGAGATCGAACGCCAACTCGTGGTCGATCGAGTCACTCGGTAAGACAGACTATCCACTGAAAACCCGAGATCTGCCCGACAAAAGAGACTGCACAGTAATGACCGAAAACAGAGAAGGCGCGCACGACCAACTAGACAAGCCAGAGCTCATGACCACTTGCTTTGATTTCCAAATATCTTGCAATTCACAAAGCAATCGGGTATGAGACTTTAGACAACGTTTGCTCACGTCCTTTGACAGAGAAAAACCAAGGCAGTGAAAAACTTCTTTGCTGAGATCTGGACAAACGGCGTGGTCGAAACCGAAACAGAGAATTCGGTCGACTCATGCACAAAAGTCTCAACGTGGTCGTAGCGAATGCAGAGCATGTACTCGGCGCACGACCGCGAGACGCAAACACTTCTCCGATTCGACTCTTGCTCTCGGGAATGAACTGGCCAAATAGCCTTGAGACAGATTCCCTGTTCTGAGCAAATCAAAACTAGGCCTACTCAAACCAAGAACACAACTCAAAGCAAGAAGTACCAGAGTTGATGAATAGAACCGCTCGTGGGACTAGAATAGCCAAGATGGCTTGGAGTAAAACCCACATGTCACTGCGATTTCAGAAAGCCAAGAACACAGATATACGAAGGAACAAAGAGAGCGCAAACAAATCATTCAAACACAAGACAGAGAACACAACTCAGAGTTTCCATTCCAACCATCAAGGAGTACAAGGAATCCCGATACGCCCGGAGAGCATAGAGAGGATCTCACACCTCTTCTCTTTCTCTCTTTCTCGATTATTCATACATGGATTCTCCACTCATCCTCTCTCTCTCACACAATCCCAAGAACACACTCACAGACTCCCATGGGAGGGAGAGGCGGCTGCCTCCAAGGCCCAGCCGGCCAACCCGCTCAAACTCGTGCCTCCCCTCTCCCTTTTATAGCCTCACACCCGAGACTAACCCTAATGGATCCATCCATTAGTCCACACTGGGGCTAACCCGTAAACACCCTCCTAACACCGGGTTTTACACCTCGCTTTACCCACTAGCGAAAACAAGCTTCCAGTGCTTTACCCGTTAAACCCAACGGTTCCACTGCTTTGCCCGTTAGCGCCAACAACTCCTGTGCATTGGCAGAGACACAGCTTCCCTTTGCAGCTTTCCGCATTCCCCAAAATGCCACTCCGCTGCCTTCCCGGAAGCTTCCTCCTGCCTTGCCGTCCAAGCTTGCAACCACCTCGCAAGACTAGGTCTTCTTCGGCTTCCCCTGGTCGTTCTGGACCCCGACACCGCCCGCGTCTCGTCCCGACCATCCCAGCCTGGCCAGACCTGTCACCAAGATCCTCTGGCAGCTCCAGCTCCGGTTCCTCATCTCCTTGGCTTGCAACCACCTTGAGCCCCAAGTCTTCTTCGGCTTCACCCAGTCGTTCTGGACCTCAACATCTCCCATGTCTAGTCCCGACCACTCCAAGCCTCACCAAGACTTGTCTCCAAGGTCCTCTGGCAGCTCCAGCTTCGGTTCCTCATCTCCTCGGCTTGCAACCACCTCACCAGCCTCGATCATCTTCGGCGCCTCCAACCGTCTGGACCTCAACACCTCCTGTGCCTAGTCCCGGTCCTCCCACGCCTCACCATGAAATAGCTCCGAAGTCCTGCAGCCACACAGACAAGCAAACCGTCACATAGCACCGCACCAGACAACAGACAAACCATCGGTACAACCAACAAGTGTCACAGCACACAACCTGATCGTAAACCCCCTACGACCACTCGAATGCACAACTCAAGAAATGGTCGAAGCCCTGGAACACTTCCCTGCTTTCTTCGACCACACAACATGTCGTTACGACCGTCTCATAGCTCACTACGACCATGCGGACACATGCCACAACCATTGCTAGCCGCTACGATATTATCGCATAAGGACCATACCCCATACGACCACTCTGTTGCACAGAACAGAGAAACCCTCCAGCTCACAAGAGCCTTCCTGCAGCCTACGACCACTCACTAGGCTGCTACGACCGCCAAGACACAAGCTACGACCATTGTAAGCTTGCAACGATTACCACACAGCGGCTACGACTACTTACTACCAAGACTGGTCGCTAAGATCACAAAGTCGAATCAACTCCTACGACTACCAAGTCGTAGAGCCAGACATCAAGTCATGAGCCTTTACGACCACCAAGTCGTAAAGCTCGATCGACCACCAAGTCGATCCCACGACTACATAACCAGTCACCAAGTCGAATCGGCCTCAGCCGACCACCAATCAGTCGCCTAGGATCACCGATCACACAGGCTTCGACTTCTGCACCTGATCGCTACAACTACCAAGATGTAAAGCAGATCACCTAGTCGTACCGAGCCTACGACCGCACACAACAATGCTACGACTTTATCGCTCAAAGTCTACGACCTCATCCCAAGTCGTTCTGTCATCTGACCGATCGAAATGATGAACCAATAAATGCACGAGGTCTACGACTTCACCACAAAGCCATACGACCGATTCCCAGCTCACATGGTCGATCCTAGAGGTCATACGACCAATTCCCATGTGTCTACGACCACGTTCAAACATCTCGGGCCAACCGACCGCCTACGACCCCAGAAGACTGCATCTGACGCGCTACGAGTGATTCCGACCGTTACCGAGCACTTCCGATCGAGTCCCGCTGCATTTGGACCGCGTCCGATCGCTCCTTACGCCCGTCCAACTGCATCACAACGTGGTCGTAGGGCGCCGACTACTCAACGTGGTCGTACGCCCGAGCGCCGACTTCCGACCACAGCAATCGTAGATTCGACTTACGACCACAGACCACGGCCAATGTGGTCGTAGCTGCTTCCGATGGCCTTCGACCATAGCCAGAGTGGTCATAAACGCCACAATGTGGTCGTACAGCCTTCCGACCACGACCAAACCAGTCGTAACCTCTTCTGATGTTCTCCGTTCACACCCAAGGTGGTCGTAAAGCTATCTGGCGACCTCCGACCATGGCCAATGTGGTCATAGAGGCTTTCGATCAGGGCCAAAGTGGTCGTAAACGAGGTTTTCGGCTTTCGACCGCTGTCAGTGTGGTCGTAAACAGCATGGCTGACTTTCGACCACGGCCAAAACGGTCGTACTCTCTTCTGGTGCCCTTCGACCATGGCCAAAAAGCGCTGCGGTGGTCGAACACTTCCAGCCGCTCAAGACAACAAACAATGTGGTCGTAAGGCTATTGCCAAGCAAGTCGTAAGGGCTTAGGAACCAACAGAGAGACCCATTCTCCTCTCAAACTTCAAAAACCAAACTCAATCTCACTAGATTAAGAGTCAATTATTCATCACAACCATGAGGCGACCTCCACATGGTCTCTCAATCTCCCCCTTGATGAGTATATTGACAAACACAGAAAAGGCAAGAAGATGAGTTTGTTTTTGAAAAGAAAAGGAAGGAGAGATGCATGAGCTAGACATGGTCTAAAAGAAGTGAAGACAGAACCCATGACCATGTTGGCAAAAAGTGTCCAATCTTGCTCATGGTCCAGAGACAAGAGCTGTTGCTCTCATGACCATTGTCAGAGCAAGACGACCAAGTATTCTCCCCCTTAAAGCCCTTTTCCAATCCTTCTCCCATCTCTTAATGCAAATTCCCATTCTAATGCCTTTTGCACCCCTTAATGCCTTTTTCTCTATCCTTCTCCCCCTTTTGGCAATAGAGTCATCAAGATGCAAGGAAGAAAAAATAGAGCATGAATTAAATGGAGTGCCGACAGTTGATTTGATGAAGGCAATGAGAGCTGAGGGAGCCATGAAGATTATCTAAACTGGCTTCAACGAAAATTATACCAAGCCATAAAAGGTGACAATGCTATCTAGATCATAACAAACTATGTATTGCCAAGCTCAAGCCAAATAAATCATGATCTTTGAATTAAATGTTTAATTAGCATGTCAAGTCACTCAAGATTATAGTCTAGAAGAAGGTATCCAAACGTGAGTCAAGCCATGTCAATATTCTAAGCGAAATCAAGAAGCTATAGTTGAGTTGATTTAGAGAGCTACAAGCCCAAAAATGAGACATATTGTTCAAGCACTAGGTATCACTTGTAGCACTTTGGATACCACTTGAAGAAGATTTGTAGTTGACTAAAATTAGCACATTAGGCTTTTATCAGAAATTCATGGTTGGTTTCAACCATTTTTCACAAGAATTTTTTGTTTTCATAGCCATGTGCTAGATCTCAAGCCTTATGCAATCACTCCAAGCAATAAGCTTAAGGAGGTGATCTTGGTCATCCAAAACTCCCCCTGAGTTCATGCCTAGTGCAATGGCAAGCCATCTCATGAGAAAGAATTGGTGAGATCAGTTTTTTCGCACAAAAGAGATCTTTTTGCATTTACTTGAGTTAGTTCATGAACAAAGAGTTAAAACTTAACTCATGCATCACTAATGAACTAACTTAGCTCAATCTAAACCTCAAAAACAGATTCAAGACTCAACTTAGCCTATTCGACATGGCCTGAATCAAGAGAGGATCACTAAAGCCAGACTAGTCACAAGATTGAACAAGACATGTTTTACTTTAAGTTGTTCACATTTAATTAAGCTAGTATGGCAAGAGCTAAGCAGCACATAGAAGGGCATGATAAATCAAGCTATCACAAGACATGGCAAGATATAAAGCATGATATCATGTCACATAAAGATAATAGACAAGGCTCCAAAGACTGTACAGGCATTCATGTGAATTTTATGCATTATGAGACAAAAGAATGCACACGAGATGAACTCCCCCTGAAAGCTAGCCCGAACAGATAGAAAGGTTCCAACTCCCCCTAGAGAAGGCAACTCGAGAAGAACCAAGAAATTTGGCGCAAAAACCAGAAAAAGAGGGTTCTAACTCAAGGAGGTGATTCCCAAACACACCCTATCCACATGATCTCTAGTCTGTAACCTCATACCACGGGGCAAAAGCACACTATGTCAATGCACAAGACTCTAGTGGCCAAGAAAAGGTTCAAACTAGGTAGTAAATAATCCTAGAGAACCATTTGGACGAGAAGTGTGATCGAGACAATATCACCTAGAGTCGGTTCCTGTCTAACCAATCGGACCCTTCCTCCCACTAGAACAGATAAACAAAGCAAAGCCAAGTGGAGGGAAGCAAAACACTGAAAGATCACAAGGGAGAACAAACCTCTGTCATGGTCGCTTGGTTGGTAGTCGTGGTCGTAGAAGAGTCCTGGTAGTAGTCGTATAGGAGTCCCGACCTTGGTTAAGTGATCGAAGTCGCCTCGGCCATGGTCGTAGATGTGTTCAGCTCATGATCGTAGTCCAATTCGGGGTGGTCGAACACGAAACCAGGTCGTGGTGGTAATTGCGTCTTGGTCGTAGTCGCAGATGAGTCTGGATCGTGGTCGTTGCGTCCTGGCCGAGGTCATAAAACGAGTTCGGCCGAGTGTCCAGACCATGGTCGTGGTAGCTACGACGTGGTCGTAATGACCAAAGGAGTGGTCGTAAAGCTGTACCAGTCTCCCCCTCACACACAGCCTGCAGTTTAACCACAGGGAACAACTGGTGTCCTAGTACTGGGGTAAATGATATACAGGCATGATCCAGTACTGAGACAAAAGACCACAAACAGTAGCATTACAAATATTAATGCATGAGAACACACCCCCCACAAGCTCAATCTAGCCCTCATCAAAAGCATCTAGAACAGCGAGCCTAGAGCCACCCAATACTAGAAGAAGCTTGTGACCTATCCACAGTTCTCATGATGTCTAAGCATAAGCACAGACTAATGCTACCAAGGTGTTGTACATTTTATGTCATGCCAAAAACCGGAATGAGAAAGATCAAGGTAAACATGTATCTCAATGAATCACAACCATGCACATAGCAGGTGACAAGGAAAGATCACAGAAGCATATGCTAGCATGGATATAAGCATGTATACCAGAAAAGATAAGAAGGCATGAATAAACAAAACATCATGACATAGAAAATCTATCCAAGATATACTCAAGCTCATACTGTCCATACATGTGCATACATCATGTAGACATACAACACGACAAATCAGAATCATGAAAAGTATGCTAACATGTATAAATAATGATGAATGAACATAAGGAGCAAGATGTGAACCATGATAGATACTACAGAGCACAAGGTCATGATGATACTTGACTTCTAATATACACATTCTACTTCGCTCATGAAGTCAGGTCAAAGCTTAAGCATCTAACAAATATGACAAGATATATGGATACTTAAGCAACATACACATAAAGGCATGACATGAAAGTATTGAAGAAAGAACATGCCAGTATGGTATAAGTGAGCACCTGAACAAACACAACATGCCAATTAAGACTAACACATGTATATAGAGACATGAAGGTAAAGAATAGCTCACAAAGTAGGTGAAGACACCAACGTGAGAGCATATGTCTCTTGGAGGCCATGAAGTGGAGAGCCAATAAATGTTCTAGTCATATGATGAGGCAGAAGACTAAAACTCCAATCAATTCCATGTTTTCCAACAAGCGTCTAGAGACCTACAAATGACAAGAACAGAGTGCCCAAGTCTTGCTCATGATGAGTTGTTGTTCGTCCCTCTTAGCATTATCATCCGTGTGTTCTTTTGATCCTGGCACATGAACAACCAAGAAAAGAACCAACCAAAGCATCAAAGGAGACTCACACCTTCTCACTGTAGGTGCGCACCTCGTTTGGGCGAACAAGGTCTACCAATTAAGAAGCGGTGGAAGTCCTTCCTCAGGTCAGCACGCAGACAAAGAGCAACAACAAAAGAAACAAGTCTACGATGCTGAAGATGTCCATCCTTCTCTTAAAATGATCATTGATGTAAGTGTCCTCCATGAAACATGGTCAAAAGGACAAAGCACCATCCTTGCTTAAAAAAGAGAAATCCCTTGGACTAACCGAGAAGAGCCAACAAGAAAAGCACTAGCCAACTAAGCAAAAGGCACAAGTGCTGACAACAAAAGAACTATGCTCAAGGAAGGGTCCACCTCTTAAATGAAAGAGGTGACAAAGTCTCAAGATGCAGTGCTCGTATCATTGCACTCCTCTCCTCAAAGAATTTTCATCATCTGGTCGGAGAACAGGGTAAATCAAGACAAACCAAAGTACTGAGAGCTGTGCACCGAGGGAAAGCACCAGGTCGACGAAGTGTAGTCGCAGATGGGGCCACTGAGACTGTGGTCATAACTCTTAATGACCATGTCCCAGCACCTGCGAATACTGCTCTCGTCGCCGTTCTCAGTACGGTGACTGTGCTTGCAAATAACATCACCCTCCAACCGAAATCAGCCTCTTGTCGCAAAGGACATCATTGGCAAAACACCCCAAGCAAGATGCAAAGAAAAGCTCACAAGATCCCCTACTAGTTGCCATGCTCCAGATCGGTTAAGATCAAATATAGAGCAAACCTTGCTCTGATACCAATTGTAGGACCGAAAAGGCAATAGAGGGGGGGGGGTGAATGGTGCCTTAAAATCTCTCCAAGTATTCACACAATCTTCTTCTCCAATAGCTACAAAGCTATGAAGAGGAAGATCGAATGTTCACTGGAGAACAGAAGATCAGACTGACACCCGAACTAGAACTGCCGCTGGCCGAGGACAAAACAAGGCAGTCGAAAGGATCTATCGTGATCACTCTGACAAAGAGATAGACCATCTGTTTCAGAGAGATCGAACGCCAACTCGTGGTCGATCGAGTCACTCGGTAAGACAGACGATCCACTGAAAACCCGAGATCTGCCCGACAAAAGAGACTGCACAGTAATGACCGAAAACAGAGAAGGCGCGCACGACCAACTAGACAAGCCAGAGCTCATGACCACTTGCTTTGATTTCCAAATATCTTGCAATTCACAAAGCAATCGGGTATGAGACTTTAGACAACGTTTGCTCACGTCCTTTGACAGAGAAAAACCAAGGCAGTGAAAAACTTCTTTGCTGAGATCTGGACAAATGGCGTGGTCGAAACCGAAACAGAGAATTCGGTCGACTCATGCACAAAAGTCTCAACGTGGTCGTAGCGAATGCAGAGCATGTACTCGGCGCACGACCGCGAGACGCAAACACTTCTCCGATTCGACTCTTGCTCTCGGGAATGAACTGGCCAAATAGCCTTGAGACAGATTCCCTGTTCTGAGCAAATCAAAACTAGGCCTACTCAAACCAAGAACACAACTCAAAGCAAGAAGTACCAGAGTTGATGAATAGAACCGCTCGTGGGACTAGAATAGCCAAGATGGCTTGGAGTAAAACCCACATGTCACTGCGATTTCAGAAAGCCAAGAACACAGATATACGAAGGAACAAAGAGAGCGCAAACAAATCATTCAAACACAAGACAGAGAACACAACTCAGAGTTTCCATTCCAACCATCAAGGAGTACAAGGAATCCCGATACGCCCGGAGAGCATAGAGAGGAGCTCACACCTCTTCTCTTTCTCTCTTTCTCGATTATTCATACATGGATTCTCCACTCATCCTCTCTCTCTCACACAATCCCAAGAACACACTCACAGACTCCCATGGGAGGGAGAGGCGGCTGCCTCCAAGGCCCAGCCGGCCAACCCGCTCAAACTCGTGCCTCCCCTCTCCCTTTTATAGCCTCACACCCGAGACTAACCCTAATGGATCCATCCATTAGTCCACACTGGGGCTAACCCGTAAACACCCTCCTAACACCGGGTTTTACACCTCGCTTTACCCACTAGCGAAAACAAGCTTCCAGTGCTTTACCCGTTAAACCCAACGGTTCCACTGCTTTGCCCGTTAGCGCCAACAACTCCTGTGCATTGGCAGAGACACAGCTTCCCTTTGCAGCTTTCCGCATTCCCCAAAATGCCACTCCGCTGCCTTCCCGGAAGCTTCCTCCTGCCTTGCCGTCCAAGCTTGCAACCACCTCGCAAGACTAGGTCTTCTTCGGCTTCCCCTGGTCGTTCTGGACCCCGACACCGCCCGCGTCTCGTCCCGACCATCCCAGCCTGGCCAGACCTGTCACCAAGATCCTCTGGCAGCTCCAGCTCCGGTTCCTCATCTCCTTGGCTTGCAACCACCTTGAGCCCCAAGTCTTCTTCGGCTTCACCCAGTCGTTCTGGACCTCAACATCTCCCATGTCTAGTCCCGACCACTCCAAGCCTCACCAAGACTTGTCTCCAAGGTCCTCTGGCAGCTCCAGCTTTGGTTCCTCATCTCCTCGGCTTGCAACCACCTCACCAGCCTCGATCATCTTCGGCGCCTCCAACCGTCTGGACCTCAACACCTCCTGTGCCTAGTCCCGGTCCTCCCACGCCTCACCATGAAATAGCTCCGAAGTCCTGCAGCCACACAGACAAGCAAACCGTCACATAGCACCGCACCAGACAACAGACAAACCATCGGTACAACCAACAAGTGTCACAGCACACAACCTGATCGTAAACCCCCTACGACCACTCGAATGCACAACTCAAGAAATGGTCGAAGCCCTGGAACACTTCCCTGCTTTCTTCGACCACACAACATGTCGTTACGACCGTCTCATAGCTCACTACGACCATGCGGACACATGCCACAACCATTGCTAGCCGCTACGATATTATCGCATAAGGACCATACCCCATACGACCACTCTGTTGCACAGAACAGAGAAACCCTCCAGCTCACAAGAGCCTTCCTGCAGCCTACGACCACTCACTAGGCTGCTACGACCGCCAAGACACAAGCTACGACCATTGTAAGCTTGCAACGATTACCACACAGCGGCTACGACTACTTACTACCAAGACTGGTCGCTAAGATCACAAAGTCGAATCAACTCCTACGACTACCAAGTCGTAGAGCCAGACATCAAGTCATGAGCCTTTACGACCACCAAGTCGTAAAGCTCGATCGACCACCAAGTCGATCCCACGACTACATAACCAGTCACCAAGTCGAATCGGCCTCAGCCGACCACCAATCAGTCGCCTAGGATCACCGATCACACAGGCTTCGACTTCTGCACCTGATCGCTACAACTACCAAGATGTAAAGCAGATCACCTAGTCGTACCGAGCCTACGACCGCACACAACAATGCTACGACTTTATCGCTCAAAGTCTACGACCTCATCCCAAGTCGTTCTGTCATCTGACCGATCGAAATGATGAACCAATAAATGCACGAGGTCTACGACTTCACCACAAAGCCATACGACCGATTCCCAGCTCACATGGTCGATCCTAGAGGACATACGACCAATTCCCATGTGTCTACGACCACGTTCAAACATCTCGGGCACAACCGACCACCTACGACCCCAGAAGACTGCATCTGACGCGCTACGAGTGATTCCGACCGTTACCGAGCACTTCCGACCGAGTCCCACTGCATTTGGACCGCGTCCGATCGCTCCTTACGCCCGTCCAACTGCATCACAACGTGGTCGTAGGGCGCCGACTACTCAACGTGGTCGTACGCCCGAGCGCCGACTTCCGACCACAGCAATCGTAGATTCGACTTACGACCACAGACCACGGCCAATGTGGTCGTAGCTGCTTCCGATGGCCTTCGACCATAGCCAGAGTGGTCGTAAACGCCACAACGTGGTCGTACAGCCTTCCGACCACGACCAAACCAGTCGTAACCTCTTCTGATGTTCTCCGTTCACACCCAAGGTGGTCGTAAAGCTATCTGGCGACCTCCGACCATGGCCAATGTGGTCATAGAGGCTTTCGATCAGGGCCAAAGTGGTCGTAAACGAGGTTTTCGGCTTCCGACCACTGTCAGTGTGGTCGTAAACAGCATGGCTGACTTTCGACCACGGCCAAAACGGTCGTACTCTCTTCTGGTGCCCTTCGACCATGGCCAAAAAGCGCTGCGGTGGTCGAACACTTCCAGCCGCTCAAGACAACAAACAATGTGGTCGTAAGGCTATTGCCAAGCAAGTCGTAAGGGCTTAGGAACCAACAGAGAGACCCATTCTCCTCTCAAACTTCAAAAACCAAACTCAATCTCACTAGATTAAGAGTCAATTATTCATCACAACCATGAGGCGACCTCCACATGGTCTCTCAGACTTGCTTAGACTTCTTACTCTTATCTTGTGCTTCCAGGGTTAGCTGTTTCTTTTCTCACTAGGTTGAGCTCACTCACTTCTTATAGGTTCTAGCGAGGGTTGGGCCACCCTCGGGTAGACAGGGTACGTGTTTGCTCTCTAGTGTGTGTTAGACAGTCGACTGTTAGTCCTGGAGTCATATGGGGTAGATGAGAGTCAGTCTGAGCCATAATTTTCTCTATTTCTTATCTATGGGCTGCCTGGTTGGTTTTCTTTGCCAGCTTCTCAATTTATTACTTTGGTTCAGGGAGAGTTCATTTGGGAACTTCTAAATCTTAATTTTGACATAACTCAACTTGAACACAAAAGAAAATGTGTCATTTGTGCTCAATTTGCTTAAGCTACAAAAAGAACCAAGTACTTGAACCATTGTTTCATTCTTGAGCATATAGCACTATATTTGGACTCAATATTAGCTTCTTTGTTTCTCTTAGCTTATTGACATGGCCTGCATCATCCTTGGATATCTTTAGCTAGACTTTGCTTATTGATGACTTGACATGCTCTCAAAATGCACTATATTTCAGATCGTCATCTATATGTTCTAGCTGGGTTATACATATCTTGTCATGATCTAGATAGCCTTTTATTGAGTTATGGCTTGTTGTAATATATTATGGTCATTTTGGATAATTCTCATGGCTCTAAATGCTTAGAATAATCTAACTTCAGCCATTTCATCCATTTCCATGACTTGTTCTCTTACTTGCATCCTTGATGTGTTTATTGCCAAAAGGGGGAGAATAGTGATAGAAAAAGCCTGGTTGGGAACTTTGAGGAAAACTTGTTCTTTCTTTTGCTCCTTGTGTCGACATGGTCATTAGCATCATTTTCTTCCTTTGGACCATGTTTGACTTCTTTCTTGCATTTCAATCTCAACTATTGTGCTTTTTCGGTGTTTGTCAATATACTCATCAAGGGGGAGATTGAGAGACCATGTGGAGGTCATCCCATGTGTGTGATGAGTAATTGACATCGGTTTAGGGAAGTCGAGTTTAATTTGGTTGGTTCGGACCATGTCGTTGCGTGGTGCAATGGACTCGGTCGGACTTGGTCAAACCTGGTCAAAGGGTTTAGATTGCATATTATATCGACTTGTCAGGTTTGGGCTATTTCATTAATGCATTTATGCTTACATGTATCGAGCGGTGCTATTTGATGTGTTTCTTATCTGTGTTGGCTGCAGGACATCGAGGCGGAGTTGTGGCGAGACACGAGGTGACCGGACTAGACACGGGCGGTGTCGAGGTCAGAACGGTCGAGATGTGTCGAAGACGGCAGAGACGCAAGGTGGTTGCGAGGCTTGGACGACAAGGAGCGCGGAAGCTTCCCGGAAGCTGCAGGAGGGGCGAAATGGTATTTTCGCGAGGCTGCAAAAGCGGGAGCGGGCTCCGTTCGGTTTTATCGGGCGTAATGGGTTGGAGACCCGTTAGCCAAGGGCTATAAATAGATGTTGGTGGCTGCATGCCCACTCATGCACTCCAAAGGGTCTCTAGGGTTTGCTTTAGTCAAAATGAGCTTTGTGAGTTTGTTTTGGCTTTAGGCTTTAGTTGGTGAGGCTTTAGTTGGTAGGAGATGGACAGAGTGTTGTCTTCATCGTAGCTTTCTCTGTGTGTTCTCCATGTAGTGTTCTTGTGCTCTTGAGTCTTGGAGAGGGAGAGGAGAGGGTGAGATGAGTTGAGCCACCATGTAATCAACCTTGTCCTAATGTCCATGCGTATGGGGACGTAGCTCCTTGTAAGTCTTGATTGGTTGGAATGAAATCTGAAGTTTTTCTCCCGTGCACTCTTTTTCCTTCGATGCTCACTGTGGTGGATTTGTGAGATTTTTGTTTTCTTGTTGTTTCTTGCTGGGAAGGCCCAAAATGGGTTGCTCTTGGTTGGGATGTTGCCTCAAGATCATTTGATCAGTTTCCCCCAGAGCAAAACTCCGTTTATTCTCAGATTTCATTTTTGAGCCTTCTCTGTTCTTGACTGCATTTCTAGGGTTTTGTTGCAAATCTTGTTTCCCTCTTAGAGATGGCTTGAATCTTGGCTTGTAGAGCCAGTGGCTATTGCTAACATATCTGCAAAGTCTTTTGGCCAAAGGATCAAAGAAGTGTTGGGAAGTTGATTTTTGAGGATGCACTCTGTGCCTTTTTTCAGTTTCTCGCCCAAATCTGAAATTTGTCTTCTTGAGTTGGTTTTTGTTGATTCCCTAGTGTCGGAGCCTAGATTTTACAATCCGGGTTCCCCTGTGATTCCACCGCACTATTCCCTGGATCAGTAGATAGTGCTCACAGATTAAAGTTCTGAATATCAAAGTACATATCATGCGGAAACGTAAATATAATAGTAGACTTACTCATGGGCCGATTAGGCCGAAATCAATAAATTGCAGCAGCGGAAGAACGAGCACACAGGTGGGACCTTCAGGACATACCCACAGGCAGCCAACTGGAGGTTCGCGACCTAGCCCTTGACATCTTCATCTTCTGCGCCAGCTTGTCCAATCTTGTTGCTGAGGCGAGGTGATTTGATTCCTGATTCTGAATTTTGTCGCAAAAGCGAGTGTGAGCACTCCAACCCCGTGCTCCGCGAGCCAATACACAGAATGCAATTAAATAGTATGCATGGCTTATCAAAGGAGAGGCTCGGGTTATTTTATTTGCCATAAAACGCGTTTAGTAGCATTTCTATTATTATATCATATTGTTGTTTTTGTGACCTAAAGACTCCTCACCGCAAATGACATCATTGACTTAATCAACCAAAGACTCACGCTCTTTATTAACTGCTGTCTAAGACTCCCAACAGCGATTGCTAATCCACGGAGATTACACTTCCTTTATTGAGTGCTCTCTAAACTCCAAACAACATGTGTCATCCTCTATTCAATCCACCGATCATATTCTTTCTGTATTGGTTGCTATTTAAGACTCCAAACAGCAAGTGACATCATCTATCTAATATCATTTGATTAATCCACCGAACACACACACTTTCTATATTGAGTGCTGTCTAAAACTCCAAACAGCGAATACCATCAATTATACAATCCACCAATATCTTTTGTATTCCAAAATTCCTATCAACCCATTCCTTTTTCTATTGATCCACAACCACAATTTGCTCTTACAATAATCAATCTTATTTTCCATTATCTATTTCTAACTAACCCACTAGTATACCTCCACCAAGAATATCATTGATCAAGCCTACGATTCAATATTTATATATCCACCAAGAATAGCATTGATCAACTCTACGATTCACCATTATATATCCACCAAGAATATCACTAATCAAGAATTATAATCCAATACTTGTATTATTTCTCCAAATTCCCGAAGATTCAATTAGATCATTTATCTAGCCTATCTATTCAACTGGACCCCACTAATTTATTTCTCTCAGAACCCACACTATCATTTCCTATTCATGATCGACCTAAATCCACCAATACCTTTATGTGCATACTACAAACATCCATCTCCTTTACTCACGACCCTGTTTATTCCACCCATATTTTATTTTGTAAGAATAGAAATGCCACTATTGGAAATACAATACATAACATTTCCTGAGACCTAGCAGCTTTGGAACAAAACATAATGTTCAAGGAATATTAACATGATTTTCCATACATATGGCATCACACCATATGCCTAATATCACCATAATTTTTCCATACATATGGCATCACACCGTATAACATCTTTCAGCGTTATAGCTGCTTAACTTACCACTGGGACGACACCCAGGACAACTCAAATCAGGGCTTTCCGCTGCCCTCCACTTTTCCATTCCCACCCACAAAGTTTTTGAAATAGAACTATATCTAGTTAAGTTCCCATGTCCGCCCTTGACCGTGGGCACGGCTATTCGAATAGTTTTGACTCTGCAGAGTTTGCACACTTTACCCACAAGAGACAGTTCACTCGTTGCCCCACACGATTCCTTAGTCGTGCGGTTGAGAAAACCATCACAGTAACCGTTCAAAGTACCTCGCCCCTTCCATCATCTCACCCCCTGGGTTGCTCCCATTTGCGGTGGGACCCATTCGTTGTGCGGGATGTTCCCCTGCTATACGCCTAGCAGCTGGCAACCCACACTGCTAGCGCGTCGCAAGAGAACTTCTCCCACAAGCCTGCCACCCAGGCCGCCACTTGTGGGAGTCCCATTCAAGCCTGCCACCTAGGCCGCCACTTGCACTACTGCCATGATGACGACTTCCAGGGTCCGGTAAATTTACTAAGCCAAGTTGTACTTTACAGACTTGTGGTTGTACTTGTTTTACACAGGAGGTCATGACAAGATTCGGTCCTTAGGGTTATCTGGGCGGATTTACCACTAATCACTTTGTGCTTCCACTGCACCACATACACACACACACACTCGAACCATCCACCCAGATATTTAAGCAAGTTGGGGTTTTTGGGAACATAAAATAATCATGTCCAAATATATACCAGTCAATCCCACCATGACTGCCCAACCAAATTTTCTCATGATTAAAGTGATGCTTGGGCGTTTTCGCGCCCATGAATACCTAAGCAATACTAAGCATGGCATATAAATTACGGACTTATTTTTGAAAGGTTACTATTGTAATTTTGCTAGGGCGACAAAGTTCACATATTCAAATATTCCAAGGGAGGTGTAATATTATTCAAGGTAAACAATGGGCACATAACTAGAACATCAAATTAAACATGTACTTGCATATAAAATAACAGCATGCAATTTGATAATTTAAACCAAAGTAATTTGCAGAAAACGTAGGTTCAACATGATCAAAGTATTGACTCGCCTTGCGTGGTTTACCGCGGTCTTGGGCTCACGCAATGATTTCTCTTTGAGCTTTTGGTCTCTATCTTCACTTCGAGCCATAATCTCGCTGGGTCCACTGAATCTTCACGACTTCCAATTTCTAGTTACGCGACAAACGACTGAATCCAAATGAAAGCAAATAACTCAAGAGATCCAATAAATCCGAATAAAACTAATTGAACTTGATTAATTTTCATTATGATTAATTATGTGATTTGGGACAAGGTTGATTGGATGTGGAGTATTGTCGATGTCACAGTGGTTGGAGTGAAGTGGGAAATGGCAGGAAACTGCCAAAATAGAGATCAAAAGATGGGTCATGATATAGGTATATTTAGTACTTGGAGTTAGCTAGGCATAACTGATGGCGGGGTACGATGACTCGATCTTGTTATTAATAGATTCTTTTATTATTTTTGTATTTATCAAGGAAGTTCCATGAGCCACGCTAGATTTATGGGTAGATGTAGGACTGTAGTGGGGTGTAGGGCATTGCCTTGTCTAGTGTTATCTTTCAAGAGTTGGGGCACGATTTATATACACGATGATATGATCTTTGATTTGTCGAATTAATCTTATAGCTTATATTTTTAGCAAGCCGAGATGTATTATTTTAGGTTGTGCTACTATTACCTTATTCACTAAAATACAAGGTGGCAAGATTATTTTAATTACCGGTGACGTAGGGATTTTAGTAGATACGCCAACACGACTCTTTAATTAAAGATGCTCTTCGGGTTAGGTATCGTAGATATTTTATGTACATTTTAGTTACTATTATAGTGTTATTAATATTGTTATTTTTGTTATTTAAATTTATTTATCTAGGACCGAGCATGCCATACCAGGGTATACTTTAATATCAATATTTGATTAATCTACGGTTGAGAGTTATTTATCGATGACACGCTAGTGATGACTACTATTTACATAGCTACATTGGGTAGGTTACTTTTAATCATCCGATGACCTAGGGGTTACTTTATTATAATTATTCCATATGTATATTTTTCTAACATGGCATTTCTACTTAAAGACACCCCTTTGATTAAAGGTAGCTGTCAATTTATGTATCCTTAGTTATTGTTTAATGCCAATTAAGCCTTAAAGAAAAGACTGTATAATTTTTAACTCAAGTCCTTATTATTATTATTTTTATAGCTAAGCATGATATCTAACATCTTTTATGAATTTTTGGATAATTAACCAAAGTCATCTTTTATTAATACCTATAAAATCACTAATTAGCTTTGGGACTAAATAACAAGGACACATTAACTTTTCATATGTGGTGATTACTCAAATATCAAACCTTGAATAATCTTATTTACCTCATAATAAAATTTGCCGGCTTCCATGGATTGATTTCTAATTTTTCCTAATTGGAATGGAGTAAATAAAAACAGAAACAAAAAGGGTGCAGAGAGGAGAATCGAACTTGGGACCTGGTGAATACTCATGGTTTGGCTGGCCAACTGCGCTGCTGCCCGCTTGCGTGTAATAGGAAAGGATTTAGCCCTTAGAGGTGAGGGGTTTGCTGGGGGCCAAGCAGAGGAATAACAGGGAGGTTCGGGCGGCGCACGGGCCGAGCGGCGTCGCCGGTGAGGAGCGGCCGGGGAGTCGGTGGAGACGGCCAAAACGGAAGCCTGCGGAGGGAAGGAAGCTCCTGGAGGTAGCAGCTTGGGCCAGGAGGGGCTGTGGCGGGCCGGCGGCGAGCACGAGCGGTGGCGCTAGATGGCTCCCATGGAGGGGTCACTCCGGTGAGGCAGGGCGTCGGCCGACAGTGGGGAGAGCTCCAGCGCACCGAGTAGTAGCTCCCACCGTGCGGAATTGGTCGGGGGTTCACCGAGGGAGGGGTGGCGGTGAAAACGGCGGCAACCGGCCAGTTTCGGGGAAGGAAGCATTGCGCGAGCTCGGTGGCACGAAAATCCAATTAAGCTCGAGGGGAGGTAGAGGGGCAGTAGGCGCACACCGTGACGCGCTCAAAATGGGGAGGGCATCACGGAGGTGGCCGGGGCGGTGTGAGGTGGCGGCGGCGTCGCCCGAGCATGCCTAACCGGCTCAAGGGGGAAGGAATGTAGCGGTAAAAGGGGGAGCGTGGGCTGCTTTATAGCGCGGGAGGGGGTACCGTGGGGAGTTGTGGGGGCGGCGGTATGGCCGGGATTCGCGCGACGGGGCAGACTGGCGCGGCGTGGGCGCGGCAGAGTAGGGGATGGGTGCGGCGTGCGGGTGCGGCAGGGCACCGTGCGGCGATGGCGACCGGGGCAGTTGGCGGCTGACGCGGGGCGACGGGCGAACAGGAGTAGGGAGGGGACGGGAGCAGGTAGCGCGCAATCGGCGGGCGTGGACGAGCTCAGCTGACGCGAGCGGAGGACATGAGAAAAGCAGGGAAGAAGGAAAGAAAGAAAGAGAGAGGACGAGGGAGGAGAGGCGCCCGGGCCCACTGGATAGAGGAAGAAAAGGGGAAGGGAAAAGAAGAGAGAGGCTGGGGGCCAGCGGCAGGGGAAAAAATCAAGGGAGGGAGAAAGAAAGGGTAGGGGCCCGCGCGGAAGAGAGAGAGGGGTAAGGGAAAATGTAGAAAAAGGTCAAGGCCATGATTTTGAAACAAATAGGGGGGAAATTTTTAAGCACAACTCTAGGATTTGAATTTTTAACTTAATTTCTATTTCCTGGTTAACATTATTAATTTCAATTTAATTTCAAATCTTGTTTCAATTATTTAGATACCAAAACCTAATATTTCTCTATACTCTACTTTATTTAATTTGCCCTCGGATTTCGATGTTTATATTATTTTGTTAGGAATTGTATATACATAATCTTTGAATATTCAGCCTTGGACTTTGGTTTGCTAATTGAATTTAAAAGTATACATTTTTGATTTAATCATTTGTTATAAAGTCTAAGATTCTTTTTAGCTTTATTTTATTAGCTTGATTTTGAATTTAAGATTTTGGTATTTTCTTTGAATTTATGATCTGTAAAGTCACTTTCTATTTTTACTTATTGACATGATCATTATTTGTATTTAGGAGCACTCTTGATTGTTAATTTGTATGGCGCAAAACTCAAAAGGATTTCAAATAAATACTCAAAAGAAATTTGAGTGCTAGCTAAATGCAAGAAAAATTTTAAAAACTCCACATTTTTTAGCACTTGTATTTTCAGGATGTTACAAACCTACCCCCTTAAAAAGAATCTCGACCCCGAGATTCTGGTAGAATAGAAAGAAATAAGTAGAACTAATCTAGCTAGCAGCAAGTTCTAGGGTCTTGTCTGACGTATCGATCTTTCCTTGGCGTAGGTGGAAGAAAGATACTTTGCACATGAATAGGTTAGAACCTAGAGAAGGTAAAAGGGGAAGGGAAGGATCTTTATTCCTCTGGATAAGTCATAGACTTTAGGGTGCTTGCTTCTCAACATCGTCGTAGTTCTTCGACATTTTTGTCGCTTAATGCTACCCCCCTTAAATAAATGACGATGGTCATTATTCATCCCTTGTACTCTAGCTATCTTGGTCAGCAACAGAGTTGAGGAGCAATTCACGGGGCAAGGGTCTTGGCTTTCGCAGAAACAGGTGGCCTTGCTCAGTGGTCACTCCCCTGGCGGTGGTTTCCTTTATAGTGATGTTGTTTTCCTTAAGTACCGGAAGGTTGCAGAGTCTTCACTTCTTCTTGATTGCCCTGGTTTTGGGTTATCCGTTATTTCGCTCCGGTGGATTCAATGGGGTTTTCAGCAAAAGGAGAGAGGGAAGAGCATGAGTTGAGGATTTAGTCGTGGGGGGCGAGGTGACCTAACCCATTGTAACTTTTAAAATAGAGCTCCCAAAGAGCTGGGGCGGTACATGATCACACAAGCTCCCAAAAACAAGCTTTTCCCATGACTGCGAAATAGGATGCCCGAAGGCAAGAAGGCAGTGCACAGGGTCCAAATAGAATCTTGCAACAATTCACCGTCTACTCGGGGGCACACATAAGAGGGCGAAGGGTCCATATACATAGTTCGTTTAAAACAAGACCACTTATCTTCATGGCCATCTTCGACGTTCCTAACCTTAAATTTTTGGAGTAAGGATACGAGAAGAGGACCAAAATTTTCCTTTTTAATCAATAGAAAGAAGAGGGAAGTATTTGGGGTAATTTGATTGATATTAGCACTTACTCTTGTGTTATCGTTTTGAATTCGGGGTAAGAGAGCTTTTAGGAGTAAAAATGGCTAAGGCAACATATAGATGAGGGGGAATCATTTGAGAGATAAGAATGAGCAATATAATCATTTGAGAGATAAGAATGAGCAATATAACTTATATTTTTGGAAATAGTATTTTGAAGAAATAATTCTAGTCATGAAGCTAGCGGCCAGGCTAACTAGGTCACGACCTGCAGTCGATATGCTCTGATACCATCGTTGTCGGAGCCCAGATCTTACAATCTGGATTCCTCTGTGATTCCACCGCACTATTCCCTGGATCAGTAGATAGTGCTCACAGATTACAGTTCTGAATATCAAAGTACATATCATGCGGAAGTGTAAATATAATAGTAGACTTACTCATGGGCCGATTAGGCCGAAATCAATAAATTGCAGCAGCGGAAGAACGAGCACACAAGTGGGACCTTCAGGACATGCCCACAGGCAGCCAACTGGAGGTTCGCGACCTAGCCCTTGACATCTTCATCTTCTGCGCCAGCTTGTCCAATCTTGTTGCTGAGGTGAGGTGATTTGATTCCTGATTCTGAATTTTGTCGCAAAAGCGAGTGTGAGCACTCCAACCCCGTGCTCCGCGAGCCAATACACAGAATGCAATTAAATAGTATGCATGGCTTATCAAAGGAGAGGCTCGGGTTATTTTATTTGCCATAAAACGCGTTTAGTAGCATTTCTATTATTATATCATATTGTTGTTTTTGTGACCTACAGACTCCTCACCGCAAATGACATCATTGACTTAATCAACCAAAGACTCACGCTCTTTATTAACTGCTGTCTAAGACTCCCAACAGCGATTGCTAATCCACGGAGATTACACTTCCTTTATTGAGTGCTCTCTAAACTCCAAACAACATGTGTCATCCTCTATTCAATCCACCGATCATATTCTTTCTGTATTGGTTGCTATTTAAGACTCCAAACAGCAAGTGACATCATCTATCTAATATCATTTGATTAATCCACCGAACACACACACTTTCTATATTGAGTGCTATCTAAAACTCCAAACAGCGAATACCATCAATTATACAATCCACCAATATCTTTTGTATTCCAAAATTCCTATCAATCCATTCCTTTTTCTATTGATCCACAACCACAATTTGCTCTTACAATAATCAATCTTATTTTCCATTATCTATTTCTAACATACACACACACACACACACTCGAACCATCCACCCAGATATTTAAGCAAGTTGGGGTTTTTGGGAACATAAAATAATCATGTCCAAATATATACCAGTCAATCCCACCATGACTGCCCAACCAAATTTTCTCATGATTAAAGTGATGCTTGGGCGTTTTCGCGCCCATGAATACCTAAGCAATACTA
The DNA here is from genome assembly GCA_017311315.1 of Dendrocalamus latiflorus. NCBI lineage: Eukaryota > Viridiplantae > Streptophyta > Magnoliopsida > Poales > Poaceae > Dendrocalamus > Dendrocalamus latiflorus. The sequence continues at coordinate 23,816,175 of CM029678.1, forward strand.
AGCATGGCATATAAATTACGGACTTATTTTCGAAAGTTTACTATTGTAATTTTGCTAGGGCGACAAAGTTCACATATTCAAATATTCCAAGGGAGGTGTAATATTATTCAAGGTAAACAATGGGCACATAACTAGAACATCAAATTAAACATGTACTTGCATATAAAATAACAGCATGCAATTTGATAATTTAAACCAAAGTAATTTGCAGAAAACGTAGGTTCAACATGATCAAAGTATTGACTCGCCTTGCGCGGTTTACCGCGGTCTTGGGCTCACGCAATGATTTCTCTTTGAGCTTCTGGTCTCTATCTTCACTTCGAGCCTTAATCTCGCTAATTTTCATTATGATTAATTCAAGAGATCCAATAAATCCGAATAAAACTAATTGAACTTGATTAATTTTCATTATGATTAATTATGTGATTTGGGACAAGGTTGATTGGATGTGGAGTATTGTCGATGTCATAGTGGTTGGAGTGAAGTGGGAAATGGCAGGAAACTGCCAAAATAGAGATCAAAAGATGGGTCATGATATAGGTATATTTAGTACTTGGAGTTAGCTAGGCATAACTGACGGCTCAAGGGGGAAGGAATGTAGCGGTAAAAGGGGGAGCCTGGGGCTGCTTTATAGCGCGGGAGGGGGTACCGTGGGGAGTTGTGGGGGCGGCGGCATGGACGGGATTCGCGCGACTGGGCAGACTGGCGCGGCGTGGGCGCGGCAGAGTAGGGGATGGGTGCAGCGTGCGGGTGCGGCAGGGCACCGTGCGGCGATGGCAACCGGGGCAGTTGGCGGCTGACGCGGGGCGACGAGCGAACAGGAGTAGGGAGTGTTAGTGATATGCCCTAGAGGCAACATGGAGATGTTATATATATATATATCACATACTATGTTTATGATGCATTAGTTTGTTCCTTGAAATAGACATTATCATTATTGATCAATGAGTATGTGACTTATTCATGAGACTCTTAATGCCAAATGTTGCTATTTCTAAATGATCCCTGATTATATATCATATGAGGAACAAATATGATTCAAAGATCAGCATATGTATTGATTGATGATCATGTCTCATGGATCATGCTATGGAGATACCAAATCAATAATATGGACATGTGTTAGTGAACATATGTTGGATAGACCCGCCATGAGACACTGCAGAGATTCCATGTGTCATCAGTTGGTCTCAAGTGGTGTTTATGTGGAATCCTTAGACTTGAGATCATCATGGTTCCCAACATGCATAGTAGCTTATTTTGGGACTACTAAACACTACTCCGTAACTGGGTTGTCATAAAAGTAGTCTTCGGGTTTGCTATGAAACATGTAGTGGGATGTGAATGATCAAGATAGAATTTGCCCCTCCTTATAGGAGAGATATCTCTGGGCCCCTCGATGTAATGGATTATGAAAGTGCATGGCCATGCCAAGGTGATTGAGGAGTCAATCACGAGTTTATAATCCATCACGGAATCGAGAGAGTGATTGAGCTATTAAGAGGATGACACAGGTCTCGCCTTGAGCTTAATCTATATCGTGAGGCAAAGGGATTCGTACATGAGAACATTACAGGTTCAGCCGATATGATCTTTATGTATACTTTGGGGTTAATATGTCTTGCTAGAGGCCGCTATTAACAGGGTGACCGGAAAGGCGTTTCCGGGTCGCGACCAAGTATACGTGAACCTACAGGGTCGCACACTTAACGGGTTGGAACACTAATTCGAATGTGATTCGGATGTGGGCTCAATTCGGATAGAGATCCGGATAGACTCCTATTGGGCCTCGGTCCACGAGGCCCAAGTGAGGAGGTCTATATATATGGAGGTGGGGGGCTGAGGGATGCACACACGCTTCTGTTCCTCCCGAGCAAAACCCTAGCCGCCACCTCCCGAGCCAAACCCTAGCCGCTCGCGAGTGCTGGTACACTCGCGATCGGCGTTCCAGCCCCGGACGTGTGGATACCGGTAGAGGCGCTGCTCGTTGCGGCGTTGATCGGCATCAACAATCTACAGATTGGATCTACTCGTGGTGTGGTTGATCGCGTGGAGGAGACGATCTGTTCGGGACGATCGGCTACTTCCACTACTACCTCGACGCGCGTGGTTGGATCGGCTTCTCCAACTCTTCTTCCGCTGCGCTGCGCGTCTAGTGGTAACGATCTATGATCCCTCCTTAGCATGATATCCTGGTGTGCGCGGTAGAAATTTTTTATTTTCTGCTATCGTAGCCTACGCGCTTTCCTTCAGGGAGGGGACGGGAGCAGGTAGCGCGCAATCGGCGGGCGTGGACGAGCTCAGCTGACGCGAGCGGAGGACATGAGAAAAGCAGGGAAGAAGGAAAGAAAGAAAGAGAGAGGACGGGGGAGGAGAGGCGCCCGGGCCCACTGGACAGAGGAAGAAAAGGGGAAGGGAAAAGAAGAGAGAGGCCGGGGGGCCAGCGGCAAGGGAAAAAAATGAGGGGAGGGAGAAAGAAAGGGTAGGGGCCCGCGCGGAAGAGAGAGGGGTAAGGGAAAATGTTGAAAAAGGTCAAGGCCATGATTTTGAAACAAATAGGGGGGAAATTTTTAAGCACAACTCTAGGATTTGAATTTTTAACTTAATTTCTATTTTTTGGTTAACATTATTGATTTCAATTTAATTTCAAATCTTGTTTCAATTATTTAGATACCAAAACCTAATATTTCTCTATTCTCTACTTTATTTAATTTGCCCTCAGATTTCGATGTTTATATTATTTTGTTAGGAATTGTATATACATAATCTTTGAATATTCAGCCTTGGACTTTGGTTTGCTAATTGAATTTAAAAGTAGACATTTTCGATTTAATCATTTGGGATAAAGTCTAAGATTCTTTTTAGCTTTATTTTATTAGCTTGATTTTGAATTTAAGATTTTGGCATTTTCTTTGAATTCATGATCTGTAAAGTCACTTTCTATTTTTACTTATTGACATGATCATTATTTGTATTTAGGAGCACTCTTGATTGTTAATTTGTATGGCACATAACTCAAAAAGATTTCAAATAAATACTCAAAAGAAATTTGAGTGCTAGCTAAATGCAAGAAAATTTTTAAAACTCCACATTTTTTAGCACTTGAATTTTCAGGATGTTACACCTAGGATCCTCTAGCAATTCTAGTTAGGTTCCTGCTTTTCTGGGCTAAGATATCCAGTGCAAAGACATCAATCTTCTCTCTATGCCAAGTCTTGAGTTTGCTCTGAAATTTCAGCCCGGAGTTTACCCAGCGGTCTGACCGGCCCAGAGAGGTCTGACCGGCCTCCTGTGCACTTGGTGCTGCCTCTTGTTTTCTTTGGGGTGTTTTCTGTCTTTCTATGTGTTGGACCGAAATGGCGACAGAGGGGGGGTGAATGTCGACTTTAAAAATTAAATTCGCCCCTCAAGAATCCCCACTTATGCTTCTTCTCAATAGCTATGGAAGCTATGAAGAAAGAAGATAGGCACTACTGGAAGTCACAACAACAAGGCTAAACCAGATCCAGAAAGAAATAGTCAAGAAAAATAATTTCAGAGCAGGTCTGACTGCAAGCGGTAGTACCGCTGAGACGAGCGGTAGTACCGCTGAACCAAGCGGTAGTACCTCTCGAGGAGCGGTAGTACCGCACGAAGAAAAACAGCAAGCAGGATTTTCAGACAGCACATCTGAAATCTGAGAAATTCGCAAGATTCTTGGATTCTTGGCTTGGGAAACTTTGAGGATAGATAGGGAACACTCACAGAGGAAAAAGCCAAGAGCCAATTTCGAGAATCCACTGGAAAATCAAAAGAATTTCAGATTCATGCCCAAAACCTGAAAAATACAGAGAGCTGCCCAAAAATTCCAATTGCCACTCCATCTCCAATCCTTTGGCCATGAGACTTTGCAGATATGTTAGCAATAGCCATTGGACTCTACAAGCCAAATCTCACGCCATCTTGAGAAGTGAAACATGAAATGCACTAAAACCCTAGAAAGGCAAAAGCATGAACAGAGCAAGCTCAAAAGGCAAAACTGAAATTAATCTTGGTTTGCTCTTGGGATTAACTAGCCAAATGGCTTTTGAGCATCTCCCATGTCATAGCAACCCATTTTGGGCGTTCCCAGCAAGCAAGAACTCAAAACACACAAAGTCAAGAAATCATCAAAAAGAAGAACGAAGCACAGAAACACGAACAGAGAGAAATAAACTCCAGATTTCCATTCATTGAAGCACAAGGATTACAGAGGTGTCCCGATACGCATGGACATTAGAACAAGAGGAATGATTACATGGATTATCACTCCATCCTCTCCCTCTCAATCCTCAAGAACACCAAGAGCTACATGCTTCTTGGGAGGGGACTCAAGAACACATCGAAGGGGGACAAAGCACAGACACACACCTGCCTCTCCACCCACTCTCAACTACTAAAGCCTAAAGCCAAAACAAACTCTCAAAGCTTCTTTTGACTCTAGCAAACCCTAAATCTCTCCCCAAAGCCGTCGGAGGGCATGCAGCCCCTCCCACCTATTTATAGCCCTTGGCTAACAGGTCTCCAACCCGTTACGCCGGCTAAATCCAACGGAGCCCGCTCCCGCTTGTGCAGCCTTGCGAAATTACCGATTCGCCCCTCCTGCACCTTCCGGGAAGCTTCCGCGCTCCTTGTCGTCCAACCTTCGCAACCACCTCGAGTCTCCGCCGTCTTCGACACATCCCGACCGTTCTGACCTCCACACCGCCCGTGTCTAGTCCGGTCACCTCGTGTCTCGCCACGACTCCGCCTCGACGTCCTGCAGCCAACACAGACAAGAAACACGTCAAATAGCACCGCTCGACACATGAAAGCATTAATGAAACCATATTAAGCCCAAACCTGTCAAGTCAACATAATATGCATCCTAATCACATTGACCAGGTTTGACCAAATCCGACCAAGCCCGATTGCACCACGCATCGTCAAGGTCCGAACCACTCAAACCAAACTCAACTTTTCTAAACCCTTGTCAATTACTCATCATACACATGGGACGACCTCCACATGGTCTCTCAATCTCCCCCTTGATGAGTATATTGACAAACCTCGAAAAAGCATGAAGTAGAGTTTGATTTGACAAGTCCAACATGGTCCAAGAGAAGAAAATGAAGCTAATGACCATGTCGACAGAAGGAACACTAGAGCAACAAAACAAAGAGTAAATTGTTCTCCAAAGCTCTAGAAAGAACCCAAATGACTTTTTCTCCAATATTCTCCCCCTTTTGGCAATAAACCCATCAAGATGCAAGGAGAAGAAATGACATGATATTGGATGAAATAACTGAAGTTTGTTTATTTGAAGCATTTAGAGCCATGAAGATTATCCAATATGACCAAATGAGTACTACACCAAGCCATAACTCATAAGAAGCTATCAAGATCATGACTAGACATGTATAATCAAGCTAAGCAACATAGATCACAATCTGAATTTTAGAGCAATTTCTTAGCAAAGCAAGGCATACATGATTCTAGTCTAGCCAAAGGTATCCAGGGATGATGCAAGCCATGTCAATAGTCTAAGCGGAACCAAGAAGCTAGAATTGAGCAAGTTTAGAGTGCTACAAGTTCAAGAATGAATCACATGTTCTAATACTTGAGCCTTTTGTGAAATTAAGCAAATTTAGCACAATTGACTTGTTTTTTCTTTTGAAATCACATGATTGTTTCTAACCAGATTTTTGTTTAGTCATGTGCTAGATCTCAAGCCTTATGCGACCACTCCAAGCGAGAAGCTTAAGAAGATAGTCTAGGTCATCCAAAACTCCCCCTGAGTTCATGCCAAGTGCAATGGCAAGCAGTCTCATGAGAAAGAATTGGTGAGATCAGTTCTTTCGCACAGAAAGAGATCATTTTGCTTTTAACATGTTGTACTAACTTATGGTTCATCAAGAAGCTAACATAGCTCAATCTAAAGCTCAAAACAGACTCAAGACTCAACTCAGCCTATTTGACATGGCGTGAATCATAAGAGGATAACTAAGTGCAGACTAGTCTCAAGTATTACCATGACATGAGTTAATTCAAGTTGTGTAGTTTTAATCATTTAATTATGGCAAAGACTAAACTACACATATAAAGTCATGATCAATCTAGCAATGAAGCATAAATCATGGCAAGGTGCAAGGCACTGTAAACATGTCATAACTGGATAATAATCAAGGCTCCAAGAGTTATATTACAATGCAGAATGATATGCAATGTAGGAAAATCCAGCTCCCCCTCAACATTAGATGCACTTTTGATTCAAGTTGAGTTATGTCAATATTAAGCTCCAGAAGCTCTCAAATGAACTCCCCCTGAACCAAAGCTATAAACTGAAAAGCTGGCAAAGAAAACAGAAAATAGGCAGTCCTTAGAGCATAGATAAGATAGAGAATACTATGGCTCAGACTGACTCTCATCTACCCCATATGACTCCAGGACTATCATCTGACAGGAAAACACACACTAGAGAGCAAACACGTACCCTGTCTACTCGAGGGTGGCGCAACCCTCGCTAGAACCTACAAGAAGTGAGTGAGCTCAACCTAGTGAGAGAAGAAACAACTAACCCTGGAAGCACAAGATAGGAGTAAGAAGTCTAAGCAACTCGGCAAGAGAACCACTCTAACCTATGCTGGAAGGACTAAACCCAATGCACCCGCAAATGCAATGCAACAGAAATGATACAGAAGCATAATCAATAGTAAAGCAGTAAGGCACAAAGCTCCCCCTCACAATAGTCCATAAGAACAAACTACCCCAAGCTCTCCCCGCAGAGCTGAAAACCTAGAGCTTTCCAATGACTTGGTAAAGATATCAGCCAACTGGTGGTCACTCTCCACAAACTGGAGCACTATATCGCCCTTCTCTACATGGTCTCTAAGGAAGTGAAAGCGAATGTCAATGTGCTTAGTTCGAGAGTGCTACACTGGATTTTTAGCAATATTAGTCGCAGAAGTCTTATCACAAAAGAGTGGAACACTGTCTAATGCTAACCCAAAGTCCCGCAGGGTCGAAACCATCCAAAGTACCTGGCTGCAGCAGCTGGCTGCAACAACATACTCGGCCTCTACGGTGGACTGTGCTACACCGGACTGCTTCCTAGAAGACCAAGAGACAAGAGAAGTGCCAATGAATTGGCAAGTGCTAGAAGTGCTCTTCCTATCTATCCTACAGCCGGCAAAGTCTGCATCCGAGAAGCCACTCAAGGAAAGGCAGGATGAGAAAGAGTACCAGATACCATAGTCAATGGTAGCTCGAAGGTACCGAAAGATGCGTTTCACCACCTGGCGGTGAGATACGCGAGGAGAAGCCTGAAAGCGAGCACACAGACACACGGAGAAGTGTATGTCCGGTCTCGAGGCAGTGAGGTAAAGAAGGGAGCCGATCATACTTCTGTACTCTTTCTGATCAACTGGTTCGCCATCCTCGTCTGGGTCAAGGTATGCCGTAGAGGCCATCGGAGTTGACACAGACTTATCATCACTCATGTCGAAGCGTCTCAGGAGGTCACAAGTGTACTTTCCTTGATGCAAAAATGTACCCTCCCGAGTCTGCTTGATTTGGAAGCCAAGGAAGAAGGTCAACTCACCCATCATGCTAATCTCAAACTCGGTGCTCATGACATCCGAGAACTGTGAAACGAGGGCATGGGAAGAGTCGCCAAAGATGATGTCATCGACATAGATTTGGACGAGCAGAAGGTCATTGCCAAGCCTACGGATAAACAAGGTCTTGTCTACTTTACCCATTTGAAAACCATGACCTAACAAGTAGGACTTAAGCCTCTCATACCAAGCACGAGGTGCTTGCTTAAGTCCATACAAAGCTTTGGAGAGCTTGTAGACATGGTTAGGGTATTTGGGGTTCTCGAAACCAGGAGGCTGTCTGACATAGACTTCTTCCTCAATGAAGCCATTGAGGAAGGCACTCTTGACGTCCATCTGGTAAAGCTTGAAACCCTTAGAAGCTGCAAAGACAAGCAGGATTCTAATGGCCTCAAGTCTAGCTACAGGGGCAAAGGTCTCCTTGAAGTCTAGACCCTCAACCTGAGAAAACCCCTGAGCTACCAGTCTAGCCTTGTTTCGAATAACCACCCCATCCTCGCTCTGCTTGTTCTTGAACACCCTCTTAGTCCCAATAACATTGTGACCTCGTGAGGGCTCAACAAGCGACCAGACCTTGTTTCTTTCGAAGTTTTTTAGCTCCTCATGCATGGCATTGACCCAAGACTCATCAGAGAGTGCATGATCAATATCCTTGGGCTCAAAGGAGGCTATGAAAGCAGAATGGAGACAGAATTGAGATAAGCCAGATTTTGAGCGGGTCACACGCTCGAACAGGTCTCCAATAATCTGCTCTGAAGGATGAGCTTTCTGGATATGTCTAGGAGGTCCAAGATGAGATGAAGAAGTGGCCTCTACCTCATGAGCAGAAGAGATAGGAATAGAGCCACTAGCTCCAGAAGAAGTAGAAGGCATGGGCTGATCACCTTGAGGTGCGGTGGAAGACGGCACCTCAAGGGGTGGATGAAGGACTGGATCGAGTAGACAACCCTCATCTCCATCGTCCTCATCATCCACAAAGATGGGCTCGGACTGCTCTAAAGAACCCGAGATATCGGGCCTAGTCCCCGGACTGGCCTCATCGAAGGTCACCTCATAGGTCTCTACCATTTTACTAGACTCGCATTTCCAGACCCTATAAGCCCGCGAAGAAGGCGAGTAACCTAGAAAGATCCCATCACAAGAACGTGACTGACGTGCCTGAAGCATCGATCGATCAAATGCCCATCCTTCTGACAGAAGGTGCAGCGATACTTCACCTTCTGAGAGGTAGAAGTACCACGATCAGGCTTCGCCTTCTGAGAGGCCTGTCGTAGGGGTGGCCCCCACCTAAACCCAGCAGGCCTGGCAGGAGATTATAAGGCCCAGAATAGGCCATGTGTAATGACATAACTGCCCCAGAAGGGGTAACCAGATGTAAGGGTATAACTGTAAAAGCACTCCTTATGTGCATATATATATGAGTGCAAGCCATGGGGAGGGCCCAGGCCATTACACTTATCTTCATTACTCTCCACTACCATCTCTCTCTCTGTTTGGTCTGTAGCCACAACAGCTGGCGCTGTCCGTGGGGAGGACGAAGACAAGCCCGAAGACCGAAGAAAAAGATGGCACCGAAAAAAGCTTCCTCAGCGGCGGCGAAGGGAAAGAAGGCGGCCGCGCCGGAGCGTCGTATGGGTACCAGAGCTTCGGCATCGCCAGCGGCGGACGCGGGTGGCGAGGCAGTCGCGGTGTCCGGAGACGTCGACGTTCGCGCGGTGACGACCAATCCCGTCACCGGCACAACGACGACCAACCCCGTCACCGGCACAGCGACGACCAACCCCGTCACCGGCACAGCGACGACCAACCCCGCCACCGGCGTTGCGAGGACGGACCCGGCGGTCGAAGACGTCGACACGGGTGCGGCGACAACCGACCCCGCCGACGCGACGTCAGCCGACCTCGCCGCTCCCACGGCAACCCTCGCCGGCGGTGCGGACCGGGCGGTCCGAGGTAGCCACGACGGAGTGACCGGCAGCTCGAGACCCCGCGATGCGGTCGTCCCCGCGCCGACCCGCCCATCCGAAGCACCGGCGACCCCGCCCGCACCGGGGATGGAAAGTGCCCTGCTGGCGGCTCTCAACGCGTTCCAGTGGGAGCTGGGGGACCTTCGCGGAGCCGTCAGAGATATACAAGAGGCTCGGAGTCAGCCGGCTGCGCCAGCAACCGCGTCCGAGCCCGCGCCGGAAAGGGCGCACAGTCGCGAAGCCCCCACGTCCAGCCGCGTGCCGCTGCGACGCGTGGATCCGGAGTCCCCGCTCTCGGCGGGGCTGCAGCAGGCAGCGTGGCCCGAAGACTTCAAGTTCCCCAGCGCCATCGACTCGTATAAAGGCGACACGGACCCCCGTGAGTTTGTGCGCGTATACGAAACCGCGATCGAAGCCGCGGGCGGAGATGACACCACGAAGGCAAAGGGACTCCCCCTCGCGCTACAAGGAGTGGCGCTCTCTTGGTTTTTCACCATAGAGCCGGGCTCCATCTACGCGTGGGAACAGCTCCGCGCCCGCCTCCGCAACAACTTCCAAGGAAACTACGTTGACCGGGTCGATGCGGACCAGCTCTTTGCCGTGAAGCAAAAACCCTCGGAGAAGCTCCGGGACTACAACAAACGCTTCGCCAAGATTCGATGTCAAGTGAAGGACGTCAACGAGACCACCATCGTCAATGCAGCCATACAGGGCCTTCGTCCGGGCCCGATGGTTGAGTACAATGCGCGGAAGCCGATCAAGACGGTGGCGAAGCTCTTCGACAAGATGGAAGAATATGCCAGGGCGGAGGAAGACGCGCGGCGAAGGCAAGGTGACGACTCCGACACTAACCAGGCTGGAACCTCGGCAAAAACCGAAGATCCGTCGAAGGGCGGCTCTTCGAAGGGAAAGCGTAAGAAGGAGTCGTCCAAGGACGCGCCCGACCGCAGGGACAACTCGCATAGGGAGTCGCCGGATCAGCCCAAGCGCGGCCAGCAAAGGTCGAGGCAAAACCGGTACGTCCTCGACATCGAAGGCGGGTCCGACGAGGGTGCTCCAGTAGGCCGAGGCGGCCGGGGGCGCCGTGGCCGGGGCCGCGGCCGTGGCAGGGGCCGCGACGATAAGGGTCGTGGAGACTACGACGACCAGCATCAGGGACTGTGGTGCTTAGTCCACGGCCGCGGCAATCACGATACCCGTAACTGCACCTCCATCGCGGCGCTCCGCGACAGCGTCGCTAGGGACAGGAACCCAGAGCCGCGCCCGCCTGCGGTGGCCCACGTCCAATTCCCATACGAGGCCCCCATGCAGGTACAGGCGCAGGGAATGCAACCCCAGGAAGGCACCTTGCGGATCCAAGCTCACGTACAGCAGCCTCGGGAAGGCCTCCTGTCGTTGCAGGCCCCGGACGCAACCTACCGCAGGGTCATTAATGTCATATCCGGCGGCTCTGCGCTGGAATTCGCCTCGGCGCGGCAGCAGAAGGCCTACGCGCGAAGACTACATCACGTGGCGGCATACCCAGCGCAAGCACCGCCGGAATGGGCGCGGCACGAGGTTACATTCACACCTGATGACGCCCAAGGTGTGGACTTCCCTCATCAGGACCCCCTAGTCATCCGGGTCACCATCGCGGGATGCGACGTGGGGCGCGCCTTGGTGGACGGGGGTAGTTCCGCGAACGTATTGTTTGCGGCGGCCTTCGACCAAATGGGGATCCCTCGAAGCCGCCTGGGGCCCTCGGGAATCCCACTCCAGGGCTTCGGGGGACAGCCCCTGCGGGCGCTGGGCCAGATCGGCCTTCAAGTCTCCTTCGGTCGAGATGACAATGTGCGAACCGAAGATGCCACCTTCGACGTGGTCGACCTCCCGTATCCCTACCATGCCATACTGGGGCGCCCAATCCTCAACTCCTTCGGCGCGGTACCACACCACGGCTATCTGTGCATGAAGATCCCGGGTCCCCGAACCGTCATCACCGTCCGAGGCAACCAGGATATGGCTCGGCGCATCGAGCCAGGCACCAGATGCCCGCGACGCGAAGCCCAACGGCGCTCCTAGAGCCGGAGTCACAACGCGGAGGTTTAATGACCAGAGGCTTCGGCCTCACCAAGGGGCGAACAGTTAGTACACCCACCCCTTGTAATTGCTTGCCCGCGCAAACGGGGATGTAATGAAGATCGCCGTTTGCCGCTAATCTTTTTTCATCATGCAAATTTGGGGCGGAGGCGCGCGCGCTCCCGCCGCATAAAACAAAGACGCATGTTCGCGTGTGCACTCGCCGTCGCCAAGGTGACGGGACTGAGTATAAACCAAAGACGCACGTTCGCGTGTGCACTCGCTGTCGCCAGGGAGGGCGGGACTGAGTATAAACCAAAGACGCACGTTCGCGTGTGCACTCGCCGTCGCCAGGGAGGGCGGGACTGAGTATAAACCAAAGACGCACGTTAGCGTGTGCACTCGCCGTCGCCAAGGTGACGGGACTGAGTATAAACAAAATACGCACCGGGGGGACGCCCTCGCGCGCGCAAGTCTCCGGACTATAAAGAAGACGTAGCGTCGAGCCTAGCTCCGCACACAATAGTCCACGGACTCTAAATAAGACGTAGCGTCGAGCCTAGCTCCACACGCGCGAGTCTCCGGACTATAAAGAAGACGTAGCATCGAGCCTAGCTCCGCACGCAATAGTCCACGGACTCTAAATAAGACGTAGCGTCGAGCCTAGCTCCGCACGCAATAGTCCACGGACTCTAAATAAGACGTAGCGTCGAGCCTAGCTCCGCACGCGCGAGTCTCCGGACTATAAAGAAGACGTAGCGTCGAGCCTAGCTCCGCACGCAATAGTCCACGGACTCTAAATAAGACGTAGCGTCGAGCCTAGCTCCGCACGCGCGAGTCTCCGGACTATAAAGAAGACGTAGCGTCGAGCCTAGCTCCCCACGCAATAGTCCACGGACTCTAAATAAGACGTAGCGTCGAGCCTAGCTCCGCACGCGCGAGTCTCCGGACTATAAAGAAGACGTAGCGTCGAGCCTAGCTCCGCACGCAATAGTCCACGGACTCTAAATAAGACGTAGCGTCGAGCCTAGCTCCGCACGCGCAAGTCTCCGGACTATAAAGAAGACGTAGCGTCGAGCCTAGCTCCGCACACAATAGTCCACGGACTCTAAATAAGACGCAGCGTCGAGGTCCGCCTCCGCACGCGCAAGTCTCCGGACTATAAAAGAAGTCGTAGCAGAGGTCCGCCTCCGCACGCGCAAGTCTCCGGACTATAAAAGAAGTCGTAGCGTCGAGGTCCGCCTCCGCACGCGCGAGTCTCCGGGCTATAAAGTGAGGCAAACCGCAGAGGTCTGCCTCCGCACACGTCAGTCTGCGGACTGTCCGTTCTACGGAACCCCGGCGCAGCTACGTCGCCAACAGCGGCATCAGCACACAGCACACAACTTAAAATGCCAGGAGACCTGCTCACCGGAAGAGTCACATATACAAAGGTCCGCCAACATCCCGGCCGCTCTAAGCCGCTACCCCGCGGGTTCGTCCTTAACACGCGCCAAAGTCGGGGCCTCGCTCGACGAAGGCCGGCTCGCCCAAAAGTCGAGCGAATCTTCGGCCCTTCGCCAGCGTCGAAGGCGTCGTCGGGTTGAAAGGTCGGCCGCCCGAAGCCGGCCCCAGCAAGGAAGCTGCCCGGGAGATAGGTGAAAATCAGACCGAAGGCGCGTCCCGGCACCTCCGCCACCAGCCCTTGAAGATGGCTCTCCAGCGCTTGCATGGCGTCCCAAGCAATCACCGAGGCGTCGCCCAGCGTCCGGTTGTGTTCCGCTAGAGTCGAGGCAAGTTCCCCCTTTTCCTTCTCTAGCGCGGCGACCTGCTCTAGGAGCCCGTCCCGCTCCGCCGCGAACTTTTGTTCAGCAGCTGCTGCGGCCGACTCCTGCGCCGACGCAACAAGCTCCTCGGCATGCGCCCCCGCTTCGGCGCGTTCAGCTTCCAGCTGGTGGATGCGGGCGTCCTGGGCGGAGCGGGCGCCAGAGGCTTCGCACAGCTCCTCCTCGGCGGCCCGCAGCCTATCCTCGAGCGCTTTCTGGCTACGAGCATAGGCCGCTTGCAGGGCCTGCCCCAGCACGAGTGTCTGAAGAAGGGAAAAGGCTTAGCAAACTCAGCTAAACTCGGGCGCGGTCGCATGAGTACCTACCCTCACTCCAGACACCTCGAACGCGTCCTCAAGGCGCCCCGCACCGTAGGCCTGCAGCACTTGCGGGTCGACGCTCGTGGCCGCGTCATTCACAATCCCGCACCACGCCCTCAGCGTCTCCGGAGGCGGCACGAAGTCCGCAGGACTCACGTGCTCCGAGGCGCCGTGTTCCGTCGGATGCTCCCCCTCCGGAATGAGCAATGCTGTGCATAAGCATACGGGTGACCACTCCAAGGCGTAAAAGCATACACCAGAGTAAGCTAAGTCACCATACCTTCGGTAGCAGAAGGAATGGTCCCGCCGTGAGCGGAGGCCTCCGCGTTCGGGGAGGCCGGCAGCTGCCCCCGCGCGGTGGACGGCGTCGTCAGGGGGCAGAGGGTGCATACGTCGCAGGGCCTCCGGCGCGTGCGCTGGCGTCCCACAGGCTTCGGATGCCCGTGGCCACGACGAACCCCCGTGGGGTCCGGTGGAGCTCCAGCCGCACACATGGCCGTTTGGCCGGGGCAGCTAGCAGCGCCGTCGCCCCCGCAGCCGTGGCCGGGGAAGACCCCGCGGCTGCTGCGCCCGGGGGCGAAGGTTCCACGGTGGCCGTCGTCGAAGGGGGCACCTCAGTCCCCGCCGCTGTTGGCAAGGACAGCACGGCTACGTGCGCCCCCGCGGAGGGCGCCTCCGGCACCGCAGCGACTGCCGTCGAGGCCTCCACCGCGGCATCACTGGTCCGCACAGGATCCGCCTCGGCGACTTTGGCGGGTGGTGAGGCCTCCCCCCTCCGGCCGCCCGCGGCAAACCCACCGTCCGGGACGCCTGCCGAAGACACCTCACCTTCGGCGCATGCGCCACCCAAGCCAGAATCGGCGTACCTCGCAGAGTCTGACTCTGCGTCCGCCACGTCCTCGGAAACACTAGCAGCAGGCGCGACAGGTGCCCCGCTGCGGCCCCTCTTCCGAGACGAGGTCTTCTTCTTCTTCGCTCCACCATCGGCTGGAGCGATACGGTCCGGCGCGGCGAGGCCCAGGACCTCGCACACGCGGTTTAGTCGCCCCAGCCCCGCCTTGGCGACAGCAGACGCGCGCTGCTCGTGCTCCCTGGCGGTGTACGGACCCAGGAACACGCGCACGGCTTGCTCCGCCTCCTCCAAGGAAATCCCTGAAGCAAAGGAGAATAGCGTCAGCATACAACGCATTTCGCGTCAACAAAGGAGGGGCGCAATCGAGGCTTACGGGGACCGGGCGGCGCCGGTAGCGAGCAAACCCACGGCGAAACATTGTCATCTCGACGCCTCTCGGCGGCAAGATGCCAGTCGTAGGCAAGCGGGGCCACGCCGTACATTACGTACTCTTCGGCAAGGTCGCGCATGTTGAAGCGGGCGGCCGTGCCTACGAGCCGTTTGACCCTCCGCTTGTCCTCATCATCGAGCGTTCGGCCGGGCGAAGGCTTGAACGCGATCGGTCGGCCCGTGCACGCGAGAACGCTCCCGCTCTCCACACGGTGGTAGAACCACCGCTTCATCCAGTAGGACTCCCACTTCCCGCGAGTTGAGTTCGCAGGGAAGAGCTTCTTGCAAGACGAGCGAAGGGTAAAAGAGACGCTACCGAAGCTCGACAGCGTCCCGCCCCCCCGGCCCTTCGGCTGGCATCGCGCCTCGTGGAGATAGGCGAATAGCGACGCGCTGGGCCAGCACGCCCCCGAGCGCAAGGCCCAGCTGTACACCGCGAGTCGGGCCACGGCGTTTGGAGTCAGTTGCGCCAGCTCCAGCCCGAAGGTCCGCAGCACGTCGCCCACCACGCTCGCCGCTGGGATCCGGAGCCCCGCGTTGAGAAAGGCAACAAATACGACCACCTCCAACCTCTCGGGATGCGGTTCCGTCTCGTCGCCGGCGGGCAATCGCACGTCCTGGCGCCCGGACAACTTCCCCGCACGCAAGAGCCCTTGGATCGTCTTCTCGGTCACGAGCGAGGGGCCTAGCTCGCCGGAAAAGGTGCCTTCCTCCGCCGCCAGCCGCTCCTGGACAGCCGCCGCCGGGTCGCGCTCTTGGAGCGCGTATTTTACCTCCAACGGCGAGGATCGCCGGCGAATGGAAGGGCCACCAACCGCCTGGCCGCGCTCGCTGCTGGAGGCCATCGCTCCCCACGACGAGACTAATACGGTGAAGATAGCGCGAAGGTGGGGGAGGCCGAGCAAACAGGAAAGAGGGCGCAAAGGTGCGGGGATGCTATTACGGGGGACTATTTCAAGCCGCCTCGCCCATGCCGCCGCTACTGAAGCGTCGCAACGATCCGCGTGCAGGATGCAACCGCAGCGGTGTAAAGGCCCGCCCCGCACGCTTCCCCGTAATCGAAAGCGAAGGGTCACGGAGGTCCGTGCACGAGGCGCGACCGCAGTCGTATAAGCGCCCGTACAGCGCAACGCCCCACCTAACGCTGGAAGGTCACGACCACAGGCGCCACTCGCGGCCCGCCCCGTGTCCCCCTTGCCTAGGGAAGAGGCGAGCGGCTGCAAACACGCAACCGTCCACATCCCGCCGCCCAACAGTCATAGGCCGCCGCGTGCCCCGGGCGCGTCGGGTCACACGGTACGGGAACCTAACCCTGTCAGGCCAAGGACCGGCGTGATTCAAGGAACCTGTATAGCGCAAGGCCACATCAAAGAGACCAAGTTGCGCGCGCCTACTTCGACTAGGCGCCAGCTTCGCTGCCACCCGTTCGAAGGGTAGGGAACAAAGCGCGCGCGCCTACTTCGGCTAGGCGCCAGCTTCGCTGCCACCCGTTCGAAGGGTAGGGGACGGAGCGCGCGTGTCTACTTCAGCTTACGCGCCAGCTTCGCCGCTACCCGTTCGAAGGGTAGGGGACAGAGCGTGCGTGCCTACTTCGACTAGGCGCCAGCTCCGCTGCCACCCGTTCGAAGGGTAGGGGACGGAGCGCGCGCGCCTACGTCCACTAGGCGCCAGCTTCGCCGCCACCCGTTCGAAGGGTAGGGGACGGAGCGCGCGCGCCTACCTCGACTAGGCGCCAGCTTCGCTGGCACCCGTTCGAAGGGTAGGGGACGGAGCGCGCGCGCCAACTTCGACTAGGCGCCAGCTTCGCTGCCACCCGTTCGAAGGGTAGGGCACGGAGCGCGCGCGCCTACTTCGACTAGGCGCCAGCTTCGCTGCCACCCGTTCGAAGGGTAGGGGACGGAGCGCGCGCGCCTACTTCCACCTAGGCGCCAGCTTCGCCGCCACCCATTCGAAGGGTAGGGGACGGAGCGCGCGCGTCTACTTCAACCTAGGCGCCAGCTTCGCCGCCACCCGTTCGAAGGGTAGGGGACGGAGCGCGCGCGTCTACTTCAACCTAGGCGCCAGCTTCGCCGCCACCCGTTCGAAGGGTAGGGGACGGAGCGCGCGCGTCTACTTCAACCTAGGCGCCAGCTTCGCCGCCACCCGTTCGAAGGGTAGGGGACGGAGCGCGCTCGCCTACTTCGACTAGGCGCCATCTTCGCCACCACCCGTTCGAAGGGTAGGGGACGGAGCGCGCGCGCCTACTTCGACTAGGCGCCAGCTTCGCCGCCACCCGTTCGAAGGTTAGGGGACGGAGCGCGCGCGCCTACTTCGACTAGGCGCCAGCTTCGCGGCCACCCGTTCGAAGGGTAGGGGACGGAGCGCGCGCGCCTACTTCCACTAGGCGCCAGCTTCGCCGCCACCCGTTCGAAGGGTAGGGGACGGAGCGCGCGCGCCTACTTGCACTAGGCGCCAGCTTCGCCGCCACCCGTTCGACGGGTAGGGGACGGAGCGTGCGCGCCTACTTCGACTAGGCGCCAGCTTCGCCGCCACCCGTTCGAAGGGTAGGGGACGGAGCGCGCGCGCCTATTTCCACTAGGCGCCAGCTTCGCCGCCACCCGTTCGAAGGGTAGGGGACGGAGCGTGCGCGCCTACTTCGACTAGGCGCCAGCTTCGCCGCCACCCGTTCGAAGGGTAGGGGACGGAGCGCGCGCGCCTACTTCGACTAGGCGCCAGCTTCGCCGCCACCCGTTCGAAGGGTAGGGGACGGAGCGCGCGCGCCTACTTCGACTAGGCGCCAGCTTCGCCACCACCCGTTCGAAGGGTAGGGGACGGAGCGCGCGCGCCTACTTCCACTAGGCGCCAGCTCCGCTGCCACCCGTTCGAAGGGTAGGGGACGGAGCGCGCGCGCCTACGTCAACTAGGCGCCAGCTTCGCTGCCACCCGTTCGAAGGGTAGGGGACGGAGCGCGCGCGTCTACTCCGACTTCGGCGCCAGCCAAGAACGGAGAACAGCACACGCCACCACCATAACTCGAACAGGCAAAGGTCAATGTTGCCGCAAGAGCAGACATGATCTCGTAGGCAGATATGAATCGCCACACCAGCATATGCTCGTTCGCACGAGCAGAGCTTACGGATGACTCCATATCTGTCTACGAGAGCAAGTCAGGCCTTGCCATTTCCGCATCAAGCGGCGAAGCATTCCCACGAATGGGGCGAATTTGGTCCACCGGCGCTCGCAGGCATTGACGCCGGTCGACGCAGTCATCAAACACAGGTGCACAAAATGTTTCCTACATATGAGAAATTAACCATGAACAGGTACGGGATGTACAGCAAAGGATGTCTAGGCAGCGGCCCCTGGCGCCAGCATATTTATACTCAGCCTCGCTAGGCGAAGAGTCACCAGCGTAGAGGCATGCCAACAGACGGAAGCACAAGCGCAAGGCGTCGGGCGGTGCAGCTACCAGGGGCGCGTAAGAGCAACCGTTCACACCCCACCGCGTGCACTCCGGAAACCGTCGCACGCTCCACTTACGAGAAGGCACGCTGCACGATGCGACAGCCTGCCCCCTGGCAAGCCAACCGTCGGTAAAAAGCACCCAACCAGGCGGCAAGGTCGCAACGATTGCGGAACGCGCGCGCCTCAGAAGTCCAGACGCCGGGAGTCCGCCGTCACATTGACGCTCACGACGCCTCAAGGCCCGCACCGTGCTGAGCACGCTTCGCCACGTGGACGGCCACAAGAGCACGCATCTGCTCCGGCCGCAGCACAGCCCCGGGTCAAGTACTGGACAGGCTCACAGGCCGCGGGACGGAGGGGGCCAAAGGACTCGATGACATGGCTGCGGCCTTGTGAAGCCCTTTACCATGAGAGGCTCCTGTCGTAGGGGTGGCCCCCACCTAAACCCAGCAGGCCTGGCAGGAGATTATAAGGCCCAGAATAGGCCATGTGTAATGACATAACTGCCCCAGAAGGGGTAACCAGATGTAAGGGTATAACTGTAAAGCACTCCTTATGTGCATATATATATATGAGTGCAAGCCATGGGGAGGGCCCAGGCCATTACACTTATCTTCATTACTCTCCACTACCATCTCTCTCTCTGTTTGGTCTGTAGCCACAACAAGGCCGAAGCTGCAGGTGAACTCACCTTGCTGTCAGAGATCCCGTGGACAAAGCCCGCTGACGTAAATTGGACTTTCTTGGTCCGGGGCTTGATCTCGATCACACCTGCAGCTATGGGTCTCAGCACGGCAGGTGGATGCTTCCTCACATCCTCAGAGTAATCGTATCCTAGACCTTGATTGAACTTGCAAATCTTGGACTGGTCTAGAATAAGATTAAGCTTCTTCTTGCCTCCTACAAACCTCTCGAGAGTGTTCATAAGGTACTGACACTCCCGAAAGAGAGAGGTGCAAGAAGAGCAGGGAGAAGAAGAGACAGCAGAAGGTAAGGGAGCAGAAGAAGAACCAACAGTAGAGGAAAGAATGGCTTGTGCACGCACAGCCGACTCTGAGGGGACAGTCCTACTACTAGCAGGTTGGTTCACGTCAGTATGCGTCTCCACCTTACCCTGGGGCTTCTCCCCCTTCTCCACAATCACATTACAAGCACAAGGTGGCTTCTCTAGAAGGTCCTTAGTTAGCTTCACACATTTCTCATCCAAAGCATTCAAATCAGATTTTAGTTTGTTACAATTAATGCATGGTGAGCTAACATGGTCCTTAGAAGCAGTTTGAGCCAATCTATTGTTGTCATCAACTAATTCTTGAAACTGTTTGGAGACAGCTTCAAGCTCAGCAGTAAGCTTGGGACAATTCACACATGAAGCAATCGGCTCAAGAAGGAAAGCTTGTAATTTAACAATTTTATGATCTGCCCATTTTAGGTTCATCTTCAGATTATTGCAATTTTCACAAGACTCAGGCAGATCCAGAAGCATGGTATAAAGACCTCTAACAGTCCTTATCCTCACATGAGGTGCATGCAATAGTCTCGACAGAAGTAGATGAAACAGGAACTACCCTACTCATCTCAAGCTCAGCCAAGAGACTAATATTCTCCACCTTAAAACGATCAAGTTCAGAGGACAGACTATCATGCGAGGTCCTTAGTTTCTCCATGTCACCCAACAGAGCACAGCAAGTATCACAATCATCACTAGAGGGAGCAGATGTAAGAGCAATAATCTCTAGTGACAATCTATCTACTTCCTTCTCTAACTCAGTACACCTAGCCCTAGCTCTAGCATGAAATCCACCTAGCTTAAAAAAGCATGATTGAGCTGGTCGTAGGTGGGGCATACCTCGTCCGAGTCGGAGTACAGCTCGCTGTCGCTCAGTTCGCCCTCAAGGGCCATGAAGCACATGCCGGAGAAGTCGTTGCCGCCCTTGGGGTCTTGGTCACCCGTCCTGTCGTCGTCACTGCATCCCTCCACCTCGCTGAGGTCAAGGTCATCGAAGGCGGTGAGGACGCGGTGGAAGAGCTTCTTGGCCTTCCCAAAGTCGCGGAACTTCTTCTTGCCTTGAGGGTGCGCTGGAGGCTTCTTGTTGCGGTTCTTGTCGGTGTAGTCGTTCTTGCCCGAACCGCCGTAGTCGTTCTTGCCCTTCTCCAGCTTGGGGCAGTTTGCCCGAATGTGGTTGGGGCCACCACACTCAAAGCAAATCACGGGTCCTCCTCTCTTTCTGTTCCTCTTCCCCTTGTAAGCATGGAAGAATCTTCGAGCAAGGAGGGCCAGCTGCTCATCCGCGAGCTGCTCTAACTGATCATCAGTTATGTCACAGAGAGCAGCAAGGGAGAAACCACACAATGAATCAGCAGAAGAACCAGAAGCTGAACTGGGATCGAGACTAGGGCCATCGACTGTGACTTCAACTTTCGAGAGACAATGTCAATCTCGTGAGTCTTGAGGCGCGAGTACAGCGCATCAAGAGTCAAAGTCGAGAGGTCCGTGGTGTCCTTGATGGTAGTTACCTTCATCTCCCAAACACGAAGGTCGAGTTCAGCGAGCATCTGTCGAGCATTATCCGAGTCGGGGTATGTGAGACCGACCGCTCGGAGGTTGCTCAGAATCTTGTGAAAACGTGCAAAACACTCATCAAAGGACTCACCAGCGAGCATTTCAAACTTGTTGTAATCTCGCTTGAACTGGTCCTATCGCACCGTCTTTATTTGGGTGGTGCCCTCATGGTAAGCATCGAGGGTCTCCCAAATATCGAAGGCGGACGAAAGATGAGATATCCGGTCAAACTCGCTAAGACTCAGGCCCTGGATTATGATGTTCCTTGCCTTAGCATTTGCCTCAACATCATGCATATTTCCAGCATTGATGTTCTCATCGGCAGGAACAACAAACTGGACCTTGACCTTGCGCCAGATGGCGTACCCCTGACCCTGGATATATGTCTCCATTCGGCTCTTCCAGAAGGGGTAATCGACGCCATCGAAAACCGGCGGCTTGGTGGAGTACTTGTCCGTTGCCATGGCTCTTAAAGACCAGTTAAGATCTATTGAGAAGAGCTAACCGGCTCTGATACCAATTATTGGACCGAAATGGCGACAGAGGGGGGTGAATGTCGACTTTAAAAATTAAATTCGCCCCTCAAGAATCCCCACTTATGCTTCTTCTCAATAGCTATGGAAGCTATGAAGAAAGAAGATAGGCACTAATGGAAGTCACAGCAACAAGGCTAAACCAGATCCAGAAAGAAGCAGTCAAGAAAAATAATTTCCGAGCGGGTCAGACAGCAAGCGGTAGTACCGCTGAGATGAGTGGTAGTACCGCTAGGCGGTAGTACCGCTGAGCCGAGCGGTAGTACCTCTGAGCGGTAGTACCACTCGAGGAGCGGTAGTACCGCACTAAGAAAAACAGCATGCAGGATTTTCAGACAGAAGATCTGAAATCTGAGAAATTCGCAAGATTCTTGGATTATTGGCTTGGGAAACTTTGAGGATAGCTAGGGAACACTCCCAGAGGAAAAAGCCAAGAGCCAATTTCGAGAATCCACAGGAAAATCAAAAGAATTTCAGATTCATGCCAAAAACCTGAAAAATACAGAGAGCTGCCCAAAAATTCCAATTGCCACTCCATCTCCAATCCTTTGGCCATGAGACTTTGCAGATATGTTAGCAATAGCCATTGGACTCTACAAGCCACATCTCAAGCCATCTTGAGAAGTGAAACATGAAATGCACTAAAACCCTAGAAAGGCAAAAGCATGAACAGAGCAAGCTCAAAAGGCAAAACTGAAATTAATCTTGTTTTGCTCTTGTGATTAACTAGCCAAATGGCTTTTGAGCATCTCCCATGTCATAGCAACCCATTTTGGGCGTTCCCAGCAAGCAAGAACTCAAAACACACAAAGTCAAGAAATCATCAAAAAGAAGAATGAAGCACAGAAACACGAACAGAGAGAAATAAACTCCAGATTTCCATTCATTGAAGCACAAGAATTACAGAGGAGTCCCGATACGCATGGACATTAGAACAAGAGGAATGATTACATGGATTCTCACTCCATCCTCTCCCTCTCAATCCTCAAGAACACCAAGAGCTACATGCTTCTTGAGAGGGGACTCAAGAACACATCGAAGGGGGACAGAGCACAGACACACACCTGCCTCTCTACCCACTCTCAACTACTAAAGCCTAAAGCCAAAACAAACTCTCAAAGCTTATTTTGACTCTAGCAAACCCTAACTCTCTCCCCAAAACCGTCGGAGGGCATGCAGCCCCTCCCACCTATTTATAGCCCTTGGCTAATAGGTCTCCAACCCGTTACACCGGCTAAATCCAACGGAGCCCGCTCCCGCTTGTGCAGCCTTGCGAAATTACCGATTCGACCCTCCAGCACCTTCCGAGAAGCTTCCGCGCTCCTTGTCGTCCAACCCTCGCAACCACCTCGAGTCTCCGCCGTCTTCGACACATCCCGACAGTTCTGACCTCGACACCGCCCGTGTCTAGTCCGATCACCTCGTGTCTCGCCACGACTCCGCCTTGACGTCCTGCAGCCAACACAGACAAGAAACACGTCAAATAGCACCGCTCGACACATGAAAGCATTAATGAAACCATATTAAGCCCAAACCTGTCAAGTAAACATAATATGCATCCTAATCACATTGACCAGGTTTGACCAAATCCGACCAAGCCCGATTGCACCACGCATCGTCAAGGTCCGAACCACTCAAACCAAACTCAACTTTCCTAAACCCTTGTCAATTATTCATCATACACATGGGACGACCTCCACATGGTCTCTCACTATGTTTTGCCTGCTGTGGTTTTTCCAGAGAGTCTTGGTTCTCTTCTTTTTATCTTTTCATAGCTATTGAGGAGAGTTTTCGAAGTAACTACTTTTTGGGGGCAAGATTCAAAGAGGTCGACATTCACCCTCCCCTCTGTCGCCATTTCGGTCCAACATTCTCTCAGGCCTGTAGTGAGGAGGAAGCAATTCCTTGTATCAATAGCATATGGGGACGTAGCTCTTTGTATCTCTTGCATTCATATATGGAAATGGTTTGAGTTTGTGCCTTATTATGATGGATTTTAGTCTCCTTCGATGCTTTTGCTCTCTCTCTCTGTTGATTTCTTTGTTTTTGTGATTTGAAGTTGTCTCTTGCCAAGAAGGTGCAAAATGGGTTGCTCTATGTTGGGATGATGCCTCAAGATCATTTGATCAAACAAACTCCCAAGAGCATAGCTGAAAATCCAAAGATTCCATTTCTTCCCTTTTGCTCTGTTCTTGATTTTCTAGGGTTAGGGTACAGATTCATGTTTTCAAGTCTTCCTGTTTTTGCAAAACTAATTGCAAAGCCCCTTGAGCAAAGGACCCAAGTATCATGAGTAATTTTGGTTTTAGCTCATACCTTGCAAGAGTTTCAGATATTTGTCACGAATCTTGATTCTCCTCTCCCCAATTGAAATTCTTGGCTTTTAAAGATCCCAATGGTATTTATGATGAAGTATTGACCTTTTGGTTTGAATAGAACAGCTTCTGATCATCGAATGTCATTGTAGTGGAAGCTTTCAGTTTTTCTGAATTTTTGTCATACCAAACTGCTCTGGATTCAGGGAGGGCCGGTCAGACTGCTCCCTGACCTGCGATCAGACCGCTCTCATGTTGGCGGTCAGACCAGCTTGGAGAGGACGGTCTGACCGGTGGGTGGCCGGCGGTCTGACCGGTTTTAGGCCTGCGATTTGACTGCCCCCACTGATTCTTGGATTTTTATTTTAAGGTCTTTATTGTTAAATCCTTTTATTTGTGCTGCTATTTTCCCCTGTATGTTAGTTTTCAGTAAGCTTGAGCCCACACTCTTCATAGCTTTTTAGCTATCGGAGAGGAGACTCGCTGTGAGTGCTTTGAGGGGTTGAGATTTCAAAAAGTCGACATTCACCCCCCTCTGTCGCCGATTTCGATCCAAAAACTCTATGTGTGTAGTCAAGTCTTTGCCATGATAAGTTGATTAAAAATGCTCAACTTGACTTAATTCATGTCATGTTAGCTCTTGAGATTAGTCTGTCTTTAGTTTTCCTTTTATGATTCATGCCATGTCAAATAGGCTGAGTTGAGTCTTGAATCTCTATTGAGCATTAGATTGAGCTATGCTAGTTTCTTGATGAAGCATGAGTTAGTACAACTTTTTAAGAAAGCAAAAAGATCTCCTTTATGCGAAAGAACTGATCTCACCAATTCTTTCTCATGAGATTGCTTGCCATTGCAATAGGTATGAACTCAAGGGGAGTTTGGATGACCAAGATCATCTTCTTAAGCTTATTGCTTGGAGTAGTCGCATAAGGCTTGAGATCTAGCACATGACTAGAATTTTGGTTGGGAACGACAATGAGTTTAAAAGAAAACATGTCAATTGTGCTAATTTTGTTTAACTACAAAAAGAACCAAGTACTTGAACAAATGATTCATTCTTGAACTTGTAGCACTCTAAATTGACTGAATTCTAGCTTCTTGGTTCCACTTAGGTTATTGACATGGCTTACATCATCTTTGGATACCTCTAGTAGACTTTGATCTTGAATGACTTGACATGCTAAGAAATTCGACTAATTTTCAGATTGTGACTTACTTGGCTTAGCTTGCTTATACATATGTTGTCATGATCTTGATAGCATTCATAAGCGTTATAGCTTGGTGTACTACTCAAATGGTCATTTTGAATAATCTTCATGGCTCTAATTGCTCCAAATGAATAATATTCACTCATTTCACTCTCACACCATGCCTTATTCTCTCTTTTGCATCTTGATGATTTTATTGCCAAAAGGGGGAGAATATTTGGAGAAAAAGCCATTTCATGGAAAAACTTGGAACTTTTGAGGAAAACTTGCTCTTTCCGTTTTGCTCCTTTTGTGAACATTGTCTTGAGTCTCCTTGTTCTTCTTTCAGACCATGTATGACTTTCAAAACAAACTCAACTTTGCGCTTTTTCTGTGTTTGTCAATATACTCATCAAGGGGGAGATTGAGAGACCATGTGGAGGTGTCCCCATTGCTTATTCTTGTGAGAAAGATGGACATCATTGGCTCATTGGCATCGTGGACTTGTTTCGTGTGTTTTTGTTTTTGTCCACGTGCTGTCTCGAGGAGGAATTTTCGCCGTTTCTCAAATGATGGACCACGTTCGTCCAAACGAGGTGCCCATCTACGGCGAGGAGAAGTTGTGAGTTTTCTTGGTGCTTTCAAGTTAGGTATTCACCGCTTTTCCAGAGTTGGGACTCGAGTTGTCCATTTGCGGTGTGCCTCTAGGATCTAGTTTCTTGCTTGGACCATCAACTGTATCATGTAAACTTGCATTCTTCTAGTGTGAATGTGTCAAAGGCTTGGGTCCCCAAGTACATGCTAACTAACCCTTCGGGATCCAAGACTCGGTACATTATTCTTGTAGGTGTCAAGATGCGGGATGGTGAACATGTACTCGATTAGTTTCTAGTCTTTCTTTTCATCACAAGATTAGAACACTCGTTGGTTCACCACTTCATGGCCTCCAAGAGGCATGTGCTTTCACCGGTTGCGTTTCCACCTACTTCGTGAGTGATTCTATACCTTCATGCTCTTATATTCATATGTGATCGTAATTGGCATGATATGCGTGTTCATGTGCTCACTTGTACCATATTGGCATGTTTTACACTTGATGTTTTCTTGTCATGCTTATATGTGTATGTTGCTTAGGTATCCTTGTATCATGATATATATGATAATTGATTGGATACTTAACCTTTGACTTGACTTCATGAGCTAAATAGATTGTATGTTTTAGAAGTCAAGTATCTTCATGACTCTATGTCTTGTAGTATCTATCATGGTTCATTGATTACACCTTGCTCCTTATGTCCATTCACCATTATTTATCCATGCTAGCATACTTTTTATGATCTTGTTTTGTTATGATGTATGCTTGAGTATGGACATTATGAGCTTGATTAATCTCTCGGATAGTTATCTATGTCATGATGCTATGTTTATTCATTCCTTCCTATCTTTACTTGTGTATATGCTAATATCCATGCTAGCATATCCTTTTGTGACTTTTCCTTGTCACCTGCTATGTGTATGGTCGTGATTCGTTGAGATGCATGTATACCTTGATCTTATTCATTAGTGGCATGAAATAAACTGTATGACATCTTGGTAGTATTAATCTGTGCTGATGCTTAGATATCATGAGATCTGTGGTTAGGTAACAAGCTTCTTCTAGTATTGAGTGGCACTAGGCTTGGTGTTCTAGGTGCTTTTGATGAGGGCTAGATTGAGCTTGTATGGGTGTGTGTTCTTGAGAGACCACGTGGAGGTCATCCCGTGTTTGTGATAAGTAATTGACATCGGTTTAGGAGAGTCGAGTTTGGTTTGGGTGGTTCGGACATTGACGTTGCGTGGTGCAACGGGCTCGGTCGGATGTGGTCAGACTTGGTCGTATGGGATTAGGATGCTTATTTCCTTGATTCGACAGGTTTGGGCTTAATGCGGATTTCATTAATGCTATTTATGCTTTCATGTATCGAGCGGTGCTATTTGACGTGTTTCTTGTTTGTGTTGGCTGCAGGACGTCGAGGCGGAGTCGTGGCAAGACACGAGGTGCCGGACTAGACACAAGTGGCGTTGAGGTCAGAACGGTCGGGATGTGTCGAAGACGATGGAGACTCGAGGTCGTTGCAAGGCTTGGACGACAAGGAGCGCGGAAGCTTCCCGGAAGGTGTAGGAGGGGCGAATCGGGAATTTCGCAAGGCTGCAGAAGCGGGAGCGGGCTCCGTTGGATTTACCCGGCGTAATGGGTTGGAGACCCGTTAGCTAAGGGCTATAAATAGGTGGGAGGGGCTGCATGCCCTCTCAAGAGCTTTAGGAGAGAGTTAGGGTTTCTTGAGTCAAAAGAGGCTTTGGGTGGTTGTTTTGTCTTTGCTCTTTAGTTGTTAAAGAGTGGTTGTGGGCAGCAGTGGCTGTCTCCCGTAGCTCTCCCTCTGTGTTTCTCCAGGAAAGAATGTAGTGTGTTCTTGAGATTGGAGAGGGTGAGGAGAGGGATTGAGTAGAGAATCCATGTAATCAACTCTTGCTCTAATGTACATGCGTATGGGGACGTCTCTTTGATCCTCAATATCAATATGAGATACTTTGGTTGAAATTGTTCAAGTCTCTGTCTCTTTGTTGTTCTTTTCCTTCGATGCTCTCCATGCCAGATTTCTGACTTTTTGAGTTTCTTGTTGATTCTTGCTTGGAAGGCCCAAAATGGGTTGCTCTAGGTTGGGAGGTTGCCTCAAGATCATTTGATCGAGTTTCCCAAGAGCAAATCATGTTTGATTTCAGGTTTTTCATTTTGGCCTCCTCTGCTCTTCTTTTCTTGTTTCTAGGGTTTAGTGAGAATCCTGATTCCCTTCTCTAGTTGGCCTGAGCATTTGTCTGGGAAGTCCTTAGGCTATTGCTTTCCTTTCTGCAAAATCTCTTGGCAAAAGGATCTTAGTAGAGATGGCAATTTGAGTTTTTGGGCAACTCTCTGAACTTTTCAGGTCTTTGCCCAATTTCTGAAATTCTTGTTGTTTGGAGAAATTTCTTTGTGTCTCAAAGCCTCCCTGCTATTTGGAATATAGTTGTGGTGCTCTGGGGCAAAAAGATTGGGAGCAAAACCCTCTTCTCCTTGGTTTTGGGAGATCTGAAATATGTCTAGAAGTTCAGCATTTTCAGGCTGTTCTCGGGCTGCTGGAACCAGGGGCGGTCAGACCGGCCACTAGCCGGCAGTCAGACTGGCCGGGCTAGGGCAGTCAGACTAGCCTCTAGCCGGCGGTCAGACCGGCCTGGCAAGGGGAGTCTGACCGTCCGGTGCTGTTTGCTAGGATATCTTTCCAGTCTTTTGGCTTTTCTCTTGTTTTTTTGTGTGTCTTGTCCTTTCTCCTTCAAGCTTGAGGTTCCAGAGAGGGTGAAATCCATTTTCATAGCTGTTGTAGCTATTGGAGAGGGTCTTTCGCGTAATTACTTGTGGGGGATAAATTTTTGAGAGCGCCATTCACCCCCCCCCTCTGTCGCCATTTCGGTCCAACAATTGGTATCAGAGCCGGTTAGCTCTTTTCAATAGATCTTAACCAGTCACTAAGAGCCATGGCGATGGACAAGTACTCCACCAAGCCACCCGTCTTTGATGGCATCGATTACCCTTTCTGGAAGAGCCGAATGGAGACATACATCCAGGCCCAGGGGTATGCCATCTGGCGGAAGGTGAAGGTGCGATTTGTTGTTCCTGCCGATGAGAACATCAACACCGGGAATATGGCTGATTTTGTGGCAAACGCTAAGGAAAGGAACATCATAATCCAGGGGTTGAGCCGAAGCGAGTTTGATCGCGTCTCTCATCTCACGTCGGCTTTCGACATCTGGGTGACCCTCGATGCATACCATGAGGGCACCACCCAGATCAAGATAGTCCGACATGACCAATTCAAGCGATATTACACCAAGTTTGAAATGCTCGCTGGTGAGTCCTTAGATGAGTGCTTTGCACGCTTCCACAAGATCTTGAGTAACCTCCGAGCGATCGGTCTCACATACCCCGACTCGGATAACGCTCATCAGATGCTCGCGGCTCTCGATTTGCGGGTTTGGGAGATGAAGGTGACTACCATCATGGACACCACAGACCTCTCGACTTTGACTCTTGATGCGCTGTACTTGTGCCTCAAGACTCACGAGATTGACATTGTCTCTCGCAAGTCGAAGTCACAGTCGATGGCCCTAGTCACCGATCCCAGTTCGGCTTAGCCGTGTGGATTCTCCCTTGCTGCTCTCTGTGACATAACTGATGATCAGTTAGAGCAGCTTGCGGATGAGCAGCTAGCCCTCCTAGCTCGGAGATTTTCCCATGCTTACAAGGGGAGGAGGGATAGAAAGAGGGGAGGACCCGTGATTTGCTTCGAGTGTGGTGGCCCCAACCACATCCGAGCAAACTGCCCCAAGCTGCGGAAGGGCAAGAATGACTATGGCGGTTCAGGCAAGAACTATTGCGGCGGCTCGGGCAAGAACGACTACACCGACAAGAACCGCAACACGAAGCCCTCAGCACCTGCCCAAGGCAAGAAGAAGTTCGGCAACTTTGGCAAAGCCAAGAAGCTGTTTCACCGCGTCCTCACCACCTTCGACGACCTTGACCTCAGCGAGGTGGAGGTATGGAGCGACGACGACGGGACGGGTGATCAAGACCCCAATGGCAGCGACGACTTCTCCGGCATGTGCTTCATGGCCCTTGAGGGCGAACTGAGCGACAGCGAGTTGTACTCCGACTCCGACGAGGTATGTCCTTCCTACGACCAGCTCAATCATGCTTTTCTTAAGCTAGGTGGATTTCATGCTAGAGCTAGGGCTAGGTGTACCGAGTTAGAGAAGGAAGTAGATAGACTATCACGGGAGCTTACTTCACTTACATTTGCTCCCTCCCATGATGATTGTGATACATGCTGTGCTTTGTTGGGTGACATGGAGAAATTAAGGACCTCGCATGATAGTCTATCTTCTGAGCTTGATATGTTAAGGTGGAGAACATTAGTCTTCTTGCTGAGCTTGAGATGAGTAGAGTAGCGCCTATTTCATCTACTACTGTCGAGACTATTGCATGCACCTCATGTGAGGATAAGGACAATGCTGTTAGAGGTTTTTATACCATGCTTCTGGATCTGCCCGAGTCTTGTGAAAATTGCAATAATTTGAAGATGAACCTAAAACGGGCGGATCATAAAATTGATGAATTACAAGCTTTCCTTCTTAAGCTGATTGCCTCTTGTGTGAATTGTCCCAAGCTCACTGCTGAGCTTGAAGCTGTCTCCAAACAGTTTCAAGATTTAGTTGATGACAATAATAGATTGGCTCAAATTGCTTCTAAGGACCCTGTTAGCTCACCTTGCATTAATTGTAACAAACTAAAATCTGACTTGATTGCATTGGATGAGAAATGCATGAAGCTAACTAAGGACCTTCTAGAGAAGCCACTTTCAGCTTGTAATGTGATTGATGAGAAGGGGAGAAGCCCCAGGGTAAGGTGGAGACGCTTAGTAACGTGAACCAACTGGCTAGTAGTAGGACTGTTCCCTCAGAGTCGGCTGTGCGTGCACAAGCCATTCTTTCCTCTACTGTTGGTTCTTCTTCTGCTCCCTTACCTTCTGCTGTCTCTTCTTCTCCCTGCTCTTCTTGCACCTCTCTCTTCCGGGAGTGTCAGTACCTTATGAACACTCTCGAGAGATTTGTAGGCGGCAAGAAGAAGCTTAATCTTATTCTAGACCAATCCAAGATTTGCAGATTCAATCAGGGTCTAGGATACGATTTCTATAAGGACATGAGGAAGCATCCACCTGCCGTGCTCAGACCCATAGCACCAGGTGTGATCGAGACTGAGCCTAGGACCGAGAAAGTCCAATTTAAGTCAGCGGGTTTTGTCTAGGGGATTTCTGACAGTAAGGTGATCTCACCTGCTGCTTCAGCCTCTCAGAAGGCGAAGCCTCCCCGTGCTACTTCTACCTCTCAGAAGGTGAAGTATCAGTAAGAAGGACGGACACTCAGTTGATCGATGCTTCAGACATGCCAAGATTGCGCATAGAGACCGTGCTGAGGCACTTAGGCGTATTCAGGGTCAGCCCCAGATCCTGAGTGCACCTAAGACCAGCACGAGGTCTAGGCTTGCTTCTGATGGGTTTTGGTAGCATCGAGGACTTGATTTTTCTGAGTCTTCTGGATTTCATCCTCATGCTGCCTTTGATCGTGACTTCTGTCGTTCTGAGGGTAGATCTCGCTTTCCCCGTCGAGATGGCTACCCGCGGCGCGTTCAGCATGTTGCCGGTGCTCCGACTCGCTATCCCATAGCAGTCGGACCTAGCAACAGCTTCAGGTCTGCTCACAGACTTCTTTGAGTCACGAAGAGCGTAGGGTAGTTAGAGGTCAGTCGTGCTTGACTACTTCTGCTGCTCGACGTGTTACTCAGTATTGGGTGCCAAAATCACTTTTGATTTATCCCAGTACTGAGACTTTACTCTCTGTTTGACTCAGGCTCGCCGGGCTGGGAAGAGAGAGGTTTGGCACGTAGACTCCAGGTGTTCATGACACATGACCGGAGACTCTCGATGGTTCTCTTCCTTAGCCCGTGCTCCAGGTGATGAGACGATCACCTTCGGAGATGCTTCATCTGGGCGCGTCATCGCCAAAGGTACAGTGCGCGTTAATGAATCTTTCATTTTGAAAGATGTTGCCTTGGTTAGTAAGCTGCAGTATAATTTGGTTTCTGTTTCTCAGCTTACCGATGACGATTTCGAGGTGAGCTTCAAGAAAAACAATTGCAAAATTCTTGATTCTTCGGGTAGTCTGGTTTGCGGGATTTCTCGTTATGGGAGGATCTTTCGTGCTGATTTTTCTGAGTCTTCTGGTGATCCTCTCAGGTGTTTGATTGCTTCTGAGTCCCGCGACCTCTCTTTCTGGCATAGGAGACTTGGTCATATTGGATTTGACCATTTGACCCAAGTTAGTGGCCACGATCTCATTCGTGGTCTGCCAAAACTCAAGATGGTCAAAGATATTGTTTGCGCTCCATACCGACACGGCAAGATGGTTGCCGCTTCTCACCCTCCGGTCATAGTTACTATGACCGATGCACCGGGACAGCTGCTCCATATGGACACAGTTAGACCAGCTCGAGTGCAGTCAGCAGGAGGGAAGTGGTATGTTCTTGTCGTGGTCGATGACTTCTCGAGGTACTCCTGGGTGTTTTTCTTAGCCTCGAAGGATGAGACGTTTTCACATTTCCGAGGTCGTTTCAGTAGGCTTTCTGTTGAGCTCCCGGGTGCCTTACGAGCGATCCGCAATGACAATGGCACGGAGTTTAAGAATTCCTACTTCGAGAGGTTCTGTGGTGAGACAGGTGTAGAGCACCAGTTCTCCTCTCCACACGTCCCACAGCAAAATGGCGTTGTGGAGAGAAAGAACTGTACCTTGGTCGAGATGGCCAGGACGATGCTTGATGAGTACTCTACACCGCGGAAGTTTTGGGCTGAGGCTATAGCCACCGCGTGCCATGTTTCGAATAGGGTTTTTCTTTGGGCACACTTGCACCACATTTCTTATGAGCTGAGATATGGGCAAAAGCCCAGTGTACCTCATTTTCGTGTGTTTGGTTGCAAGTGCTTTATTTTGAAGTCCGGGAACCTAGATAAGTTCGAGTCACGTTCTTGTGTTGGGATCTTTCTAGGTTACTCACCTTCTTCGCGGGCTTATAGGGTCTGGAACTGCGAGTCTAGTAAAATGGTAGAAACCTGTGAGGTGACCTTTGACGAGGCCAGTCCGGGGACTAGGCCAGATATCTTAGGTTCTTTAGAGCAGTCCGAGACCATCTTTGTGGATGATGAGGATGATGGAGATGAGGGTTGTCTACCCGATCCAGCTCCTCATCCTCCCCTTGAGGTGCCTCCTTCTTCCACTGTACCTCAAGGTGATCAGCCCTTGCCTTCTGCATCTTCTGGAGTTAGTGGCTCTGTTCCTACCTCTTCAGCTCATGAGGTAGAGGCCACTTCTTCATCTCATCCTGGACCTCCTAGACATATCCAGAAAGCTCATCCTTCAGAGCAGATAATTGGAGACCTTTTCGAGCGTGTGACCCGCTCAAAATCTGGCTTATCTCAATTCTGTCTCCATTCTTCTTTCATTGCCTCATTTGAGCCCAAGGATGTTGGTCATGCTCTTTCCGATGAGTCTTGGGTCAATGCCATGCATGAGGAATTAGAGAATTTCGAAAGAAATAAGGTCTGGTCGCTTGTTGAGCCCCCGAGATGTCATAATGTCATTGGAACCAAGTGCGTGTTCAAAAAGAAGCAGAGTGAGGATGGGGTAGTCATTCGAAACAAGGCTAGACTGGTAGCTCATGGGTTTTCCCAGGTTGAGGGTCTAAACTTCGAGGATACCTTTGCCCCTGTAGCTAGACTTGAGGCCATTAGAATCCTGCTTGCCTTTGCAGGTTCTAAGGGTTTCAAGCTCTACCAGATGGATGTCAAGAGTGCCTTCCTCAATGGCTTCATTGAGGAAGAAGTCTATGTCAGACAGCCTCCTGGTTTCGAGAACCCCAAATACCCTAACCATGTCTACAAGCTCTCCAAAGCTTTGTATGGACTTAAGCAAGCACCTCGTGCTTGGTATGAGAGGCTTAAGTCCTACTTGTTAGGTCATGGTTTTCAAATGGGTAAAGTAGACAAGACCTTGTTTATCCGTAGGCTTGGCAATGACCTTCTGCTCGTCCAAATCTATGTCGATGACATCATCTTTGGCGACTCTTCCCATGCTCTGGTTTCACAGTTTTCGGATGTCATGAGCACCGAGTTTGAGATGAGCATGATGGGTGAGTTGACCTTCTTCCTTGGCTTCCAAATCAAGCAGACTCGGGAGGGTACCTTCTTGCATCAGGGTAAGTACACCCGTGACCTCCTGAGGCGCTTTGACA
This sequence comes from Dendrocalamus latiflorus, assembly GCA_017311315.1. Lineage (NCBI taxonomy): Eukaryota > Viridiplantae > Streptophyta > Magnoliopsida > Poales > Poaceae > Dendrocalamus > Dendrocalamus latiflorus. The sequence continues at coordinate 23,850,167 of CM029678.1, forward strand.
TGAGTGATGGTAAGCCAGTGTCAACTCCGATGGCCTCTACGGCCTATCTTGACCCAGATGAGGATGGTGAGCCAGTTGATCAGAAAGAGTACAAAAGTATGATCGGCTCCCTCCTTTACCTCACTGCCTCGAGACCAGACATACATTTCTCCGTGTTTCTGTGTGCTCATTTTCAGGCTTCTCCTCACGTATCTCACCGTCAGGCGGTGAAGCGCATCTTTCGGTACCTTCGAGCTACCATTGACTATGGTATCTGGTACTCTTCCTCGTCCTATCTTTCCTTGAGAGCCTTCTCGGATGCAGACTTTGCCGGCTGTAGGATAGATAGGAAGAGCATTTCTGGCACTTGCCAATTCATTGGCACTTCTCTCGTCTCTTGGTCTTCTAGGAAGCAGTCTGGTGTTGCACAGTCCACCGCAGAGGCCGAGTACGTTGCTGCTACTAGTTGTTGCAGCCAAGTGCTCTGGATGGTCTCGACCCTGCGGGACTTTGGTTTAGCTCTAGACAGTGTTCCACTCTTTTGTGATAACACGTCTGCTATCAACATTGCCAAGAACCCAGTGCAGCACTCTCGGACCAAGCATATTGACATTCGATTCGACTTTCTTAGAGACCATGTAGAGAAGGGCGATATAGTGCTCCAGTTTGTGGAGAGTGACCACCAGTTGGCTGACATCTTTACTAAGCCATTGGATAGCTCTAGGTTTTCAGCTCTGCGGGGAGAGCTTGGGGTGGTTTGTCCTTATGGACTGTAGTGAGGGGGAGCTTTGAGCTTTATGATATATACTATTTATTATGCTTCTGTCTACTTACTGTTGCATTGCATTTTGGGTGCATATGGGTTAGTCCTCCTAGCATAGATTAGAGTGCTTTCTAATGTCTAGTTGCTTAGACTTCTTCCTCTCATCTTGTGCTTCTTGGATGCTACTTATTAGCTGTCTTTCTTCTCTCTAGGTTGAGCTTACTCACTTCTTGTGGGTTCTAGCGAGGGTTGGGCCACCCTCGGGTAAACAGGGTACGTGTTTGCTCCCTAGGTTGTTAGTAGACTAGCTGATAGTCCAGGAGTCATATGGGGTAGATGAGAGTTAGTCTGAGCCATAGTATCCTCTATATCTTATCTATGCTTTAAGGACTGCCTTCTTTGTTTTTCTTTGCTAGCTTCTCAGTTTATTGCTTTGGTTCAGGGAGAGTTCATTTGGGAGCTTCTAGAGCTTAATATTGACATAACTCAACTTGAACTAAAAGTTGCATCTCATGTTGAGGGGGAGCTGGACCTTCTTGCATTGCATTTCATTCTTCATTGTAATATAACTACATGGAGCCTTGACTATTATCCATTTATGACATGTTTACAATGCATTACACCTTGCCATGATATGTGCTTACTTGCTAGATTGATTATGACTTCATATGTGCAGTTTAGTCTTTGCCATGATTAATTGCTTAAAACTGCACAACTTGAATTATCTCATGTCCTGGTAATACTTGAGACTAGTCTGGATTTAGTTATCCTCTTATGATTCTCGCCATGTCAAATAGGCTAAGTTGAGTCTTGAATCTATGTTGAGCTTTAGATTGAGCTATGTTAGTTTCTTGATGAATTATGAGTTTGTACAACTTAAAAGCAAAAAGATCTCTTTTGTGCGAAAAAACTGATCTCACCAATTCTTTCTCATGAGACTGCTTGCCATTGCACTTGGCATGAACTTAGGGGGACCCTTTGGATGACCTAGACTATCTTCTTAAGCTTATCGCTTGGAGTAGTCGCATAAGGCTTGAGATCTAGCACATGACAAAACAAAAATCTGGTTGGAAACAATCATGAGATTTCAAAAGAAACATGTCAATTGTGCTAAATTTGCTTAATTACACAAAAAGACCAAGTACTAGAACAATTGCTTCATTCTTGAACTAGTAGCACTCTATTTGGACTCAATACTACCTTCTTGGTTCCGCTTAGCTTATTGATATGGCCTGCATCATCCTTGGATATCTCTAGCTAGACTTTGCTTATTGTTGAGTTGACTTGCTCACAAAATGCACTACATTTCAGATCATCATCTATGTGTTCTAGCTGGGTTATACATATCTTGTCATGATCTTGATAACTTCTTATGAATTATGGCTTGGTGTAGTACTCATATGGTCAAATTGGATAATTCTCATGGCTCTAAATGCTTAAAATAAACCAACTTTAGCCATTTCATCCAATATCATGTCATATTCTCTCTTTTGCATTCTTGGTATGTTTATTGCCAAAAGGGGGAGAATAATGAGAAAAGGCCATACTTGAGGAGTTTCTTGGAGCTTTGAGGAAAACTTGCTCTTTCTTATGCTCCTCTCATCGACATGGTCATGAGCTTCCTTGCTCTTTCTTTTGTACCATGTTTGACTTTCTTCTTGTATTCCAAACTCTACTTCATGCTTTTTCGGGGTTTGTCAATATACTCATCAAGGGGGAGATTGAGAGACCACGTGGAGGTCATCCTGTGTTTGTGATAAGTAATTGACATCGGTTTAGGAGAGTCGAGTTTGGTTTGGGTGGTTCGATCCTTTACGTTGCGTGGTGCAACGGGCTCGGTCGGACGTGGTCAAACTTGGTCGTATGGGATTAGGATGCTTATTTCCTTTATTCGACAGGTTTGGGCTTAATGCGGGTTTCATTAATGCTATTTATGCTTTCATGTATCGAGCGGTGCTATTTGACGTGTTTCTTGTTTGTGTTGGCTGCAGGACGTTGAGGCGGAGTCGTGGTGAGACACGAGGTGACCGGACTAGACGCAGGTGGCGTTGAGGTCAGAACGGTCGGGATGTGTCGAAGACGGCGGAGACTCGAGGTCGTTGCAAGGCTTGGACGACGAGGAGCGCGGAAGCTTCCCGGAAGGTGCAGGAGGGGCGAATCGGGAATTTCGCAAGGCTGCACAAGCAGGAGCGGGCTCCGTTGGATTTAGCCAGCGTAACGGGTTGGAGACCCATTATCCAAGGGCTAGAAATAGGTGGGAGGGGCTGCATGCCCTCTCAAGAGCTTTAGGAGAGAGTTAGGGTTTCTTGAGTCAAAAGAGGCTTTGGGAGGTTGTTTTGCCTTTGCTCTTTAGTTGTTGAAGAGTGGTTGTGGGCAGCAGTGGCTGTCTCCCATAGCTCTCCCTCTGTGTGTTCCTCCAGGAAAGAATGTAGTGTGTTCTTGAGATTGGAGAGGGTGAGGAGAGGGATTGAGTAGAGAATCCATGTAATCAACTCTTGCTCTAATGTACATGCGTATGGGGACATCTCTTTGATCCTCAATATCAATATGAGATGCTTTGGTTGAAATTGTTCAAGTCTCTGTCTCTTTGGTGTTCTTTTCCTTCGATGCTCTCCATGCCAGATTTCTGACTTTTTGAGTTTCTTCTTGATTCTTACTGGGAAGGCCCAAAATGGGTTGCTCTAGGTTGGGAGGTTTCCTCAAGATCATTTGATTGAGTTTCCCAAGAGCAAATCATGTTTGATTTCAGGTTTTCCATTTTGGCCTCCTCTGCTCTTCTTTTCTTGTTTCTAGGGTTTAGTGACAATCGTGATTCCCTTCTCTAGTTGGCCTGAGTTTTTGTCTAGGAAGTCCTTAGGCTAATGCTTTCCTTTCTGCAAAATCTCTTGGCCAAAGGATCTAAGTAAAGATGGGAATTTGAGTTTTTGGGCAACTCTCTGAACTTTTCAGGTCTTTGTCCAATTTCTGAAATTCTTGTTGATTGGAGAAATTTCTTTGTGTCTCAAAGCCTCCCTGCTATTTGGAATATAGTTGTGGTGCTCTGGGACAAAAAGATTGGGAGCAAAACCCTCTTCTCCTTGGTTTTGGGAGATCTGAAATATGTCCAGAAGTTCAGCATTTTCAGGCTGTTCTCGGGCTGCTGGAACCAGGGGCGGTCAGACCGGCCATTAGCCGACGGTTAGACTGGCCGGGCTAGGGCGGTCAGACCGACCTCTAGCCGGCGGTCAGACCGTCCTGGCAAGAGGAGTATAACCGGCCTGTGCTGTTTGCTGGGATATCTTTCCAGTCTTTCGGCTTTTCTCTGGTTTTTTGTGTGTCTTGTCCTTTCTCCTTCAAGCTTGAGGTTCCAGAGAGGGTGAAATCCATTTTCATAGCTGTTGTAGCTATTGGAGAGGGTCTTTCACGTAATTACTTGTGGGGGATAAATTTTTGAGAGCGCCATTCACCCCCCCTCTGTCGCCATTTCGGTCCAACAGTTTTCATGTGTTCTTTGTCATTAACATTTGTAATGCTACTATTGATGTCATTTGCCTTGGTACTGGTTCCATGTTGTATATCATTTACCCTAGTACTAGGACACCAGTCATCCCAGTGTTTGAAATGTAGGTTGTGCATGTGAGGAGGAGGCTGGTACAACCACTACGAAGTGGTACCCCAGTACGACTGCGACAAAGGTTTGTTCTCTTTGTGACCTTTAGAAGTCTTGCGTCCCACTACTTGGTTTTGCATAGTATTCTTGTTTAGTGGTAGGATGGGTCCGATTGATTAGATAGGAACCAACTCTAGCTAGAATTATTTACTACCTAGTTTGAGCTGTGGTTCTCTAGGATTCTCTTCTTCCTAGTTTGAACTTTCTTCTTAGCCACTAGAGTCTTGTGCATTGACATAGTGTGCTTTTGCTCCGTGGTATGAGGTTACATGCTAGAGACCATGTGGATAGGGTGTGTTTGGGAATCACCTCCTTGAGTTAGAACCTTCTTTTTATGGACTGTAGTGAGGGGGAGCTTTGTGCTTTACTGCTTTGTTGCATTGCATTCGGGGTGCATTCGGGTTAGTCTTTCTAGCATAGATTAGAGTGTATCTCTTGTCTAGTTGCTTAGATATCTTCCTCTCATCTTGTATTCTAGGATGCTGCTTATTAGTTGTTTCTCTTCTCACTAGGTTGAGCTTACTCACTTCTTATAGGTTCTAGCAAGGGTCGGGCCACTCTTGGGTAGACAGGGAACGTATTTGCTCCTTAGTGGGTTAGAAGAGCAGTTGATAGTCCTAGTGTCATATGGGGTAGATGAGAGTCAGTCTGAGCCATAGTATCCTCTATATCTTCTCTATGATTTAAGGACTGCCCGTTTCTGATTTCTTTTCCAGCTTCTCAGTTTATAGCTTTGGTTCAAGGGGAGTTCATTTGGGAGCTTCTGGAGCTTAAAATTGACATAACTCAACTTGAATTAAAAGTGCATCATATGTTGAGGGGGAGCTGGATTTTCTTGCATTTTGGCTTTCTGCATTGTAATATAGCTTCATGGAGCCTTGATTATTATCCTTAGTTGACATGTATACAATGCTTTACATCTTGTCATGATTTGTGCTTACTTGCTAGATTTATCATGACTTTACATGTGTCGTCAAGCCTTTGCCCTAATGAGTTGATTAAAACTGCTCAACTTGAATTAAAACATGTCATGTTAGCTCTTGAAATTAGTCTGTCTTTAGTTATCCTTTTATGTTTCATGCCATGTCAAATAGGCTAAGTTGAGCTTTGAATCTTTATTGAGTTTTAGATTGAGCTATGCTAGTTCTTTATAACTTATTGTTCTTACACTAAATTCAGTAAAAGCAAAAAGATCTCTTTTATGTGCGAAAGAACTGATCTCGCCAATTCTTTCCCATGAGACTGCTTGCCATTGCACTAGGCATGAACTCAGGGGGGCTTTGGATGACCAAGATCATCTCCTTAAGCTTCTTGCTTGGAATGGTCGCATAAGGCTTGAGATCTAGCACATGACTAAAATGTTGGTTGGAAACGACCATGAGTTTCAAAAGAAAAATGTCGATTGTGCTCAATTTGCTTAATTACAAAAAGACTAAGGTACTTGAACAAATGATTTACTCTTGAACTTATAGCACTCTAAATTGACTCAATTCTAGCTTCTTGGTTCCACTTAGCTTATTGACATGGCTTGCATCATCTTTGGATACCTCTAGCTAGACTTTGATCTTAAATGGCTTGACATGCTAAGAAATTCATCTAAATTTCAGATTGTTACTTATGAGGCTTGGCTTGATTATGCATATTTTGTCATGATCTTGATAGCATTTCTATGTGTTTATGACTTGGTGTAATACTTAATGGTTATTTCGGATAATCTTCATGGCTCTAATTGCTTAGCATTGAATAAATTTCAGCCACACCATACTTTATTTTCCTCCAAAGAACCTTGATGATGTTATTGCCAAAAGGGGGAGAATAGTTGGAGAAAAAGCCACATTTTGGGAGCTTTGGGAGCCTTTGGGAAAAACTTGCTCTTTCTTTTGCTCCTTTGTTAACATGGTCATAAGTCTCATTTTCTTTCTCTTGGACCATGTATGACTCTTCAAACAAACTCAATTCTATGCTTTTTCTGTGTTCGTCAATATACTCATCAAGGGGGAGATTGAGAGACCATGTGGAGGTATCCCCATGTTGGTAATGAGTAATGGACGGTTGGTTTAGTGAGTTTGAGTTTGTTTTGGGTATTCTAAGGTTGAGTACCTTTCATTTGTGCTAATGTTGTTTATGTTGTTTCGTGCGGTGCTATGTGATGGTTTGCTTGTGTGTGTGACTGCAGGACTTCGGAGCTAGGTCATGGTGAGGCGAGGAGGACCAAGACTAGGCACTGGAGGTGTTGAGGTCCAGACGGTCGGTGATGCCGAAGATGATCGAGGCTGGTGAGGTGGTTGCGAGTCGGGAGACGAGGAACCGGAGCTGGAGCTACCGGTGACAGACACGACGGGCGTCGACGAGAGAACCGGGACTAGGCTCAGGGAGGAGTCGGAGGTCTAGACGGTTTGGAGGTCGGTTGCGGTCGTGGGCGACGGAACAGACCAGGACTAGACTCAGGTGGAGTCGAAGGTCTCGGTCGTGTCGGCTGGACACGACGGGCAGCGGCGAGTGGATCAGGACTAGACTCAGGGAGGAGTTGAGGTCCAGACGGTCAGGATGTCGAGTGCGGTCGTATGCAGCGGAGCGGCCCGGGACTAGACTCAGGGAGGAGTCGAGGTCCAGACGGTCAAGGTACCGGATGCGGGAAGCTTCCGGGAAGGCGCTTGAGGGGCAAATTCGGGATTTGACTCAAGTTTGGAGAGGGAGGCTGTTTCCCTCCATTTGGTTTGACCCCTTTGACTTTTGCCTCATATGGAGTGTGAGGTAGAGGAGTGGATGTTGTATGACATTTCTTGTTTTGCTTCTTTAGGGTGAGCCCTTGGCCTTCATATGGAGAGGAGGAGGCAGTAGCAAGGCAAGATTTCTGGCAAAGAGACTCCAGGAGATAGTTAGGGTGGTCTCTGCATGTGTAGTGCTGGAGTGAGCTCAGTGTGTGAGCATGTAGTGTGTGATTTACCCTTTGTCCAACTGCGTATGGGGACGTAGTTGGTTGTATTCCTTGTAATCTTTCATGGGGATGAATCAATTTATGAGTTTCACTCTTGCCTGTCATTTTTTGTGATGGTTTCTGTTTGTGCACTCTTTTTGTTCTTCTCTGTTGGAGATAAACTTGAGCTGAATCTTTGATAGAACAGCTGTTTCTTGGTTGCTCTGTGATGGAAATATAACCAAGGCCATATGACCAATCCATTTCCTGGAGCAAATGAAAGATTCGATGTCTCTTGTGATTTCTGAATCCTTCACTAAACTTCCTCTATTTTATGGAATCTAGGGTTTCCTTGACAGAGGATGTTGGGATCTTTTATTTCCTTTCATAAGATGGCTCTAGATTTGTGTCTTTATGTCTACTTATCATGGCTTAGCTGATTGCAGAAGCTTGTAAGCAATGGACAAGAGAATCTGGAGAAATCTGAGATTTGGACTCCCTCCATTTCATTTTTCAGATTTTAGCTCAAAACTATGAATTCTTGCTCTCTTTATGAGTTCTCTTGGTTCTTGGAGCCCTGCAGCTATTTAAATCAAGTTCCTTCTCTGTTGGCCAGAATTTCTCTTTTCATTTGAGATTAGCAAAGTTTAGTGTTTGCTGATACATTTCAGGCTGTTGTGCCCGAGGGCCGGTCTAACCGAAGCTTAAATGGCGGTTAGACCGGGTTGTAGCCGGCGGTCTGACCGGCGGCAAATGACCGGTCAGACCGGCCAATGAAGGGCGGTTCAACCGGTGGCAGGGGCGATCAGACCTGAGTTGCTGAACCGGTCAGACCGGCATTGTAGGACCGGTCAGACTGGCGGTGTGCAGGCGGTCTGACCAGCCAATGCACACCGGTCTGACCGACTGGCCCCTACTGTCTGCTGCATTTTGTTTTCTTTAATGTTGATTTTCTCTCTTCGTTCCAGTTCTTTGCAGTAGTATGTTGTGTGCTTCCTTCTCCAGAGAGCTTGTGCCTTCGTCATCATAGCTCTTATAGCTATCGGTGAGAAAAGACCTTTGCTGGATACTTTTGAGGGGTAATTTTTAAAGAGGCACCATTCACCCCCCCCCCCCAATTGCCATATCCGATCCTACATATTTGTCGGACCCCGATTTTACAATCCGGAATCCTCTGTGATTCCACCGCACTATTCCCCGGATCAATAGATAGTGCTCACAGATACAGAAATGAACATAAAAAATACATATAATGAGAAAACGTAAATATAATAGTAAACTTACACATGGGCCGATTAGGCCGAAATCAATAAAATGCAACAGCGGAAATGAAGCACACAGGTGGGACCTTCAGGACATGCCCACAGGCAGCCAACTGGAGGTTCGCGACCTAGCCCTTCACGACTTCATCTTCTTCTCCATCATTACCTGTGACCACGAAATATAACACCCGAGGGCAAGAAGGCAGTACACAGGGCTCATGTAAAATCTTGCAGCAGTACAACGTCTATTCGGAGAAACACACATAAGAGGGCATAGGATTCACCCCCATAGTTGGTTTAAAATGAGACAATCTAATCTTCATGAACCTCTTCAACGTTCATAACATTAAATTTTTAGAGTAAGGGTATGACAAGAGAAATAAAATTTTCCTTTTGAAATCAATAGAAGGAAGAGGAAAGTATTCAGGGCTCATTTGATTGATTTTAGTACTCACTCTCCTATTATCATTTTTGTAAGCAAATTTTTGTGGTAAAATGGAATTTTTTTTTGAAAAATGTTTTCAACAAATAACTTTGTTTTGGACTATTTGAGAAACCAGGGTAAATTTTGAATAAGTTTTGGTAAGTAGTTGAACTTATAAAATTTTTCTTGGAAGATCATGTTTGTTGAAATAAGTTTGAAAATGAATTTTGTAAACAATTTGATAATCGATCCTCCAAGGGTAAAACAACTTTTGAAAATGAGTTTTAAATTTAAGCATAGTGATTTTGGCCTAAAGGAGGCTTTTAAAGAGAGTTTACACGAGGAGTACTGGATTTTTATTATTTTGAACTCGGGATAAGAGAGCTTTAGAAGTAAAATGGCTAGGGCAGCACATAGATGAGAGGGAATCATCTAGGAGAGAGGAGATTGAGCAATATAACCTATATTTGTGAAAATAGGTATCGAAGAAATAATTCTAGGCATGAAACTAACGGCCAGGCTAACTAGGTCACGACCTGCAGTTGATATGCTCTGATACCATCCCTATCTAGGAGAGAGGAGATTGAGCAATATAACCTATATTTGTTTCTTTTGGTTTTGATTAGTTTGTATTGTTGTCCCCCATTGTTAATTCCCCCATTAGTTTACTCCTTTGATGTTATATTTAATCCTTAGGTGTTTATATATTTTATAAGGGTTCCTGTTTGTGTATAAATATGTATATATATACATGCATGCACGTATTTACTTATTCCTTCCTTTAGATTGCGTTTAATTCTTTATTATTACCAACCTTAAAAATAAATTTGCTTATATATATATATATCTTTGTGCACATCTCCTTTTAACATCCTTTGGCCCCTATTTATTTATTGCTAACATGCTCATGTACATTGTTTTCATTTTTGCTTTAATCAGGGGGACCTCAAACCAAAACCCCAGGGAAAATTTACCAAAGATCCAACACCAAGACCAATATATTCCAACAGGGTTCAAATCTTACATAACTTTCAAATTTCAAATTACAGGATGTTACAAACCTACCCCCCTTAAAAGGAATCTCGACCTCGAGATTCCGGTAGAGTAGAAAGAAGCAGGTGAGGTTAAATTTGGCTAGCAACAGGCTATAGAGTTTAGCTTGTCGTGACGGTCTTGCAAATCTCCTCGGTCTGATCCGATTAGATCTAGTACAATATTATTGCACCTCCAAGGTAGCCATACATCATATCGGTACTTCCAAAAGTATTTATACATTATAGTAGTTCTCTTGCTCCCCCCTTAAAATAAATGGCAACTGATATTAGTTATCTTTTCTAGCTCTAGGCATGACGAGTCCCATGGCTATTTTGAGACTCATCCGCTGTATCTCATCTGCCTTGTTCAGCAACATACTCATGGAACAATCCTTGGGGTAGTGGTCTTGTCCTTCACAGAGAAAATATGTGACTTTCATCATTGGGCATTCCCCTGGCGGGTGGTCTCTTTCGCAGTTGGGGCAATTTGCAGTACATTGACTTTTCTCATGTCCCTTTTCCCCACAATGCCTACATGCTATTAGGTTTGTGAGGCAGTCGTCGGGGTAATGATGTTTCTTGCAGTGTAAGCAGTAGGGGACTGGGCAATTGTAGCAATAATGACCGGTTTGCCCGCATGTGAAGCATGCTCCTCGCCCAACTTGCCGTAATGGAGGGCATAGTTGTGCGACATGTCCTGCTTTACCACACTCGATGCATACGTCACCTAGTGCAGCTTTCTGGTTTGGGGGCAGAACTTTGATATGCCCAGCCTATTCCTCTTTGGAGTTGAAGTCAATGGTGACAGCATCAATTTCTTGTTTTTCTAGCTTCTTAAGGGGGCAATTCTTCACATAATGTCCTGGGTTGCGGCAATGGAAATAGTTGTGTTTCTTCTTTTGAGGTCTACTTGATGCAGGGCTACTGTTATCTTCATGGTGGTGGCTTCTCTTTGACGTTCCTTGCAGAGTGAGGTTAAGTGATGGCTTGTACGTATGGTTGGGGCTATTGCGAGCATCAATTATTATTCTTCCTCTCTTACTTCTGGCTGCGGTAGTCATCTTGCTTCCATCCATTGAGCCTGATTAGCAAGGATTCAATCTACGGTCCTCTGGATAGGTACGGGGAGAATAACAACAAGCTAGTGAGCTGAATCTTGAATCTTAGTATGAGTTGAGGCTTCTAGTCTTCACGAAGTTTTCACTTGTTCTTGATTGCTTTGGCTTTGACTACCTCTCACTTTGTTCCGGTAGGCCTGATGGAATTTTCAATAGAAAGGCGAGAGGGAATAGCATGAGATACACATAGAATTGCGGGGATAAGGCATTCTAAACCCATCTTAAATTTTAAAGAGTATACCCCCGAAGCTGAGGTGGCACATACACACAAGGTTTTTTTTAACAATCTTTTCCTGTGACCACGAAATATAACACCCGAGGGCAAGAAGGCAGTACACAGGGCTAATGTAAAATCTTGCAGCAGTACAACGTCTATTCGGAGAAACACACATAAGAGGGCATAGGTTCACCCCCATAGTTGGTTTAAAATGAGACAATCTAATCTTCATGAACCTCTTCAACGTTCATAACATTAAATTTTTAGAGTAAGGGTATGAGAAGAGAAATAAAATTTTCCTTTTGAAATTAATAGAAGGAAGAGGAAAGTATTCAGGGCTCATTTGATTGATTTTAGTACTCACTCTCCTATTATCATTTTTGTAAGCAAATTTTTGTGGTAAAATGGAATTTTTTTTTTGAAAAATGTTTTCGACAAATAACTTTGTTTTGGACTATTTGAGAAACCAGGGTAAATTTTGAATAAGTTTTGGTAAGTAGTTGAACTTTTTAGGACCGAAATGGCGACAGAGGGGGGTGAATGTCGATCTCTAAAAATCGCCCCCAAAGAGTATCTTCTCCTTTAATAGCTATGGAAGCTATGAAGGTAGAAGACCAGTGCTCACAAGATACCCCAGCAGCAGGAAAAACACAAATACAGAGACTAGCAAGCGAGAAAAATCAAATCGGGAAAATTCTGGCCTCAAGCGGTAGTACCGCTGTGACGGGCGGTAATACCGCTGAGCAGTAGTACCGCTGTGACGGGCAGTAGTACCGCTGAGCGGTAGTATCGCTCCAGGAGCGGTAGTACCTCTCGAGAAAAACAGCAAACGGGATTTTCAGGCTGGAACTTTGAGACTTCGGATTTTTGGCTAAAAAATAGGTTTGCTCTCAATCTTTTTGATCCAAGGCCTTACTACAACATACTAAATAGTAAGGGGACCTTGGGAAACAAGAGAATCAAACCAAGAAGCAAGAATTTCAGATTATGGGTAAAAATCTGAATTTTTGCAAGACCCGAGCCAAAAATCAAATTACTCCCTAACCGTTGATCCTTTGGCCATGAAACTTTGAGGATAGGTATTGAATACCCTCTGGACCCTCCATGCTTAATTTCAAGCCATCTCAACAAGGGAATCAAGCGCAGCACTAAAACCCTAGAAATGCAACCATGAACAGAGGAAGGCCAAAACCAAAATCTGAGATTAAAATGAAGTTTGCTCTTGGGAAACTTGGTCAAATGATCTTGAGGCACTATCCCATCAAGGAGCAACCCATTTTGGGCCTTCCCAACAAGAAATAGCAAGAAACGCAAAATCTCAAGAATCAAGCCTAGAAGGCATCGAAGCAAGAACAGAGAGCACGGGAGAAAAACTCAGAAATTTCATTCCAACTATTCAGGGATTACAACTGAGCTACGTCCCCATACCCCGATTGATACAAGAGGAGTGATTACAATCTCTCATCTCCCTCTCAATCCTCAAGAACACCAAGAATCTCACCACTTCTTGGGAGGAAGAACACACAGAGAGAGGAGACTCACATAGAAACCATCGTAGAGACACAGAGGGAGCACACTCTGCCTCTACCACCAACTCACACCAACTAAAGAGCTAAAGGAAACAACCTTCCTAAAGCCTCTTTTGACTCTAAAACCCAAATAAGATTTTGAACAAAAATTCAGATGGAAGTAAGTTGCAAATAAAAGTTTTAAATTTCTCAAAATTTCAACCATCCAAAATTTAGGATGTTACCCCCATCGAGATAGCTACCCGCAGTGAGATCAGAATGTTGCTGGTGCACCGACTCACTCTTCCAAAGCAGTCGGACTCAGCAACAGCTTCAGGTCTACTCATAGACCTTCTGGCTTTTTGAGCGACGGAGAGCATAGGGTAGCTAGAGGTCAGTCGTACGTGACTACTTCTTCTGCTCGTCGTGTGACTCAGTATTGGGTGCCAAAATCACTTTTGATTTATCCCAGTACTGAGCCATCTCTCTCTGTTTGACTCTTGTTCGTCGGGCTGGGAAGGGAGAGGTTTGGCTCGTGGACTCCGGTTGTTCTCGACATATGACCGGAGATTCTCGTTGGTTTTCTTCCCTAGCCCAAGCCCCAGGTGATGAGACTATCACCTTTGGAGACGCTTCGTCTAGGCGCATCATCGCGAAAGGTATAGTGCGCGTTAATGATTCATTTATTTTAAAAGATGTTGCCTTAGTGAGTAAGCTGTAGTACAATTTGCTTTCTGTTTCTCAGCTTACCGATGACGGTTTCGAGGTGAGCTTTAAGAAAAATGCTTGCAAAATTTTTGCATTCTTCGGGGAGTCTGGTTTGCGGGATTTCTAGATATGGGAGGATCTTTCATGCTGATTTTGTTGAGTCTTCTGGTGATCCTCTCAGGTGTTTAGTTGCTTCTGGGTCCCGTGACCTCACTTTCTAGTATAGGAGATATTGGATTTGACTATTTGACTCGAGTTAGCGGCCACGATCTCATTCGTGGTGTGCCTAAACTCAAGATGGTTAAAGATCTTATTTGCGCTCCTTGTCGGCATGGCAAGATGGTTGCCGCTTCTCATCCTCTGGTCATAGTGACTATGACCGATGCACCAGGACAGCTGCTCCACATGGACACAGTTGGCCCAGCTCGAGTGTAGTCAGCAGGAGGGAATTGGTATGTTCTTGTTGTGGTCGATGACTTCTCGAGGTACTCTTGGGTGTTTTTCTTAACCTCGAAGGGTGAGACGTTTACCTATTTTTGGGATCTTTTTAGTAGGCTTTCTGTTGAGCTCCCGGGTGCCTTACGAGCGATCCGCAGTGACAATGGCATGGAGTTCAAAAATTCCTACTTTGAGATGTTTTGCGATGAGACAGGTGTAGAGCACCAGTTCTCTTCTCCATACGTCCCCCAACAAAATGGCGTAGTGCAGAGGAAGAACCGTACCTTGGTCGAGATGGCCAGGACGATGCTCGATGAGTACTCTACACCTAGGAAGTTTTGGGCTGAGGCGATAGTCACCGCGTGCCATGTTTCCAATAGAGTTTTCTGAGGGCACACTTGCATCACACTTCTTATGAGTTGAGGTATGGGCGAAAGCCCAGTGTCTCGTATTTTCGTGTGTTTGGTTGCAAGTGTTTTATTCTGAAGTCTGGGAACCTAGATAAGTTCGATTCACGATCTTGTGGTGGTATCTTTCTAGGTTACTCGACTTCTTCGCAGGCGTATAGGGTCTGGAACTACGAGTCTAGTAAAAAGGTAGAAACCTGTGAGGTGACCTTCGATGAGGCCAGTCCAGGGACTAGGCCCGATATCTCAGGTTCAGTAGAGCAGTCCGAGCCCATCTTTGTAAATGATGAGGAGGATGGGGATGAGGGTCGTCTACCCGATCCAGTTCCTCCTCCCCTTGAGGTGCCTGCTTCCACCAACGCACCTCGAGGAGATCAGCCCATTCCTTCCGCATCTTCTGGAGCTAGTGGCTCTGTTCCTACCTCGTCAGTTCATGAGGTAGAGGCCACTTCTTCTCATCCAGTACCTTCTCGTCATATCCAAAAAGACCATCCTTCAGAGCAGATGATTGGAGATCTCTTTGAGCGTGTCACACGCTCAAAGTCTGGCATGTCTCACTTCTGTCTCCACTCTACCTTCGTTGCCTCTTTTGAGCCCAAGGATGTTGATCATGTCCTTTCTGACGAGTCTTGGGTCAATGCTATGCATGAGAAGTTAGATAACTTTGAGATAAACAAGGTTTGGTCGCTTGTTGAGCCCCTTAGAGGTCATAATGTCATTGGTACTAAGTGGGTGTTCAAAAACAAGCATAGTGAATGGGGTAGTCATTCGAAACAAGGCTAGGTTGGTAGCTCAGGGTTTCTCCCAGGTTGAGGGTCTAGATTTTGAGGAGACCTTTACCCCTGTAGCTAGGCTAGAGGCCATTAGGATTCTGCTTGCATTTGCAACGTCTAAGGGCTTCAAGCTTTACCAGATTGATGTCAAGAGTGCCTTCCTCAATAGGTTTATTGAGGAAGAGGTCTATATTAGACAGCCTCCAGGTTTCGAGAACCCTAAATACCCAAACCATGTCTACAAGCTTTCCAAAGCCCTGTATGGACTTAAGCAAGCCCCTAGAGCTTGGTATGAGAGGCTTAAGTTCTATCTGTTGAGTCATGGGTTTGAGATGGGTAAGGTAGACAAGACCTTATTCATTCGCAAGCATGGCAATGACCTTCTACTCGTCCAGGTTTATGTGGATGATATCATCTTTGGCGGCTCTTTTCATGCTCTTGTTTCACAGTTCTCAGATGTCATGAGCATCGAGTTTGAGATGAGCATGATGGGCGAGTTGACCTTCTTCCTTGGCTTCCAGATTAAGCAGACTCGGGAGGGTACTTTCTTGCATCAGGGCAAGTACACTCGTGACCTCCTGAGACGCTTTGATATGAGTGATGGCAAGCCGGTGTCAACTTTGATGGCATCATCAGCTTCACTTGACCCAGATGAGAATGGCGAGCCAGTTGATCAAAAAGAGTACAGAAGTATGATCGGCTCTCTCTTGTACCTCACGGCCTCGAGACCGGACTTACACTTCTCTGTGTGTCTATGTGCTCGATTTCAGGCTTCTGCTTGCGTATCTCACCGCCAGGCGGTGAAATGCATTCTTCGGTACCTTCGAGCTACCATTGACTATGGTATCTGATACTCTTCCTCTTCATGTCTTTCCCTCAGAGCCTACTCGGATTCAGACTTTGCTGGCTGTAGGATAGATAGGAAGAGCACTTTTGGCACCTGCCAATTCATTGGCACTTATCTTGTCTCTTGGTCTTCTAGGAAGCAGTCCGGTGTTGCACAGTCCATCGTAGAGGCCGAGTACGTTACTGCCGCCAATTGCACTCTTTTGTGATAACACTTCTGCTATTAACATTGCTAAGAACCCAGTGCAGCACTCTCGGACCAAGCATATTGATATCAGATATCACCTCCTTAGAGACCATGTGGAGAAGGGTGATATAGTACTCCAGTTTGTGGAGAGTGACCACCAATTGGCTGATATCTTTACCAAGCCTTTGGATAGCTCTAGGTTTTCAGCCTTGCGGGGAGAGCTTGGGGTGGTTTGTCCTTATGGACTGTTGTGAGGGGGAGCTTTGTGCTTTACTGCTTTATCCTGTTTATTATGCTCTTTCTCCTTTCTGTTGCATTGCATTTGGGTGCATTTGGGTTAGTCCTCCTAACATAGATTAGAGTGTTTCTCTCGTCTAGTTTCTTAGACTTCTTCCTCTCATCTTGTGATTCTAGGATGCTGCTTATTAGTTGTTTCTCTTCTCGCTAGTTGAGCTCACTCACTTCTTATAGGTTCTAGCAAGGGTTGGGCCACCCTTGGGTAGACAGGGAACGTGTTTTCTCGTTAGTATGTTATATGATCATCTGATAGTCCTAGTGTCATATGGGGTAGATGAGAGTTAGTCTGAGCCATAGTATCCTCTATATCTTATCTATGCTTTAAGGACTAGCCTTTTATGATTTCTTTACCAGCTTCTCGTTTTATCGCTTTGGTTCAGGGGGAGTTCCTTTGGGAGTTTCTAGATCTTAATATTGACATAACTCAACCTGAACTAAAAGTGCATCTCATGTTGAGGGGGAGCTGGACCTTCTTGCATTTCATTTCAGCATTCTTCATTGTAATATAACTACATGAAGCCCTGATTATTATCCTGTTATGACATGTTTACAATGCAGGACGTCGAGACAGAGTCGTGGCGAGGCACGAGGTGACCGGACTAGGCGCAGGCGGTGCCAAGGTTAGAACGGTCGAGGTGTGCCAAAGACGGCGAGGACTCGAGGTGGTTCCGATGCTTGGACGGCAAGACATGAAGAAGCTTCCCGGAAGGTGCAGGAGGGGCGTTTCGGTAAAAATGCAAAGCTGCACTAAAGGAAGCAGATTATGGATAAAGCACTAGAGTTGTTGAGGCTTAGCGGGTAAAGAGAGAGGCAAATCCATTAGTGGGAGGCTATAAAAGGAGGGTGTCTCCTGCATGGTCTTGATGGCTTTAGGGTTTTGTTTTTGCTTTGCTTCTTTAGTGCTTTAGTTGGTGAGAGCTGTTGGAGAGAGCAGGAGAGTGGGTTTTGCTGTTGTGCATGTCTCCCTGCGTGAGTTCTTGATGTAGTGCTCCTCTTCTCTCAAGCATGTAGTGAGGAGGAAGCAATTCCTTGTATCAATCGTGTATGGGGACGTAGCTCTTTGTATCTCTTGCATTCATATATGGAAATGGTTTGAGTTTGTGCCTTATTGTGATGGATTTCAGTCTCCTTCGATGCTTTTGCTCTCTCTCTGTTGATTTCTTTGTTTTTGTGATTTGAAGTTGTCTCTTGCCAAGAAGGTGCAAAATTGGTTGCTCTATGTTGGGATGATGCCTCAAGATCATTTGATCAAACAAACTCCCAAGAGCATAGCTGAAAATCCAAAGATTCCATTTCTTCCCTTTTTGCTCTGTTCTTGCTTTTCTAGGGTTAGGGTACAGAGGAACTTGGCCTCTTTTGAATCCTCTTTAAAAGATGGCTCATGATTCATGTTTTCAAGTCTTCCTATTGTTGCAAAACTAATTGCAAAGCCCCTTGAGCAAAGGACCCAAGTATCATGAGTAATTTTGGTTTTAGCTCATACCTTGCAAGAATTTCAGATATTTGTCAAGAATCTTGATTCTCCTCTCCCCAGTTGAAATTCCTGGCTTTTAAAGATCACAATGGTATTTAGGATGAAGTATTGACCTTTTGGTTTGAATAGAACAACTTCTGATCATCGAATTTCATTGTAGTGGAAACTTTCAGTTTTTCTGAATTTCTGTCGTGCCAAACTGCTCTGGATTCAGGGAGGGCCAGTCAGACCGCTCCCTGACTTGCGATCAGACCACTCTCATGTTGGTGGTCAGACCGGCTTGGAGAGGGCGGTCTGACCGGTGGGTGGCCGGCGGTCTGACCGGTTTTAGGCATGCGGTCTGACCGCCCCCACTGATTCCTGGATTTTTATTTTGAGGTCTTTATTGTTAAATCCTTTTATTTGTGCTACTATTTTTCCCTGTATGTTAGTTTTCAGTAAGCTTGAGCCCGCACTCTTCGTAGCTTTTTAGCTATCGGAGAGGAGACTCGCTATGAGTGCTTTGAGGGGTTGAGATTTCAAAAAGTCGACATTCACCCCCCCTCTGTCGCTGATTTCGATCCAACAATTGGTATCAGAGCCAGTTAGCTCTTCTTCATAGATCTTAACCGGTCTTTAGAGCCATGGCGATAGATAAGTACTCGACCAAGCCCCCGGTCTTCGATGGGATCGACTATTCCTTCTGGAAGAGCCGGATGGAGACCTATATTCAGGCTCAGGGCTACGCAATCTGGCGTAAGGTCAAAGTACGGTATGTTGTTCCTGCCGATGAGAACATCAACGCTGGAAACATGCTTAATGTCGAGGCAAGGAACATCATAATCCAGGGGTTGAGTAGAAGCGAGTTCGATCGCATCTCTCATGTGTCGTCGGCCTTCGACATCTGGGAGACCCTCGATGCATACCATGAGGGCACCACCCAGATTAAGATGGTTCGATACGACCAGTTCAAGCGAGATTACAACAAGTTTGAAATGCTCGCTGGTGAGTCCTTGGATGAGTGCTTTGCGCGTTTTCACAAGATTCCGAGCAACCTCCGTGCGGTCGGTCTCACATACCCCGACTCGAACAATGCTCGACAGATGTTGTTAGCTCTCGATTTGCGCGTTTGGGAGATGAAGGTGACCACGATTAAAGACACGACCGACCTCTCGACCCTGACTCTTGATGCGTTGTACTCACGCCTCAGGACTCACGAGATTGACATAGTCTCTCATAGGTCGAAGTCGCAGTCGATGGCCTTAGTCACCGATCCCGGCTCTGCTTCTGGTTCTTCTGACTTTTCTTCTGGATTCTCTCTTACTGCTCTCTGTGACGTAACTGATGATCAGTTAGAGCAGCTTGCAGATGAGCAGTTAGCCCTCTTAGCTAGAAAGTTTTCTCATGCTTATAAGAGGAGGAGGGACAGAAAGAGAGGAGAACCCATGATCTGCTTCGAGTGTGGTGGCCCCAACCACATTCGGGCAAACTACCCCAAGCAGGAGAAGGCAAGAGCAACTACGGCGGTGTTAGCAAGAACGATTACATCAACAAGAACAGCAACAAGAAGCCCCCAGCTCATGCACAAGGCAAAAAGAAGTTCCGTGACCTTGGCAAAACCAAGAAGCTCTTCCATCGCGTCCTCACTTCCTTCGACGATCTCGACCTTAGCGAGGTGGAGGGGTGGAGCGACGACGATGGGACGGACGAGCAAGAACCCAATGGCGGCGATGACCTTTCCGGCATGTGCTTTATGGCCCTTGAGGGCGTGATAAGCGACAGCGAGCTCTATTCTGACTCCGACGAGGTATACCCTTCATACGACCAGCTTAATGGTGCTTTTCTTAAGCTAGGGAAATTTCATGCTAGATCTAGAACTAGGGTTAGCGAGTTGGAGAAGGAAGTAGAGAGCTTCTCACGGGAGCTTACTTCACTTAGATCTGCTCCCTCCTGTGACGATTGTGTTGTTTGCTCTGCTTTGCTGGATGACATGGAGAAGCTAAGGACCTTGCATGATAGTGTGTCCTCTGAGCTCGACATGATTAAGGTGGAGAATATTAGTCTTCTTGCTGAACTTGAGATGAGTAGGGTAGTTCTTTTTTCATCTACTACTATTGAGACTATATCTTGCACCTCATGTGAGGATAAGGACAATGCATTTAGAGGTTTGTATACCATGCTTCTCGATCTGCCCGAGACTTGTGAAAATTGCAATAATTTGAAGATGAATGTAAAACGGGCAGATCATAAAATTGCTGAATTACAAGCTTTTCTTCTTGAGCCTGTTGCTTCATGTGTGAATTGTCCCAAGCTTACTGCTGAGCTTGAAGCTGTCTCCAAACAGTTTCAAGAATTAGTTGATGATAACAACAAATTGGCTCAATATGCTTCTAAGGACCCTGTTAGCTCACCATGCATTAATTGTAACAAACTAAAATCTAACTTGATTGCATTGGATGAAAAATGTGTGAAGCTAACTAAGGACCTTCTAGAGAAGCCACCTTATGCTTGTAATGTGTGCGCTGCTGTGGGGAAAAGCCCAAGGGTAAGGTAGAGACGCCTAGCGACGTGAACCACTTGACTAGCAGTAGGACTGTCCCTTCTGAGTTGGCTGTGCGTGCACAAGCCATTCACTCTTCTGCTACTGGTTCTTATTCTACTCCCTTACCTACTGCTGTCTCTTCTTCCCCCTGCTCTTCTTGCGCCTCTCTCTTTCGGGAGTGTCAGTATCTTATGACCACTCTCGAGAGGTTTGTAGGAGGCAAGAAGAAGCTAAATCGTATTCTAGACTAGTCCAAGATTTGCAAATTCAATCAAGGTCTAGGATACGATTTTTCTGAGGATATGAGGAAGCATCCACCTGCTGTGCTCAGACCCATAGCCGCAGGTGTGATCGAGGTCAAGCCCAGAACTAAGAAAGTTCAATTCAAGTCTGCGGGCTTTGTCCATGGGATCTCTGACAGCAAGGTGACTCCACCTGCTGCTTCGACCTCTCAGAAGGCGAAGCCTCATTGTGCTACTTCTACCTCTCAAAGGAGAAGTATCATTGCACCTTCTGTCAGAAGGATGGGCACTTGATCGATCGATGTTTCAGGCATGCCAAGATCGCGCGTAGAGACCGTGTTGAGTCTCTTAGGCGTATTCAGGGTCAGCCCCAGACCTTGAGTGCACGTAAGACCAACACAAGGTCTAGGTTTGCTTCAGGTGTTTCTGATGGGTTTGGGCGGCATCGAGGACTTGGTTTTTCTGAGTTTTCTGGCTTTCATCCTCATGCTCCCTTTGGTTGTGACTTCCGCCGTTCTGAGGGTAGATCTCGCTTTCTCCGTCGAGATGGCTACCCGCGGCGAGATCAGCATGTTGTCGGTGCTCCGACTCGTTCTCCCGTAACAGTCGGACCCAGCAACAGCTTCAGGTCTACTCATAGACCTTCTGCTTCTTTGAGCAATAGAGAGCGTAGGGTAGTTAGAGGTCAGTCGTGTTTGACTACTTCTGCTTTTCGACGTGTTACTCAGTATTGGGTGCCAAAATCTATGTTGATTTATCCCAGTACTGAGCCTTCACTCTCTGTTTGACTCAGGTTCGCCGGGCAGGGAAGGGAAAGGTTTGGCTCGTAGACTCCGGGTGTTCACAACACATGACCGGAGACTCCCGTTGGTTTTCTTCCCTAGCCTGTGCTCCAGGTGATGAGACGATCACCTTCGGAGACGCTTCGTCTAGGCGCGTCATCGCCAAAGTTACAGTGCGCGTTAATGAGTCTTTTATTTTAAAAAATGTTGCCTTGGTTAGTAAGCTGCAATATAATTTGCTTTCTGTTTCTCAGCTTACCGATGACGGTTTTGAGGTGAGCTTTAAGAAAAAACGCTTGCAAAATTCTTGATTCTTCGGGTAGTCTGGTTTGCTGAATTTCTCGTTATGGGAGGATCTTTTGCGCTGATTTTTCTGAGTCTTCTAGCGATCCTCTCCGGCGTTTGGTTGCTTCCGAGTCCCGTGACTTGACTTTCTGGCATAGGAGACTTGGTCACATAGGATTTGACCGTTTGACCCGAGTTAGCGGCCACGATCTCATTCGTGGTCTTCTGAAACTCAAGATGGTCAAAGATCTTGTTTGCGCTCTTTGCCGGCACGGCAAGATGGTTGCCGCTTCTCATCCTCCGGTCACTGTGACTATGACCGATGCACCGGGACAGCTGCTCCACATGGACACAGATGGACCAGCTCGAGTGCAGTCAGCTGGAGGGAAGTGGTATGTCTTGTCGTGGTCGATGACTTCTCGAGGTATTCTTAGGTGTTTTTCTTAGCCTCGAAGGATGAGACGTTTACACATTTCCGAGGTCTTTTTAGTAGGCTTTCTGTTGAGCTCCCGGCTGCCTTACGAGCAATCCGCAGTGACAATGACACGGAGTTCAAGAATTCCTACTTCGAGAGGTTATGTGATGAGTCAGGTGTAGAGCACCAGTTCTCTTCTCCGCACGTCCCACAGCAAAATGGCGTTGTGGAGAGGAAGAATCGTACCTTAGTCGAGATGGCCAAGACGATGCTTGATGATATCTACACCTAGGAAGTTTGGGGTGAGGCTATAGCGACCGCGTGCCATGTTTCGAACAGAGTTTTTCTTCGGGCACACTTGCATCACACTTCTTATGAGTTGAGATACGGGCAAAAGCCTAGTTTCTCTCATTTTCGTGTGTTTGGTTGCAAGTATTTCATTCTGAAGTCCGGGAACCTAGACAAGTTCGAGTCACATTCTTGTGATGGTATCTTTCTAGGTTACTCGACTTCTTCGTGGCCGTACAGGGTTTGGAACTACGAGTCTAGTAAAATGGTAAAGACCTGTGAGGTGACCTTCGACGAGGCCAGTCCGGGGACTAGGCCCGATATCTCAGGTTCTTTAGAGCAGTCCGAGCCCATCTTTGTGGATGATGAGGAGGATGGAGATGAGGGTTGTTTACCCGATCTAGTTCCTCATCCTCCCCTTGAGGTGCCTTCTTCCACCGCACCTCGAGGTGATCAGCCCATGCCTTTCGCTTCTTCTAGAGCTAGTGGCCCTGTTCCTACCTCATCAGCTCATGAGGTAGAGGCCACTTCTTCATCTCACCGAGGACCTCCTCGACATATCTAGAAAAATCATCCTTCAGAGCAGATTATCGGAGACCTCTTTGAGCGAGTGACACATTCAAAGTCTGGCATGTCACAATTTTGTCTCCATTCTTCTTTCATTGCCTCCTTGGAGCCCAAGGATATTTGTCATGCTCTTTCTGACGAGTCTTGGGTCAATGCCATGCATGAGGAATTAGAGAATTTCGGAAGAAACAAGGTCTGGTCGCTTGTTGAGCCCCTCG